>OX384036.1:6860000-8065000 GCA_947534325.1 Agonum fuliginosum | reverse complement strand
AATTACTGATTACTGAAGAAAATTGTAAAAGAAACAGGATTGGATAAGTTTCAACTTAGTTATAAAAAATATTCATCCAAATGTATATTTAAATAAAAAATAAATATATGATGTTAAATTTTTTGTTTAATTTATTATTTTTCCTTTATTTTTAAAGTATTTACTGGGCTACAAAAGCCAGGATTTTATATTAGTAGGCGGACCCCCGTAGAGATGGCGCAAGTAGCACGGTTACAGCTAATATCATTGCAGTCGACTATCTATAGACTCTTATATGGTTTGTGCTTTATGCCAAATATTTATATTTTACCATAGCTGTAACAAATAGTACGTATTTATTCAATTCCTTGACAACGGGATTAAATATGAAAATTAATCCCCTAGGATCAAATTAAGAACCCTAGTCCTGAAAAGTAAAGAGTAAAAAATCTGCTGTGGCCAGTACACGACCTCTCGCCTAATTCTGCTTATTCTACTAATCTAATAAATAGTTTCACTTACATTTTAATAGTTTCATGTTCATATGTAAACGATAATGTAAACCAAGATGCAAGCAAAAGATGTCAACTGTACTGTCATTGTCATTATAATTCAAATTTTGAGTAAAAACAAATTTCATATCATGGACAACAAGATACTGGTACTTAGTTGCACTTTATTTTATTGCTAAATACTACCAGATTCAGCAAATTGTATTTAAAATTAACTGTACCCATAGATAATTATATTATCTTTTATTTTTAATTGCAAAAATTGTCATAAATAAATAATGTACCAATTTATTTAAGAAAAACTATCAAGTTCCAAAAAGTACTACTTCCGGTTTACGGATTTCTACCAAAATCTTATCCGGTGTTAAGATCCTTATTAAAACCTTAAATATGAAATTTGGTTATTAAAGGTTTGATACTTTTTCAGTTATCGTGGACGAAAAATCGTCAGTCCATACATTCATACAAACACACACACGCACACACACACACACACACACACACACACACACACACACACACACACACACACGCACACACACGCACACGCACACACACACACACACACACACACACACACACACACACACACACACACACACACACACATACACACACACAGACATCATCGGGAAAATATTAAATTCGTATTCTAGAGACCCTGAAACGTGCTTATCCACCAAAAACTCATACTCGAAAATTTTGACCCATTACAATACCTCTCTTATAAAATATGAGGCGAGAGGTAAAAAGAGTCTTACTCCCGAAAGTGCAAATAATTTCTTTGAATGCTTCTTATTATGTACATCAAGTACCAGAAGTAGTAAAATAAGTCCTTAGTATATAATTAAAACACTTGTTTAAAATGGCGTCCTGTTTGAAATACCCCGGATGTAACATTTTCTTGGAGGCAAGACTTGAATTAATATAAAAAGTCATTTCGGGCATGATATTATATTACGGCTCTCTAGCTATATGAATTTTTTTGATGAATTTGAGTATTGATTGTATTATTTTGTAGGTACATCTTGAAGATTGGAGAAATTCTTCCGCATGCGACTGGGAACTGTCTGTGCATTTGTGGGGTTGGCGCACGAGTAACATGTTTACCGCATCTGTGTGCGCCACCTGGAGATGACTCTGTTGATTATCGACCTCCAGGTTCATTTTAGACGTCATCACCGAAATTGAGCCTTCCTCTTATCCTAAAGAGTATAGCAAACGTTAGATTATCTAAATAACAAGGTATTTATTTTTGTTTTTTTATTTTTATCACAAAATTACATTTTTATTACACACATCAAAATATATGTTTAAAAAACGCAGACTTTTCTTTATAAAATGATTCAAAATGCTGTTTACCAGCTCTATTTTGCAAATAGGATGCAGGTGTAATTAAAATAGCGTATGACACAAGTGTATAAGTGCTTTTAAAGCACTAGTGTCGTAAAATCCGTCGAATGTACTTTAAAAGTTTACTTATACACTTGCATCATAATACCTATACTATTTTGATAATTAAATTTTTATTTATTTTACTTTGATATTTGGCAGTTTGTTGTTTTTTATGGTTGTTATTCAGATAATCTTTCGTAAAAGGTTATTTATATGAAGTAGCGCAATGAATCTTTAAGTCTTGTTCACACAAGGATTCTTTCATGATTCTGAATTCACCGTTTGCTATGAATAAATTAGAAATTCTTTTTTCCAAGACTTATTGAAGGTTTAATTTAGCGCCGTTGCTATTTGACAAGCAATTCTAACCAGGATTATGAAAGAATCCATGTAGGAACAGAACTTTGTTTTAATTTAATGATTTATTCGTTGCGAAGTTCAAAATAGACCAACAGATTTAGAACAAATAATTTATTATATTCCAATAAATTGCATTGAATATTATTCCCAGATCCTGTAAAGTTAATAAACTATTTCTAAAATCAGTATAAGTTACTAATATTCTCCAGAAGTAAAATGGTTTATCAATTTTATAGGTTCAAAATGATACCAATTAGTACCACAACAAAAACATAGACTCCTTTTAGTTTATAGAATAAATATACAAAATATATTTTTGGTTATTTTTAATATTTTTGTAAATGGGGAAATAGCGTGCGTTACAAAAATTTAAATGGTTCCCCATTGCATTTTGAGACAATATAGCATAAGGGTATAATTTTTTCATCGTGTTCTTCTAATATACAACCATAGACTAGAGTGAAAATACAATATTAAGCTTATATCGTTAAAATCATATCATATTCTATACATAATCAAAAGTTGACCATTAATATGTGATTAAAACTGGTAGAAATCTTGTAAAGAAGTAGTCATGATGCATTACAATCTATTTTCTAGTATTTAATCTTACTAGAAACAGTACCAATCCCAATTAGCCTGAATTACTAAAGTAATGTCACATATTTACAATATACATTGCCAAATATCATGGTGATCATCTTTTGTTGAATAATGCTTGTGAAAACAGAATTTTCATAATAAACTAATCAAAATGAGTATTAAATTATATTATTATATATAAACTCATTTTTGGGTATAGAAATATTGAATTATCACATGGAATGTTATGATTTGTGTTATAGAATAATATTAGTTAGGATTAATTACATTTATATAAAATATAATAATAATTGAATAAATTATTAATACGTGTGATATCTATATACAAAAATTCGTTGAATTATAAACAGTATTTGTCCGTTTCACACCTATTTTATCTTTATAAACAAAATAGGTATACTTTTAGTTTAAATTTTAAATTATGTGCATTATTAATTTCTTAGGGTTGAATTACATTATACTTTTTTCGGCTAGAAACTTTGACAATTTTCATACTTAATTCTAGAATGCTCACTTGGATAATGTAAATCAAGAAAATTTCGATCCAAGTTTCATACTATGGTCTGTTCCAAATAAGAATATAGTATGGGGAAAGATAGGGCTTACGATTTGAGCGTTCTGATTGGTCTAGCCGGAAACCAAGTTTACGTCAGCGAAAAATTTGTAATATGCGCGCATCATTTAGCTGTCGAACGCTGTAGTAGTAACAGCTGGTATTGTTGAAAAAGTGAGTCGTTGATTAGCGTCAGTAGCGCGTGACGCGCGGAACATAACACTATTTCAAAAATACCGCGCTACGTTTAAATTTCTATTTAATGTGTGTGCTGGCTCCGCAGCGCCATCTACTATACTCTTATTTGGAACAGGGTATAGTAATTTTAAATTTTTTTTTTTGCATGTTTAGAATGATCATTTATTATTCTTCGTTTTTTTGTATTTTCTTGTTCTTTTAAATTATTTAAATATTTCATTCTAATAAATAATCTTTGTTTTAAAAACAATTCAATCACTTCTACATGTGTAATTTCAGGATATTTTTTTTAAATAATATTTTTTAAAGTCTCTGTGACCCCTTCTTCTTTAATTAATAATTTTCCATGAAATTTATTAAAACATTTTTCAAGAATTTGAACAATTTTTCTAAAATTTGGATCAGGTTCTATTAAACCCCCATAAGATAAATGTGATATCCAGTTAGGTAAATTTTAATTATGTTCACTATGTAATAAGTAAGTGTATGTTTCCTAATTCTGGATATTTATTTTTTAATTTTTTAGCTGTCCAAACGGCCAAGTAAGTCAATCCGTCTTCCTCTATTTCATTTTTACTGGTATCTGATAATGTACTAGAACTATAGATCGATTCATTTTCTTGGAAAATATTATTTTCTTCAGACAATGATATGTCAATACCAACTCGCTTGAATACATTGGCTACTACAAATTCTTCTTCAGCTACGTTTTTAACATTTAGGTTTTTTTGCACAATTCCTGCATTTTTTCCGAGTATGATCATTCTGAGTCTATAAAGAGCATTTAACGGACTAGGATGATCATCGAGCCCACCTCTTGTTCTTAATTGAGAAAACAAATTTTCTAGTGAATCTTGATTTAATTTATGTGTCAAAACATATTTCAAATTAAATTTTGACTCCATTTCTTTTCTCAGTTCTTGTAATGATAGAACTGTCGAATTTTCATATTACCAACCTTCTGTATATAACCTCGAAAATAATAAAGTTGAGTGACAGCAGAATCAAAAGTAAAGTCTTGAATCGTAATGAGGTATAAATGAACTCCTGAAATAACAAAAACTCTTGTACAATTGTATGAAATGCAACCAGTACTTTACCAGGGTATTAAAAACTCAACAACTGACAATGACAATTACATTTTTTTAAATTTCAGTTGGCAGCAAGAACAAATTTTAAAACTAGATTCTAGCCGAATTTAGGGTATGTTCCAAAATTAAACCATGTTTACCGTGGTATTATGTTACGGTAATTCTTTGGTAACTGAATGTGACGTTTCTCTCAGTAACTTGTGAAACGCTTCGGTAAAATTTTGACATTTAGGTTAGAGTATTTATTGAAATGGAAGCACAAAAGTCACAAAAACATAATTTTTCATCCTTAAATAAAAGCATAATATAATATTACACAAATAATACATGTTTACATACGATTTCGTAAATTTTTCGAATAGATAAATCCGTTTGTATAAGTATAATCATTTTCAACAAATAAAAATCAGCCATTCAACAAACAAACCAACGTTTTTAAGTTATGCCCTGTTCACACGTTGCTACTTTGAAGACACATTCGTGCTACTGTAGCAAGAAAAAATCTGAGTCGCTTGTCAAATAGCAGCGCTGCTAATTTGTAGCATCAAAGTATCAAGAACTACTCGTTGATAATTTCACATCGTTGATCGTTGTGTGTGTAGATAGCGATTTTTTGCGGTAATTGTTTCGATTTGAATTTTTTTTCATGCTACAGTAGCACGTATGCGTCTTCAAAGTAGCAACGTGTGAACAGGGCATTAAACACACAAATACAAATTTACCACAAATATCGTGCTCTCTAGCACGGTGATCGTGGTAACGAATATATGCGAAAATTTACCGCCGTTTTCAGTTACCGCGTTTCAAATTAGTACTGACATCCTGAAAAAATTACCATGGTAGATGTGGTTTAATTTTGGAACATACCCTAAGTATCTAAATAAAAGTTCTTTTTTCTAGCCGAAAAAAGTATAATGTAATTCAACCCTTATACAGGTTGGTGGAGGTGAAATGCGAACATAGGGAACATACATGACAATCGAACTTTCATGCCAGGTATCTTGATATATTTTGTAGTAGTGTCACAAAACGAAGTAATGGCAAAAAGAGTAATCAATAACAGAAATAATAATGAAATCTAAAAGTGCATGTAAACTTTCTCGTTCTGCTCGTACACATACATTATTATGCAAAGACAATATTTTAAAGAAAATAAAAATTTCAATAATATGAGAGGTACTTTGACATTGACAGTACTTATTCCACGTATATCAAGATGCCTAGCATGATAACTCCATTGTCATATATCTCCCTATGTTCGCATTTCACCTCCACCAACCTGTATAGCTATAGAAATATATTCAACAGTTCCTGAAAGATCTTAGTACTTGGTACATAATGTTACTATATATATTTTTTATATTTAACACAATTAGATTCCTTGCATGTTTCTGTTTTTGAAATAATGTTTTTCTAAATTTTTAATTGAACACTTTATTTATTAAAAATATCGATTTTTATTTAATATAATTGGATTCCTCAGTCGTAATACTATTAGTAATCACATTTTCAAACATTTCAAGCTGCTATTTTAACCAGATGACAATTTTTTGTATGTATTCTTGTAGTTTAACCTTTCTTTATAATAATTTAAATTTCCCTCTCACATAACTTCGTCTCGTATTTAAAATTTGCGTATCCGCTTGTCAAAAATCAAAACTGCGTTCCTAAATTACATTCTCTAATATTAGGTTATACTCTACACTTCAAAACTAAGCGGCTGTTGACAAATCCGTCTTCTATCATGTGAAAGCATTGTGAAATACGTTGCAAACGTGAAATTTCCAGTACACAACTATCTAAACTCTACACCGTTTAAAACTTGATAAAAACTTGGGAACGTAGCCAGAGTAGTTCTTACTTTATTCAAAAGAGCAAGAAATCACGGTTTGATTTCACGATTTATGAACAAATTATTGATTTTTTTCAACGCCATATTGAGGTTGTGCAATTTTTAATGCAATGTAATGAAACTGACGCCATTGCATGTTCGTAGTTTGTTCTTTATATTTAAATAACCAGTGGCTTAATTTCAAGTAATGTTGGTTTGCGGCAAAATGATCCACAAGTTGTTGTAAACTTATTAATTTGCTGTTAATTGCTAATGGACTGCATGATCAGTTCATACCAGCCGAGGTCATCGCTTCAAGTATTAAAATAAGTGATTTATTTACAGGTAAACGCTGTTATATGTAGAAAAGGGACAATTTCAAAGAAAATACTCGAAACTACCTACAAATTCAGGGTCTCTAACATAATCTTTGAAGAAAATGATGATGTTAAACATGAGATTACATAATGAGAATATTTATTTCTACAGCTAAGGTAAGCAGTCTTACTATTATTATTTATTTACGCTAATTGCACATTAACATTCGTTCGTGATGTAATAATTTCTGGCAAACGTACATTGATTTGCGATGCATTTTAAATGTTTGCAGTTGTGTCATAACGAAAATATTTATTTTGTTACAGATTAGCAGCCCATTACCATTTCATCATCCTGAAAATCCAGCACGAGGTGCTCTGCCCCCGAACATGGAAGGTAATATTCCTCAGATATTACTATTTACATTCTTAACTCAAAATTTCATATTGAACATGATTTATTTCATGTTATTGAATAATTATGTAATTCTACAAACCAATTTGGAACTTAATTAAACTGTTTACTGTTACAAGGTTGAATCAAAATATAATAGTTATTTTAGATTCACTCATAGTTGGTGAAAAATAACCCACAGGTTTAATATTTGTGCAGATATTCCTGTATAAAATAATATTTATTTAGTAATTATCAAATGTAAATAAATGATTTGTGGTTCCTAGGTATTCGAGCATATCATAATGTAGATGTGAACAAATGAACTGGCAACTTGACAATTACTTTAGAAGTCTTCGAAGGACGTAGAAGAATATTCTGCGCCTTACATCAACGACGAGAGATTTCACTGGACAACAACTTCAACATTCATCTGAGCAGTCTTCGGGAAACATCAACTTCAACAGTCAACTTGGAATCAACATCTTCAGATCTTCAAGCAATCATGTAAGCATTTTTCATCATCATTCCTCTGACATTTCTATATTAAGAACCACACTTTCAATGTAGTCGTAGCTAAATGAGTGATTCTCAAGTCACGGGTACTCTTGCTTTATATTTGGGATTATAGAGTAAATATTTTGACATTTATAATTAAAATGACTGTTACAATCTGTTCAGCCGCCATTATTTTTAAATACTTTATGATTTATCTGTTAATAATCGTAGAATAGCCGTGAATATTTGTAGTCAGGGGTAAAATTTCCTGGGGAAGCCGATTCTGAGCTCAAACATTATCCTCCTCCACTGTTGGGCCCCAATATTACGCTGCTATCTTCCCCTAAAAGTAGTACATATGAGTCATTTCATTCTTATATTATCTATTTTATTATTTATCGTAGAAAGTTCGTTAAAATTTTGTTACTGGCATAAAATTGTCTGAGAGCTGATTTTGTCCTTTAAATATTATGCTGTCTCTACTGGTACCCCTTATTGCAATGGTAGCACGAAAGAGACATGTAATTGTCGTAGAAAATTCGCGAAAATGTGGTTCTTGGTGTAAAATTGCCTGAGGAAATTATTCCGCCTTGAAAATTATCCATCGCTACTATTGGATCCCCTTTATAAAGATGTGTTTTTGTAGCAGGGCTAATTTATTGTACTAGAATCAATAATTATTGTTTTTGTAAGTTGAAATATTTTTGTAAAAGCTCTACGGTTTTTCCCACGTGTTTATCCGACTTCTAAGAAGACCATCTGTTTTGTTGTTAAAATATCAGTTTCACAGTTACTAAAATGTACATTTTGGCATTTCGGCAGATGTCAAAATGTAAGATACGGAAACCGTTTAGTTCAATGAAAAGTATTTCAACTTCATTTGAAAATGTTTGAGATTCACTGTAGCTACGGTCAGAATCTATTTTTAGAATTAAGGGATGGCTTTGAACCATAGTTTTGTAACATTTTTCGTTTTTGAAAAGCATATAGTTTTAAGATCTTGAAAGAGAAAGACGCTTTTAAATATTGAATAATTTGTCTTGGCTTAATTGTTGTTTATTTGTGCTCAAAGTGAATCTCAATACTCTCCGTTTTTATTTGTTTATTTGTGAATGTGAAATTACGTATTTTGAGTAAGTTAATATTTTATGTTTTATGTGTGTTTTGTTATCTGTGTGTTTTTCGTAATTTATAGCAAATATATTAGTTGCTAAATAATCTATTCTAAAATTCATCTCGAGCTTTTATTTAGTGTTTTATCCATCTAATTAATTAGTTAACAAATTAATTAGTGGTTTTCCTAAACGTTTAAGACAAATGTCGAAAGTATCGTTTTATTAAATTCACGTATTTTATTTAAATATTAGTTTTCGTTATTATTAATATAGTCTCCATTTATTTACTACCGTGTTGTGTTTTATTATATTATTATATATTCCTTTCATTCTCATTTATAAAGCATCACCCAAGTGTTATAATACCGTTTGGCTTACGTTATCGTGGAGGTTGTTCGATAATAAGTAATACTGTTTTAGCGTTACGATTTATCGAGCAAAGATCTAATCATTAAAAACGTTAGATCCCCCCTCCCACATTTTCTCAAGAACACATTAGTCATGATGTTATTTTTTTCTAACTCATTTTTTAAATGTGCGGAGAGCACAGCACAGTGAAGATTTTTTGATATTTAGTGCAGGTTTATATGAATCTAAATGTTTGTTATTGTTTTAGATTAATTTGGACTTCATGTACAAAGTTTGAAGATTCTTTGGTTTGAAATTCTACTGTTGGAGTCTAGTCTCTAGTCTAGGACAAGAAATATCATCTGGTGCTACTAAATGAATGAATCTTCTTCAGCTGATGTACTTTTAAAAATGTCTCGTTCCCCAGTTTAACACGTAAGTTTTTTATTTTTACTTTGTGTTTTCGATTTGGAACATGCTGCTTTTACTCAGCTGGAGTGTGACATCACTGTGAACATCAGTATAAATACTACAGATCAAAAAGTGACTCAATGCTTTCACTCAATTTAAATGTGGCAGTCTCACTTCTGTGAGTAATCGGTTTAGGTATATGTTTAACCGTGTGTGCGGTTGTCAGTCTCACTCACTCATGACTGTTGGGAGTACACTACAGGAGAGATGTTTATGCAGTTAACTGAAATGTGTACCTGCCTGGATTTGAAGCTGAAACATAACACATGGCCCAGACGTAAAAAGAAATCGTTTTTTGTTGTACAAAGGTTTAAATAAAAATCAAGATACAAATATAATGTGCTATATCTTCTATTTATTGAAATCAGCAATACATTTATCACAATATCAATTAAAATCAGCAGTCGAAACTTTATGGAACTGAATAATTATTTTTTTTGAAAAATCGTTCATGCTCTGACAATCAAAGAATTGTGATACAAACTGTAGAATATTTGGGTTTTTTTTCTCCAGAAAGGTATGTTTAAGACTTGTAGATACAGACCACAACGAATTAAAACAGTTTAAAAAATGAAGGTGAAGTTAAATATAGGTAAAGTCGTTTAGAATAATTAGAGCAAACAATAAAAAAAATTGCCAGATGTATACTTTATTCTCTAAGTTTATATTTAAAGTTACATGCACTTAAAATATACCTTTAATATATTTTAAGTAAATTAAACTTTAAATAAACTTAGATAATAAAGTATATAACTAGCATATATTTTTGTTGTTTCCTCTAATTACTATAAACGATTTTACCCCTGTGTAACTCCACCTTAATTTTTAAACTGTTTCAATTCATTGTGGCATAGGATCTATAAGTCCTAAACATACTTTTCTGGAGAAAAATCCCAAATATTCTACAGTCTGTGTCACAATTCTTTTCAAATTATTTTTTTATTCGGTTCCATTGTTTCGACTGTTGATTGATTTGAGATTGTGTAAAATGTATTGCAGTTTACAGTACATTATACTTGTATTTTGATTTTTATTTAAACTTTTGTACAACAAGAAACGACATTTTTTTACGTCTGGGCCAACTTCAATGAGACGGAGCTCGTATATAATAATTTATTTTACAAGTCACTGAAATAAGTGAATTATTGGCATTTACTTTGTGAAATAGATGTTTAACTTATTATTCTTATTTAATATGGGTGCGATAAATGTTACTAATATATTTGTGTTTTCTAGGTATTCGAGGATGTCATAGAGGACTTGTATAAGTGTCGTGTTATCTTCTAAGGAAGCAGGAGCAGTTGTAGCAGCCTTCAAAAGACATGGGAGAATATTTTTTCGGTAAGCTTCTTTACTCTTTTTACCTCCCGCCTCATATTCTATAAGGGAGGTATTGTGATGGGTCAAAATTTTCGAGTGTGAGATTTTAAGAGATAAGCACGTTTTAGAATCCATAGAATACGAATAAAGTATTTTCGAGATGATGTCTGTGCGTGTGTATGCGCGTGTGTGTGTGTGTGTGTTCGTGTGTTCGTGTGTTCGTGTGTGTGTGTGTGTGTGTGTGTGTGTGTGTGTGTGTGTGTGTGTGTGTGTGTGTGTGTGCGTGTGCGTGTGTGTTCGTGTGTGTGTGTGTGTGTGTGCGTGTGTGTGTGTGTGTGTGTGTGTGTGTGTGTGTGTGTGTGTATGTTAGGTTGTATGTAACATTTTTTTGGTTTTCTATAACTCAAAAAGTTACAAGAATTTAACAACTAAATTTTATATTTAAGATTTTAATACGAATCTTAAGAGCCCAGTAAATTTTGGTACCAATTCATAAACCGGAAGTAGTACTTTTTAAAAATATTTCGATAAATAATTCATTTAAGACCAAATTTCTTATTTTATATGACAGATTATGTGATTATTATCTACAATCGATATTTTATAAATTTTTCTGTATCTGCTATAATTTAAGAATAATTAAATTATATACTTATAATTTAGTATTTCGGTATCTTGTAGTCTATGATCGTTTAACATTTTTTACTACGTAAAATTTTAATTACTATGACATGAAAAATAAAATATCGTTTATATCTTCTTCTGCAGTTTAAATAAAATGACTAAAATATATTTGTGACTAGTAGTAGTAGTAGTAGTACTTATATATTAATATATTTTTATAATAAGTAAAAAGAATAAAGTAGGTATAGCGGGAGGTCTTGTGATGGCCATGTCAGATTTTTTTACAATTACATATCTGTCGTGCCTTTTACCCAAGTTGGGTACGGCAGCCTCACATATGTGAGTCATCGGTATGGATATTATGTTTTACCGTGTGTACTCATGACTGGAGAGTACAATACAGGGCAAATTTTTGTGCAGTAAATTAAAATTGGATCTGAAACTAAACACTAAACTAAACCTGCACTAAACCACAGTCGGTCATTAGCACATTCCGTTTTACATCAAATTTAAACTATTTTATTCCAATTTCAATATTGAATCTTAAAACATTACATTTATTAATTTATTTATTATTATTATTATTATTCAACAGGTTTAGAACCCAATTACAGAATAATATTATAACATTTCAAATGTACATTGACTAAATATAATGAACAAAATAGAAACAAAATTGAATACAAATACAGATAATAAACCGAGATTAAATCTAGGAAACAAAGTCAAACAAATATAATAATATTAATTACATACATAATCTATCACGCTTTTCACCCAATTAGGGTGCGGTAGCCTCACATATTGTGAGAATAGGTATAGATATATATTTTTATCGTGTGTGCGGTTACCAGCCGTCAACTGTTGGATACATCCTGTATAAAATAAATCATTTATTATAAATATTTAATATTTTCAGGATAAGCAAACACTGTTTATCAAATGTAAATAAATGATTTGTGGTTCCTAGGTATTTGATGTGAACAAGCCAAGCAGACTTCAAAGGACATGGAAGAATTTTCTGCACATGACATCAACCACGAGAGTCGTCGAGGGATTACACTGAACAACTTCAACATCCATCGTGGGACCTTCTGCAGGCGACATCAACTCCAGCAGCCTTCCAGAGACTTAGTGATAAGTGAATTATCAAAGATAGTTTTGCCAGTCTTTTCCGTTTGCGTGAATCACTTGAAATAATACTTTAGATAAATAATAAAGACTGAATCTTCTATCTTTGATAATAATGTTGAGATTGGAAATAAATGAATACAGGCGGAACAGTCTTGGGTTCAATTCCCAATGACGAAGTGAATATGATCTCAACAATTAATTTTAACTTAGGTAATAGTTTGCAAGGAATAAACCACATCGTCTTTACTTTACTAGTACTTTAATAGTACTTTGGTAGTACAGATTAAGGGATCAAGGGAATTTTAATGAAACTAGTGACATTATTATTGATTTTAAAATAATTTTAATTGGGGTGATAGCTTTGCCTTTGGTTGTTTTGTTTGTCATGTTCTTGGGTTTCAAGTTAAAATCAATTGCGGTCAATATTAAACTTAAATAGGAAATGTCACTAGTGAAAATGAATGTGGTTTACTTCTTGTTTAATGGTCCTTTTCCGACGAACAAAATAAATAAAGAGGTGCATTTGAAATTGCAAATAAAATTGAAGATGTTTATGTGACAATACAATAAATAAAGAACAAGAAGTGATGAATAAATTCGTTGTTGCCAGATACTTAACATTAAGTTGCGAACATAATGATGACAATTTGAGCAGAATTAATTTTTTATAAGTTGAATGTTGTAGACTTTTGAATAATAACAAATGAATTAATTTGAAGTAACTGGCAGCTTCGAAACAGCAGAGAGCATGCATCTCTTTCTTTAATGAATTATGTACAGGACCATTTAGAATTAGGAAATTTTGGTAGGTGAAATAACTTACAGTGACATTTCGGTTCGCGAATTATTCTTTTGCAATTGGGTGTGGCATTGATTTGAATTGAATTTGAAATTTAAATTGGGATTAGTATAGTTAGGGGCTTGTTATCTTATATAGCTTGCTTTTAACTTGACAACGTTAGAACTTTTTTGGCTTTGCTAGACATGTGTGCGGCAGCATGCAGGTCTAGTTTTGTACCCTCCCATACTTAGGACAATGCCACACAGTAAATTCAACTAGAGTGGGTTGGGGGCTGGGAATGGCTTAGAGCCAATAGGAACCGTTAAACCGCATTTTAGTATTTGTATTTGTTTGCATGTCCTTCCGTTGAAGGGCCGACGAGGGCACGGTACACCCTGCATAGACCGCTTTTGGCACCCCAACCTCCTGGCGCCTTCGTCATCGTGCCTCGGATGGCTTAAATGCCAGGGGGCAAGATGGAACCAATAAGTCTATGTTGTGGTCGGTGAGTCATTGGCTGGCAGTATAGTACTTGGTCGCAGATGACTTCGAATCGTACGTCCTTGCACGTGTAAGGATCGACGAGGGATTCGGTGCACTCCACGAGGAGTCGGGATGTAGCAGCTCGTAGGGTTTAGGTCAGTCAGCCTTCGATAGCTTGGATGAATTGAGTCACTAGAATGCAAAACTGAATCCATCCCGGCAATCCTGAGCATGAAGGTGGTGATGGACCGTGGAAAGTCTTTCCCTGGCTGTCTAGCGCGCTCTAAGCACTCATCCGGGGATCGGCAAGAAATCCTACGACATTTGCACAAGAACAACAATCGGTTGTTCTTGGGGTTAGAATCAAAAAGCGCGTGCGGTAAATGTTAAATATTGGGTGGAGGTGGATTAGGGCAATGTCACTAGTATTTCACCTATCATATATTTCAAACTTACAATATAAAATATCAAAGATACTTCAGTGTATCCTCGGCAAAGGTTTTTATGAGCAGAAAAATCTGTCATTGCCATTAATATAACTGATTATTCATGTATAACTTTTATCTTTGATACAAAATATTCAAAACATGAGTTAAGTATCTTATATGGGTGCAGTTACAAGCCGTCAACTCATGTTGTAATAATATTTGGAAATAAAATTCAATTGTAATGTAAAATGTAACTAATAATTTATTGTATTTCTTACAGGGCAAGTCATTTCATTATTTTATATAGTAATAAATTTACAAAAACTTGTATTGTATTTGAATATTTTATTTGTAAATGTGTTGATGTTTGAGATAAATGATTCTGTGAGCGAATGAGTTTGTGAAATAGTTAGTGTGCGTTTGCGTGAACGTTCTGCGAATTAGTGGATTAAAATGATTGAAGGTTAATTGCGAGTGCAAATGATTTTGAGTGAACGAAGCGATTGAAGTGTGCCAACCCATTTTGGGAAATGGCACATTTATATGTGTTTTAAAGAGAATGTGTGCGGTTGAGATGAGCTTTTGTTTGGACGTCCGGTGAATATGTTGGTTGGAATGACTGATCATGTATTAGAAATGTAAATGATTTGAGTGGAAAGAATAAAAGAGCATGAATGAAAAGGATAATAATTGTGGATGACGGGGAAGAAATGTGTCAGGAAAGGAATGTTTGACTGCTTGTTGAGTTTAAACGTGTGACAAGATTTGTGCCACCCCCCAAACTTGGTAAATGGCGTGATATTATTGCATGTAGTATGTATGAAAGTATATATTTCTCTTATGTATTTGTCTTGTATATAAAAAGAAAGAAAAATGAACAGTTTTTATTTATTTTCCTCATGTTTCCTTTTAAAATCAGTAAGTATGCAGTATTGTTGCATGAATTATTTAAATGAAATGTAATTTTTTTTTAGATAAATAAATAATTTAGAATAGAAAATTTGCTTTATTATATTTATTAAACCACTTATCGTTGTCCTACGTCCCGTTATATAGCGTTTAATTTAATTTTTTAGGGGTGAAATCACTCAAAACGAGACTAGTGCTGCCATCTCTTGGTGTGACGTCACAGAATATTTTTGAGCAGTGGCCTAGAAAATGAAGCTGATAATTAAAAATTTACTATCACAATATTCTTTTAATTATTTAGATTTAGAATCAGAGAGTCCTAATTAGGGGTATTCGATATAAACAATCCATGAAATCAACGTATTTTTAGTCGATTTTGGTGAAATTTTGCTGACATTAAATAATTATTATCTCGTAAACTAAAGGGCTAAGGGCAAAAAGTTAAATACAAAGAGTGCGTAACTTTTCATTCTCTATCTGCCTGTCTATAGATACGGCCGTTTTGGCCGATTTTTAATTATTTTTTTGATCTCCCACCATTCATGTTATCCTGATACAAACTTGGTGATTTTTGTTCGATTCAAATCTGAAGTCGAGTGAGGGTGGAAATTTAATAACACGATTACATAAAAACTAAGGGTTGGGGAGTGATTTACGGGTCATATTCGTACTCTACGCGTTGAAATACACCAGTATGCATATTGCCACCCCTAAAAGTTAATTAGCACCGGAGATATTCAACCCTTATTTGTATCTTCGGTTCTAAGGGTCGTATCGAAAAAATCTACATTGCATTCGATAGGGGATGAAAAACTGAGTATCTTTTACATTTAACTTTTTCCTCTACGACCCTTAGTTTAAGGGTTATGAGCAATCAAAGTTGTGAAAAAGTCGTCTAAACATAGTCATTAACCCTTAAACTAAGGGTCGTAGAGGAAAAAGTTAAATGTAAAAGATGCTCAGTTTTTCATCCCCTAGCGAATGTAATGTAGATTTTTTCGATACGACCCTTAGTACCGAAGATAGAAATAAGGGTTGAATATCTCCGGTGCTAATTAACTTTTAGGGGTGGCAATATGCATACTGGTGTATTTCAACGCGTAGAGTACGAATATAACCCCTAAATTACTCCCCAACCCTTAGTTTTTACGTAATCGCGTTTTTAAATTTTCACCCCTCACTCGACTTGAATTTTGAATCGAACAAAAATCACCAAGTTTGTATCAGGAGAACATGAATAATGGGAGATCAAAAAAATAATTAAAAATCGACCAAAACGTCCTTATCTATAGACAGCAGATAGAGAATGAAAAGTTACGTAACCTTTGTATTTAACTTTTTGCCATTAGCCCTTTAATTTACGAGATAATAATAAATTATTTAAAGTAAGCAAAATTTCACCAGAAACTACCAAAATTACGTTTATTTTAAGGGTGGCTTGTATCATATATACCTAATTAGGACCTGGTGAATCCAAATATGCACCCCATTTGGCCGTGCAACCCTTAATTTCCGAGTTATAAGCAATTTAAAATTTTCCTAGCGTAGTGTCAATTTTCTTGACGATTTTGCTAGTAAAATTACAACTACGCTAGGAAAATTTTAAAATGCTTATAACTCGTAAAGTAAGGGTAGTAGGGTAACGAGGGGTAGTCTAACCCCTCAATTAGGACCCGCTGAATCCAAATATACGCCCCATTTTATCGTGCAACCCTTAGTTTTCGAGTTATTTGCAGTTTAATATTTTCCTAGCGTAGTTGCAAGTTTGCTTCATTTTCTGGACCACTCAAAAAAACTTTTGGACCGATTTTGGACTGATTTTACCCCTAATATGTTTTAATGCTAAATATACATTTCAAGGGGGTAATTTGTACTATACCCCCTAATTCGAACCCGTTGAACCCAAATATGTATCCCATTTAGTCATTCAACCCTTAGTTTAAGACTAGCGTCAGGCCCCGCTACGCGGGCCTTCGGCTAGGTCGCGCTGCCGCGCGACAAGGGGGATTCGCCCGCTTCGCGGGCTCAAGCTCTCCGGACCATAGACTAAGTTACTGACAAGACAGGAATCCTACATACCAACTTGCGAAATAAAGTTTGCAGCGCCCCCTGAACTTCGCGATCACGAACTAAAGTCAGCGGGGTACGCGGGGTAGAGAGGAAATTGGTTTGTATCCCTGCTATCTTGTATGGTTCTTACCCGTACTGTTTGAAAATTAAAGCGCAATTTATTTATAAATAATTTTTTTATTTTACAAATTCGCTACACAAAATTTTACATTTTAATGTATTTTTTTTTAACAAATTTCGAATAAAAGTCCCAAATAATTAAATCACTACATGCTAACAAATAAAAATACATCATATTACAATTACTATAAATTATTACTAATGACATAAATATTAATTATCTAATAAAATTTAATAACAAAAATAGTAATCATTATCATTACTATGGTTACATAAATACTTTGGCTGAGTTATGGTGGGATTCTGTGCAAATCTATAAGTTTTACAAATTTGTAAATCCTTAAATATTAAACAAAATCACATCAATGTTTGTTGACAAATATAAATATGTTCATATGCTTATAAATTTCATTGCGATTTTGTTTAATATTTACAGTTTTATAGATCTGTAGCTACTTTAATATTTTTTATTTACAGTTTTATATCTGTAGCTACTACAGATTTTCACAGAATCCTACTATTAGTTCCTGTATTTTAAAAAACTGTTAATTACTTTATGTGCTTATCTCTATGATTATGACAAATAACAAAAATATGATGTGTTTAAATTATTACAATATGCTAATATGTCAAATAGGCAGTTTTTTAATTATGTTTCATACAAGAACTGATTCTTTAGTGCTTTAAAGTTGCACAAACATGGGTGTGAGATTATATTTGTATTTATTTTAAGAAGGTACTATGCAGAAGTATTTCGACTAAAAAAATTAAATTGTATTCAGAGTCCAGTGTTTTAAATAATTTAAAAAATCTGTGTCTTACAATTCTTCTATTTTTCATGTATCTCAGTGATATAAGGATGAATACTAAAAATATTACCCATTTATTTTAGCTATTGAAATTTATATTTTATGAAAAAGAAAGTTACTTTTCGTTTCTTCAAAGAAGAACTGATTTTGTAAAGGAAGTCAAAACAATTTTCTCTTTCTATGTTAGACATTGTACAACAGGGGTGTAAAATTATACTTATATTAACGATGAAGCAGGACTATCGTTTTTAAATTTTCTTGTATTTGAAATTATACAATCAGGGATGTGAGATCATAATATTCATTTTTGTTAGTTACTTCCATAGCTGTTTTCATATAAGAACAAGATTTATTTTCTTAAAGACATTAAATGAATTATATTTGTTGTTAGAAATAATAAGAGTATTATTCTTATAGCTGTTGAAGGTTATTAATTAATTCACATGGAAGATTGTTCCATATAATGGATCGTTGAACTACTGAAGATGATAATGATTGTACGGTATCATGTAGCTTGTATTAAATTGGAGAAATTTCTAAGATATTGATCCATAGAGGATTATTGAGCTACTGCAGAAGATATTTGGCATAGTAATGAAACCGTGAAAATATACCATGAACCTGAAGGCAGGTGTTGTCTCCAAGTCGCAAGAGCTGTTTGGAGGGTGTACTGCACAGTAAAGGGACAGATGACACTGTTTGAAATATCTCTGGTGACGATGCCACAGGAAACAGAGCGGTTGCTGGAGTTGCCAAGGACGACGACGATAGTGCAGTGGTGACGTTCATGAAGTCGATGAGATCTTCGGGAACTTTTAACAAAAGTTTTTTTATCTATATTAATATCAATATTGTAACATAAAAAACAAGTAGGTAAATACCTTCCACAACAGGATCAGGTTCGGCATTCCGGTTAAGGGTCTTTTTTCTACCGTGGTGAAATGGTGATTTTGAAAATGCATACCACATATCCCGTATCCTGTCGAGCCGCTTAGTTGTTTTTTTGTTTTCTCCCGAAGATCACACCTTCCCAACAACTGCAACCATCGAAAACGCTTGTCGTCGTTCTATGGCAACGAAAATATGATCCCACGATCTCCTGGCTGGCGATCATTTGTAGGACAGTTCGCTACCGCACATCGCTGTCTGTTATACGTTTTCTAAAATTTAATAAGTATTTAGCAAATACTGAAAAATGTTATAAAGAATATATTTCCAACAATTAATACTTACAGAACTCATCGCACAAGTTGCAAAAATGCCTCTTCCGCCTCTCCCTGTCGTCTTGCCACAAAACAAAACATTGAGCCAACCACACAAAAGCAAAAATAACAATATCGAAAACAAAACAACGAAAAATAACAGCAGCTAATAACAATTATATAATAATAATAATAACAATAATACAGCAATCCGTTCAGAAAAGAGAAAATAAGGTATCAAAATGGCGACCAATATGAACCGTATGGAAACAAGCAATAAAGAACAGAATAGAAAAGGAGAGATATATTATAGTGGCGTCATCTTGTGCAGTGCCACATATATTCCGCGAACATGAACTATTTCCATTCAAAACTTGTTTCATGGCGGGCTATTAAAGATTCCGCCGGGTGCTCCGGACCCTGAATGTGGGACGATTCGGCACTTCGTGCCTCAATTATAACGATTTTAACATTTAGACTCTACCGCTGCCGCGCGACAAAGAGGATTCGCCCGCTTCGCGGGCTCACGCTCGGCGGACCCTGAATGTGGGACAATTCGGCACTTCGTGCCTCAATTGTAATACTAGGTCCCGCTTGTGAAAACTAAAAAAATACTTTTTGTCCGACTAAAAACAAAAGCCAAATTGTCGAAAGTCATTTTAATGCATACTGTAGATTTTTTGTCCTTATTAAGACCTTTAATTTGATATCAATCGCGATATAATTTAAAAATATTCAGAAAAAACAAATTCCGCTCACCGAGTGCAATTTAAATTTTTTCTTAGTAAACAGCCATAATTTTGGAAAACATTGGACGATAAGTTTGATACCAATCATAATTATATTAAATTTATATTGAAATACAAATGCTGATCATTGAAGCCATATTTTGACCCCTTGGGGTAATTAATACCATACATACTTTTGTAAAAACAGATTTTATACTTGATACAAGTGCAATAACAATGTAGATCATCTCGAAGCATTCCACGCCTCCGAAATCCACGCGTCCGAAATCCCAACCGTCAGAAATTCCACGCGTTAGAAATCCAACGTCTCCGAAAAGTACCCCCACCAACTTCCGCTCAACCCGCAACCTCCTCGCCTATCTGTCCCAGGCGTCCGAAATGTTCCCTCACTCCAGTCGGCATTACAGTTACCTATTTATCTCACGCCTCAGCTTCTATCTAAAAGATATAGTATAGAAAATGAAATAAAGATGGCGCCAAAAACTACAGTCACCCAAACAGGGAACGTCTTTAACACTGGAATATTATAAACTAGAAAATTCAAGAAGAGAATATTCTTGACAGGAATCATAAAAATCACGAAATCCCAAGCTAAGGAAAATACATTCACAAAAAAAACATTAATAGAAAAGACATATCTGGAATCAAGTAAACACAGAAACTTTACTTGGCGGCCAAACTTGAAGTTGGCTGCAAGTTGTCAGCTGAACAACGCGTTGTGGCCGTTTAAAAAATCTGACGTGGACACCACATGACTTCCTTGTACGCCTTGTGTGTTCATACTTTTCTTAATAACTAAAATGTAAAATAATATTAAAAATTATTTTAACTTATTATACTAATACTCACAAATATATTTTAGTCATTTGATTTAAACTGCAGAAGAAGATATAAAGCATATTTTACTATTGTCACTGTCATGTCATAATCATTTAAATTTTACGTAGTAACAAATGTTAATCGATCATGGACTACAAGATACCGAAATACTATAAATTATAAATATATACTTTAATTATTTTTAAATGATAGCAGATACAAAAATATTTATAAAATACCGATTGTAGGTAATAATCACATAATCTTTCATTTAAAATAAAAAAAATTGTCTAAAATTAAATATTTATCGAAATATTTTTAAAAAGTACTACTTCCGGTTTGTAGACTGAAACCAAAAATAGGAGGTGCACAACTAGATGCTATAACAGTCCTAAATACAAAATTTCAACTTTCTACGTCTAACCGTATTTGAGTTATGCGACACACATACGTCCGTACGTACGTACGTACAGACGTCACGTCGAAACTAGTCATAATGGATTCAGAAAAGGTCAAAACGGATATTTCCGTCAAAATCTGAGAACCGAAATTTTTCGCGATTACAATACTTCCTTACTTCGTACAAGGAAGTAAAAACGAGTTCTGTTGGACTCAAGAAGGGTTTTGTTAACATAGATTAGTTTATGTCAAAAAACGGAGTTCTGTTGGACTCAAAAAGGGTTTTGTTAGCATAGATTAGTTTATATATTAGCCAGAATCAGATTTTTTCCGCAGCCATATTTTTTCCAGTTTTGAATATTTCTTTACATACGTTTTCTGCATCAATCAACTTCCAAATTTGAATTTTCTATGAATGCATTTTTTATGCAAGCATTTTCTTGTCTCTGAATTTTCGTTTGTTTTATGATTCCGGGCAAGAATTTTCTTGTACTTGAATTTTCTAGCTCTGAGTTTTTACTTCCTTGTACGAAGTAAGGAAGTATTGTAATCGCGAAAAATTTCGGTTCTCAGATTTTGACGGAAATATCCGTTTTGACCTTTTCTGAATCCATTATGACTAGTTTCGACGTGACGTCTGTACGTACGTACGTATGTACGTACGTACGTACGTACGTACGTACGTACGGACGTATGTGTGTCGCATAACTCAAATACGGTTAGACGTAGAAAGTTGAAATTTTGTATTTAGGACTGTTATAGCATCTAGTTGTGCACCTCCTATTTTTGGTTTCAGTCTACAAACCGGAAGTAGTACTTTTTAAAAATATTTCGATAAATATTTAATTTTAGACAATTTTTTTTATTTTAAATGAAAGATTATGTGATTATTACCTACAATCGGTATTTTATAAATATTTTTGTATCTGCTATCATTTAAAAATAATTAAAGTATATATTTATAATTTATAGTATTTCGGTATCTTGTAGTCCATGATCGATTAACATTTGTTACTACGTAAAATTTAAATGATTATGACATGACAGTGACAATAGTAAAATATGCTTTATATCTTCTTCTGCAGTTTAAATCAAATGACTAAAATATATTTGTGAGTATTAGTATAATAAGTTAAAAGAATTTTTAATATTATTTTACATTTTAGTTATTAAGAAAAGTATGAACACACAAGGCGTACAAGGAAGTCATGTGGTGTCCACGTCAGATTTTTTAGATTTGAGTAGGCACCCGACCAAACATATATTGTTGATAATAAATTATGATTATTGATGCTTTCTATATAATTATTACATACAATGAGTGATAATTTCAATAGTGATGAAACATAATAGTACATTTAAATTATTATTTGAAATAGTATTTATATTTATGAATTGCATTAAATACTACTGTGAAATGAATAATAATAAAAAATGAATTATAGTAATTCAATGATTAATTTTGTAGCAGTGCTTTAAAAAGGTGGCATTATAAACCTCGAATATACAAACACAAAAAACATTGACAACAACTTTTAAATAATTTTAATTATTATTCTTAAATAATACCAGATAGGTACAGAAAAATTTATAAAATACCGATTGTAGATAATAATCACATAATCTTTCATTTAAAATTTAAAAAAACGTGTGACGTCAATAGACCAATCCTGGTTATGCGCGGCTTTTTGGACAGATTTGTTCAAATATCAAAATTTAATTTAAATTTTTTTACGATTTTGTTAATTTTCTTCATGCTTGTTGCGTACTAAATTATTCAAATAAATTACGCAATGTCTTTAAATTGAATTAAACTTTCCACTACATTTTAAAAATTGAAAATAAGAAATGTCAAATTTAAATTAACCGCACTTTCTATTGTCACAACGTACTTTGCAGCAGTTTTGTTATTACCACAAACCATATAAGAGTCTATAGATAACCCACTCCCATGTTAACAGACCTGACATTGTTGGTGGCGCCATCTCTTGATCTGCAACGGTACTAACGCAAGTTCAGGCTTTTGCAGCCCGGTAAATATTTAAGTGATATTTAAAAATTAATGAAAAAATACAAATAAAACAAAAAAAATTAAACAAAATAATATTTATTTAATGGTACATATTTAGTCAAATATTTATTTTGACTTAACTACTGAAATATCCTATCGTTATTTACAATTTTTTTCCAAACATATAATTTTTTCTTTTACATAATAATGGATAATTAACATGATTGTTTTGTTAATAATTATGTCTTTAACAATCTCTTTATGTTCTTCACATGTTATAAATTGGAAATAACAAGGGTTGGTTAGAAGCACGGTATAAGGTTAGAAGTTATTATACTCAGGTAAAATAACCCTAACGGTTCCCCACTTACTTGTATGCATGTATAATGCTATTTTCAAAACATGTAAATAATATTACATTCAATTATAACATTATTAATTAACTTCTTCACATGCACAAACTGGCTTTGCTCTTTGCTGTCACTTTTTGTTTGCTTAGATTAGAGTAGCTATATACAAAGAGTACTAGCTATAGTAGTGGCCATACAAGCCTTTGGCCATTTTGGTAAGGACGTAAGGACCAATAGAAAATGACTAGCTAATTATCTATACTCTTTATTTGAAGTAACATGAACTGGGGGTGACATCTCTTGATCTGCAACAGCACTACAGCCAGTGTCAGGCCGGGTCCTATTAGAGTTACCATACCATATTACACTCAACATAGACCGGGCGCTGAGAAACATTCCGTTTGAAAAAACCGATGACCTCATTCTGATTGATGATTTGAGTTTAGAAAGAGTTAAAAACGATATTGTGGAGGTTGCCGGACGGAATTATGGTCCAGTTTTTTTTTTTCGGCCCTATAATAAGAATTTTCCATTCCATCGCTGTAGCTGTGAAAAAAAACGTTGTTCTTGACTATTAAAAGGTTCTTTGGGTAAGGTATGAAATGAAAAACGCCACGATGATAATGCAATACAAATTTAATCATTAAAAAAAAAGTGGTTTACATATTAATAAGTAGGTAGTGAAAAATAACAAAATTTTACTCTTATTCTGGTAAATTTCGACAATTATTGCCGATGCATTTGCAAAGGGATATACAATAATTAATGTCGCTTTTTTTGCAACTGCAGGACATTGTTCTGCAATCAGCATTACATTTGCAAGGTCTGATTAAAGAATTTGGCAAAGGCGGTTTTGCCATTTTCACCGGGTACAGATTTCCATCTCGTCTTTCATAACCGAATTGGAGAAAATTCAGAGGCTCATGTGTTGGTTCTAAGGAATTTCTCCACAAATATGTTTGGGCTGCAGCTCTTAAGCAATGTAAATACAAAGCATCAGGAGTGCAAATAACTTTGGATACATTGAAATTGAAGCCGATGTTACGAGAAATTAGCTTGAAACGCAGTTCATCTGCTGTAGTTTTTTGTTTCGCAAATAAATAAGTGCAAACTTTTTCAATGTCATTAAAATTCATCGGAGTTTCGGAGTTATTTGCAAAAATAGAAAGAACATCCTGAACGAATTCTTCGGATGCAGCGCTTATACATTGCTTTTTAGTCGCAAATCGGCTTGTCGTGTCGCAACCTGTTAAAGCATGTAACGCGGGTAAAATATTACAAATTTTTTTCGCCAAGTGATTCAGCTGCTGAATGACAGCTTAAAAGATTTTTTTTTTGTACGATCCTTCAAACCAAATACCTCGACAACCAATGTTAGAAAGTTTATACCAAAAGTGAATGGCAAGTACGAAAACATCGGTATCTGTACTATTTATAATGACTTGTTCAATCCCTCCACGAACAGCATGAAATATATGGCTGAACATTCTACAGTCTGCTTCTAGGTGATTGGACTTCAAGTCTACGACTTCGGATAAACTATTACCTTGGAGCTTGAAGCATTTTTCGGGGTCTTCGTACCCACCGGTAATGAAAACTTCTGTTTCAGCATTGATTTTTAAACATGTTGGAGCATACGTGCAAAGAAATTGAACAAGCTGATGTTTATTTTGCGAACAAAAAAAAAACACAATTTTACTCCGAAACAATCGAATTTGGTGGTGAGAGGAGGCCACCTATTGTCATAGGTATTTATAAACTTTATTTACGTGCTTTATATTATATTTTATTTAATTTTGAAATAATAAGAACATGATGTTATGAATTTATTTTTGCGAGTCTGAAACGTCACAATAATTTTAAAACTATCTAGTACACAAGTGAATAAATCTTTATTTAAAATTGATGTTCGTGTTAAAAATAATAGTTTCAATAGGTAATATTGAATAAAGAAACTTATTATAAAATACAAGTTTAATTGAATTTTCATTCATATGTTTCTAACTTCAGATTATGTGGCCCCCTCTCCCCTCCAAATTAGTTGCTCGTGGAGTCAAAAAGTGTGACATAGTCAACAATCGAGTGTCATTTCCTGTCTTTATTACACTTCGTGGCTATAACTGAAGCGCCAGAAACGGTTTGAGAACGATGGAACCGAAAACTCCTATTATAGGGCCGAAAAAAAAAAACTGGACCATAATTCCGTCCGGCAACCTCCACAATATCGTTTTTTAACTCTTTCTAAACTCAAATCATCAATCAGAATGAGGTCATCGGTTTTTTCAAACGGAATGTTTCTCAGCGCCTGCACTAACACTTTGTATCATCAAATACAAAATAAAATAACATCTGAATTATTTAAACTCGCCTGATCAACTAATAACTACTCTACTACATACGTCGTAAACAAAATACCTACTATAAATCTTTGTCCCGAAATTCAGAGAAGCATCAACAGTAATTCCATATACATACAGGGAAAATAAATTTGAGTGTAATTTGGCGGCAAATTTAATCACGTAAAATTCAATGTAAAACTACAAATAAAATAAGAACAATTCCCTTTCATCACATTAAGTAAAGTTGACAAGTATATTATGAATATTATATTATAACAACTTAAAGTCAGAAATTCTAACCAAAAAAGAAATACCACATTTGTAAATACTAGAGCAAAATTACCGAGTGTAAATCTGGCTCAAAAATGAGCAATCTGATTGGTCAACACAACGCGGCAAATTTAAAAAGTAAATTTTCTTGATTTTATATTGTTTCTCTTCTAAAACAAGAATTGTGTGCAAGTTCAACACAGAAATGTAGAAAAAAATTCCTAAATTCACTTCTTTGTTATAAATTATTCTTCTTTAATTTTTTGATACGAGAATCCTTAAATTTCTCGTCTCAAAAATTTTAGACCAGACGAGAATAATTGGCTATTCCTCGTCTCGTTGTCGTCGTCAACCGAGGTAGATGCATATGGATTAATAACATTAATAATTCAAGTACATAATGCATATATCCAATATCGAAAAATTTCATCGCGGAAGACGACAATTATTAGTAGAAAAAGCTATACGAAAAATACAAGTCCACGATAAATTTATGATGAAGATGAAGAAGCAGAACCGTACAATTTAAAAAATTGTGTTTATGCACGGTCATATCATAATTTGACACGAATTTCTTTGACGTAATAATCATAATTTATTATCAACAGTTTATGTTTGGTCGACTGCAGTTTTTGGCGCCATCTTTATTTAATTTTCTACACTATATCTTTTAGCTAGATGGTGAGACGTGAGATAAATAGGTAACTGTAATGAAGACTGGAGTGGGATAACATTTCAGACGCCTGGGACTATGGAATGCCGTTTTACTTTTTATTAAAGCAGTTTTCTGTATTTAATATTAGTAAAAACCAGCCAAAATATATAACAGTGCTTTAAAAATTCCTAAAGATGCAAATCTCATTTTATCAACATACAACTTTTAGTAAATACAAATTATACTTTGAAACTTTTACAAGATATCATATAAATACAGAAAGAAATTGTAAATAGAATTATACAATAACATTTGCTAAACTTTTAAGTATAGTGTCAAATATCCAACATTTAAAATCCAAATTTGTTCAAAGTATTAGTTTTTATGCTTTACATTAAATGTAATATTAAAATTTGAAATGTGAATCATTTAAAGTTTGTGTTCGGATATAACAGTTAAATATTTTGAAATTAAGTAATATGCAATGCAATATTTAAAACCAGATTTATTATGTGAGTTGAATATTCGTGAATAAAGAAACACTATAAAAGCTGAAATCAATATAATATAACATAAATAAAATTTAAGTTGGAAATTTTAAACTGTATAAAATGTTAGTTGAAAATATTATACCTACATTATAAAATGGAAATTTGAAACTGAATAATATGCAAGTTGAAGATATTCAACTCACATAATATGTAAGTTGAAAATTTTAAACCTTCATAATATGTAAGTTGAAATTTTCTGCCTCTCATAATATGTAAGTTGAAATTTTCTGACTCTCATAATATGTAAGTTGAAATTTTCTGACTCTCATAATATGTAAGTTGAAATTTTCTGACTCTCATAATATGTAAGTTGAAATTTTCTGACTCTCATAATATGTAAGTTGAAATTTTCTGCCTCTCATAATATGTAAGTTGAAATTTTCTGCCTCTCATAATATGTAAGTTGAAATTTTCTGACTCTCATAATATGTAAGTTGAAATTTTCTGCCTCTCATAATATGTAAGTTGAAATTTTCTGCCTCTCATAATATGTAAGTTGAAATTTTCTGACTCTCATAATATGTAAGTTGAAATTTTCTGACTCTCATAATATGTAAGTTGAAATTTTCTGCCTCTCATAATATGTAAGTTGAAATTTTCTGACTCTCATAATATGTAAGTTGAAATTTTCTGACTCTCATAATATGTAAGTTGAAATTTTCTGACTCTCATAATATGTAAGTTGAAATTTTCTGCCTCTCATAATATGTAAGTTGAAATTTTCTGACTCTCATAATATGTAAGTTGAAATTTTCTGACTCTCATAATATGTAAGTTGAAATTTTCTGACTCTCATAATATGTAAGTTGAAATTTTCTGCCTCTCATAATATGTAAGTTGAAATTTTCTGCCTCTCATAATATGTAAGTTGAAATTTTCTGACTCTCATAATATGTAAGTTGAAATTTTCTGCCTCTCATAATATGTAAGTTGAAATTTTCTGCCTCTCATAATATGTAAGTTGAAATTTTCTGACTCTCATAATATGTAAGTTGAAATTTTCTGACTCTCATAATATGTAAGTTGAAATTTTCTGCCTCTCATAATATGTAAGTTGAAATTTTCTGACTCTCATAATATGTAAGTTGAAATTTTCTGACTCTCATAATATGTAAGTTGAAATTTTCTGACTCTCATAATATGTAAGTTGAAATTTTCTGCCTCTCATAATATGTAAGTTGAAATTTTCTGACTCTCATAATATGTAAGTTGAAATTTTCTGACTCTCATAATATGTAAGTTGAAATTTTCTGACTCTCATAATATGTAAGTTGAAATTTTCTGCCTCTCATAATATGTAAGTTGAAATTTTCTGACTCTCATAATATGTAAGTTGAAATTTTCTGACTCTCATAATATGTAAGTTGAAATTTTCTGACTCTCATAATATGTAAGTTGAAATTTTCTGACTCTCATAATATGTAAGTTGAAATTTTCTGCCTCTCATAATATGTAAGTTGAAATTTTCTGACTCTCATAATATGTAAGTTGAAATTTTCTGACTCTCATAATATGTAAGTTGAAATTTTCTGACTCTCATAATATGTAAGTTGAAATTTTCTGCCTCTCATAATATGTAAGTTGAAATTTTCTGACTCTCATAATATGTAAGTTGAAATTTTCTGACTCTCATAATATGTAAGTTGAAATTTTCTGACTCTCATAATATGTAAGTTGAAATTTTCTGACTCTCATAATATGTAAGTTGAAATTTTCTGCCTCTCATAATATGTAAGTTGAAATTTTCTGACTCTCATAATATGTAAGTTGAAATTTTCTGACTCTCATAATATGTAAGTTGAAATTTTCTGACTCTCATAATATGTAAGTTGAAATTTTCTGACTCTCATAATATGTAAGTTGAAATTTTCTGACTCTCATAATATGTAAGTTGAAATTTTCTGACTCTCATAATATGTAAGTTGAAATTTTCTGACTCTCATAATATGTAAGTTGAAATTTTCTGCCTCTCATAATATGTAAGTTGAAATTTTCTGACTCTCATAATATGTAAGTTGAAATTTTCTGACTCTCATAATATGTAAGTTGAAATTTTCTGACTCTCATAATATGTAAGTTGAAATTTTCTGACTCTCATAATATGTAAGTTGAAATTTTCTGACTCTCATAATATGTAAGTTGAAATTTTCTGACTCTCATAATATGTAAGTTGAAATTTTCTGCCTCTCATAATATGTAAGTTGAAATTTTCTGACTCTCATAATATGTAAGTTGAAATTTTCTGACTCTCATAATATGTAAGTTGAAATTTTCTGACTCTCATAATATGTAAGTTGAAATTTTCTGCCTCTCATAATATGTAAGTTGAAATTTTCTGACTCTCATAATATGTAAGTTGAAATTTTCTGACTCTCATAATATGTAAGTTGAAATTTTCTGACTCTCATAATATGTAAGTTGAAATTTTCTGCCTCTCATAATATGTAAGTTGAAATTTTCTGACTCTCATAATATGTAAGTTGAAATTTTCTGACTCTCATAATATGTAAGTTGAAATTTTCTGACTCTCATAATATGTAAGTTGAAATTTTCTGACTCTCATAATATGTAAGTTGAAATTTTCTGCCTCTCATAATATGTAAGTTGAAATTTTCTGACTCTCATAATATGTAAGTTGAAATTTTCTGACTCTCATAATATGTAAGTTGAAATTTTCTGACTCTCATAATATGTAAGTTGAAATTTTCTGCCTCTCATAATATGTAAGTTGAAATTTTCTGACTCTCATAATATGTAAGTTGAAATTTTCTGACTCTCATAATATGTAAGTTGAAATTTTCTGACTCTCATAATATGTAAGTTGAAATTTTCTGACTCTCATAATATGTAAGTTGAAATTTTCTGCCTCTCATAATATGTAAGTTGAAATTTTCTGACTCTCATAATATGTAAGTTGAAATTTTCTGACTCTCATAATATGTAAGTTGAAATTTTCTGACTCTCATAATATGTAAGTTGAAATTTTCTGACTCTCATAATATGTAAGTTGAAATTTTCTGACTCTCATAATATGTAAGTTGAAATTTTCTGACTCTCATAATATGTAAGTTGAAATTTTCTGACTCTCATAATATGTAAGTTGAAATTTTCTGCCTCTCATAATATGTAAGTTGAAATTTTCTGACTCTCATAATATGTAAGTTGAAATTTTCTGACTCTCATAATATGTAAGTTGAAATTTTCTGACTCTCATAATATGTAAGTTGAAATTTTCTGACTCTCATAATATGTAAGTTGAAATTTTCTGACTCTCATAATATGTAAGTTGAAATTTTCTGACTCTCATAATATGTAAGTTGAAATTTTCTGCCTCTCATAATATGTAAGTTGAAATTTTCTGACTCTCATAATATGTAAGTTGAAATTTTCTGACTCTCATAATATGTAAGTTGAAATTTTCTGCCTCTCATAATATGTAAGTTGAAATTTTCTGACTCTCATAATATGTAAGTTGAAATTTTCTGACTCTCATAATATGTAAGTTGAAATTTTCTGACTCTCATAATATGTAAGTTGAAATTTTCTGCCTCTCATAATATGTAAGTTGAAATTTTCTGACTCTCATAATATGTAAGTTGAAATTTTCTGACTCTCATAATATGTAAGTTGAAATTTTCTGACTCTCATAATATGTAAGTTGAAATTTTCTGACTCTCATAATATGTAAGTTGAAATTTTCTGCCTCTCATAATATGTAAGTTGAAATTTTCTGACTCTCATAATATGTAAGTTGAAATTTTCTGACTCTCATAATATGTAAGTTGAAATTTTCTGACTCTCATAATATGTAAGTTGAAATTTTCTGACTCTCATAATATGTAAGTTGAAATTTTCTGACTCTCATAATATGTAAGTTGAAATTTTCTGACTCTCATAATATGTAAGTTGAAATTTTCTGACTCTCATAATATGTAAGTTGAAATTTTCTGCCTCTCATAATATGTAAGTTGAAATTTTCTGACTCTCATAATATGTAAGTTGAAATTTTCTGACTCTCATAATATGTAAGTTGAAATTTTCTGACTCTCATAATATGTAAGTTGAAATTTTCTGACTCTCATAATATGTAAGTTGAAATTTTCTGACTCTCATAATATGTAAGTTGAAATTTTCTGACTCTCATAATATGTAAGTTGAAATTTTCTGCCTCTCATAATATGTAAGTTGAAATTTTCTGACTCTCATAATATGTAAGTTGAAATTTTCTGACTCTCATAATATGTAAGTTGAAATTTTCTGCCTCTCATAATATGTAAGTTGAAATTTTCTGACTCTCATAATATGTAAGTTGAAATTTTCTGACTCTCATAATATGTAAGTTGAAATTTTCTGACTCTCATAATATGTAAGTTGAAATTTTCTGACTCTCATAATATGTAAGTTGAAATTTTCTGACTCTCATAATATGTAAGTTGAAATTTTCTGACTCTCATAATATGTAAGTTGAAATTTTCTGACTCTCATAATATGTAAGTTGAAATTTTCTGCCTCTCATAATATGTAAGTTGAAATTTTCTGACTCTCATAATATGTAAGTTGAAATTTTCTGACTCTCATAATATGTAAGTTGAAATTTTCTGACTCTCATAATATGTAAGTTGAAATTTTCTGACTCTCATAAAATTATCTAATGTCAGTTTAGTAGTGGGGGAAATAAAAATTATTTCGCCATTCAAATGATAGATGGCAGAGCAGTTGCTAGACAGGATTGGCTTTAGGACAATATGTCTAACATCAAACTGGTTAATGGATTTGTTCGGAAATTTGTATTATATCTCAAAAATGAAAACTGAAAAAGCTGTGTTGAAACCACTGATTTGTATAAATACTACTAGTGATATTGCTCTTTAATGATCGGCAAGACATTATATCTCTGAGTCTATGAACTATGATGATTATATTGTTGGTTATTGTTATCAGTTTGATTTGTTAGACGAGTCGGTATAAATTGAATAATTATAATAATATAAGTTTAATTATAAAACCATTAATTAGGTTCAAGTTCATATACTTAGGTACCTACCTACCGACTAATCATCTAATAAGTATTATTTACCTATAATATGTATTAATTTATACATATTATGTTCTACATTGTTAACATTTAAGAATTAAAAGTTGATAAATAACATTGTAATTAAATGTGAAATAATTACATTTATACAATGTTGAAATTTACTCTGCCATATGGCTCATGCCACGTGGCTAAGTTCGGCCCTGCACAGTATCCCCACCAACGATTATTTACATCTCGTATATCCCCACTACTCAAACCACGTGGTTTTGACATTAGATAATTTTATGTGAGTCTAAAATTTTCAACTTGCATTTTATGCAGGTTTAGAATTTTCAACTTACATATTATGAGAGTTTCAAATGTTCAACTTACATTTTTTGTAAAGTAACAAGATTATGTTCCATTTCTAAATGTTGTGTGGGCAAATATATTTAAATAGTTCTGAATTTAATTTGTGTTTGTTACCATTACACTTCATTTTAACAAAACTTGTAATGTACCTATTCGTATTTTATATAATATGACATTTGAATAAATGACTCTTGAAAATATTTAACTCATATTATTTTGTTCCTACAAAAATTTGGATGTTACACAAACATATATAGGTACTCGTATTTTATTTACTTGTACTACATATTACATTACATTTTGTGATATGTCTAATATTGCAATACCAATATTTTTAAATATTATTTCTCCACATATAAATTTTATACTATAGTAGAACTGAATATGTATTATATGATATGTACGGGAAAATAAAATAAATTTTTTTGAGGTTTACATTTTGGATTTAAGTTAATTTCAATATTCAATTGACATAGGTAGTGAAGTATCATAATTTTCTTCAACATTCGTGCTAAAAATTACAATGTACAAATACAGAATGCCTGCAACCACATACTATCATATTTTGTAAGTCTATAAAGTTTGAACTTAAATTTTATTTAATATCAAAATTGTGCGAGTAGATTAAATATTACAGACATAAATTATACAATGTCATATATTAAATTAAAATATGTTAGATGAGGAATTTTAAATTAAACAGTTGTTGAGACTTTTCATATGCAAAAAAACGTGTGAAGTAATTTCCAACCTGTAAAATTTGGTATTTAACTTTTAAAGTACCATAAACTTATATTTGAAATATTTTGAATATCATATTTATAAAGTAAAGAATTATTTGCAAGTATCAAAATTTTCTAACTGTCACTTTATAAGTATGCATGAGCTCGTATAGAAATATTGTACATGCATATTATACTGAGTACAAAGTAACAGTGTAAATTTGATTTAAGAATAAAAAAATTTCGATTCGAGTTTCAAACAGCATTATTTGACATACCATTTAATCTATGTTGAATATTGCAAGAAAGAGAGAAGTATACTTTCCCTATCAGAATATGCTGTTGTCTATCCTTGTTCCTTTTATATTTTACTGATATATAAATATTATTATGTTACATATTTAGTAATGTTAGTTATATGCAACCCAAATAAAAGAGTGTTATAAACTTTAACTCACAAAACAGTATTGACATACGAAGTTGTTTCGAAATATTACACTTACATTTACAATACAGTTTAAAAACGTATTTACAAAAATTTCAACCCTAATATCATTTAATAAATAATACTTCAATAATGGCAAGCTAATGAGAAGAATCGTTCGCACTTGTGTACCTGAGAAAGTGCTGCCCCTGTAGTGCATATTAGGAACTATTTGGAGTTCCAAATGGGTGGGGGAGCATGGGAGGAGCTTATATAACTGGAAAGAAGTTTTGATGTATTTAATTTGCATTTGGAAATAACTTTAAAAATATCTCAATAATATATATTTTTGTATTGAGATAATATTTGACATGACAAAAATAACCATAGTCACTTGAATTACATAGTTTTGCAAAAAAATATTTGTATGTTAACAAATGTTGGTAATATGTAAGTGTAGTTGCATGATTGCTTTAATAAAAAGTAAAACGGCATTCCATATGGGACAGATGCGCGAGGAGGTTGCGGGTTGAGCGGAAGTTGGTGGGGGTACTTTTCGGAGACGTGGGATTTCTAACGCGTGGAATTTCGGACGGATGGGATTTCGGACGCGTGGATTTCGGAGGCGTGGAACGCACTCGATCATCTCTAGTCCGCGTCGTGTCTCGTGCTTGTTCAGTTGTTAGTTAGTGGGCGTATCCCGATTATCGGACACCATTTTTAACACGTTTGTTAAATTTGTATATTAATTTGACATTTAAAACTTTCCGTAAAATACTGAGAAATAGTATTATCCACGGATATTGGATATAGATACCTAATTTTAATTGAATATTTACACTTGGGTCAAAATATATTACTATAAATATTACAGTAATAAATAAAAATATAATTCAACTTCACAGTGCATTGTTAAGGAGGTACACTCGACATTTGAAATAATGAGAGAGTTTAATGAAACTTTGCAAAATTAATCAAAACATTGTAAAAATGTTACCTGAATTTTTTCATAATTTTTCACCACGTAGATTATCCAAAAATAAATATTAAAAAACTACATTTTACATGGCCTCTTATGGGACTACTTTTAAATCAACGTAAAAAGCATTTAAGGAAATGACAGAAAATTCCAATTGCTTTTTTAAAACGTACATTATTATCTCATAGACCGGATAAAAGTAATACAATCATCATTTACCACGTAATTAACAAGAATTCTTAATCGAAAGACTGACGTTTATGCCTACTGGAGAATATTGGCGAGAACATAATATAGATGCGGCAACGTTGAAAAGCGTGAAATTTGAATTTAACCAGAAAAAAAAACATTATCTATCTATAATCACAAGTTTTTCACAAGAATGAAAGGTGATATGCACAAATGATAAATAATAATTCATACCCAACGATTTAAATGAAATTTCAAGTACAGAATTCTCTTCAGCTTACATTTATACTATCTGTCAGATTGACATAAGACCGTGAAAAATGACATGTACAGCACAGCGTTGCCGTAGTTTACACTGGTATTTAGCCGAATGAAATCTTATAAAATAAACAAATTTTACATAACAAAAATATATAATATTCTTAATTAAGTTATTTAAATCTCATTTTATTAGCAAAAATTCAAATAGACTGCGTTTACATACAATAAAAAAAAATTATTTTTATTTTTTATAAGTTGAAACCCTGATATGAAATACATTGCGAGTATAGGAGATGCCAGTAACCTCCCACCACTCGAGTGTACCTCCTTAAATTGAATAAAAATTTGCAAAAAATATATTACAAATTTATACAAAAGCATGTAAACATAATGCGTGCTCCATCTTTAAATACTCAATAAAATTTTCAAAATATTTCTACCTTATCAAATATAAAAGATAAATCCAAATAAAATTTCAAATTGGAAACGTCAAATCTGACACTAGACAAAAAAATCATTTTTATCAAAAAGAAAACAAAAATTCCATGGCATGCTCCCATTTGCGTTCCGTGCATTTTTTAGTTTTTTTTTAATAACTTTCTTAATATACCCAATATTGGGTTGAAACATGCATAGAAATATAGTCAAATTCATCCACTACCTATATGTCAAATGAAAAAAACAATCGAATAACGTATAATGCCCGTATCCACTTCCCTGCGACTACCACGCCATCTACAATATTCATATACCCAAAAGGCACTACTTCACATGAACCTCTATCAAATAAAAAAAAGTTCATAAAAATCGGTTGAACCGTTTAGGCTGTAGGCGATTCGAAAAACGGTTGCTAAGCTGCTGAAAATATAGTGATACCTAGCCTTTTAGTATATAAGAAGAAGACTAGCGTCAGGCCCCGCTACGCGGGCCTTCGTCTAGGTCGCGCTGCCGCGCGACAAGGGGGGTTGGCCCGCTTCGCGGGCTCAAGCTCCACGGACCCTGAATGTGGGACGATTCGGCACCTCGTGCCTCAATTATAACAATTTTGACATTTAGACTCTACCGAAAAAAATTGTATGATGAAATTATAATTATTTAAAATTATTCTTCTTCCTTCTTCAATATAAATTTTAGTTAAGCTATAAAAATTTTAGTATAGAACTACGCGGGCCGTCAGCTAGGTCGCGCTGCCGCGCAACAAGGGGGATTCGCCCGCTTCGCGAGTTCAAGCTCCGCGAACTCTGAATTCTGAATATGGAAGGATTCGGCACTTCGTGCCTCAATTATAACGATTTTAACATTTAGACTCTACCGAAAAAAATTGTATCTAACGTCATCTTGACCAATATTGTAGGTACCTTATCAAAACCTTTAATTTGATATATCAAACTTGAAATGATTTTATTATTTTGAAAGGAAAAAAACCGAATCTAATCACCCACTATCATATTTATCACTTATTGTGTATATCATTCCTCATCATCAAGATCAAGACCTTTACTTTGATATTAAAATCAATATGATTTTAACAATTTTAAAATATAAACAAATGACGATCGTCGGTCTCCATTTTGAACAATCTTGTATCAGCTCTTTTATCAAGATATTTAATTTGATATCATATTCAATAGGTATGATTCTAACATATTTTTTTTAAAACAAAAGACAATCGTCGGCCACCATTTTAAATAATTTTATTAATTAACCCTCATCTAGCTCTTTAATTTGACATCAAACTTGATATTGTTTTTTTTTAAATAAAAACAAATGTCAATCGTTGCCATCTTTTTAAATAATTTTATTAATAAGGTAGCCTTTATTTTTTAACCCTTTATTTAAACTCTTTAATTTTTAATCAAATTCGATTTGATTTAATAATTTTTTGATTTAAACAAATGACAATCGGTCGCCATTTTCAACAATTTTATAAAGTAGTGCTTACCTGACCCCGCCTGACCGTTTTAAATTATTTTATTAATTAGGTAGCCCATGTCCAGCCCTTTAATTTGATATCAAACTTCTATAATACTATATTGTTTTTGATAAAAATAAATGACAATCGTCGGCCACCATTTTAAATAATTTTATTAATTAGGTAGCCCTTATCCAGCCCTTGAATTTGATATCAAACTCGATATGATTTTTTGATAGAAACAAATGACAATCGTTGGTCGCCATTTTCAACAATTTTATAAAGTTAGTGCTCCCCTGATCGATTTATATTATTTTATTAATTAGGTAGCTCATTTTCAACCCTTTAATTTGATATCAAACTTGATATAATTCTATATTGTTTTAAAAAAATAAATGACAAACGTCGGCCACCATTTTAAATAATTTTATTAATTAGGTAGCCCTTATCCAGCCCTTGAATTTGATATCATACTCGATATGATTTTTTGATAATAACAAATGACAATCGTTGGTCGCCATTTTCAACAATTTTATAAAATAGTGCTCACCTGATCGATTTAAATTATTTTATTAATAGGTAGCCCATTTTCAACCCTTTAATTTGATATCAAACTTGATATAATTCTATATTGTTTTAAAAAAAATAAATGACAAACGTCGGTCACCATTTTAAATAATTTTATTAATTAGGTAGCCCTTATCCAGCCCCTGAATTTGATAATATCAAACTCGATATAATTTTTTAATAAAAACAAATGACAATTATTGTTGGTCGCCATTTTCAACAATTTTATAAAGTTAGTGCTTACTTGGTAGGACTGTACTTGAAATGGCTGTCAAAATAAAATAAAATTTAAAAAAACACTAATATTGATAAAAATACAAAAAAATGATTCTTTCGAATATTACTTAATATAATTTACAAATTGCTTTTATTACTAATGATACATGCATCTGAAATATCGAATTGTAAACTGTAAACGTCAGTTTGACTTTGACAGAACATAGAATTCATAGTTTTTTTCGAAGCATACCGCGCGGTCTAAAACCACGCCGTCTAATACCCACGCGTCCTAATATCCACCCGGTCTAATAACCACCCGGTCTAATATTTCTCCCACCACTATGAAAATTCGAGTAAAATCCACGCGGTCTAAAACCACGCCGTCTAATACCCACGCGTCCTAATATCCACCCGGTCTAATGACCACCCGGTCTAAAAACCATCCCGTCTAATAGTTCCCCCACCACTATATCCACGTCATATAAACTCGTTCTGTTTGACTTTCCCCGTTTCCCCAGTAATAGTATAAAATAAATCTGTTAAGGTTAGAATGCGCATTGCGCAGCGCTATTAGGTTGATTAGGTTATTACGCATAATCCAGTATAAAAGTATGAGCAACGTTTATATATTTATTTATATGTATGGATGGAATTTTTCCCGCGTTTTCTGTCATTCATTATCTCAAATTCTACTGAACATTTGTACGTCTAAACGAAGAGCTGATCAAATTTTGGTAAAAATCTGCCAAACGGAAATGGAACTTGCAAAATCTTAGAAAAAATCTACTATTTTACTTATATTAATAAGTGTGTATGAAAGTATTTGCTCACAAATATACCATTGTAGAAGAGAATTCGGGGATTCTAGTTTTTATAAATAATATTATTAAAGTTTATCATGACATTATAAATAATTAATAAATGACATTTCATATTTTCAATATCAATTTGTCAAAAAGTCAAGAATTTATATGACATTAACACTGAAAAACTGATATATTTTATTTTTTGTTTTCATAGGTAGGCAACGCTGTAATTTAGATAGTATTTGTTTTTATAGTTCTTTGCGTTTTATTTAGTGTTAGTGAAGCAGTAAGAAAGAACAACTTTTTGTCGATATTTTGAGTTGTTTAATTTAACTTAGAGTTGGTGGAAAAACAAGAAAATAACACATCAAAAAATGAAGGCTAGAATAAAAAATCTGACGTGGCCATCACACAACCTTCCGCCATATCTAGACTTTAAACAGAAATGTATACGTACAATCTGGTGCCCATTTAAAATATAAGTACAAATAAAAATCTAAAATATTCAAACACAGAAATTAGTAAGTATCACTTGAATCAAAAGATTCATTCACACGAAAACTCTTCTGTGTTGAAGCAATCCTCCGTTATATAACGCTAGTATGCCAACTTGTCACCCGTCTCATCTGTCAATATTTTTTATGCAGAAACAAAAATCAACCGAACATGGATTACAAGATTTCATTTCATAAATTTATTTTTTAAATTTTACTGCAGTTCTTTAATGCTACCAGGTAAAGACAATTTTTTTATAACGTAGATTGCAAATAACTTTTCCACTTATTCTTATTACAAATAAATACTATATTTATCTAAATTTCTAGAAATTTTTGACACTTAATCTTTTCAATCTTCAAAAAATATCACTTCCGGTGAAGATATTTGTACCAAAATCTAATAAGCTCTTCCTATTCGTATACAATTGTAAAATACCAAATATCAAAATTTTTGGGTAATTCGTATTTGAGTTATCCGACATCCGGCATCGGCCCGGACCACACACATACACACACACACACACACACACACACACACACACACACACACACACACACACACACACACACACACACACACACACACACACACACACGCGCACACACATACACACATACATACAGACATCATCGAGAAACTATCAAAAATGAGTTGTAAGGACCCTAATTCGTGCTCATCCACTAAAAACTCACTACCCGATTTTTTGCATGATTCCAATACCTTCCTTTACAGGTAAGCGGAAGGTAAAAATGTAATTTGCGATTTATGGTTTCAATGCAATATTTTTAGAGATGCAACGAATAGTATATGTGCCGAATACCGGCGAATATTATACCGTACTATCTGCCGAATATCCGAATATTCGGCGAATATTCTGCACCCTTTTGATGCCAAATGATAAACTTACAAGGACTGAGGAGGCTGTTTTGAATGCAGAGAAACTTATTTTTTGCTGCATAATTTGCCGCTTTTAAATTGTAATAACGAACAGTTTATCATTTTTATTTTTTATCAAAATTACTAGATAAAGTTTATGACAATATTATTATTTTTTTAGTAATAATAATTAATAAAAACTCATGAATATACATATATTTTTTGTCTGTGAATGTAAGTTACATGTGTATTCGGTGTTCGGCCAAATAATGAAAAACTTGCGGAATAGGCAGAATACCGAATAGTTGCCCAATATTCGTTGCAACTATAAATATTTCATTCAACTGATAAATTTATTCTGCGATTTATCAGAGGTTTCAAAAACCGGTCCATAGCCGAATAAATTCGTTAATATTAAAAAAAATTCTGAAACAATTTTCTTATTTAAAACAAATAATTAACCTATCAGTTATTAATTACTATTGTACAAAAATTTCTCTGTTGAAGTCATTATCAAAATGATTACAGTTAACTGCGGAATAATTTTACCAGTCGAATAAAAATAGTTTCAGTTAGAAATAAAAATTTCGTTTATAGCTAATAACTTAAAGGGTATAACCGGATAAGAGGCTGAAAAGTGCCCCCAAAGCAAATGATTAGTTGCGATTTATTTTTAGATGAAAGGTCTTTCAAAATCCTGTCTATTTTCAAAATTTTAGGTTCATAAACTCATATTTATGGAAGTTTTTTGGTTTTATTTTTTTTCTCCGATTCTACCGCATAAATCGAGCTGAAAAGATTATATTCAAAAGAAAAGTTAATTTTACACCTAAAATAATTTTTCTAATTAATTTTGGCACCAAATTCAAATAGAAAACATATTTTAATTTTTTTAAATCTGTTTTCGTATTGTAGGAACTCGATTATTGTTTCAATTTATTTCGTGTAATTTATCTAAGAGAAATCTACAACATACTTACCTATATTTTTTTCAGATATGTAAAAAGTGTTAGAAAAATTAAAAACTAATTTTATCACTTTACATATTTGAATTTCCCGCTTAGATTAAGAAAGTAATTGAAATATTAATCGAGTTACTTCAATATGAGAATTGATTTTGAAAATTAAACATAAATTTTCTATATGAATGTTTTTTTGGTGGAAACCAAAATGAACTGAAAAAATCAATTTTAGGACTAAAATGGTTTTTTTTTGTTTGATAAATTTTTTTTTAATGAGGTTATAAAGCAGAAAGGGTATAGCGGAATACCTAAGCAGGTCAAAAGGGCCCCCAAAGGAAATTAATAATCGGGATATCTGGATGAAAGATAATCAAAAATGCTGTTGATTTCGCGAAATTTCTGCTTCCTAAACCGTTTTGTTTCCGAGTTATGATGGAAAACGTGAATTTTACGTTTCATTTTTTTCTCAGCGTCTATGGTATGTATCGAGCTGAAAAAAATTCTACCCGAAACAAAAAATTTGTTTACATCTGATGGTATTTTTTTCAAATTTTCAAAGAAAAAAAATGTTGGTGTTTTTAAAATTCATTTTCGTTTATTTAATAAAATTCTACAACATATATTTTTTTCAGAATTTTAATCGATGTGGAAGATGGTTTAAATAACTAACACTTTTTCCACTTATATTTGAATTTTGCAATTAAAAAATGTTTTTTTTCCAAATTTTATATTTTTTTAACCAGAATTTTAAACGTTTCTTTATAGACATATTGTATAGTATGGTATTTTTTTCAAATTGTTTTGGCGCCAAATTCAAATAGAAAAAATATGTTGGTGTTTTTAAAATTCATTTTTGTTTATTTAATGAAATTTTACAATATATATTTTTTTCAGAATTTTAATCGATGTGGAAGATGGTTTAAATAACTAACACTTTTTCCACTTTAAATATTTGAATTTCGCGTCAAAATTGCAATTAAAAAATGTGTTTTTTCCAAATTTTATATTTTTTTAACCAGAATTTTAAACGTTTCTTTACAGACATATTGTATAGTATTACGCTGGTCAAGTTACGTTTTTTGGTTTAAAAAAACTACTCAAATCCCTGCAATATCCAATCCACGTAGTTTTCAATATTTCGGCTCTTAACTTAGGTACATTCAATTTACTTATTTGTTGAAACGAAAAAATAAATAACTTAATTATTGTAATATTTTGATTTCAACATTATTTGAATTTGGTGCTATAAGTGTCATGGGTGATTTTGCGGTGTGATGGTTGTGTTCAAATAGTAAAAATGTTTATTTATTTGCAAATCCCCACAATAAAACCATTAAACCCCCGTCATTAAAATTTATATTTTATATTTACATTGAAAATATAATGTAAGTTGATATTTAAGGTTTAACATTATTAGGTTATAATACTTATTCATCGTCACTGTCTTTAGTTTTTTACTAAAAAACGTAATTTTACCAGCGTAATACTATAGAATATGTTTGTAAAAAGACGTTTGAAATTCTGGTTAAGAATATAAAAAAAATTGAAAAAATTTGGAAAAAACACATTTTTTAATTACAATTTTGGCGCGAAATTCAAATATTTCAAGTGGATAAAGTGTTTTTTATTATTTAAACTATCTTCCACATCGATTAAAATTCTGAAAACTAATTTTATACCTAAAATTATTTTTTAAATTCATTTTGGCGCGAAATTCAAACATAAAAAAATATATTAATTTTTTAAAATCTGTTTTCGTATTGTAGGAACTCGATTATTATTCAATTTATTTCGTGTAATTTATCTGAGAGAAATCTACAACATATATTTTTATCACATATTTAAAAAGTAAAAATATCGACCATTTTCAAACTGCCATAACTCGGTGTATTTTCAATCGATATCGATAAATCTTCGAGGGCGAGAAACTTTGAAGTTTCTACTTTAAAGTCATGCATGCAAACTTAAGCGCAACCCCCTCCGCCCCCCTCTAGCAATCATGTGCAAAAAAAAGAATTTTAATTTTAAAAATGTCCAACTTTGAGGATGTGTACGGAGTTTAAACATTTTTTTTGACTTGATCCACCAAAAGGGCACTAAAATTTGTTCAATTCCCTGTGAAGGACTCAAAGAACGAAGTTCCTACGATGATTTGGCACAAAGTTACGAATTTTTTTTAAAAAAGGGCATTTTTTTGTTTTTCGCACATAACTCAGCCACTTTTCAACCAAATTAAATGATTTTTTCGGGAAAAACCCATAGTGGCTCTACTTTGAGGGGGTAAACTCAGATTAGTATGATCGATCTGAAAATTTCACGAATGACATTTCTATTAGCTGTCAGAATGACAGTTTTCATATGTTTTTAGTTGTCATGACAAAGATAAATAAAAATTTATCCACTTGTGTAAAGTTTCCAAAACATGGCTTGTTTTATATAGGAGTGTAATAGTTATTATTAAAAAAAAATAGAAATCGTTAAATATATTAAATGTTGCACATACTTTTATACTGGACTAATAACGCTGCGCATTCTAACAGATTTATTTTATACTATTACTGGGGAAACGGGCAAAGTCAAACAGAACGAGTTTATACGACGTGGACATAGTGGTGGGGGAACTATTAGACGGGATGGTTTTTAGACCGGGTGGTTATTAGACCGGGTGGTCATTAGACCGGGTGGATATTAGGACGCGTGGGTATTAGACGATGTGGTTTTAGACCGCGTGGATTTTACTCGAATTTTCATAGTGGTGGGAGAAATATTAGATCGGGTGGTTATTAGACCGAGTGGATATTAGCACGCGTGGGTATTAGACGGCGTGGTTTTAGACCGCGTGGCATTTACTCGTTTTTTTTCCCAAATATGTTAACAATTTTTACCATGAATGTACTAAAACTTCTGACGGCTTTTTCTGTGACTGTACGAAAACTTCTGACGTCTTTTTCTGTGACTGTACTTTGTAATGACTGTCAAAATAAAGTAAATTTTTTAAAAATAGTACTAAAATTGATGAAAATATTAAAAATATTTACGCTCCTTCTATTATAACTCAATATAATTAACAAATTTCTTCTATTAATTATATTAATTAAGAAAAGGGCATTTGAAATCTCGAATTGTAAACGTCAGTTTGACACAATGTAGCATTGTTTTTTATTCAACAGTCAGTTGTTGAACATTTGAGCGTTCAAAGCTCTGATTCACTGATGAAATTTCAGTTTTTCATTAATAACTAAAAAACTATTCTATCTGGAACATTGAGACCAGGGGTCCTATTCTATTTCACTTATCAACGTTGATAAGTTGGGTTGTCTTGATAACCCCCCACCATGTGTGACGTAGTAGCCAAGCGACTGTCGCTACGACTTATCAACCCTCGCTACGGTTAGACTTGCGCGTTGCGTTTTTTTTTTGTTCGTTGTGAGGTTAACATATTTATTTTATAAATATAAAATACCAATAAATTATGGGTTCATTATATGTATTTAATATTTTTGATTAGTTTATTAAATAATTCAACTTACAAATTGTAGAAATAAGAAATTGACATTTTTCTTGAAAGAATAATTTACTTTGAAAATCAAAAAATGGCTTATTTTAAAACAAATAATACGTTTATGATAAGTGATAGGTAAAATGGTGGTTTAGCAGTTTTTCTTGCCAAATTTCACAGTAAATGTAAAATCTCTATCAGTGGTTATCAACTGGAGGCCAAATATCCCTAACCCTTGATATAGTTACAAACGGAATGACGTCACGAAGTTATCAACTGAACTTCGCTAGCGACTGTCGCTATGAATTAGAATAGGTACCCTGGTCGCATGGACTCCCTATTAATCCCTTACTATGTATACCAATTTTTAAATCGATAGATTAAACCATTCATTTGTTATTAACGAAAAACAAAAAGTCAGTTTTTCGCATTTTTCACAAACAAAATAAAATCGAAAACAATTGAACTATACAAAGGTTTTTGCGTCTCGACACCCTCTATCACCTCGTAAAAAAATCATGAAAATCGGATAATTCGTTCATAACGTTGTGCAGTTCTAAATGCGTTGCTAGTTTGACGAAAAAATCAACAACTCTAAGCCTTTTAGTATATAAGATAATTGTACATTTAAATAACTGCCACCAACAGATGGCAGCACCTATCTCGTTATGAACTTATATAAACATAAATAAGGGTGTTTATGTAAAATGTTTAAGTTAATTTATTTATAAGATTGTGTATTGTATCGAAGTATTTCATTAAATAAATTATAAAATTTATACTTACTGTTTATTATTTCGTATCGTAGTACATTTTCAGGTTTAAGGCCGTGTACTCTCACCGTAGAAGTCCTGTAAGGGTTTAGGAAGTGTACAAAGGGTTGTTTAAGAAATAAAATTAGTGCAATGTTGTAAGTATTACTTATTTGTTTTTATTAATAATATATTTCATCTCGATTATTTAATTTTTATCATATAAAAACATAGTTCATCAATAAATACAATAAATAGCAGACATTTCTTCATTGGAGGCCAGTGGTCAATTGAAGAATGGTAAGTAGGGTAGAGCACTGCACGGGCCGTAATTTTGGAGCCCGGCCCGCCCGAAGCCCGACTATTATTACGCCCGGCCCGACAATTTCAAATTTTACCAAAGCCCGGACAGCCCGAAGCCCACCTGCTATTTGGCCCGGCTCGGCCCGATATTTTAAAATAAAAACAAAGCCCGGCCCTACCCGGCCCGATATTATTTAAGGCCCGGCCCTGTCCGGCTCATGGTTTTTCGAAGCCCGGCCCATGATTTTTTGAAGCTCGGCCCGGCCCGGCTCGGCTCAGCCCTGTCAGCCCATGATTTTTTGAAGCCCGGCCCGACTTGGCTCGGTCTAACTAAACCTCTAAAATTTAGTTTGTGTACGTGTTATCGTGTTACATAAATTTTTTTAGTAACTGTAGGAAATTATTGTAATACATATATAACTTGGAAATAAGATTTTAATTTAAAAAACTCGGCTCGGCCTATGCTCGCAGCATAAAAGACCCAGCTCGGTTCAAGCCCGTTGCATATCGGGCCCGGTTCGGCTCAAGCCCGTAGCATAACAAGCCCAGCTCGGCCCAAGCCCGTACCATAACAGGCCCGGCTCGGCCCAAGCCCGTACCATAATAGGCCCGGCTCGGCCCGTCCGGAGCATAACAGGCCCGGCTCGGCCCAAGCCCGGAGCATAACAGGCCCGGCTCGGCCCAAGCCCGTTATAGTACAATAAATAGTAAGCCCGGTTAGGCCCAAGCCCGTGATATGGTAGGCCCGGCTAGGCCCGAAGCCCACTATACTTAAAATAAATAAAGCCCGGGCCCGGCCCACGGGCCGGGTAGCCCGTGGCCCGTCCGGGCCGGGCCGGGCCTTGCAGTGCTCTAAAGTAGGGTCTCCTCCTAAGAAGATAACCGCCTCCACGGGTCGAAAACCTGAACACACAAATAAATAATTAATATATGCCGCAAACCCCGCTTTGATAAGTCTTTTAGTTTTCGAGATAATGAGCTCTCAAAGTTTAGATCCAAAATCAAAAAATCTGACGTGTCCGTTACAATACCTCTCGCTTTGACATTGAAGTATTATTATTTAACCTCGTATTTAACCAAATATTAAGCTTTAATTTATATAAAATACAACAACACCGTATAACATTTGATATAATAATATAAAATAATCATACATTATATTATTTCTGTTTATCTGTCACATTGACAATTTTTATTTTTGTTTTAAATTTTATTTCTATTTCGGGATTCACAAATCGTGGTAGGTAAAATTATATATTTCTTTATTCGTTAAAGATATAGAAACAAGTAAGATTGAATATTGTACAATGTAATTTCTTCTTTCATGTGTGGTATGTCAAATTGTAACAATCGCATTATTTTATACAATTTTTGCAAAAAATGTTATAGTGCTACAAGGAAAGTGCCATTTCCGGTTGGTGGATTTTTACCAAAATCTTTTCAGCTCTTCATTAACATATATAAATGTATAATGGAAAATATTAGAATTTTATGTTCAGTAGAATTTGAGATAATGAACCGGGACGAAAGGCTATAGTAGGCGTACATACAGACTTTCATATACACACACACACACACACACACACACACACACACGCACACACACACACACACGCACACACACACGCACACACACACGCACACACACGCACACACACACGCACACACACACGCACACACACACGCACACACACACGCACCCACACACGCACACACACACGCACACACACACGCACCCACACACGCACACACACACGCACACACACACGCACACACACACGCACACACACACGCACACACAGACGCGCACACACACACGCGCACACAGACGCGCACACAGACGCGCACACAGACGCGCGCACACACACACACACACACACACACACACACAGACGCGCACACAGACGCGCGCGCACACAGACGCGCGCGCACACATACACACACACACACACACACACACACACACACACACACACACACACACACACACACACACACACACACACACACACACACACACACACACACACACACACACACACACACACACACACACACACACACACACACACACACACACACACACACACACACACACACACACACACACACACACACACACACACACACACACACACACACACACACACACACACACACACACACACACACACACACACACACACACACACACACACACACACACACACACACACACACACACACACACACACACACACACACACACACACACACACACACACACACACACACACACACACACACACACACACACACACACACACACACACACACACACACACACACACACACACACACACACACACACACACACACACACACACACACACACACACACACACACACACACACACACACACACACACACACACACACACACACACACACACACACACACACACACACACACACACACACACACACACACACACACACACACACACACACACACACACACACACACACACACACACACACACACACACACACACACACACACACACACACACACACACACACACACACACACACACACACACACACACACACACACACACACACACACACACACACACACACACACACACACACACACACACACACACACACACACACACACACACACACACACACACACACACACACACACACACACACACACACACACACACACACACACACACACACACACACACACACACACACACACACACACACACACACACACACACACACACACACACACACACACACACACACACACACACACACACACACACACACACACACACACACACACACACACACACACACACACACACACACACACACACACACACACACACACACACACACACACACACACACACACACACACACACACACACACACACACACACACACACACACACACACACACACACACACACACACACATCGTGAAAATAGTCAAAATAGGTTCTAAAGGTGCTAAAACGTGCTTATTGACAAAAATCTCGACATCGAATTTTTTCACGATCCCTATACCTCTCTGGGCGAGAGGTAAAAAAACAAAGGTTAACCACTTAGTTCTTTTTTTGGTCAAAATTTGAAATATAAACGAAATATTAGTAACACGAGTACTTCACTCTCATAAACCGAATTTAGATTGTTTTTAGACCGCTAACTATAACCGTTTAGAAAAATAGAGCCCTTAGAAGTCAAAAAATCACATTTAAAAAGTGATGTGTTTACATTAATAATTAAATTACGGCTAAAGCAGTGAGTCTGCAACGTTGAAAATGTGGGTCCTATCATTAAAAAGTACGAGGAATCCAAAAATGTCACGCTCAGATCGCTAACTATAACCGTTTAGGAAATAGAGTCCTTAGAAGTCAAAAAATCACATTTAAAAAGTGATGTGATTACATTAATAATTAAATTACGCCTAAAGCAGTGACTCTGCAACGTTGAAAATATGGGTTCTATAATAAAAAATCTGCTGTGGCCACCACACGACCTCTCGCCTAATTCTGCTTATTCTACTAATCTAATAAATAGTTTTACTTACATTTTAATAGTTTCATCTTCATGTAATATGTAAACGATAATGTAAACCAATATGCAAGCAAAAGATGTCAACTGTACTGTCACTGTCATAATAATTAAATACTTCCAGATTCAGCAATTTGTATTTATAATTAACTGTACACATAGATAATCACAATTTCTTTTATTTTTAATTGCAAAAATTGTCATAAATAAATAATGTACCAATATATTTAAGGAAAACTTTTCCAAACTTCTAAAAGTACTACTTCCGGTTTGCAGATTTCTACCAAAATGTTATCCGGTGTTAAGATACTTATCAAAACCTTAAATAAGAAATTTGGTTATAAACGGTTTGATACTTTTTAAGTTATCGTGGACGAAAAATCCTCGGTTCATACAAACACACAAACACACGAACACACAAACACACAAACACACAAACACAAACACACAAACACACAAACACACAAACACACACACACACAGACATCATCGTGAAAATAGTAAATTCGTATTCTAGAGACCCTGAAACGTGCTTATCCATCAAAAACTCATACTCGAAAATTTTGACCCATTACAATACCTCTCTTATAGAATATGAGGCGAGAGGTAAAAAGTACGAGGAATCAAAAAATGTAACGCTCAGACCGCTAACTATAACCGTTTAGGAAATAAATCCCTTAGAAGTCAAAAAATCACATTTAAAAAGTGATGTGTTTACATTAATAATTAAATTACGGCTAAAGCAGTGACTCTTCAACGTTGAAAATGTGGGTCCTATCATAAAAAAGTACGAGGAATCAAAAAATGTCACGCTCAGACCGCTAACTATAACCGTTTAGGAAATAGAGCCCTTCGAAGACGTTGATATTATTATTATCCATTATGACTAGTTTCGTCGTGACGTCTGTACGTACGTATGTATGTACGTATGTACGTACGGACGTATGTGTGTCGCATAACTCAAATGCGGTTACACGTAGAGAGTTGAAATTTTGTATTTAGGACTGTTTAGCATCTAGTTGTGCACCTCCTATTTTTGGTTTCAATCTACAAACCGGAAGTAGTACTTTTTTCAAATATTTCGATAAATATTTAATTTAAGACAATTTTTTTAATTTTAAATGAAAGATTATGTGATTATTACCTACAATCGGTATTTTATAAATATTTTTGTATCTGGTATCATTTAAGAATAATTAAAGTATAAGTATATAGTATTTATAATTTAGTATTTCAGTATCTTGTAGTCCATGATCGATTAACATTTGTTACTACGTAAAATTTAAATGATTATGACATGACAGTGACAATAGTAAAATATGCTTTATATCTTCTTCTGCAGTTTAAATAAAATGACTAAAATATATTTGTGAGTATAGTAGCAGTAGTAGTAGTACCTACTTAATTAATATATTTGTATAATAAGTTAAAAGAACAAAGTAGGTATGACGGGAGGTCTTGTGGTGGCCACGTCAGATTTTTTTATATTATTCCACATTTTAGTTAAATAGTTTAATAGGCGTACAAGGAAGTCATGTGGTGTCCACGTCAGATTTTTTATTTATGTCGAGTTGAATCAATTGGATTCTATAAACATAATATCAACAAATAATTTTCCTATAATATTTAAAAATTAAAATGGAAGCTTATAATCACTACGGTTATTGCAAGATTTAATATCCTAAAAATTTTTTCTTCGAATAGTTGCAAACGTATTTTATAAGCATAATATCAAAATATCTTGAACGGTCGGCGGCGAAACGGATTCTGAAATATTTAGAAATATACTGTGACTGCCTGTGTGTTAGCTGTTGGCTTCCTTTGTATTGTTGTGCAGTTAGAGTAGGGGAGTGTAGTACCATTATCTCTCACGCGCTACCGCTACTCATGTCACTACTAGCCGGGCCGGTAAATTATATTTGCAAAAAATGTTAATAAAACGTTTATTTTACTTTCAAACATAATAAACTGCTATGTGTTGAACTAGAAGATCTATGTCTTTGCTGATATGATGCTTTTATAGAATTCCAAGCATTGGTATTAATTGTTTATTTAATATCTCTTTTGTTTAATATTTACTTTTAACGCGATTTTTTTGGGAAATAAATATGACTATATTATATGCACATAATAAAATTCAGTCTTATAAAAGCAACAGTTTTTGTGATAATAATTTTATAATGATTTTTACTGTTTATTTAAATTTTTGCGTATAACGTTATAAACAATTCATTATAATGCAAAAATACATTGATTAGTGTTAAAAGGAATATATTTAAAATAAATTCGTGCATAGTTATTAATGATTTTTAGCTTAAATAAGGTATTAATTAACTTTTACTATTTTTCGTTTTTTTACTGTAACAACGCGAAATTGTAATTATATGGAATGAAACTTCGGCATGGTACTAGACATGTACCTAGTAATATCATACTAAAAAATGAAAAAAATAAAAGCACTAGTTCTTGAGATAAAAAACGTAATATTTAACCTTAAGTTAGGCACCCGAGGGTTAAGGCCCGGGGTTGCTCAGGCAGCCAGCGATTTTTCTAATATTTGAAGTCCAAACTATCGATAGGAACAATATTCAATCTGCTAACAAGTGAACGCACATATATGTTCAAAAATGACGTAAAATTTTTTTTTATCTCAACATCGGCCCACTTTAGGTAGGCAGCCAAGCGGTTTGGGATACTTTAATATACTTCTCATCATTTCTACAAGGTTCCATCCTGCTAACAAGTGAACACCGTTATCTTGCAGTGGGATCTCGTACTATATATGTAAATCCCCGTCCTCGCACAAAAAGTAGCATTGGCGACATCTTTCGATGGAAATAATATTTAGTTAAAACAGATACCCTGTTTAAAACATGTTTTAAACATGTTTTTTGTTGTTTAAAACATGTTTTTTTTGTGCAGAGTTAAAAACATGTTTTAAACCAAAAAAACAGTTTTAAACAGTAAAAAACTAATGTTTTGTTTAAAATTGAAAAAAACATGTTTTTTTTTCAACCCTGATACGATCCATAATCACGGAGATGTTGTACAACATTTACAAATGTGCGCACATAAGGCACACGACGATTTGGAAAACGTTCCATGTAAATTCGTTGGGCTTGAGCACCGTTTCCCAGAGCTTCACCATAGGTCAACACAATGTCTGTATATTCGTTATTTGTAAACGCAGGCATTTTGAAACATTTTTATTTGTAATATCTTATTTATTACCAAAATATTACTAATGTCAAAACTTAATTGGAACAAGTGACACAACAATCAATTGACAATAACAATGATTTCATGGGTAATGCTACTGAAGTAAATAATTACGACTCGTCAATTTACGGGGTTGAAAAAATGCTTTTTAAAAATGCGATTTCTAAAAAAAATTTTACGGAACATTGTTCCTCACGACGAGTTATAGCCCAGTCAATCTAGATTTAACCTTAGAATGGAAGATAGAATTCTAATTTTTTGCACAGATGTTCCTCATAAACGTAGTATAACTCTCCTAGAAAGTCCCAAGGTTACCGACGCTTGCTTCCCTCGGGAGAGGGAAAAAGGTCCTGAGGGATGGTAAATCATATATGCAGACTTAAACTCGTATAACTTTCGATCGGAATGACGTAGACACGTCAACGATAGCTCAAAATGTTGAGAATAATGTGCACTATACACGTAGACACTCAAAGTTAAATATTATGCCATAATAACCGGTCTAACAAGTCCAGACACACAAAAGTGGTTAACGCACAAAATAATTTACGCATTTCAATTATATATTCTTATTATGATTAAATAACATAGTTTTACATTATTTTGTATAGAATAGATACAGAGAGAACACTGTTGCTTTCAGAGGTGACGTGTGTAGTACCGGGAATGATAATAAAACTGAAAAGAAAATTTATATAAGTGTACAATTTTACCGATTATGTACAGAGGTAACTCGGTCAAATGGTAGAAAATAAGGAAAAATTTTGGGATTGTTTTGAAATTTTTATTATTAAATTCTTCGAACATTTCTGTATAAGACAGATTACTTTTTAAAAATTTTGAGGGCCTAATTTACGATTTTTTACGAGAGAAAATTGAAAGAATCTTAGTTTTTTTTATATTTTTTGTGTTTAATGACCAGTAACTTCTTAACTAATTAAATTTTTGACTTCCGGTTTCTTTTATAAAATTTTGAGAACGATTCTCTATAAGTTAAATTATTTTAAAATTTTGTTGAGGATCTTTGTTAAGCCCAAAAATAAAGTTTTTCTTCAAGATAAAATTGAGAAATTTTAGTTTTTAAAACTTATTTTGTGTTTAATGACCTGTAGTTTCTGAACGAATAAAAATTTTGACATCCGGTTTCTTTTATTAAATTCTCTGAACAATTCTCTATAAGATAGATTAATTTATTTTTATAATAAATGCCTAAGTAAAGCCAAAATATTAAGATTTTCATCGTGGGAAAAATGAGAAATTTTAGTTTTTAAAATTTATTTTGTGTTTAATGACCTTTAGTTTCTGAACGAATAAAAATTTTGACATCCGGTTTCTTTTATCAAATTCTCTGAGCAATTCTCTATAAGATAGATTATTTTATTTTTATCTTAAAGGCCTGAGTGAAGCCAAAATTTTAAGATTTTCGTCGCGAGAAAATTGAGAAATTTTAGTTTTTAAAATTTATTTTGTGTTTAATGACCTGTAGTTTCTGAACGAATAAAAATTTTGACATCCGGTTTCTTTTATCAAATTCTCTGAACAATTCTCTATAAGATAAATTATTTTATTTTTATCTATTTATGTAGAACCATGTTATTTGATCATAATAAGAATATATAATTGAAATGCGTAAATTATTTTGTGCGTTAATCACTTTTGTGTGTCTGGAGTTGTTAGACCGGTTATTATGGCATAATATTTAGCTTTAAGTGTCTACGTGTATAGTGCACATTATTCTCACCATTTTGAGCTATCATTGAAGTGTCTACGTCATTCCGATCGAAAGTTATACGAGTTTATGTCTGCATATATGATTTGCCATCCCTTAGGACCTTTTGGCCTCTCCCGAGGGAAGCAAGCGTCGGTAACCTTGGGACTTTCTAGGAGAGTTATACTACGTTATAAGGAACATCTGTGCAAATAATTAGAATTCTATCTTCCATTATTAGGTTTGGCTAATTTTTGTCTAGATTGACTGGGCTATTACATTACTGGTTAAATTTAAAGCACTTATTTCTGTTACACCCTGTATATTGAGAAAAATAACAATAAATATATTTTACAAAATATCTAACTTTTATTATTATGCAATACTATAGTGAAATATTTGAAAGTGAATATATATGCACAACCAATACCGTTATTAAATTTTATACCGCGCAACGGTAGCAACGATGCACACGTGCATCTGACAGAAGTCTGAGTGACATCCGTGATGAAAATGAATCGTAAACGAGAAGGAACATGGCCGTTTTATAAAAGAAACAATATTGGACAAAAATAAACGAGCTATTTAATTTGCAAATATACGAATTGTCCGGGCTTTATCACTTGTGCATCCATCTCTTTCTATGACTATCTCCTTTCAACGCGCTCACTGATGCCAAGCGTTTTTGTCAGTTCCATGGAATATTAGTAAATTCCCAACTTTCAGAGTGAATTACTTCAAAAATAGCTGGTAACTGGCCATTTTTAAAATTCTCAATCAAAAACCTTTACCTTAACTGTCGTTAGTTAGTTTTTTGTATAACTCTTTAGTCTATTATATTACTTACTACGAAATACGTACCCCTATCGTATACCATTCCTATATCACCCATGTGTTTTTGCGCAACTTTAACAATAAATTTCTCAGCTCACGGCTGGTAAACCATTTTAAAAATTGGTATACTTGTGTAAAAACTCTGGAAGAATAACATATTTGAATTTCATTAAAAACTGTCGTAAATGCTTTAGTGATAGTACCACCTTAAAATGAGGCATCAAAATAACAAAAATAGGTAAAGATCGTATCATTTATAGTTTCTAACTAATGAACAAATCACTTTGTTTTACTTGAACTTGTGAATACAAATGAAGGAACGACGGAGCGGGTGGTTTTGCGTTGCCTCGATTCAACTCTGAACAATAAATGAAAATGACGACACAGAACAACTGAGGATCCCCACCCCGCACGGCCGCGAATGTGAACTTGTATCGTAGATTTTTGACTAAAATTCAAAATATATTTTATAAAATAACAAATTTGGATGGTGCATATGAGACATTGGTTTATATGTATTTTATGTTATTTTGTACGCGTACACATTCTATAATTCTATAGTTTAATTGCACAAAAGTCTCTCCTGTGGTGCGCTTTTCTTAATAAATAGTTACAGAATTAGAATAACATATGAATATTATTTGTCAAGAATATATACGATGTTGTAAATGGCAAATAAATTATAGAAAAGATACAAATCGAATGTACGTTTCTGTACCAGTCTCCAGTTATATTGCACAATGAATCGAACACTCGTGATTACGTCTGTTTATTTCAAGCAGTAAACAAATTCCGTAAATAATAAGAACGGCAATGACAATGACCATTCGCATTAAAATATATTCAGTGATCAAAAAACCAAGTATTGTTGTCAGCTGAATGATTGTTGCTGATCTCTTGAAATATTTATTGGTAATATAATACCTCCATGTAAATCTTTAAATTCTACCTGCGGAATCATCAATTTTTGTTGATCGCTGATATCAATAACATTATTAAAATTGTTATTACGATCATAATGCTTAAATCTAAAATACAAATCAAATTTATCAACATTATAATGAATTACTGTAAATTTGATATATCACCTTTTAATTAATTCCGCCTTTTTTCCTAGTTTTTCAATTCTAATTTGATATCATATAATTTAGTAGTAATATAATCCATTGTAGAAATAATATGTATAATATAAATATTGCACTTCGTTTACTTAGTCTGCGGTGTTTACATCTAACAAAAGTTACTCCGGTTACTCCCACTCACAAATACAACGAACCAGACAATACATGGACCTTTTCTCTGTTAATTGCTATGTGACGTCATTTTCGGTACGGCCTCTAACAAAATGCTCGAAAACTATCCTCGAGGTGCTTACCATGTTGCCAGATACTAGACGTAGATTGAAATAAATATATATATTTTTAAAATCATCATTATCAATGCAAAAATGAATAAATTGGATTGGTACATACTTACAGCTGGAAATAAAATAATTATGGGTAACATTTTTATTCCAAATAATAATCGAATGGTCGCGATTTATTTCTGGCAACATTGCATTTATCTGTTATGCCCTGTTCACACGTTGCTACTTTGAAGACGCATACGTGCTACTGTAGCATGAAAAGAAATTCAAATCGAAACAATTACCGCAAAAAATCGCTATCTACACACACAACGATCAACGATGTGAAATTATCAACGAGTAGTTCTTGATACTTTGATGCTACAAATTAGCAGCGCTGCTATTTGACAAGCGACTCAGATTTTTTCTTGCTACAGTAGCACGAATGTGTCTTCAAAGTAGCAACGTGTGAACAGGGCATTACTTCCACTTGTCATTTCGCGAGATAAGCAGTTAAGGTTGAAATTTAATCGATGGAATCTTGTAATAAAACAACAAGATTCTGTGCGCCCTTTCATTTTAAAATATTCATCACAAACACTGTGAGTGAATTTATTAAACTAACTTCCATTTCAAATTTCAAACATGACATTAAAATGCACCTCTGCGCAATATGTGCATCTCTTTCTATTACTATCTCTCTCAAGAGAGCGAAAAGGTCCATTGTAAGTTGTCTTAACGTTAAATGTTACCCGTCTCTGTTTTGTTTCTGGACCGAGGTGAGCGCTGTAGTCACTTCTAATGCTTGACTTTGGGTTGGGTTGGTATAGAAGTTATCTAAGTATATGATAGATTGCCCCCTATTAGACAAATTCCACAACGTCGTACTTTATCTCAGAAACAAACCAAACAAAATTATAACCCCTAGGATAAAAACCGCGCGCAATTAGAAATTGCTGTATTATGTTATAATCATGCAGTACAGACAAATTTTAATTCACCCAAAAACTATAAACATATTCTTATTTACTAATTAACATTGTAACAAAATAACAAACCGTTAATTTTGGTAGCAGGGTTTATTTCAACACTACAAAATTATTATTTTGATCTACCAGTTTTATTAAAATGATATAATTGGGCACATAGTAAATAATATTACATATTACAGTTAACAATAAATTATTATTCATTTTTGCATGAAACAAACATGAAATAAAACTATACCACGCAACAATTATAATAGTGAATAAATCTGGCAAGAACTCATAAAAACACTAAACCATAGAAATTCAAATTTTTATTTATTAAATTAAACATTTAAAAATGCAGTGTTATTCGCTGAGTCTAAAGAAGTCGCGCAACATAATAATTATAAACGCAGTCAATGGAAATCAAATTTGAAATATTGGATGCACAACGATTCTCGATCCAGCAGTGTAGATTATTGTCCGAATGTCTGCCAACCACACGCAGCTTTTGGTCATATTGAATATCTTGTTTCAAAATTTAAATCAATATTTTCAGCAAGTTTTCCCTGGTCTTCAGATTATACTAAAATATATTTAATTGTTAGCTTCTATATTATTTTTCAACTGGGTACTCACCTGCCCAGTTGATATTATCTTTGTGTTGGTGCAGGATTTGTACAAATTGAAACCAAGTTCCTCCTACAAAAATTGAACTATCAAACTGAATACATAAATTTAATTGTTCGGTAATTGTATATTATACCTCTTTATGAAATTCCAAATAACCCAGTGGATTTACTTTGCATTCCATGGTTCTCTAAACTCCTTGATGCAGATATGACGTGAGCGATGTCAACAATTCTATGCCCCGTCAAGGATGAAATGTAAGGATCATTTGACCTGTATTATTTCTCAATCAGAAGAGGTGGAGATGACTCTTGTACAGAGTAATATTTTGCAATGACTATTAGTCATGTCCACTGTGACAAGGGGTTGTTGGAAATTAAATCGTAAGTCAAGATCTGATTTTGGCAATGTAGAATGTTGCAATTCAACTCAGTTTTATTCTTTAATTTTTACTCACGCACTACTACACGATGGTTCCTCGGAAAATGCAGTAGTCGAGAATGTTGATGTTGGAACACTAAAAATAAAATACATATTATAGTAGTAACATTAAATTATAGGTACTGTATACACACATACTTACTCGTCAGAATAATTACTGCTAGAGTTATAAACCCGATGTCGTTACTTTTTCTCGTTAGTGTAGGTATTTGTTGAAAAGAAATTAGTATTTTTGATATTGCAACTGATTTGTATATATATTATTTATGTATGTGCAATAAAGTGTTTCTCTTGTGTGTGATACGGTTCCAATTTGGCATTTTTGGCTTCCCTTGTTACCAAAAATAATGTGAAAGTTTGGCAAAATTATCACACGAAATAGAAATGATATGTTTACTTTTTTCGTTGCTATGATGTCTCACGACAGTTTATTTTTAATTTGTATAAATACTGGCACCAACAGAGTAATATAATATAATATTCATCACAGAATAAAAATAGTATTTATTAGCATTCATGACATTCACGATTAACATAACCTGCAAATTGCGCGCTTCTGTTCAAAACGAAAACATAACAAAAATTCAAAAATGCAGGCAACGCAAGAGGCAAGGTCAATCGGTTTGCAATCCCTTCGCCCCTGCCCCTATACATTCCACCATCACCAGCGTAACATTCTCGCGCGCGCTCTACTCCGTCTATATTATTTATTATATTATATCATTTTTACCTCTCGTCACTCATATCTGGTAAGAGAGGTATTGTAATCATGCTAAAATTTCGATAATGAGTTTTCAATGGATAAGCACGTTTTTAGGTCCCTAGAACACGATTTTGATAATTTCGCGATGATGTCTGTGTGTGTGTGTATCTGTGCGTGGATGGATGTTGGAGGTACGATAACTCAAATACCACTGAGTAAAAAAATTTGAAATTTTGTATATAATATTCTGACACCCTAGATTAGATCTGATTAGATTTTGGTGTTGATCGTGCAACCGGAAGTTATAGTTTCTTGAAGATCTGAAGAGTTTTTTTTGTAATATCCTCAAAATTTATGAATTAATAGGAATTTTTTAAATAACATTGTATACTAAATGTTACTGTCTACAATATGTATTGAAAACGTTGTTTCTATGTAGCACCATTTTCCAATTACAAGAAGTTAAAAATTCTACAAATTTGTTACAATTTTGATTTATCTGCCTACCTATGAAAACAAAAAATAAAATATTTGAGTGTTAATGTCATATGAATTTTTGACTTTTTGGCAAATAATTGAAATGGAAAATATGAAATATCATTTATTATTTATAAGGTCATTATAAACTTTAATAATATTATAAAAACTACAATTCTCGAATTCCCTTCTACAATGGTATATTTGTGAGTAAGTACCTTCATACACACTTAGTAAAATAGTAGAGTATATGGCGAGAGCGAGAGGTCATGTGTTGGCCACATCGGATTTTTGTAATATGTGCACGCAAAATGAACTGAAACTTGCTTGTTTAGAGGGAGCAAAACGCGTTTTTGCTTCCTCTAAACAAGCATGTTTCAGCACTTCGGGAGGAACGGTTTTGCTCTCTCGGGTGAATTGACAGCACTCGACTGATTCTCGGGCTGCCTGCGGGAGCAAAATCGAGTTTTCCTCCCTTGGTGCATAATGTACTATGGTATTGGTAGAAACTCTAATTCCTAATAAACCTACAAAATATCACAAAAATAACAAGGCTTTTAGCCTTACATAATTATGAATTATGACTATGAAATAGTTATTTGTTTTACCAGGCAAAAAAATTACACATTTACTGCCGGGGCTAGTAAATAATTATGTTTGTTTACCATGTTAAATATGATTTTTTCGCTGATTGTTATACAAATTAATATTAATTTAGTGATTATTATCAATATTTTGACAGATATCGCGCCATCAAATTATTGCTATGCGCGTTTTTTGAACCATTGGTGTCACCTGTCAAAAAAATAGCAATCGCTCAACGAAGGCATAGCAACAATCTGCAAAAAATAATGTGTTTAACATGGCAAAAATATAGATTTACTGCCTAAGCTCGACTGCGCCTCGTCTATGAAACTCTAGCCGCGACAGTAAAACAATTATTTTTTTAACTAGTTAAACAAGTAACTACTTTTCAAAACAATCGATCAACAAACGCATAGCAACCGTTCAATAAACGCGCATATAATAACATAATTGACCTATCCTGTCAGAAGGAGTGAGTGCGATAGATACAAAGTAACATTGTGTTGAGTGAGACAGCAAGCTGGTGCGCAGTACGCTGTGCGCATGCTTGTGGCAAAAGGAAGTGACGTCAATAGACCAATCCTGGTGATGCGGTCGTATTTTGACAGATTTGTAAAAATATCAAAATTTAATTTCAATTTTTTTTTACGATTTTATTAATGTGTTTCATGCCTGTTGCGTAATAAATTGTTCAAATTGCATAATGTCATTAAATTTAATTAAACTTTTCCCCTACATTTAAAAAATTTAAAATAAGAAATGTCAAACTTCAACTAACCGCACTTTCTATTGTCATAGCGTACTGCGCAGCAGTTTTGCCGTCTCACTCAACACATGTTACTTTGTATCTATCGTATTCACTTCCTCTAAACCGGATGCCCAATGCCTAAGCATGCGCGCGCAACTGAAGTTCAACAGGATAGGTCAATTTGATGGCGATACCTGTTAAAATATTGGAAATAATAACAAAATTAATATTAATTAATAACAATGAGCGAAAAAATAATAATAAGTAATAAGTACATAATCGAAGAGGATAAAATCAGGAGGGTCTAAGTGCCAAAATTAAACTTCTGAGGAATATTTTTTGACAGATGGTTTAACCAATCAAATTGCGTAATGATGACGTCAAATGACGTAATGCAACCAATAGAATTGAAAATGTAAATGGTGTATCTGACAATATAATTATGTAGATTAAGTTTTATTTTGTTACGTTAGTTACAAAAAATAAATTAATTTGTCACATGAAACGTCAAAAATGTTTAGCAATATGAGTCGTTTTGGTAGTATTTTTAACAAGAAAAATATTCTTCCTAAATACCATTCGAGATAATAATTTTTTGAGAGAATTGTTGTCTATTCCACGGCAACTTATTGCAATTTCACTCCATAAAACATCACGGAAAATTGTCAGATGATGTTTTGTGTCGTGAAATTGTTAGAAATAATTTGCCGTGGAAACGACAAAACAATTCTCAAAAAATTATCATTTCTTCTGGTATTACCCCTGAAAACAGCTTTTTCTTTTTGGAAATTATTTATTTTTAATTTAAATTAACAAAGACATAATAACGCTGTAGAGCTTAAATGTATTTTTTATAAATACATGTTTATAATAATAAAATAAAGTTAACATTATACAAAATGGCCTATAATGAGGGCTAAACTGCTAAACATTTAAAAAGAACTTATACATACACATAAGGTAAAAATCCAAAGAAGGCAATCTTTGCGTATGTATAAAGTTCAATTTAAAAACTTCAGGCACATGGAACCTTTATGGTATTAGGCAAGGCACTTAGAACCTTTTTGGCGAAAAAAAATAAAAACTCAATTTTGGGCACTTAGACTCTTTTGATTTTATAGTTTTCAATCATAGTTCAGTTTTTATTGAATACAAACAATAAGCTAAGTCAGTTATAATATTATGTTAAATGTGTGTCAAGTGCAATAATTATACATGCATACATACGTATTGTATGTCATCAAGTCTGTATATCCAACTTGACTATATTATTTAAATCCACGACATTACATTGTACCTCAAGCACAATAAATAATACGCTAAAAAAATTGTTAACCTTAAACGAAATAATCATCTTCGTAACATGATACATACAATATCTACAAAAACTTTATATTGCCATATACATTTTTACATTATAATTTCTCTTTCTTCTGTATATTTCCGATAACAAATTGAATAAATCATGGCACGGGTGAAAACATGATTTGGCGACAATATGTAACACAGATCCCCCTGCCCCCCCATCCATTACTAGAAATTACGAGTTGCGAAACTAGTGCCAACAGTTGTTTTAAATAATTACTAAATAGTTAATCTTTCTCCCGCTGCATCTATCGAACAGCACCTCCTTGAATGAATATATTTGCCGTAAAAATATTGACCAAAATTGTTGTAAATATTAATATCTCCTGTATAAGGTAACAAATCTTCTTCAAAATTTTACCAAACATTAATAAATGTGTAAAGTAGAGTTTACAAACCGAATCTTGGGAAATAAATCTAAAACTATTGAGAAAAAAAAAAAAATATCATATTTTATGGTTTTTCTATAGGAGCCTGAAATTCCTTTTGAAATTACGATTGACTATCTTATGTACAGTACTAAGCTACACAACATATTTAAATATGATCAATATCTTACATCTGGTATAGCAGGAAAAAAAATAAATGTATGAAAAAAGTAGGTTTTTTGTATTTTAAATATTGTTCTTGAGATTTATTTTTAATCATTTTTATATATATTGTAAATAATATTACTAGAAATGTTCCCTATAAATAAGAACATTAACTTACATCTAGCATTGGAGTTATTTAAAAAATAAGATATGAAATGCTTTTTTAGATGGGTAAATTAACACAAATCGTTATAAAATATTTTAATTTACATGAAGTAATGATTTCTTATTGACTATGCATTCAAAGAATACTTGTAAACATTGCACAATTTTAATAAAAAAATAAATAGACATAAATACGTCTTTCGTCTATTTTGAAATGCGCGCGCAGGGGTAACATTTAACCTTAACCTACATACAAAACTATGCGCGTGAATTTCGCGGTTCAAATTTTCCCGCAAGAAAAGTTTATGGTGCAGCGCTGCCATCTACGTTGGAACTACCACTAGAAGTTCCCGCGTGCAGCGCTGTTACGACCCTAGCGGTATATTCTCTAAGTTAAGAACTTGGAAGCTTTGCCGCTCGTTTTTAATTTAAATTTTTAAACGAAAATATTAATTAAAATGTGTTAATAATTACGAAAAAAGTATTCTTATCCCACTTATATCGTAAATAACTGTTTCAATAAAAAGTTTGAAAAGGACAGGATTGTAATAACCAAACATATTATTATTTATAACTGTTTATCATTTCAGTTACTACATTCGGTAATTTCCTAAAGAAATAATACAATACCAAAGCCATCCCAAGACTACACTACACTACTTGACTTTCATAAATAGAAATAAAATAAAATCCCCCTAAGATACAAATACTTTAAAGATAGATAAAGGCACGGGTAGAAATAAGATTACAGTCTACAAGTTTCTAGAGAAATATATGTAGTCAAATTCTCGTACATTAACATAATCTATACACAAATTGAAAAGTGAAAATTTAATAAGTGAAGTTAATGTACGATTTTTGGAAGTTTTACCAGAAGATATAAAAATTTCAATGATTTCTTCCAACATAAAAATATCCCGATAGTTTCACACGTGATGTATTTCATCGTCTACACTAACTAAATATTTTGATTATTTGTTTGGCCAGGACATTAATTTTTATTCGGAAAAAATCATCAACTATTTTTCATTGTCACCACGATAAAATGTATGTATTATCAAAATAATTCAATATTTCTTCTAACTCAGTATCACAAAAATATTTGTTATTGTTCGACATGATATCGTGGTGAATTGAGTATAGAACAGAAATTCTAAGTTGGTCTAAGTCTTGATTAAGACTGAGATAATTCGGAGAAGACTAGGGGACTAACAATATCACAGACTGTCCCAAGAACCAGGAAACTTCACGTTCAACACCATACGATACACAAAAAGTTAGGACAACATTGAACGGCAATACTGTATTTCTAAATCAAATCAGTTACATACAGAATCACCTTCAAGTTTTCTCATTTTAAATTCATAAAAATCTACTCTCAAAATATATAACATGTCTAAAAGAAGTGAAACAATTTTACATTTAAGCCGCTTTCACAGCCCAAAGTTTGATGTCTGTGAAGTCTGTCATATGGCAATGTGTACTTGCGTTCACAACACCAAATTTCAATGATGTGAACGCAAGTACACATTGACATAAATAACAGACTGCACAAACGGGTTGTGAATGCGGCTTTACTTAAATTATTTAAATAAATTAACAAATGGCACTTGGAGAATTAATATTTCACTCCTTTTACATTATAATAACTTTAGAAGAGACATATATTTTGAGATTAGTGAAATTTTATTAATTTATTAGAAATACCCATAAACTAATCAGTGAAAATAGTTTTTATACATTTAGTTTTAATTGTAGGCCTTCTATAATACACATTGCTTTTTTAATTGACACTTTAGTATGAAATTAAGAAGAAAACTAGAATACTTGAAGAATCGAAGGTATATAACTGAATAATAATAATTTTCACTGATTAGTTATAAAAATCAGTATTGTAAAGTGTAAGGTTTAGATTAGGAAAGGCGTTTAAGATTGTCTTGTGTAACAAACAACCAATATTAAGAGTAATTTACTCTACCATGTCCTATTTAATAGTATACCTTCGTTAGCAGAGCACGGAGTACTAAGAATGAATTGAATTTAGGCCTACATTACAAGCAACGTACGTACAACGAAATGGATGGCTGTATTGTTCTCTATTTTCAATCAATGTATGGCAGAATAAAATCTCAAACATTTAAAAAGTAACGCACGATACAACAATAACATTGTAATTGTTCGATTTTGATTTCTAAACTAAGACACTTTATATTAGTCGACGTTGCTAACATAAAACAGTGTGTGATTCATCTACTTTCGTTAGAATAATCAAACACTGTTTCATTTCTGTTGCCACTTTAAATTAGTGAAACACTTTCTATAGATATGCTATTGTTATTGCGTACTATGTTATAAAACATAGCGTTTTACATCGAATACAATCAGAAATTACACATGAAAAATCTCAAGCCGATTTTGGTGTTTCCGACTTTTAAAAATAAAATCTTTTACCTTTCACTATCAACACAGATCTTCTGCTATCGCAGAGTCGCTAGATTGAGCAGTTTCAGTTCGTTCAAAGATATCAAACTCGTCGATATCTTTCAGATTCTCGCCAAATTTCCTCCTTTCAGAGATGATTTTCTGGATATTTTCCGCAGATTCGTGAATTTTTAATTCAATACTTACTACCGGTTCGGATTTTTCTGATTCGGTGCTCTGTTGAGCCAAAAATGGTGTTTGCTCGTTATAAACATCAACTGACTTTTGTCTAAATAGATGTTTAGTACTTCCATATAACTTATGCAACGGTTTTTGTTCAGAAGGAATAGATAAAGTATTTGTAATATTTGGATTAAGGAACTGTGTATCTTTTTCAGATATTTTTAACAGATTCGTATCTTCTTTGTCGCACCGTTTCACAGTTATAATATCATCGAAATTCGTTTGTATTTGCAGTAACGAATTTGTTGTTTGGATGTTGTAAATATCACTGGTGGATTCATCAATGTTTTTAATGTCATCAAAGTGATGTTGTTGCTGTTGTTGACTTGTTGTTTGAAGTAGAGGGGCTTGTTGTGGATAATGCAGAGTTTTGCGCCGGCCCTGTGAACTTGTAGACGGATGACGTTGTGCCGAGTGCCGATCTGACCCCGGTGGATTGTACGTGAAGTTCGATGGCAATGAAAGAACCTAACAGAAACAAATATAAGATGCAATTATATCAAAATATCATAATAAACCTTTGTTAATGGTTTATGTTGAGGCTGCACACATTCCGAATCTAATTGGAGAGCTAAATAAAGTTCTTTTCTTTCTTGTAAATCTTGTTTCTGTTGAAACTCCCGTTCTAATTGTGTATCCATGTCCTGTTCATCTTCTAAATGCTTGTGGCTTTCCTCAAGATGTTTCATTAATACCTACATAATAATATTGCAAAGTTTATTATATTACTGTTGAATAAAATACTTACAGCAACAACAACGTTCACAAGAACAAACTGAGCCATCAATACAAAAATAACAAAGAAAATAGGAGCGATGACTGTAGAGACGCAACAGTTCTTAACACAGTCTGCAGAATCATCGCAGTCTTCTCGTAAAGTGTCTTTCATTATACCATTCCAATTGTCTCCAGTGGCCACACGGAATAAGGTTAAAAAAGCCATTCCGAAGTTGGAGAAATGTGCGTGTTCACCCAGACCTTTAAAACAATTATTAAAGTTTATTCACAGATCGTAGATAAACCATTTTATTTGAAATTCTTATAATTTCACAAAGATACAGATTTAACTGATACTTATGTTTATGGTTGTGCAAAATATTTGACATTTGCATATCCCTGTGTTTATATCTTATGTTAATCTTTTTTTTGTCATGCATACTTTTGTAATAATATATTTGTTAGAATTTTATGTGTAATTTTATTTACATAGCTGAGAATGAACTGTAGTGTATTAAAAAGTAAAGCGTACCTTGGCAAGGGAATTTTTCTGAGCATTCCAATTTTCCGAACAGTTCGACACCAAGTGCAGCAAAAATAAAAAACAGCAAGAAAAACAGGAGCCCTAGATTACCGACTTGGGGCAGCGCCTGCATCACAGTGTCCAGCAGGGCCCTAATGCCTTTGGCCATCTTTAACAACTTTAACACTCGCGCAATTCTCAAAACTCTCATTACGCGCAGAACCGTCGGGTTGATGGGAATAATATTTGATTTCAATTCTTCTAAAACAATACCAACTACTGATAATATGACTATACCAACGTCTAGTTGGTTCCATTTGTCTTTAAGGTACAGAATAAAACCCAGCGCTAATAGTTTCATAAGGGATTCTAAAATAAAAACGGCTGTGAAGAAGTAGTTGAATATTTTCAAAGCGTATTCTAGCGAGTCAGGCATGAGGTAACATTCTGTCGCCATTGTCACTACATTTAGACCAATCACAGCCGCGATTGCCAAGTCGAAGTATTTGGACGTCACAACATTGTGGATGAATAATCGACTTCGCGAGTAGTTTTCGTAGTACGGCGGCTCATTCATTTCTAAAATCACACACACACACATGTTATATAGAATATTTGATTGATTGGTTTATATTACTTCTGCGTCGTTTTTCTAGCTGTAACGCTCGTTTAGCGGCTCGTCTAACTCTTTCTTCCTTTTCTTGTTCTTCTCTGCATCGGTGGAAATTTTCTACTACGACTCCGACAAACATGTTTAGTACAAAAAAACCTACTAATAATATAAACGATATGAAATACAGCAGTCGCCATTCGGAATAATTTACTCGAGGCTAAAATATAACATCATTAAATTGTTTATTAATGTTTTAAGCGTTTTTTTTACCTGTTGGTCGACTCCAACCGCGTCTAATCCAGTGTACATAATATTAACCCATCCATCTCTAGAACTGAGTACAAATAAACTCATAAGCGCTTTACCTAAATCATCGAAATTATATTTCTGATTAACCCATTGGTTGTCTGAATGTACCAGACATTCTTGTTTATTTGTCACATTTCTTGCATTTTCTCCTTTGCAATAATAAAACGCGCCTTTAAATAACTGAAACCAAATAATCAATTAAATTGCAACAAATATTATATTAGAATATCTTACTTGGACTCCTAATATTCCAAATATGATAAAAAATGTGCAGCAAATTAAAACAATGTTGCCAATAGGCCGCAAGGAAGACAAAAGTGTTTGAACAACTAATTTGAGACCTGGAGCACGATTGATAACTCTCAGTGGACGCAAAGAACGTAATAATCTAAATACTCGTAAAATATTGAATATTTTCGGACTTGATTCACTTATAACGGACATTAATAAATCAATAATTGATATAATAACAAGAGATCCATCCATTATGTTCCAACCGGAAGTAAAATATGCGTCTGAGCCGTAACAGATTCCGGTTGCGACCACCTACAATTAATAATATTATTAAAATGTCCCAAAATACAATAAATTTAATTCGTACCTTGACAAACATTTCTATAGCGAACACTACAGTAAAAACATAATTAGCAGTCGCTAAAAAATATCTTTCTGAAGAGGATGGAGGAATATTAGGACGCTCCATAGCTAAAGTTATACAATTAAGTGCAATGAAAAGAAGCACAACATTATCAAAGTATTTTTGCTCGACAACCCATTTACAAAACTTTCTAAACCTAAAACAAAAATAAATCAGCACCCAAATTTATTATAGACTATTTTACTTACCTATTTTTAGGTGGAAAAATATACAAACTATATTCATCTCGCTCTTTTAGGTAACCTTTCGGTTCTAGTGCAGAAAAAAATCTTTTTAATATATTTTGCGACTGTGTTTCACTTGTAGTTGATGGCAGATTATCTGTCGCAACTTCGTTTATTTTAGGAAGTGGACTTTCAGTCGCAATAGCAGACGGAAGTGGTTTCTCTTGCGTTAAATTATTTGGTTTTCGTCGGTGGTCACAACTACGATTTTTTATTTGAATATTTTGTCCGCTATTTGATGTTAAAGAATTTTGACGGGTTAATGAAGGTGCCCACACATTCTACAATAAATAAATTATATTTTAAACAGTCTGCTGTTTATGTGGTGTATTTTTTACCTGTCCAGGATTACTGATAGTAGAAGTTCGGCTACGAATTGAATTTTGCGGACTTAACCCTTTGACGCTTCTATTGTTGGGCGCATCTTTCTGCGTATCATTTTGTATGCGCTGAATTGAACATTGTAACAAAGAATCGTTCCTCAAGCTGTTGTGTCTTGTAACACCTCCTCCGTTACATTGTGAATGGTCTCTGCCATTATTTAACACTAAAATGGCGTCAGAATCTGATCCGCTCCTGTTTTTAACATTTTTTTTCCTCAGACTTGGTCTGGACAATTTCCACGAGTAGCCGCGTTGCATTTTGCATTTTTCAGTTGAGTTGTTTCCGTTGTTTGACTTTTCTAGTTGTTGAAGTGAAAGTTTTTCGGAAAATGTTGTAGTTTTCGTTCCAACTTTTTCGTTATGTGTTATTAGTTTAGATGACATTGGATGGTGCTGGATTTCATCGTAAGTTTTCTCGAATTGGCAGAAAGTTTTTGGAAGAGGGCTTAAAGATGGCGGCTTTAATAGTCCGGACATGCTTGTACTCTAAAAACATAATATAAATAAATTTGTTTATTGTTTGTAATGATTAAATTACTGATGTTGTATTGTGTACACTGATTTCACTGTTAGTTCTGCCTTGAAACTGTAAAGCGATTGCTTCTTCAGATATACTTAAAGCAATATCGCCAGGACTTGAAGTAAACGTATATCTAAACTCAGGAAACTCTTCCAGCATGGTACTTGGCGAATCTTGGGGCGTAGCCGCCGTATGAGTTATAACAGGAGGTGAACTCTATAAAATAACCATTATAATAATAAACATTACAAGCTACAATGTTGCAACTAACTTGTTTGACTTGCAGTCCATGATTGGGTTGCCGCATGGTTTGTTTCTGTATGTTACACTTTGGTTCTGTCGTATCTAGAGGTTGCAGAGGGCCCAACGCTCGCAGGTTGTCTAGTCGAGGCAGTAGGGCTCCTGAAACAGCTGCGCGTTCAGCACTGCGCAGCTCGCATTGCTGACAAGTCCCGAAACCGTTTATATCTTTTTTGCGCAGTTCTTCTGCACTTCGCCAGACATTTTTCGATTCCTATAAATAAAACAATGAATACAAATTAGAAATTAATAATATTACGTGAAACATACTTGTATGTAACTATCTGTGCTGTCTGAAACACTGCGACTACTGTCGCTGCCTCTTTCGCTAGAGTCAAGCGATGAATGTTTTCTATGTCTAGCGAGTTCTCTTTGTTCTCGTTCACGGCGTTCGTTTCTTTCAGCACTAAAACCCTCCACTAAAATGGCTACTAGCAAGTTAAATAGCACGTAATTGCCGAATGTCATCAATGCGACAAAGTATAAAGCGGCCCAGTGACTTGTCTTTGCCATCCCATTCGATAGAACCATGTTCCAGTCTTCTTGCGTCAGAATCTAAAGAGAAAAAGTTATTTTAGAGTCAGGATGCTAAGAAAGAGTTACTTATTTAAATAAACAACACTTTTGTGTTTGTACAAAATTGGTGTTTACAATCATTTATGAACACTCCGTTGTAAAGCCAATTTTGTTTCATTCTACAGTTAGTAATGATCTCTTGGTTGTTATTGGTTTGTATGTCTGTCATGCATTGAATGAAACACAGAAAAGTTATCTCTCACTTGGAAGACAGTGACGGTGGCCCAGAGGAAATTATTGAAATGTTTCCGGTCGCATTCGCAGCGCGGGTGCGCCTCAACGATCTCTCGGCATATGCATTCCCTGGTTCGTTCTTGCTCGTCTGTGTACTTACAAAACTTACCACCAAACAGGTACATCCCCAGTATGCTACAATCAGTGACACATTGTCAGGAATACATCCAATCCACGTCTGCTGGTGACTGGTGACACATTGTTGTTTACACTTTTAATTATTACGTAACAATGACAGATTACATCGATTACAATAATTAAAAGTGTAACATCTGTGTTCTGTTATTGTAAGTATCACCGGTGACACATTGTCGTTTACACTTTTAATTATTACGTAACAATGACAGATTACAATCCAAGCATCGATTACAATAATTAAAAATGTAACATCTGTGTTATTGTAAGAATTAAAACGTGGGTGGAAGCGACAGTATTGTATCAAGAATGGAATATGAGGAAATAAAGTTATGTTTCAGGATATGTTTGTGTATTATTGGTTGAATGTGTTATTTAAAAATTAAAAACGTTTAATTGCGTGTAGTTGTAAATTACAGTGAATTTATTTTGTTGTTTTGTCACCAACCACGCAAGCTGCCCTAAATGTAAACTATCTAAATATTTTTGCGAGGGAATGTTTTATCCTTTTTCTATACTACTTTAAATAATTGCAGTGAACAACATTATGACATTTTAGTTATCAAAATTTATAATTGAACTGCAACATGCTATTATTTTTTAATAGACTATAATCTTGATTCTTTTGTACTCTAGTAAAAATTCTGGCTGAATTATTGTGCAATATAAAACCTCCAAGGGTTTTATATTATAATAACTACCTACTGTATTTATTTCATACAAGCAGTTGCAATATTTTACCTACAATACTTTGAACTATAACTTTTTGTGGTATTAGGGGTGACAAATGAAAAAGCAAGTCTCAAAATCGTGTAGTCTGAACAACATTTCATAAAACTCTGAAATATTTAGATAAACAACTGGATAAGTGCGCTGGTGACCATCAATCATGCCTGATTCGAACCATAAACCATCAAAATACCAAGAGAACCACCATCAGTCTCATAACTAGTGCACAAGCAGAGTGAAAAAAACCAGAGAGAATGAATAAAAAACAAACTAAGCATTTAGTTTTAAGATTTACATAAATACGAGCATTCATACGTCCCACTTTCAAGACTGTGAATGCTCGTATTTAGTTAGATGTAAACATAAATGTAAACCTTCAATGCTTATGTGAATGAGGCTTTATTATAATTTATTTTTACTTCATTCTCTCTTGAAAATAGAAAAAGTGCTTGGAAATATAAAAGGTGCGACTAGAAATCCATGCTCAAGTTGAAATGGAAACCTTGAGTGCAAAAACCTGGAGAAAAATCTGTACCTACCTTACACCTCAAGAAGATTTAAAAACGATTACAAAAATGTCTATTTTACTACTTTCAAAACCTTACCATCAATCTTAAAGTTTTCACATTAAGCGGGAAAAGTTTTATTTACAACCAAAGAGGATTATAAAATGGACATTTTTGCGTATCGAGAGATCGCTTGATTATTTATAACTTTTATTAGTAATCGATTAACGATTAAAGCATTAGTTTTTTAAATTTTCGCGCAGTGCAAACAATATAAAAAGATCTACACTCACAAAAATACGAACACATTAAATTTATTAATAAAATATTAAATATAAAAACACTGACTAATGAAATGTTTGATTTGTGTGAGTGTAGAAATAATTAAAATGTCTTTGGTACATCATAAAGTACCTGGAACACTGTTACTAGAGCCCATAACAGTGTATCAAAATTTTTTCGGTCGCACTCGGGTTCGTTGGGGTCAAAATATCCTGACGGTTGGCCGGATTCATTGTCGGGTTCACAGAACTTGCAACCGAATAGGTTCATACCAAGGATACTAGAAAATGCCAACACCGTCACGAACAGTCCACAAAGAGTTTACAACTAAATACCGAATACCGACCACTCAACTAAATATAAATACAACAACCGCGCTTCAAATTAGTACAACGAAAATTATACACTGGATGTGAGTCATTTACCAATTTTTATTACCGTCAATTACCAAAGAAATTACGGATAGGATAATAATTACGTTTGGCTCACTGTGTTTCTTGTATTTATGAACAAGTTTATAAATGTTATATCTTCAATCTATATTTATGTTTGTTTTTGTTAGAATTATTCACTAAATAATTCGTTCTTAAATATTTTCCATGATTTTAAATTTGCTCGGTGTTTTATTAGTAATTTCTCGGTAATTTACGGTACTTACTCTGTAATGGGCTACTTGCATGGTACTGAAAATCACCTAATGTCAGCTCTAAAACATTGCTAAAAATACAAGTTTTATTTAAATATATACATAAAGATGCTGTGACGTGATTACTTTGTATAGGAGATATAGCAGCATTTTACGTCGAACCACATATTATTCAATTTTTATCAATTATTTTTGGGCTTGTTAATAAAATTTTTGTAAAAATAAAAAAGTTTTTATCTCTTCTTCAAAAATATCTAATTAAAAAATCATGCAAGTAGCCCTTTTGCGATATTTCCATAATTTTACATCCCTGGATGTAAATAAATGAATATAAAATTTGTCATACCCTGTATATATTTTCGTTCAGGTTGTATTTGTTGTAGTATTAAGTCTGTAGTATTAAGTTTGTATTTATTATGTTTTTATATCAACAACAGTTTATGTTCTGTAATGTTCAGCCGGAAATACATCAATATATCCGGTACAAGAAGAGAGTTTACAGTTAGTGAGAAACTACTGAGATCTTACACGATGCGCCATCAACAAGAACATGATTAAATACTGTAAAGTTCTACTGTCATGGCACATGGTGAACAGTTCTGTGTCTGCCTGTTTGTAAACAGGTGTAAAGTGAAGAACAGAGTGTTGAAGAAGGCATAGAAGTGCAAAGCAGTCAGTTTATTATGTGACACTATCAAACACCAATCACTAACATTTAACACCGTCATATACGTCGCTCCCGATATTCACAAAAACATTCCGCAACTTTTACAACGCATCAAATCAATGTATCAGGAAGAAAATGTTATCAAGTAGTGTTTGTTAATCCGGGCTAGTATTAGTTGTTAATTGTGTTTTCAGTTGCCACCCCTGGTAATAGTTCTGCTGTGTTAATAAGGGAATCATTTTGTTATCAAGTAGTCACGATTTATGTAGAGGTGTCAGATCATTTTTAAGTAATTTTTAAGCGATAAATACCAATAAAATATGCGTCTATTAAGCGACTAGAAATAATATATCTTACCTGAAAATAAATATAAATAGTATAAGGAGACTGAAGAAAACTGCAACATTATCCATCGTTCTTAACATCACAAATAATTGACGTCTTAAATTGGGCATAAATCGTACCAGTTTTAAAATACGTAACAAGCGAAATGTTCGCAATACAGATAAACCAGAACTGCCGCTTTTGTCGCCCATAAACGTTTGAAATAATTCCACGGCACTGAAATACAATACATTTTTAAACTGAACAACTTCAAAATAAGTATGAGTAACAATAAAACGCGGATCAGCGCTGACCGCTGATCTGCGAAGAAATGCGGAGATAAAACCCGCTGATCTACATTTATCTAAACTAAATAAAGAAACCTTATATCCTTTGCAGATCACCGTTTCAGCGGTCAGTGCTGATTAGCGTTTTATTCTTTCCCAAAATATTAAAATTTACCTCAATACAACAATAACGCCATCAAACACATTAAACCCATTGGCAATATATCCAAACGGGCCTTCAGCAATAACTTTAAGTATCATTTCAACAGCAAAAATAGCCGAGAACACAATATTACTAATTTCAACAATCGTTGTTAGTTCATCAGGCTGGTCGTGATACTCAATACCCATAGACAAAGTATTGACAAGAATAGCCAACAGTATACCTTGCTGGAAGTATTTATGATTCACTAGCAACTTAATATACTTTCTCGTGAGTGTAAATCCTCTGATAAACACTTTAAGTATCGTGCAGCTAAGTACATAAAACCTCGAGCGTTTAGCGTTGTGGTATTCGGCTTCGCAGTGCCACATATCCTGACAACAAGAGAAATCTTCTTCATTCTCCGGGTTAGGTTGATGTCTGCTGGTGATTCCTTTGGACAAGGAGGTAAAGAAGGAATCTAGAGCTATTTGACCGGTTGGTAAAGCAGCGCTTAGTGCCCCGGACAGCGCGAGAAGTTCCTGACACGTCATGGCTTCTCCTTGCCCGAGGTCTATGTGCTCGGAAGGTAAAACTGTAATTCAATTACGTCATTAGTCACAATTCTTAATTTGAGCTTTTAGTTTAATTAGTAATTATCGCCTGGTAATAATAATAATAAGTGATGTTTATGTAAGATGTTGTTACTAACTGGGGTTGTAGTGTTGAGTAGTCAGATATGTGGTGTCAGTAATAAAGCATTATAAAGTACGTTCGTGTATTTTCTGTTGATGATTGCAAGTGTACCTGCAGCTGTTGTAGGTGTGGGCGTCGTCAGCTGCCAGATGTTGCCATCGCCAGTCTGCGTCATCTTCTCGCTACTGCAGACATTCCTCTCGCCGCTGGTGACGTCACTGAGCATGATGACGTCACTGAACATGACGCTGGAGCGGCGCCTGGGGTCCGGGTGGGCCCCGGGGGCGGCGTCGCAGGACGCGGCGGACGGCACGCGCAGCACGGAGCGCTTGCTCACCGGGGGTGAGGCCGGCTCGGGCTCTGCCTCCACTGTCAGTGATGGCTCCAGGAGAGACGGGTTGTCGGTCGCTGTGCTGCAGCGGGAGGGAACCGCTGACAGATTCTATCAATAAATACTTAAGTTAGATCCAACATGACCATCATTCGACAATAATAAATAAAATTCTTTGACATAAACGTTACTTTATAGCCCTCGGAGCATAATATAGCGTAGTGCGCCATAATCAAATAAATACAAACAATTTAGATTTCCAATTTTTCTCATATAAAATACAACTTATACTAATAATAATCATTTTCTGTAATTACTTGTATATTTTTAGTCATATTTAACATAAATTATCTTGTAAATATTTAATTCAATAATAATAATAAATCTAATTGAAAATCTTCGACCGTGCATACCACGCGCGTAACTCGCTTGTATGGTCTTTGACTCAGAACTAAAAGCTTATTTACGCCCTTAATAGAATAGTAAAGACAAATTGTAAATTTAAAAACAGCGCAGGCAAAAGTGTTTAAAAGTATTTTAAAATAAACTTTCGAATTTGAACAAGCCTTAAAATCCAAGAACTGCCCAACACTAATAAATGAAGTAAACTTACTGTGTGTCTGTATTTCAAGCAACACGGATGATGCTTCTTGGCAAAGTTAAGTCTCAATGTTTCATTGACGGCTATTTTTTTGTCTCTCCGCTGGTCTCGTCTGTATCTAAATAATCTGATTTTCTTTAAAGTTCTACGTTTAACTTTTCGCCATAGATGCGCAACATATTTAACTATTTCTGCGTAACACGTAGTTGGTTCACTATTATTTGTAGAAGACGCTAACGTAGACGTGGATTGAAAACGAGCGCGTTCTAAACGCATACGTTCCATCTCTCGTTTTTTAGTTTCGGAAAATTGGGTCGCTATTACGACTAGACATAGATTGATCATGAAAAATGATCCTATCTGCAAATACAATTAATTATTTACCATAAAATGTTTTGTGTTGAACAATACTTACTACTATTAAAAGAACAAAATAAATCCAGTCCCAAAAACTGTGGGCGTCTTGCACATAATACATAATATCCGTCCATCCTTCTAAAGAAATCACAAGGAATATAGCAACCCAAGCAAGTCCTATATTATCAAAACTTATAGTTCCTTGAAAAGGATTATCCCCTTTTCGCTGACAATCAGTGTAATACTGATTCCAATTCACGCACGATTCATTCGTTGGATCATTCGAATGTCCGGGAATAGCAGAAGCGTTACAAATTACATTTCCTTCCCGATAAGGGGGAAAATGTCCACACATATGCATTCCAGAATGATCTGATTGTGAACAAATGTACTCTGAGTCTTGGTTAAGGGTGTAGTATCCACTCAGCGAACTAAAAATCAAAACCAAGATGTTAGTGATGATTTAGAGTTAATAAGAATTAATAGTGTGTGTGCATGCCTAGACGATATATACTTAATAATTCCTACACCGCTGGTTCTCATCATTTGTTTCAATAGTTATTGAACTAGAGAATCAGCAGTATAGATGTACTATTATGTATATGCTACAAGTATTAGAGTGTACTGAATTGTTAAATGAATGAATTGTACCACTTCAAAACCAGATCGTCATCAATTACAAAAACAGTTCTTTTATATCGCGTGCAAACGATTGCCGAAAAATAAATCAATGAGAATAAGATGAGTAAACTCTATTTTTAAGGTGGATGTGTTTTAATCTGTGATGTTTTCGGCGATTAGCTAATATCAGCTAACTAACCGTAATATGAACTGAAGCGTCAATTCTGCCGAACGTGGAATCACGCGTTAATGACGCGTGAACGACTCATAAAAACCACGCGCTCACGTACAACACAAAAGATCCGATATTGAAAATTAACCGCCAAATATCGACTGGTTCATTGAATTAGGTGAATAATGAGTGTATAAATGTGCTCTATTTCAGTCAAGTGTAACATATAAAACACTGATCACAACATTGACATCCAGTCAGCTGAAAGAATGAGAACATTTTAGTATTGGAAAGAGTCGCATCAGTCATTACTACACACAACTATATTGTGCATAGCCATGCATTTATAATAGAGTGACCATTTATTTTTTTATGACATCAGTACAAAACTTTTTAAATAAACTTTGTAACATACACAATATGTGACTTGTATGAAATCTTGTAGTAATTTTTTTAAAATTCTACATATTGTACATTTTTATGATGAATTTAAATAATAATATAAGTTTTTTTAAAGCTTTCGGGGAGGGTCCAGAAAAAAATCAGACATTCAGTACAGTAAGTTAAAAGTATCTTTGAAATTGTTTATCAATACAAAGGTCTTTGAATCAGAAGTGATGGTCAGTCTACTTGATAATAAAAGAGAAGTATGTGAAGTGTGAATGAAATGAAGGACATTGAGAACATTGAGACATTAGTTGTGATTGCGACGGTGGTTCTTACGTGACGCGCACGCGAGCTACGTATTCTTCTGAGAGGTTTCTGCAACAGAACCACACTCTGATGACGTGTGTGCACTAGTGTTCATACATCGTCCATAATCCTTTACCGAAAACTATACCCTATTTCAAAACGAACACAGATATATTCTATTCATTCAATTCAAATGTGATGTTCATAATTATTATCAATTTGCTGTTCGTTATTAATTTGTTGTTGTTTTGTCGTTTTTAAATTTTACCTATTTTTATATTTATATTTATGTTTATTTGATGGCGTGTCATAATGACAACATTAAAAGCCTCAATTTGAGGACTATAATGAATCCATAATTAAATATCAAACAACTCGTTACTAAGATTGTTTCAAAAATAGCAGGCCTGATTTTTTTAGATTTAATTATTTAATTATTCTGCCGGTTTTGTGGACTATTGACACTTTTTTTAAACATTGAAAAATCCAAATAACTATCAAAATTATTTCGTTATTTGAAACAGGGTATATACACTTGAGTAAAAAATTATAGACAATCAGTGTTCAATGTTTTATAATATGACTTACAATATTATGTAATAATAAAACAAAATAAAATGTATGAATATTGTATAGGAATGAGATGATTTATTCATGAAATGGTTCAAATATAAAATAATAATTTGGTGAATGATTTGTATTGTAGTGTGGTGTATAATTTTGCAAGCAATGCACAAAAGATAAAATTCAAAAATTCAATACATCTGCATTCCTCTACAATAATCAAAAGCGTAGTACAACTTTTATTTGAAGCAATATAAAAAAAAACAAACTACACTTGCTCCAGATAAAATACAAATATAATAATATAAAAATACACACATAACTGTAAATTGGAATTCGACTTACTGTGGATAGTCAAAGTTCTGGTGCTGTTGAAGATAACATCGTTGTCGTAACATCCCTTGCCAGAGTTGGACGCCCACAATGCCGAAGATGAAGAACACGAAGAAACAAAGTAGAAGAACGTTGCCCAACATTGGCAGCGTGTCCAACAGTAGCATCACCAAGATGCGCATACCTGAAACATCCATAAACATCAATATTCAACTCCACTTTCTACTTTCGTGCGTTTATATCATTCCAAAAATTCATTTATCTTTAAATTTTTGATATCGTGGAACAAGTTATCGACAGCTGTCAATCAACGTCGGAAAAACCTGCCGTGGAAGAATATTTAACACTTTATAGACAAAAAAGTCTGCGGAAGGCGCCATGCGGGCCACGTTTTACTACCCAGACCTTCGCATACATACATACAAACATATCACGTTCAATAACATACAATACAACCGGATTATACTTGGCTGCAAGCCAAGATGCTACACTAGAGAAGTCTGGATTCATCTATGGAATTATCAAGTTTGGATAAACAATCTAGCAACATTTAATCTTGTTAAAAAGTTATTGTATGGTCACGGCATAGAATATTGTCCAATTAAAAAATAATTTTCTGCTGCCAACTCAAGCCTCTTCATTCTTATTCAAATTACGTGTAAATTAAATACGAAGTTTGGAAACTTTCTCAAACATCAAAAGCAAATTCAATATTGTTACAGAATTATGCTTTTAAAAATTCAACACTTTAAGACAACAACTTTCCAGAGTATACTATACAGGATGAATCACAACTGTATAACAATTTTTCTAAAATTCGTTTTCACAAGAAGCTAATTTTTATAACCACTGGATTGTTGATTTATATCTGATTAAATATTTTAATTAATTGTGCAATGGCAAAAATAGCAAATTTATAAAATTACAAATGAATACAGTAGAAATTCAAATTGCAAATTTTGAAAAAAATCTTTCAGTTCCGTGATAAGTCAGTTGAGCAATAAAAAATATACCCGCGAAGTTGTGAATCACAATACCTCTATCTGCATTTAGCATATAGACTATTTTATTTACGCATTCAAATTCAAATTTTGGATGTACGAGATATAATGGTGAAAAACTGTCGAGCCAAAATTTCATCAGTGTCATTAAATGTACAAAAGCGTCATAAACGTGTGCTGTACAAACATACAGTCACATTACCATCATATCACGTACAAATGGACACGGGAATTATTCATATTCATACGATGCGATCTCTTTGATGTTACGTGCTGGAAAATAAATTCGATTGTTGCATTTGATTTAACGTCCAAATCCCACGTTAAAGTTACTTATTACTTATTCTAAGTTTGTACAGTAGAATGAAAAAGAAACGTAATCAATTGAAGAATTTTTGAGTAACATTTTCGTGGTTTTATAAACAGTAGAAAATTTCAATTTCAAACAGTTTCCTCGAATGTCTGGGGCGCGCTTTAAGAACTACTTAAAGAAGAAATTTTCATTCAGACAGGCAAAGCAAACCCGCACACAACGTATTTATTTACATATACACGGGAACGGAAGAATTCGCGGTTCACCAATGCATGTCTCGATGTTCACAAAATTACATAGCCGTAGGAATAGAAACATTTACATTACCCCATAAATATATACAAACATGATCGATTTTCTTATTATCAATATCAATACAGATTGAGGCACATCTCTTGCTAGAAAATCATTTTGTTACTTTATTTTACCTCTCGCCTCACATTCTATAAGAGAGGTATTTTCGAGTGTGAGTTTTTGGTGGATAAGCACGTTTTAGGATCCACGGAATACGAATAAAGTATTTTCGAGATGATGTGAGTGTGTTACAATTTTTTCGTTGACGATAGCAAAAATATCAAACATTTAACAACCAAATTATATATTTAATGTTTTAATCAGGGACCTGAACCGTTGAAAATAACGGTTCGGGTTCGGTTCGTGGTTCAATAAAAAAAATTTGGTTCGGTTTTGTGTTCCGGTTCGAAATTTTTATTTTTGTCCGGTTCGCGAACCGGTTCAATTTGGGTTCAACAGTTGTTGATATTTATTTATATTTAAATTTTTTTAAATACACTCAAATGCGATATTATAATATTAATGAAGATAAATTTTTACATTTACATTAATAATATAAAATAAAATAAATTATTATTGCAAAATGCAAACACAAACAAAGCAAAGTACTAGGCAACTTAAAAACTAGAAATTTAAACAAAGTAACAAGAAGGAAACATTTAAAAAAACCGGTTTTTCGAACCGGTTTACTGAACCGGTTCAGTATTTGTGTTCCGGTTAAAGTTCTTGTTCTTTTTACCTCTCGCATAGAGAGGTATAGGGATCGTGAAAAAATTCGATGTCGAGATTTTTGTCAATTAGCACGTTTTAGCACCTTTAGAACCTATTTTGACTATTTTCACGATGTGTGTGTGTGTGTGTGTGTATGAAAGTCTGTATGTACGCCTACTATAGCCTTTCGTCCCGGTTCATTATCTCAAATTCTACTGAACATAAAATTCTAATATTTTGCATTATACATTTATATATGTTAATGAAGAGCTGAAAAGATTTTGGTAAAAATCCACCAACCGGAAATGGTACTTTTCTTGTAGCACTATAACATTTTTTGCAAAAATTGTATAAAATAATGCGATTGTTACAATTTGACATACCACACATGAAAGAAGAAATTACATTGTACAATATTTAATCTTACTTGTTTCTATATCTTTAACCAATAAAGAAATATAATTTTTTTAAATATATAATTTTACCTACCACGATTTGTGAATCCCGAAAAAGAAATAAAATTTAAAACAAAAATAAAATTGTTAATGTGACAGATAAACAGATGTCTGTGGCAAGGAGGTTTCTCTGTGGTGTAGGGCATGTGTAGAGTGTGGTGTAGAATTTTGAAATGTTGGATATAGTATAGATATTAACTGGACATAGTATTATGTAAATATGGTATTTATAAAATAAAATAATATATTAAACTAAGAGCTGATTAGATTTGTGAAATATATAATTTATTACCTAATTAAAGCTTAATATTTGGTTAAATACGAGGTTAAATAATAATACTTCAATGTCAAGGCGAGAGGTATTGTAACGGCCACGTCAGATTTTTTATTTTAGAAAAAGGTTCAAGTTTCGGTTTAGGTTCATAAAAATAAGCCGGTTCACTCCGGTTTCGGTTTATGTTCCGGTTCGGTTCAGGTCCCTGGTTTTAATACAAATCTTAAGAACCCATTTAATTTTGGTACCAATTCACAAATCGGAAGTAGTGCATTGCTTAAATATTTCGACAAATAATTAATTTATCACAATATTTTCTTGTTTAAATGAAAGTATATTATTTTATAAATTGTATGTGGTACTACTTAGGAATTAAATTATTGTTTATAATTTACAGTTTAACATTTGTTACTAGGTACGTAAAATTTAATTAATTATGACAATGACACAACGTTTATATCTTCTTCTGCAGTTTACATAAAATGACTAAAATATATTTGTGTGTACCTACAGCATAGTAGGTAGAGGTTTAGTGCTAGCCACATCAGATTTTATAGATAAGTGTAGATTGTGATTCATCTACCTCTATTGACATATTTCTAATGAATATATGAAGTATGGTAAGTAGGTCAATGTATCAGTTATTTATGAATATGCCGGAGTGATCTTGTGGGTGAATACAGTACGGCACTGGTACAGGTAGACGGCAGCAATCTGTTTATAGCACGATCGGCGGTGTAGAAAAATCCAATTACTCTGTAATAGGTTCCCTGGAAGCAGAGCATTCCCGGGCTACAGGTGTTGTATTAGACTCACTATAACACAGCCCGAGAACCGGGGGACGTCATCTACTAACTATGATGTCCTTGTCCTTACTTTGACTAGACCAAGGATTAGTTCTTTAAGAGGACGCAAAATGTTATCAACAATTTGTAATCAATTTTTGTGATTTAGATAATATTGATATTATTTTTTAAAATCCTGCCTCCAAAATAACGTATTTTATAACATACTGTGCAATATCATCATTACATGAAAAATGTACCTATGACATAATTTGACATAAGATAACAGATTTAAAGGAATGGGTTCAACCATGTTCAATATTTTAGAATATTCATACACAGGAAAAAGTAGGAATCTAGGAAATTAATACGTAATAAAATACCTGCATTTAAGATTAATGCACAGGGAAATTCAAATTTTATGCCATAAATAAAGCACAGGATGATGCAAATCTAGAGTACTTATGTGGGACTCAAGAATGGTATTGGGTTGTTCATTTAATTCAGTTAAACCTAATTTATTGTTAAAGAAACAAACTAATTTTTTACCTCTCGCCTAGAGAGGTATAGGGATCGTGAAAAAATTAGATGTCGAGATTTTTGTCAATAAGCACGTTTTAGCACCTTTAGAACCTATTTTGACTATTTTCACGATAATGTCTGTGTGTGTGTGTGTGTGTGTGTGTGTGTGTGTGTGTGTGTGTGTGTGTGTGTGTGTGTGTGTGTGTGTGTGTGTGTGTGTGTGTGTGTGTGTGTGTGTGTGTGTGTGTGTGTGTGTGTGTGTGTGTGTGTGTGTGTGTGTGTGTGTGTGTGTGTGTGTGTGTGTGTGTGTGTGTGTGTGTGTGTGTGTGTGTGTGTGTGTGTGTGTGTGTGTGTGTGTGTGTGTGTGTGTGTGTGTGTGTGTGTGTGTGTGTGTGTGTGTGTGTGTGTGTGTGTGTGTGTGTGTGTGTGTGTGTGTGTGTGTGTGTGTGTGTGTGTGTGTGTGTGTGTGTGTGTATGGAAGTCTGTATGTGCGCCTACTATAGTCTTTCGTTCTGATTCATTATCCCAAATTCTACTGTACATAAAATTATAATATTTTGCAATATACATTTATATATGTTAATGAAGAGCTGATAAGATTTTGGTAAAAATCTGCCAACCGGAAATGGTTCTTGAAGCATTTTAACATTTTTTGCAAAAAATATAGGAAATACTGCGATAGTTACAATTTGTCATTCGACATTTGAAAGAACAAATTATCTTTTACAATATTTATTTAACATCGTTTCTATATCTCTTACCAATAAAGGAAAATTAATTTTCATAAATATGTAATTTTACCTACCACGATTTGTAAATCATAATATAGGAACAAAATTTAAAAACAAAAATGAAATGTCAATGTGATAGATGAACAGACGTATACACAGTTTCTGAAATTTTTGTGACACCATTTTTTTTATCCTTCCATTAAACGTATTCAGTCAAAATGTATCATCGATTCATTATTATTATTATAACTGGATATAAGATAATAAAAATCAAAATTTTATTTACAAAGAGCTAATTTGATTGCAATGCCAATAGGAATCGGTACTTTGCTTGAAGAACTATAACAAAAATTACAAAAAGTAGCCTAACCAAATCCAAATTTACATATTACAGTGTCAAGGCGGGAGGTCATGTGCTGGCCACAACAGATTTTTTATATTTGCATCCTCCTAAGTATGAATTTATGCTGAATCTAAAATTCTAGATTTGCATTTTCCTGTGAATGAATCTTTGAATGCAGATATTTTATTACGTTACATTTTCTAGATTTAAATCTTCTTGTGCATGCATTGTTGTGTATAAATATTCTAGAATTTTATTTTCTGGTGTTGAATGGCCATGCCATAGTGATTTTCATGATGTAAGAATGACGTTTCTCGGTTCCGGGAAAGAAATGACTGTACCTGGAGATAAAAACTATAAGTTATTTAGTACATGAAAATATTTATTTGTAGAAGTTTTAATTTCCGCAACAGAACTACTTTTATAACACATGACCAGCGCTGTTTCCGGTTTGTATTGATTACTAATACTGCACAGACGTTTTTAAATTCTGTATTGTATAAAGAAAGCATACAAGTCACTTTGTAGCTCTTACCGGAAATGTTATAAAGGAAACACTTCGGCTTCCGGTCTACGAGACGGATGCATTTATCACCCGCGCGACTAGAAGTCGTTTCTTTTTTCTTTCATGTGAAAAGCGAAAACATTTTTATATTTGGCTGAGTATTTAGTCACGTAGTTCAGGGCTATAAATTGATATTAGCATCGAGGGTAGCAGAAACCAATTTACAAACTTCGTACCTGAGCCGTTATCAATTAAACCAGGTAATAATTTACCGGTCCTAAGGCACTACAAAGATTTCATTACCGCGAGTACCACGTGCGCATGAATCTGCTTTACACGCATCTCTTGCTAACAAATTCAATGTAAACAAATCATACTCTACCTACTCTTTTTACTCACAAATATATTGCAGTCATTTTATGTAAACTGCAGAAGAAGACATAAACGATGTGTCACTATTGTCACTGTCGTATTCAATTCAATTTTACGTAGTGACAAATTAATGTTAAACGATCTTGGACTACAAGATACTGAATACTGAAGTTTCATACTCTAAATTATAAACAATAATTTAATTTCTGTATGAGAAAAATATAATCTATTTAAAATATTGTGATAAATTAATGCTACTTTCGGTTTGGGGATTGCTTCAAAAAATAACTGGGTTCTTAAGATTCGTATTAAAACCTTAAATATATAATTTGGTTGTTAAATGTTTGATATTTTTTTTTAAATATGTAGGTATTCTTTATGTTAACTTTCAGTTTGAAATTTGTAATAATATAAGCAAAATCGTTGAAATTGTAAAGCTTCTGTTAAAAAATCAAGTTTTCAGCCTGACAGAATTCAAATTGAAATACAAACTGAAAGAATTTCACTTTAACGTTCCTCTACCGGATGAAAGAAAACGTTAGATTGTTAAACATTGTCTATATCGTGTCCTAAAGAATCGTAAAAGAAAATCTCATCCATTTTCAAACAGAATTAAAGAACAAAAGGAAAGACAATAGGAGAAAAATCCTATCAGTCTTGAAATTCTTTAATGTGTGTGTCGCACCGGAAACGGCAACCGGAAGGATCAACGTCCACATAAATAAAAACCGACAGTCAGTGATATTTCGAAAAAATGTTAAATATTTTTACGTTCTCTCTTTTCAATTTTAATTATCTCATGTATACGTTTAACGGGGAAGAAAAACAAAAAATCAATAGCAGTATTTTTTGTTTGTTCCGTTTAAAGCCCTAGTTAGACAAAGAGCAGCACGCGATAAAGAGAGATAAATAAAAAGATAAAACGGAAACGGAAAGGCTAAACTTTAGCCGTAAATAATACGACAACTACCAACACGTGTATAGATATGGCCACTGAAGCTTCAATCTTTCAAACATATTTCACTCCGAGTACCCGTGAGTTGACAACCCCACTGAAACAAATATAAAACCGTTAAGTTCAAAACAGCGTACACGTTTTCAAGTATTCATGAGGATTTTCTACATGTGAAAGGCATTGTGATCAAGATTTCAGTTCGGAGAAAAAGCTCAAACAAAACACTGTCTCTAAAAGCTGCGTGTTTACCCTATAAACACACAACCGAAGAAAACCAAGAACTGTGTTAGTTGTCCTTGTCGTTTTCTAAATAACATATAACAATATGTCGAGGCTTTTGCTTGAAATTTTGAATGAATTAAATAAAAAACTCAATATCCTATTTGAATCCCACAGACTCGGTTTCGGTAGACACTCTGCACTGAATTAAATTTTAAAAAAAATACCCTTCTTGAGTCTTAAATACCCAGTTTTGTACAAACTCTGAACTAAATAAACAACCCTATACCCTTCGTGAGTCCCACATACTCAAATGAGCTAAATAAAGAACCTAATAAGCTTCTTGAATGAAATAAAATGATGTGACATAATTTTGATAAAAAGCCTAATTTTATAATCTGCCTATGTCGTCGATATGTGAAATGTACATTTGTATCACTGTATCTAATTTAAACTTTGGTATTAAATTTATAATTTGCACTTCCAGCCAAACTTTCTCTTTTAAAACTTTTCCCAACTTGATGTAATTTGTATTTATGTGTAAATTTTAACTCACTTTTTTAAAATTAAAGAATATGTCCGAAAAGTTTGTCTGTTAATGAATTCGCAAAAGTCTGCTTAAAATTTAGGGCTTTATTTTGCGCCATGTTGAAAACAATACGTCATACGCGAGCTTTTCAATTATTTCCTCTCAAACAGCGAAGCAGCGCAAACCGATCGTCATTTTATTTCCCAATAAAAATTCCTATCAATTTTCCTCGTTTGATCGACACAAAGATCAGACAGGCGTTTGTTTTCTCTTCCATTTTGATTTCTGTCTGTCTGTGGCTGTGTGTGCGTTTGTATTAATAACACACGAGAAAGGATATGTGACAAGCGTCAAATTACCAAGTCTGAAAACAGCGTTCGAATGCCACTTGACTATATATTTACTTGGCCATTAACTAGCATCATTTGCAATATTATCTCTACACATTATCAGTGTTTATTGTGCTGTACAGACATTACATTTATTATGTTAAGCGAAAACCTAGTTTACACAACAACCAGTAAATGTTGATATTGATTTATCATTAACTACAGGGTTAAATACACCTTAAAGTCAAGTGCTAAGCAGTATCGGTAATCTAATAAATATTTATGATATTTTCGATAAGAAGATGTAGGTTTATATAGCAGATGCTTTAATTTTACTTTCCATAAAAGTATATTACGGTTTATAGTGCTTTTAGCATATTTAGCTCGTAAAGAATTTAAAATATATTGCCGTACTTGAAATACATTGTTCTTTGAAGATACAAATTGCCTCTATTTATTTTCCGCAACATATTTTCAATAAATTTCGGTTCATATATTCGAATAAGTTATTTGAAACGTATTCATCAGTTGTATTGTATGTTATTTGATGCAAAATGTGAATATTTATCCATGCGTGAAATTCAATACAGCGTGAAAATCATTTCAACTATTAAATTAAAATATACTTACTCGGTATTCTATTAATCGCTCTCAACGGCCTCAACACTCTGATGGTTCTGATTGCAGACAAGTTCATGTTCTCCACATTGAGACAATACTCCAGCGCACCAGCCAAGACGATGAAGAGGTCCAACCGATTCCAAGAGTCAGCGAGATACGAACCCCTGCCATACACACCCATCGCTACCATTTTGATTGTCATCTCCAGGGAGAAAAACGCAAAGATGAAATCGTCGAAGATCTACAACATACAAGAAGTATACTTAGCTGTTTTGAGGTTAAATTACTTCTTACAAGTTATAATTTTGTTCCATGGCTTCATTTCTACGATGTTTTGTAACATACTTGAACTTTAAAACTAATTTATACTTTTAACTTTAATAACATCTAGGTACACAAAGTTTTTATTTACTGTAACAACTGAGTAGCACAGAAATGTCAAGTGTCAAACCAACAAACGTAAATGCAACACTAGCGCCACCAACTCAACTACCAACTTAAATTGTGCTGTCAAATAATGTTTTAATTATTTAACAAAAATATCTTCTTATAATGTACATAATATTAATTATTACCTGTAATATTTTACACCTGTTGGTCTCACAGTTATCATCGATGCAGGGCTGGTACATTCCTAAGGTGATACAATTCAGTAATATCACCAACATGGATATTCTTTCAAACCATGTACACTGGAGTTAAGTAAATATATTTTGTATTAATAATTAATAAATAATAATGTGTCTTAATTGTAAAAATAAATATATAAGTTTGGGTTGTGTAAAATTGTAAATATTAGTAACACAGTTGGTATCACTGTTCAGGCCAGTATTGCCAAATTAAGTACAACTAAAAACTGAACTGGTACGAAATTTGAATTAACTGAAAAAACACAGCATTATATTAATAATTAAATCTGTCATTTACAAGCATAAACAATATTTTTTACATGATTTCATTATAAATATTTGTTCATTAAAATCAATGCAATGTATATGCAGTGATTTATGAAATAAAACAACAAAAAATGATTGATCGTCCATTGTCAACAACAACTAAATCGTTTGGACAAACACCACACAGTCATATGTTTTTTGTTTGTTGGCCCATTCAATTGTTTTCAGGTTTGATTTAAATAGAAACAATGGCCGAACTTCTGATGTTTTGTTGGAAAGATGAATGCGAGAGACGTCACAGCGGCCAAACAGTATAACATGGCCGATTAAAAAGTCGTACCGCCAATTTTGATGAACCCTCAATATTCCAATTCATTCGGCGGGAAACATTTGCCAGTTTGGCTTCCGGTGTTCATTTGTCGCGTATTACGTATTTATTGGTAGCAAACATCAGCGCATCGTATCGCACACACGCGCAGATGTATAATCGCTGTGTAGGGATTATGTATATGTGTTGCGTGAGTGGAATAATCAAGGGTTGCCATGACATATTAACTACGTGTTAACACCTTTTAATTAATATTTAACTGTTTTATCATGATATCGCAAAGTATTTGAACTATCATAATTTTGGTTTGAACATAAACATCTCCTTTGCATTGTGATGTCATGAATTCAAGCGATCGACGGACGCAGGGGCGTACTAGACGGCTTTTTGCACATAAACAAAGAGAATAGAACACAATAAGCCCTGTATAATTTTCTATATTCTGTACACTGTTTTGTGGCTATTATCAGAACCACTGCCTTCATGTTAACCGTCCGTGCGCATTTTATAACACCGCCTGCTAAAATAAAATTTCATAAAAAATTATACACGAGAAACATAATGCTATAAATTGACTTAAAATGATATTTTATTTTTTTTATAAATTTGAAACTTTTCGGTTCCCCAAAAAAATCAATCCTCGAAATCTCAAAAATGGCAAGACCTACAGACTTGATTTTATCACTATTGAATTCCTCGCGTCGAATTACATGGGTATACTTTTCAGCGAAAAATTCCGTCTGGTGCATTTATATGAAGTTTCTCAATTTGTCAATTTTGAGTTTTCAACTTTGAGGCTGCGTTTCTCAAAAACGCAGCATTGTGTTCCTCGCACTTTCATTGAATTATAACCAAATTTTCGGAATTTTGAAAATTTTGAAATTTTTCGGGTGCCCAAAAATTGACCACCCTCGATATCTCGAAAATGGTAAGAGACACGGATTTTGTCACCATTGAATTCCTCACGTCGAATTACATGGGTATACAAATTTTCAGCGTAAAATTCCGACTGACATAATTTTTATGAAGGATTATCGAAATCTGACATTTTCAAGGGGTAGTAAAAGTCGATTTTCGAAAATCCTTTATAAAAAATGTACCAGCCGGAATTTTTCGCTGAAAATTTGTATACCCATGTAATTCGGCGCGAGGAATTCAATGGTGGATAAATCAAATCCGTGGCTCTTACCATTTTCGAGATTTTGAGGGTTGTTATTTTTTGGGAAACCAAAAATTAAATTTGGTTATAAGTCGATTAACATACAAGAAACTCATATCACATCTAAAACCATATTAATTGAATTTTTTATTGCAGCTATTACAACGATAAAGTAACTAATATGTACTGCCCCAAAAAACCTATAACATATTCTATCAAAGTGCAATTCAATTTCACAAATATTGCACAATGACTTTATGAAAACAGAGCATCGAAATTCCATTTCCGGTTACGGGAAATTGAAATAAAAGAAGAGTAATGCAAAAACTATGTTGCGGAAAAAATACACCCGCCCTTATAAATTCACTTCTTTGATGTTTAATTAACAAGATCCTTAATTAGTATATCCTTAATTATGCACACTTTAATCAAGTGTTCTTTAAAATATAAATAGAACAATTTTTGCTATTTTCAGTCCGTGATCAATATTCAGGCCAGCGGATGTGTTTCATTTGTTTCTGTGTGTCCACCAGCCTTACGGCTGTGTATCCGGGCAACATACCGAACAACAGTTTTTGTTTTTCCTGCTAATGAATCAATTTCCTAGTGAGCGGAAAAATGAGTAGCACGGCTCTGAACGCCTCCTAATTGTCAACGATGTCTATTACAGATATCTTAGCTCTTTCATTTTCAACTCTTTGTTTTTGACGACGATTTTAATTGCTTCTCATTGTTAATTCAGCAGAAATCATTAAGATTTTAAAGCGAATGTGCTCTAAACAATCAAATATTTATTTTATTGCAGCAGGAAAAATTGCTGATGAAAATAAATGATGTGTTGGACGGAACAGGTATATAAATTATTGAGTGTTTTTTCAAGTCGTCTTCCATTTATTATCTGCTGCACTACTCTTGATCAGATAGATTACTTTTTATATATTACTGACATTTACTTTATTGAGTGTGGCAGCCTCACATACTGTCAGTTGTATAAGTTACAATATTTTATTTCCTGAACGCTTAATAAAGCTGAAATAAATCCTTGAAAACAATCCGCACATTAACATCCAGCAGATATCCAGCGACTTGGAGATAATGGTTCTCTTCTGTGGTACACTGGCTTGTAGCCGCTCACGGTCGGATGCCTTCGAATGACTTCACTCCTAAGACTCTGTGGGTCTCATGAGTGGAGGCCTCACACGTCACGTGTCTGAGTTATACTAATAGTTACCGACACCAACGACCATGACAAATGCTTGCGAGTTTTACAAGTGATTGGCGTTAGCAGGAATGAATTATTATAATTTGAAAGGTGGTCAAGTTGATGTATAAATACTTGATTGGAAGTACGTTCAAGTTACAAATGAAATTTAATATTTAAAGCTTGGAAAGTTCAAGGATAAGCCCTTACAAAACAGGAATTCATTCATAAGAAGTTTCACGTACATTCAAATTTGAACAATGTTATTTTTAGTTAATTATAATGGAGCTAATCAATAATTTAATTTAGAACTAAATACATAGACATAAATACGCTTTTTACCTAATTATTACATTAATACACAGGATGATTCATAAATTACGGAACAATTTGTTTTCTCAAAATTAGCAATTCTAGTTTCCAGATTTTTAAATCATTAATAAAAATCATGAATGTGTACTTGGCTGAATTCGAACCTGAGTCTATTATACAAATTAACTACAAATTACTAATGTGCCACTTTGTTATGTTATTATTTATTGTGAAAGTTTTGATTTGAAACATTGTATTGTACATTGTACAATGTATAGGTACATCTGTGATGGTTAAACGTGTTCATCTCACCGTCTCACTGACAATTAGATTTAAATGTAATGCAGAATTTAAGCGGATTAAACACACCAAGCTTGCTATTTACACTACAACGGCTAAATGTAAAGAACTTGTACACTAATTGTTACACGAGTAACACTATACACTGATACATTCGCAAATTATAACTAACAAAGAACTGTTACTACATATTTCATAATTTATTTTAAGCACGGTCGTATCATAATTTGTCAATTATACACGAATTTCTGTGACATAAACGTCATTTTATAGCCCGTGCGACTGTTTATAGCGCAGTGCGCCATAATGAAACGTCAAATCATCATAATGAAAACAGTTAAAATTTTCAATTATTCTCATGTAAACTACTAATATAATTCTATAAATAATCATTTTCTGTATTTAGTAATACATTTTTAAAGTTAAATCATTTTTACTTACATTTAACATAAATTATCTTGAAAATGTTTAAATTCAATGACAACTTTGACCACAACTTTGACATTTGGATTTATGTTTATCTTCAGAATGTTTTTCTTAGCAACAGTTCAAGAATTTATGAATTTTTGGTTCTTTGAACTATTTGGACAGTTAAAATTAATAAATTTATTTAATATAAAATCTTCGACCGTGCATAAAGTTGTGTATGTACCACGGGCGTAACTTGCTTTTATGGCTTTTGACGTGTTTTTAGCCCTCAACTGCGCTCAGGCTCAAAATCACGTCTCACGCCATAAAAGCCTCCTTACACCCTTAATACATAAATAACTATTTTGACGTGTTTTTAGTCCTCGACTGCGCTCGGGCTCAAAATCACGTCTCACGCCATAAAAGCCTCCTTACACCCTTAATACATAAATAACTATTTTGACGTGTTTTTAGTCCTCGACTGCGCTCGGGCTCAAAATCACGTCTCACGCCATAAAAGCCTCCTTACACCCTTAATACATAAATAACTATTTTGCACTTCCGGGACTAAAACTCTTCTTTAGTCTTTATTTTTAGGGACTAAGGTTCTTAATTTGATCCCATGGGATTATTTTTCATATTTAATCCCGTTGTCAAGAAATTGAATTAATTATTCTCGTTGTCAAGTAAATACGTGCTATTTGTTACAGAGTATCTATGGTAACAATATAAATATTTGTCATTAAATTTACTGTCAAAATTGCAAAATGTGTATTCTTTTAAACTATTTTGCATTCATTTGAGGATGAAGTGCAAAAAATAGCGTATATACCACAGGACTAAAGTATCTTTAATCCCTCAGGTGATTATTTCCCTCACCTTCGGCTCGTGAAATAAACTTCACCCTCAGGATTAAATCATGCACTTTAGTCCCTCAATATATAATATACTATTTTGAAACATGTTCACACATAGATTCTTTAATCCCTCTAAATGTTGAGAAAAATAATCCTGATGAGAATTTCCTGTCAAATTCAAATTTGGTTGGTTGAACTAAACTAAATAATTAAACTAATACCGTTCTTGAGTGGAATAAAAAGATGTTACATTAATATGCTTAGAATTTTTATAAGAAGAATAATTTTGCCACCATTTACTATGTATTTTATAAATTATTTACATCTACAAATATTAATAATGCATTTTATGAATTATTGCTATATTTACGAATACATTTGAGTTTTCTATTTATTGATTGGCGTAGATAAACACTCGAGCATTGTAAGAGTCGCAATTAAAAATCTGTATCTGGGGCATCATTAGAGATCTCAGCGGTTGTCACGGCTCTAATGAGTCAGACATCAGCAGCTATTGAATTCTGTGAGAACAGAAGTGCAGAAGTTTCAATGTCTTGTCTTCAGGCGTCGTTTCTGGGTCTTGCGAACACCAGCAATCATTACAAACCTTGACAGTTCACACACTCTGTGTTATTAGATAACTACAGAGGTTATCTGATATTATTAAACTATCCGTTGGGCAAGGGGTTTTAATAGCGTTAATATCTAAACTCATGTTTGATGTTTAGGTTTTAGGTTTAAGGGTAAATTTCATTAAGTTGTTTCAAGTTTGCTACAGGCAAACTGTTTCCTTCAAGCTCTGTTCACAGATCATGTTTTAAAGCTATCAATTAATTAGAAAAAGATTTTGGTTAAAATCTGCAAATCGGAATTGGTATTTTCTTGAAACATTCTAACATTTTTTGCAAAAATATAGGAAATACCTACTGCAATAGTTACAATTTTTCATACGTGTCATTTGAAAAAACAAATTACCTCTTACAATATTTATTTAACATCTTTTCTATATCTCTTACTAATAAAGGAAAATTATTTTTCAAAAATATGTAGTTTTACCTACCACGATTTGTGAAAAAAATTTAAAAACAAAAATGAAAATGTCAATGTGATAGATGTTATTCTGTGACATTTTCTGAGCCGAAAACCGTTTAGAAAGCTTCTGAAGCAATTTTGCCCAGGTCAAAACGTAAATTGCCTGGACTATATACACAGTTTCTGAAATTTTTGTGGCAACATTTTTAATGTATAAATATATTATTAACTGGGTTTGAAACTTAGTAGGTACCTATAGGAGTCCAAATTTAATAAATAAAAAATCTGACGTGGCCATCACACAACCTTCCGCCATATCTACACTTTAAACAGAAATGTATACGTACAATCCGGTGCCCATTTTAAATATACAAATAAAAATCTAATATATTCAAACACAGAAATTAGTATCACCTGAATCAAAAGATTCATTCACACGAAAACTCTTCTGTGTTGAAGCCATCCTCCGTTAAATTACTACATTTAATATCTGACTTATGACTTATATGGCGCTAGTATGTCAACTTGTCACCCGTCTCACCTGTCAATATTTTTTACGCAGAAACAAAAATCAACCGAACATGGATTACAAGATTTCAACGTTTTATCTGATTAAATTTTACTGCAGTTCTTTAATGCTACCAGATAAAGACAATTTTTTATAACGTGAGTTGCAAATAACTTTGCTTCTTATTCTTATTACAAATAAATACTATATTTATCCAAAATTTTATAAATTTTTGACAATTATCTTTTTCAATCTTCAAAAAATATCACTTCCGGTGAAGATATTTGTACCAAAATCTAATGAGCTCTTCCTATTCGTATACAATAGTAAAATACCAAATATCAAAATTTTTGCATAATTCGTATTTGAGTTATGCGACATCCGGCATCGGCCCGGACCACACACATACACACACACGCACACACACACACACACATACATACAGACATCATCGAGAAACTATCAAAAATGAGTTGTAAGGACCCTAATTCGTGCTCATCCACTTAAAACTCACAACCCGATTTTTTGCATGATTCCAATACCTTCCTTTACAGGTAAGCGGAAGGTAAAAACTGACTGAATTCCAAGAAGCATCATCGATTCATTTATTAACTAGATATAATGTAATAAAATAAAAATTATGTCTACAAAGAGTTAATTTGATTTCAATTCCAATCGGAATCGGTACTTTGCTTGAAGAAATATTTAAAAAATTACAATAAGTAGCTGAACATAAACCAAATTCACATATTAGTGTCAAGGCTGTAGTTATGTGCTGGCCACATCAGATTTTTAATTAATGAAATAGTATACGCCAAGATTGAGAAGATTGTCATTATTAAACTAGCATCAAGATTCGCTTCAGTGATGCCTATATGAATATATTTGGTAAAACAGTAAATAAGAGTTTGAAGAGAATATTTAGTGTGTAAAAGTAATGGTTGGAATTTGTCAGGTTTAAGTTGAAGCCTGATTTGTATCCTGTAATTTATTTGTCTGATGGTTTTCGTTTGGGTATTTTTCACGCAGAGACAGTCGATGACCGCTAGGGGACTGCGTTGATTTCTCTCAGTGACAAGACTAATGAATATAGATTTCCATGAGAGCGGTACATTTGTTGCAGAGCATTTTGTATGATTCTTATTCTTCGAGCGTTAATAAATTCAATTCCGGGCGCAGTAATAAACCCCGGAGTCCGGGCGTTCCATCACGGCAAGAATAACCTGAACCCGCAAACACTGGAATGCGCGAACAGCAAACTCTATTTACATTTACTTTCACAGCGAACTTAACCACGATCGCTGCTTTCTCTCACAAAGAGCTCAAAATATATTATTTTATTGTTAAGAACAATTTTTCATAAATAATGTTTATACTTATTTGTTGTTCGTACGAAGATTCTATCAATATTCTGAATCCTGCTCCTGCAAAAGAAGAAGTTTTCTTCTTCTCTCTTTGCTAAAATGTATCTTCAATGAGTCTTGGAAAAGAAGAATTTATAATTTATTCATTGCATCAAAACCATGAATTGTTTTTTGTCATGATTTAGAATCTTGAAACTTTTTCTTTTCCAGGATTCAGAATCTTTGTAGAATCTTCAAAGAATCCTCGTGCGAACTAATTTTAAAAAGCCCTGTTCACACAAGGCTTCTTTAAAGATTCTGTCATGTTATGAATTATATATTCTTATTTTCCAAGACTCATTGAAGATTCAGTTTAGCGACACCGCTATTGACAGGAGATTCGCAACAGGACACCAGGATTTTTTTATAAATTCAAAGCATGAAATAATTCTCAAAGTATCCTTCATGTTTATAATAAGTCTATAGTTCATAAGATTTTTATGAATATGTGAAAACCTGTAATGTTGGTTTTCTGAATAAATAGATAAATATAGTTCCGTGTGTGCGGTTACCAGCCGTTAATTTACTCAACTGAATTCAAATCTGAGTTTTAATTTTAATTTAGCTGGAAAGCATTCAACAGGATTTACTCTCCATTACAGAATGGTAGATTTTTTAAATAAAAAGGATAATTGAAATTTAAGTTCAAACTGAAATGCAGTAGTATGACTTAAAAATATAATCTTTTTTTGAGACTGGAACCTTTTAAGTGTGATTTCTCAACAATTATTGCGGTGACGCATAGCTATTTTTTTAAATAAATACCTCAAATATTAAAGAATCACATATTCGTTTTCCAAATATATCGTCAACTTCAAATTAAATTATTTTCGTTATTTCAACGGTTACCTATGAATTTTAATTTTTACCCAAATTCTACGACTTGTAATGGATGCTGTATGGATTTACTACCTTAAGTATGGTAGCAAACCGAACCTGCTAAATGGGCATGATGAGATTTTAAATTTAGAACTCAATCCGATGCTAATACAAAAACTGGAAATCACATATTAGCATTCTCACGTTCATTTCGGCCAATCAGCGCGTCAGAATCGCCGTACAGTCGATGCAAAAATCATCCAGAACTGATTCTCTGGAAGTAAAGAGGAAATTAGTGCCGCGCTCTGGCGACCGAATCCAGAACTAATTAAAGGCCGGAAGCGAATCGGAATTACAGACTGGAACTGATTTTACGATTGCCATTGCGAGAGAACTAACTTATAATATGTGAAGTACTAATGCATTACATGTAATTGCCTTCACCTTTTCAAATCCAAGTGCCACTGAATATTCCAGTCGTCCTGCATTATTGATGTGTGATTGACACTGTTCTGATTTCACTGTTAACCCTCGTTCTATATTCTTATCGCTAATGTGTGCGTTTATCGGCCGTTGTGTGCGGTACACACGGAATGTTAAGTCGTTATCTGGTCGCAACAGGTGACGCAGGAACCCTGTTCAGCAGGAACTAACTCCCCCCTTCACATTGATCAGCCTAGAGTTTAGATAACTTTTTAAAATATTATTAACCGCTAAGCGGCCCGTTTAGGTTTTTTCCGAATTCCTAGACTACTCTCGATTTTACTATTTTTTCTACGATTGCCTAAAACCAGCCAAAAACTTGTACTTTATCGCATCCTAGCAATGCAATGTCATTTTGAAATTGAAAATACTGTAAAAGTGTTTACGTCACTCGGGGGACGAAAGCAGTGTTTTCCTCTTGCTAATGGAGGGAGGGAAGCGAGTTTTCCCTCCCGCTCGGGAGGAAAACAAGTACGGTACACTGCAAGAAAGGTGATTTCGAGGCCCTCGTGACGTAAAATATTGTGTGTCCCACGGGAGGGAAGGCTATTCCTTCCTTGGGCGAAGCCGGCGCCCTCGCTCGGGCCGCCGCTTGGCTCGCGGGAGTAATAGCAATTACTCCCTTGGGCGAAGCCGGCGTCCTCGCTCGGACCGCCGCTTCGCCCGCGGGAGTAATAGCACGCTTCCCTCCCTAGGTGCACAAAATACTATTTCGTTGCGAGTAAACTGTTAGTTTATTATTGATTTCAAGGTAATGTTTTTATAAACATTTTAGAGAAATAATGCCTTTTTAAAATAAATTTCTACCAGGAGATATAACCGTGTAAAGTTTTACCATAATGATTGCGTATTTATACTACTAAATTAACTAGTTTTAATTTAAATGTGAAACTGACATGACAGAAACATAATTCAGGCAAAACATCCTATTTGGTTTGAATTTCGCAGCCTGAATAATTATAATATGTGCTGTTAAAATGTCGGACAAACTACAAGTTTGTTCATTTGTGTATTCATTGCCATCTGACAATCCTCAACCATTTTGAAAGGCAGAACTTGTGCTGAAAGACACAGGAATATAATAGCAGCTTTAACTTCACCACTTCAGCACGAGATACAATATCATTATTAAAACAATATCTTCTAGCGACAGAGGCTTAAAGAAATACCTCTCAAGCCCGAAATTAGCAGAAGATTTACTGAGACGAATATGTTGAAACACATTTGCTAATGAACACGAGTAGAGAGATATTATTTATTGTGTTTATGTGCTGTGTTTAAAAATACAATTTCTGTTTGGTAGTAGTATGGTAGGTAGTAACAATGCGGTATGTTTTGGTGTAGAAACGTTAATGAGAGCCATGCGGCTCTAGTTAATTAAGGAAGCGACGCTGGCGCCGCCAGCGTCGCTGTAGTGGCGACGGGAACTACTCAATTCCACCGCCAACTTACATGAAGGTGCACTGCATATTTCTTGTAAATGTAAGAATAAAAGAATATTTAATTTGGGTGAGTAATCATCGGTGCTGTGTGTGCGTTTAAAATTACAAGAAAAAATTTTCAGCAGGATTTTTTTGTTCAGCCGTCATTTTTGTTTCAGGAATTTTTCAGCACTGAAAAATATTTTGTTAGTACAATTAATTGGTGCTGAATCCAATGCTGCAAACAGAATTCAATTATCTTTTGTAGTTTTTGAGTTCTAGATCGTTGAATACTTCAGCAGGAATATACAAATTTTAGATAAAACTTATTTGACTTTTTCACGTTTTTACTTCCTTGTACGGAGTAATACGGAAGTATTGTAATCGCGAAAAATTTCGGTATTCAGATTTTGATGGAAATATCCGTTTTGACCTTTTCTGAATCCATTATGACTAGTTTCGTCGTGACGTCTGTACGTATGTACATACGGACGTATGTGTGTCGCATAACTCAAATACGGTTAGACGTAGAAAGTTGAAATTTTGTATTTAGGACTGTTATAGCATCTAGTTGTGCACCTCCTATTTTTGGTTTCAATCTATAAACCGGAAGTAGTACTTTTTTCAAATATTTCGATAAATATTTAATTTAAGACAATTTTTTTATATTAAATGAAAGATTATGTGATTATTACCTACAATCGGTATTTTATAAATATTTTTGTATCTGGTATCATTTAAGAATAATTAAAGTAAGTATTATTTATAATTTAGTATTTCGGTATCTTGTAGTCCATGATCGATTAACATTTGTTACTACGTAGAATTTAAATGATTATGACATGACAGTGACAGTGGCAGTGACAATAGTAAAATATCGTTTATATCTTCTTCTGCAGTTTAAATAAAATGACTAAAATATATTTGTGAGTATAGTAACAGTAGTAGTAGTACTTATATATTAATATATTTTTTGTATAATATGTTAAAAGAATAAAGTAGGTACGGCGGCAGGTCTTGTGGTGGCTATGTCAGATTTTTTTATATTATTCTACATTTTAGTTATTAAGAAAAGTATGAACAGTTTAATAGGCGTACAAGGAAGTCATGTGGTGTCCACGTCAGATTTTTTACTGTTGAAGTTATGGTGATGACTAGAGCTGTGGGGTAGTTCCAGCCTCGTTTTGATGGCATCTGCTTACAATAGAATCCATCCATTATGCATGTGTTTATTTATACCTCTCTTGTACATGTGTATTTTATACCGCAACAGAAATGAAAATAAAAACATTCGGACGCGAGTGCGTCTCGCGCTTTTCTATGCAAATGTCATGCGACTTACAATTCCGTTTGAAGTTTTATTAAACTGCAGAGACATCACATAATCCTGAACTTTTGACCTTTCACCTCTGCTAATTAATTTTTAAAACGGTTCGGCCACAAAAGCCACCAGCACTTAGACAATTTACAAACATGACAAACTCGCGACACTCAAATAAATTAAGCCGTTGAAGACACAATCACTGTGCATGATATACGATACTACAATGAAGGATGGAATAATCGGGGATGCAGTCAATTGAGTTTTATTTAACTAAAAAACCGACGTTTCGCCACAACCTTTGTTATCTACCACGCTTAAATCCTCAATATCACTGCGGAAATTGACACAATTGTTGTTGTTATTTATGTGTAGCGTGGTATATAACAATGTTCTGAAAAAATTCAAAAAAGATGAGTTGCGCAGATCTCGCACTACCACAACACCCAATTAGACGTCGACGCATTGTGCACGCACTGGATACGCCTTGCATTTTGGGTTTCAACAGCCTCCATCTAGTCTGTTTCCACCGTTAGGTTCGTTTTGACTGTTTTTTCAATGGACGTGTGAAATTTAATTTATTTGACCCATCTACATGTTCTGTAGAATTTTTTAAAATTATTATTGTACACTATTTATGTAAAAGAATTTTTACAACAATTTAACAACTAATGTAAGTAATTTGTACCTTATCTAATATGTATAATATTGTTATCTCTGTTGTACTTGTAGTCACCCTGAAGAAGCCACAAGGGTGTGGCGAAACGTCGGTTTTTTAGTTAAATAAAACTCAATTGACTGCATTCCCGATTAACTCCAGTCAAAATACGGGGAAGGGTTGTATTATTACTGGCAACTACCAGATTTGGTCTAGTATAGGTTTTTTGGGCCGCGAATTTCGGGGTCATTTTGTAAAGAAATGTGCGGAACACCCTTAAATTTGCTAAAATTACCCCCAAAATTGGGTATTTTTTATATATTCGCACTTTGAGTGCCCAGATTTGGCACATAGGGGTTTTTTGGGGGGATTTTTTTTATAAAAATTAATATTTCACCCTTAAATTAGCACAAAGTGCGAAAATAACAAAGACACCCTTTTTTGGGGGTACTTTCAGGTAATTTAAGGGTGAAATATTAATTTTTATAAAAAAAACCCCGAAATTCTTGAACAGCGATCCAAAAAACCTATACGGACTAAATCTGGACGCTCAAAGTGCGAAAATAGCAAAAATACCCTTTTTGGGGTTAGTTTTAGCTAATTTAAGGGTGAAATATTAATTTTTATAAAAAAATCCCCGAAATTCTTGATCAGCGACCCAAAAAACTCCTTTGTGCGAAATCTGGGCACTCAAAGTGCGATTATATTTAAAAAAACCCATTTTGGGGGTAGTTTTTGCAAATTTAAGGGTGTTCCGCACATTTCTTTACAAAATGACCCCGAAATTCGTGTTCAGCGACCCAAAAAACCTATACTAGACCAAATTTGGTAGTTGCCAGTAATAATACAACCAAACCCGTATTTTGACTGGAGTAATTATTCCATCCTTCATTATTCTACCAGTCGACAAATCCATTTCTCATACTACACAATCATTCCACTTTCATTGCACAAACATTTTACTTCTTTATTCACTACCATAAGTCATTTGACGGCTGATAACCGCACACAATCGTAAAGTTAAGGGCAAGAAACAAAACTGGATTGTTGATTGTATAATGGATATCTGATTAACTATGAATGGAATAAAACTATATTTAATTAATAGTACAATGGGAAGAATAGCCAATTTATCTGGGGATTTTATTTTGTCAAATGGGTGTTTTTGTGCTGAAAAAGAAAATATTTTTTATCTGTGGTTCTGACTGCACAAAAATCTGCCTTGTGGTGTATTTTATACAAACAATTACAAGTGAATTGACGAATTGATCAATGAAAGAAAGTGGGCCCCGCTTTGTAAAAATTGATTGTTTGTCGAATGATACAAATATTCTCCTGACTGCTGACAGATTTTCACTTTGCTGCTACCGCAAAGTGCCCAGCGCTTTATCAAAACTTTAGAAGCAGTTTGTTTGCGTCGCCACCTTGTTTTTCTGAAAGTTTTATACTTGAAATTAAAATGAATATGAATTATTCAGGATTTAAGTGCGAACTATTTGTTGTTTTAAACTGTAATATGCTTCATGTTCGGATGGATTTCATTTTACTCAACGGATGAAATATGGAACATAAAAACTATAATGGAAAATTTTATTACCCGAAACAGCGCAGTTATTAAATATTTTACGTTATTTTTATTGGAGATAATAACTGTTTAAATCATTCACTAATATTTTGGAGTTTAGTGCTTGTACTTGGCTACTTCACCAAAATTATTACTCTGTTCAACTTAATCTAAAAACCTATATTTAAAAAATCTGACGTGGCCATCAACACAACCTTCCGCCATATCTAGACTTTAAACAGAATGTATACGTACAATCCGGTGCCTATTTAAAATAATACAAATAAAAATCTAAAATATTCAAACACAGAAATTAGTATCACCTGAATCAAAAGATTCATTCACACGAAAACTCTTCTGTGTTGAAGCAATCCTCCGTTCAGTTACTACATTTAATAGCTTACTTATGACTTATATAGCGCTAGTATGCCAACTTGTCATCCGTCTCATCTGACAATATTTTTTATGCAGAAACAAAAATCAACCGAACATGGATTACAAGATTTCAACGTTTTATTTGATCAATTTATTTTTTAAATTTTACTGCAGTTCTTTAATGCTACCAGATAAAGACAATTTTTTTATAACGTAAATTGCAAATAACTTTTCCTCTTATTCTTATTACAAATAAATGCTATATTTATCCAAATTTATAGAAATTTTTTACACTTCTTAATCTTTTCAATCTTCAAAAAATATCACTTTCGGTGAAGATATTTGTACCAAAATCTAATGAGCTCTTCCTATTCGTATACAATTGTAAAATACCAAATATCATTTTTGGGTAATTCGTATTTGAGTTATGTGACTAACACCCCTTGACCACATACATACCCACACACATACACACACACACACATACATACAGACATCATCGGGAAACTATCAAAAATGAGTTGTAAGGACTCATCCACTAAAAACTCATTACCCGATTTTTTGCATGATTCCAATACCTTCCTTTACAGGTAAGCGGAAGGTAAAAAATATGAATGATTTTAAAAATAAATTGTTCTCTTAAAATACTTATACAGGTTGATTCACCACTGTGTGTGTACGAATTTCAAATTGTGTTAATGTATGAGTTATAAAATATAAAATTTGTAAAAGGTAAAGAGAGACGTATAGTATTTTGTTACAGCACGAATGAATACGGTCAAAGTGTCTGTAAACAAATTCAATTAACAACCCTAAAGATAAGACAATTTCTTGTCTTTTGTTGTTCACAAATTGAATTCAGAATGTTTGAGATAAATTCACAATTCAGGCAGAGCATAAATGTCGCTAAAATGAAATGCAGTAAGTTTTCTTCGCATTTAAGACTATCTATCATACTTCTACCGCGCGGAACACTGTCACCCTGGTTAAATAATGACTTTCATATTTTAACTGCCTTTAAGAAGATTACAAAAAATTTACATTTAAGTAGATTACCATTATAGAGCCATCAGGATGATATTCATTACAAACTAATGATTCTATAAATTGGATATTTTTGACGCATCTTTTGTGGTCTCTATGTAATGTTATTTTCGCGTGTTTAAAACTTGGTACAAGTTTGAAGGGCGAGCATCTTATCGGCTGAGAGATTACTCTGAATGTTTTTGTCAAACGAAACAAATCTACTTATAACTTACTGAGTTGCTGTGTTTATGTCAGACAAAAACACAACTCTACACTTTACTGCAAAACTATATAATTTCGTTCGATTAATTCCGACGCCGTGTCTGTGATTGTAAAAGCATATTTGACGCCGAGCCAATTTGATAACCGTTCTTAAGAATTATCTTATTCCAGTTATAAATAATTCCAGGACTGACGCACTTTGATTACACGGACAAAGGATAAATCCACTCAATACGTGGATACATTGAAATTCAGGACATGAAATATAAATTGGTTCACCAAATCAGTTCGATAATTTCAATCACAAATACAAACATTATTCACATTTTATACAGAGAGTTCACTTATTATTATTATTTATATGTAAATTAAATTGAAACATGTTATTAATATAACAATTCTGTTATAAATTAAGTATGATTGTCAAGCATTTTAAATAGAATTATAATAGTTATTTACGAACCAAATGCGGGAAGATTTTCATCCCACATGAGCGGTTTTTTTGAAACACGAGCGGAGCGAGGGTTTCATTTACGCGAATGCTGGGATGGGTCTTCCCGCAAGAGGTTTGTACAATGTTTTTTGTAACGAATAAAACAATAATCAAATACATTCAAGTTGTAGTTGTAGTCTTGTCATTAAATTTGAGGTTACGATGCTTTTTTTACTCACTACTACCGACAGATGGCGCGCTGCACACAAGTTTTATTTTTAAATATTGGCGGTTTTCGGTGATCTTCACTAATTATAATTCCCGGAAGTAACACTTTGTAAACTAAATTTTATTATTTTTAAGATGATTTTACTCTGAAATGTCTAGAAAAGTCAGTGTTTTTTGCATTTTTTCTGATTGACTGCACTGGGAAATTGACATTTCCGATTGTCAACTGCGTGTTTAATATGTCATCCTAGGTGATGAGTACAAAATTTTTTTATCGGTATGGTCCTATGTTAGGTCTAAAACACAAATTATGTTATTTTGTAAATTGAGACAAACATTTTGCTGGGACGTCATTATTTTGTGTAGGAGATTCTACGGTACATCACACATTTTTGGACATGTTGATACAAATTTTGTGAAAATTAAAAATACGGGTCCCAAGTTTTTATCTATTCAAAAATATTTAATACAAAAATCATGCACTCTCAGTACATTCCTGGTGTTAATTCAAAATCTAGGATTTACGAGAAAATGATGTTTAATGTTATGTAGGCTAATATAAATCAATAATTTATCTTGCGGTGTTTATTAAAAAATATAGTACACTTACTGCACTATTGCATTGGAAAGGCGTATACTTTCCGATTTTTTGACATGCCTAACTCAAAATTATTTTTGTTGACTTAATACTATAATGTTCTGAAAGAGCGATATAATAAAGAGAGGTACTAAGGATATTTAATGAGTACAATGAAGTAATGAAGAAGTGCATTGAACGATTTGACGGTCTATAAAACGGCAGTAATACCTAGACTGTAAAACGTGTCCGCAATTACTTCGTCTAGACTGTAGACGTTACAAAAACCTCAACTACTCGAGAACAGTATTTGCTAGATCGAGCTAATCCTCCGGAACGAAAAATACCGAGATATTAAAATTTCTCTCAAAATGTGTGATAATTTCTCCTTGAGCTCTTGGGTACTTTGTTGGTTACATGTGTCAGTTTAATAAGTTGGCATGCCTGCAAGGAAGCAGGGTGTAACTAACACAAACTCACTGACTTCCGGTTTTGACAGCGGGACTTTGCAACTGATAATATCGATTCGGTGGGAACAAGGATACGTATTAAATTAGCTGACGATAGAGCAAAAATGTCTCTGTATAAATTCATAAATCTTTAGGTTCATATTTCATGAGTTCTTGTTACGTTGAGCGATGAGTTCTCTTCATTAAATTGAACATCTGTTAAAAAGGCACGTTGCCGTCTGATGGCATTGCTCTGTGAATTTCAAATTAGATCTTTTAATATTTCTTCATTTCTGTTACGTTCTCAACTGTGCTGTCAACCTGTGTCATATTTTAATGTCACAAAAAGTATATGAACATTAAATGTGACCCGCATATAAGGTGACACAACATTCAATTTGAAGAAAATAGGTATTTGTATGCCAAGCTTTTTGAAGACTGAAATACTTTCAGCTAGAAGTATACAATATTAATAAATTTTCATTAGTAATCAACAGAATTTGTTATAAATATAAACTTGACATTCAGAAAAAATTTTGATTGAAAATAGAAATATTAACATAAATTATTTATTACTGGAGCACAATTTTATAAGCAGTGGTTTGAAAATATTTACAATTTATGCAAACTTTACACGCTTATATCTCGTGAAAGAAATTTATTTTTAAAACTTTAAAAAGGTACTTCTGTAGATTAATTCTTTCTCTATTAAATGTTTACAAAAATATTATCTTGAAGTTAATAATGAATTAACAGTTTACTCGCAACGAAAACACTTTTACAGTATTTTAAAAAAATCTGAGGTGGCCATCACACAACCTGCCGCCATATCTAGACTTTAAACAGAAATGTATACGTACAATCCGGTGTCCCTTTAAAATATACAAATAAAAATCTAAAATATTCAAACAGAAATTTGCATCATCTGAATAAAAAGATTCATTCACAGGAAAATTCTGCTGTGTTGAAGCCATCCTCCGTTCAATTACTACATTTAATATCTTACTTATGACATGGCGTTAGTATGCCAACTTGTCACCCGTGTCACTTGTCAATATTTTTTTACGCAGAAACAAAAATCAACCGATCATGGATTACAAGATTTTAACGTTTTACCTGAAAAATTTAATTTTTAAATTTTACTACAGTTCTTTAATGCTACCAGATGAAGACAAATTTTTTATAACGTAAGTTTCAAATAACTTTTCCTCTTATTCTAATTACAATTAAACACTATATTTATCCAAATTTAATGAAATTTTTGACAATTAAACTTTTTACTCTTCAAGAAATATCACTTCCGGTGAAGATATTTGTACCAAAATCTAATGAGCTCTTCCAATTTGTACACAAATGTAAAATACCAAATATAAAAATTTTTGGGTAATTCGTATTTGAGTTATCCAATATACACACATTTATACACACACACACACACACACACACACACACACACACACATACACACAGACATCATCGAGAAACTATTAAAAATGAGTTGTAAGGACCCTAATTCGTGCTCATCCACTAAAAACTCACTACCCGATTTTTTGCATGATTCCAATACCTTCCTTTACAGGTAAGCGTAAGGTAAAAAGTACGGATTTCGGGCTGGTTTTAGACAGTCGTAGTTAAAAAAGTAAAATCGAGAGTATTCTAGGAATTCGTAGAACATAAAATGTGACCAATTTTTATTTTATTTTATTTTTTATTTTTGCTGGGAACCATCCTACAGGATTGAAGCAAAGTTTCCATGCATACGTTTCATCCGTTCCGTTTTATACGTCGCTGCAAACTTGACGTCGTATGAAATTTAGACTGTTCACATGTGTCCGTTGCGTTCCATCCGTTTTGTTGTTTTGATTGGTACTTCTATTCACTGCTGTTATGACATAATATTAATTACGATTTTATAAACTTACGAAGCTAATCATGTTGCTTAGGTAAACCAAACAAATACAAATAACCGTATGAAACCACTTGCTAACTGTCAAACTGACATCAAAGCATCCGTTTTCAAGGTCGCGCTGCAACGAGTAGAGAGTAGACGAACTCTGTCCATCGCTGCATTTACCAACGCGCCAATTTTTCATAATTTGAACTAGCCAATCACAACTTGCGACGGATAGAACGGAACGGATGAAACGCATGCATGGAAACTAGGCTTAACTCCCAATTACAGAATGGTAGATGTTATTATAGTGGAATCCAACCACTCGGACCCAGTGGTATTATTGTCGGTTGCGCTGGGAATCGAACTGGGGACCGCTAGCATGCTAGGCAGACCCTCTACCGTTGAGCTAATATAATATAATGTATTATTTTTTGAGGTGACAAAACAATAAATGATGTTTCTCTGGACAAAAAGCGCTATTATTCAATTATAACTCGAGCACGATCTTTTTCTTTCCCGGGTAAAAAACTGTTTTTGTTTGTCATAAGAACAGATAGAAATATGAGCGACATTTAATCATAACTTGGAACCCTTTAGCTTCAAGCGCTGCCTTCAACAAATGCCGGTAATTTTTCTTAGCGGATAAAGACAAAACTGTGGTTAGCTCCAACGGCTTAAACCCGTCCTTCAACTTCCCCGGGCCTAGAAATAATTAAATCAGGCTCGACAAGAGGCGAGAGTAAATATGCGGTCGGATTTCCATGTCAGCTCAACTTGCAAAATAAACATTTAGCTTTATTATGAATTATATATTTGTATTCTAATCTATGACAGGATGAAAGGTATTGTGCAAATCGGGACAAGGGCATGGCGGCCATATAGAGCAGACTTTGCGGAGCCGGGAATGTTCCTGGCACGGGTCCTAACATTCAAAAGTGAAAACAAAATCGTTTTTTTGGTCTGCTCCTTGTCGATTTCAGCGTTGACATTTTCGGCCGTGAAGTGTGTACTTAGCCCACGTTGATTAGTATGCATTAGATAACTCGGAGCCGATTTACGGTCTAAATATTTAAATTAAATATCAACATCGATAACCCTTTACTTCCTCAAAACTAAACACTACCGGGACTAAGCTCCTTTGTTGTTCAATTATTTCATGCTCTACTAGCTAAGTTACACACATCTATCACGCCCAACTTGAATAAATCACTAATTAATAATTATTTTTCAGAAATTCAAAAAATTAAGGGTGTAACAAATTTTAACATCTTATTTCTGAGGTCATTTTAATGGTGGGATTCTGGGCATTATCTTAAAATTCTATAAACTTATAGATCTATAAGTTATGGAAAATCCGTAACTAACAGTCTTATAGGTTTCGCTAAAATGGTATTCTGACTGCATGTCTATAACTTTTGACATCTGTAATTTTTTCTTATAGAATCTTAAAAACAGTATTACCAATAGTTCCATACTATTATTTTTGTAACATGTAAAAATAATGAATTAATTGTTGTACCTTACTTTTCTTGAAAAGAAATAATATTTTAGTATAAATATAAAGACATACTTAACAAAATTTGCACCAAAACATGCAAAATCTTATGAAATATTTTCTTGTTATTTCTATTTTGTTATTAATTTTGAAGAAGGCCATTGTCACATTGACGCGACAAATGATTATACAAATTTGACACAATGAAATACACATCACACGTATGCTGATAAAATTCGAGAATATATTTCGAAAATATGAGGTAAAACATAATATGCTACATAATTAAAGCGAAGAATTAAAAATATAGCAAACACAATAATAAGTTAGTTAATTTTATTTACAGTTAAGGAAAATAAAAATTATAATTATAGTTTTCAAGCTAATACTACATTCGAAGACAAATATACCTACCTAGAGAATAAATTAAATGCAAAGGGGATAGTGCAAGAACCTTGTAAACTACTACTACTGATAATATTTTATCAGAGATTTTAATGAATCAAACTATGTTTAAAATAATCATTGTCATTTATATTGAATGAATTCAGTGGAACTCCTAAATTTTACTGTATTATTTCCAAGCGATTTTCAATCATGATGACATTTTTATAAACTATGAAGCAAATTTTAAATAAAATATAACATATTCTATACACATATACTTCTCAGCAATAATGTTCTTCTAATAATTGGATTGAAATTGTAAAATTTGCTAGTTATGATTCATTTTTCAATATTTCAGACACATGCCAATATTTTCATAACGACTTATGGTGAGTCAGTATCTGTCTATAAATTTATAGAAATCTATAAGACATTTATAGAAATCTGTAAGCTATAGATTTTCCCAGAATAGCATTTTTTAAGATCGGTCTATAAGTTACTATAGATACGCTTATAGAAGTTATAGAACTGCCTAGAATCCCAATATATTAAAATTTTGTAATCAAGACAGTTTTGAAAAGCAAATCGTTTTGTAGAAAAATTAATTAGTTAAGCGACATTAACGATTTGAGATTAAAAATGCATTTATTATAAGTTATAGAAATAATACTTAATATAAATGCTGAATATAATCTAAATATTGCTAGTTTTATATCTGTAACTTTAAAAAAATGCATGTTTAATCTCAAATTGTAAATGTCACTAAATGACACCTCTTAAACTATTAATTTTTCTATAAAACTATTTACTTTTCAAAAGTGTCCTGATTACAAAATAAACTTCAATCTCTTGTATTTTGTTAACCAGAAAGAATTGAATCTATCGCACATGAGCGACAACAGTGTCGCAAGTAGTAAAACTATACTTCTGAGATAATGAGATGTAAACATTTTGACATAAAATCAATTCAACACTGACTCTTCATATTTGATTCAAATATGTTTGTGATGCTTAAATACAATGTCTATTGTAAACAGCTGATGTAAAATTTTTTTTTTTTGATAAAATCACATTACCAATAAAAACAATAATAGATATGTCTTTGTTGCCGAAAATATTTTTTTCAATTCTGGAAATATGCCTCTGTTGCTGAATACGCGCGAAACAATTTAAGTGTTGGGGTCTGATTAAAAAAAAATTAAATTGTGGAATAATAACAATAAAAAACAGTAAGAGTGTAATATTAATTATTTTATTTTATAATACAAATTAACAAATATTTTAAATACTGGAACTTATAATAATTATAAAAGTGGTGTCGGTAGTTAGTTGAAAAATGGTTTTTTAATTCTTCTGTTTTCGTGACATGGATTTGTCATCATTGTTTTTTGGTGTCTTTAATTTTTCATTTACCGTTTGATTAACTATACATCCTAGTGACTCGTAGAAAGCGTGATATTTCTTTCTGTCTAGAACTTAAATATTTTTCACCTCTATTGCGTTTCATTTTTCTTTCATTTCTTATCCATTTATTCGGATCACATTTCATCTTCCTCTTATTTTCTTTATTATCTTCAGTGCTTTCCACAAAGTTTGTTACGTCTTTTTCCGATTGCAAATCATTTATGACATCGCGTTCATGGGGTTCTGAGTCAAAATCGTTCTCTGATTCACTACTGCTTCTTTCCTCTTCATCTGGACTCCAATTTGGACTTTCTGCCTCTTCATCTTCAGACTCCGCTTCCAAATTAATCGTAGTGTTTGGAGGAAGGACATCTTCCGTGCTAACACAATATTCATCATTAACTCCCATTCCATATTCAGCCTAAAATACAGTTATTTAATTATTTAATTTTCATTTTAATAATCTTGCACTTACAACATCATTTGCGAAAAGGCAATCTTGGGAAAGAGCTGTGTTAAACAATAATAATTCAGGAGCATCCTCATCGTCATTATCATCATATACATTTTTTTTGGGTATTTTCATTGATACATGGCAATGGATTTTGATTCTATAGCAACAAAATACATAGATTGACATCAGTTTTGATGGTTAGAATTTTTAAACTTACCGCCAATGGTTCTGCGGGCCTTCCTGTATCACATTGTTTTAGTTCGTTAGCAATTGCTAACTCCACAAGGTATTTCCCTCGTGAAATCATCGCGTTTAATTCTTAATAATAAATAACTTTCGCTGATGTCAATAAGTAATTAACACTTAACTTTTGGTGCAACACTGTCACAAAGTTACTTATGACATTGTTGATGAAAATAAGTTTATAAATTTCTTGAGACGTAAACAGACATATCATCTCCATCTAGTGATGCAAATTTGAATTATATTTACGTCACTGTTGCTGCATAAAACTAGTGCCTTTTTGTTCCCAAAACAACAAAAATCTCAAAACTAATTTTTTTTGACTTATGACACTGTTGTCGCTCATGTGCGCTATGTTCAATGACATTTTTAAAAAAATAACCTCAGGAATACGCTTAGCTTAAGTACTTTATTTTTACCTCTCGCCACTCATATCTGTAAGAGAGGTATTGTAATCATGCTAAAATTTCGATAGTGAGTTTTCAATGGATAAGCACGTTTTGAGGTCCCTAGAACACGATTTTGATAATTTCGCGATGATGTCTGTGTGTGTGTGTGTGTCAGGATGGATGTTGGAGGTACAATAACTCAAATATCACTGAATAAAAAAAAATTGAAATTTTGTATACAATATTCTGACACCCTAGATTAGATCTGATTAGATTTTGGTGTTGATCGTGCAACCGGAAGTGGTAGTTTCTTGAAGATCTGAAGAGTTTTTCTGGAATATTCTCAAAATTTATGAATTAATAGGAATTTTTTAAATAACATTGTATACTAAATGTTACTATCTACAATATGTATTCAAAACGTTGTTTCTATCTAGCACCATTTTCCAATTACAAGAAGTTAAAAATTCTGCAAATTTGTTACAATTTTTATTTATCTGCCTCCCTATGGAAACAAAAAATAAAATATTTGAGTGTTAAGGGCACGTTTAAAAATGAAAAAACCGTAACAAAAAGTTTGTAATGGTAATGTTTTTAACCCGTTTATAGTCAAAATCATATTTTAGGTCATAATTTAATTTAAAATAAATATTTTATTTTTTTCTGTAACTACTAGTATCACGTCAGCGACACTTTGAAACTTTTACGTGGCTCATTTTACACATGCTTTCTGCATAAATATCTGATAAACGATGTAACCTGCAATGAAAATTATGTTACATAATGAAAATATATACATTCCTAATTGCCTTATTCTAAAAATTATGTCTGTAATAATAGTTCATTTTGCATAAAATTAATTGCAATTTGATGAATTTTGCTCTCTCTTCTTTCACTTCTAGTGCAAATTATTTTTATTTTCAGGTATTCTTATTTAGCATAAGGCAATCTAGGAACTCTAATGATTCTATTGATATATTATTTATGCCTATTGTTTGTTGCTATTTGCTGAAATTTATGCAGATAAAGTGCATAAAAATGACTGTCTGAAAACGGTTTCAAGCGCGACCTTAATGTCATATGAATTTTTGACTTTTTGGCAAATTGAAATGGAAAATATTTACTATTTATAAGGTCATAATAAAATTTAATAATATTATAAAAACTACAATTCCCGAATTCCCTTCTATTACAATGGTATATTTGTGAGTAAGTACTTTCATACACACTTTTAGTAAAATAGTAGAGTATATGGCGAGAGGTCATGTGTTGGCCACATCGGATTTTTTATTTTGGTTAAAGAAATTTGGCACCTCCACCATTTTTAGAATTTTTACTATAGTTATAGTCTGTCTAGAATAATGACAAATTTCTCTATCACATACATCTGCACCGCATTTTTCTCCGCCGGATTTTAGGATTCACGTAACAGGTTCTCGTTAATTATAATGTATGTTGTATGTAGTTTTTGCGTAAAATATACTCAGGAATAAGCTATTAAAGTTTTATATAATATTTTCTATAGACCAGCCAGTTGCGCTTTTAAAAGCACTTACAAATTAATCGTTTTTTGGTACACTGTGTATAACTCAGAATGTTAAAAATTAATCTAAAATAATTTTCTATTTAGTGGCATGAAAAATATGGTCTTCAGATATTTTAATATTACTTTTGGAATGTTTGTAAAATTGTTTTTGGTTTGTAATCAGCATACCAGAGTGTATGTAGTTACTCAAAGTTGTAGTACAGCCTGTACTTGTTGTTATAAATAATTAATAGAAGTGAGAGTCCGTTTTGAATCCCTTTTGAATATGTTCAACAAGTTTGGTCCTTATCGACCTGTAGCTCTTTAGCTCTTTCTTTCTGCACGTAAATCACCTTGTGTGGTCGGCTCTAATCCCTCTGCAAGTCTTCTCCAGTCTTCCAGACGCTTCCAGACGCTTCCAGCTCGTCGTTACGTTCACGACTATTCTTCACTTTCTTCCCAACAACTCGTTATATAAATCGACGCACTTTCCCTTTGGCTTTGCCAGCGCAGGACAAGAAAACCCTGATTTACACGAGATAAATATAAGCATTACCTATGTTAAGGCCAATCTCTTGCTATCAAATTCAATAAATTATTTTTTTCAAAATCGGCATGAAAATCGTCATTTCCAGACTAATTTGCGGCATGAAAGTAAGATTTTCATGACTAGGCATGAAATAGTATATTGTACAACAAGAGTGGATGTGATGCCTGTATCTCACGAGAACGCGTTTGCAGTCACGACCCCATAGGGGGAGTGTCTGCAAATGTTCGCGTGAGATATAGACAATCCACTCGAGTTATACAGCCTATTTTTTCTACGAAATATGGTTTTTGCAATAAAATGGACTCAATATGATACTAAAAATTATTTAAAAGTAGGGTTACATCAATTATTTTGTGACATATGACATTTGAATAATTGTTGCCAACGTAAAATCTCTAAATTTTATTTGCTTTTTTAGCAAGAAAATAATGCTTTTAAACATAATTAATTATTAAATATATAACAGCTGATTTAATGTTTTTAGTAATTATTTGTCATAATAAAAACATAATTTGCACGCATTAACAATATTTTGACGTATTTGACTTTGAATTTCATATCCACACCTGGTGTGGATATGACATCCCTATCCACACATGATAGTATGAAGATATGTTGCCAATATCCAGTAGGGAGTAGAAAAATAAAATTTTCATGCCTAGTCATTTTTACTTTCAACTTTGTTTACTTGTCATGACAACTTTTTCTAAAATTTGTGACAGCTCTGATGATTTGTCACAGCTCTGATGATTTATGCAAACCTAATTTAAAAAAAATAATAGAATACATCACGCGTCATAAAAATGTCTTTGCTTGACTCGGAGGCTTTGAAGAAATGCTCGGACGCTGCGCATCCTCGCATTCTTCAAACGCCTCCTCGTCTGCAATGAAACATTTTCATGACTTGTAATGTAATATACTATTGTAACGTTATATTTTACAATGATGTACTTAAAGGTTGTGCATACACGATTATAGAATGAAATTTACAAAAAACCTTCCGGTATTTTGTTAAATAATTTATAAAAATTACTAAAAAAGTGAGTTTTACGTAATTTTTTACAAAAAATGTACCTATATATTATTGTTTTCAAAAGAAAAATCTAATTTTTATGCATTAATAAACGTTAAATATTGATTATTAAATGATAAAACTTATCTTCAAGTTTTGCAAGTTCATGTTCGATTCATTAATAGTTCATAATTCTTTAAATTAAATTTCAGTTTGAACTGTGTTGCACCTTAAGCCCTGTTCGCACGAGGATTCTTTGAAGATTCTGAATCCTGAAAAAAAAGAAATTTCAATATTCTGGTTTTGAAGCAATCAATAAATTATAAATTCTTCTTTTCCAAGATTCATTGAAGATTTTGCGGCATCGCAATTTAACAGGTATTTCTCACTAGAAAGAAGAACACTTCTTCTTTTCCAGGATTCAGAATCTTGGTAGAATCCTTGTGCCAACAGAACTTATTTTATTTTTTTTAGTTAATCATATAACGCTTTCAGCTATCTACTTCAAGTATATTAAAAAATATAAAAATAATATTTTACGTAAGAAGCTTTTCCCATTATGTAATGAATAGATAAAAAGATCACAATTACTAGATTAAAAAATCTGACGTGGCCATCACACAACCTTCCGCCATATCTACACTTTAAACAGAAATGTATACGTACAATCCGGTGCCCATTTTAAATATACAAATAAAAATCTAATATATTCAAACACAGAAATTAGTATCACCTGAATCAAAAGATTCATTCACACGAAAACTCTTCTGTGTTGAAGCCATCCTCCGTTAAATTACTACATTTAATATCTGACTTATGACTTATATGGCGCTAGTATGTCAACTTGTCACCCGTCTCACCTGTCAATATTTTTTACGCAGAAACAAAAATCAACCGAACATGGATTACAAGATTTCAACGTTTTATCTGATAAATTTTTTTTTAAATTTTACTGCAGTTCTTTAATGCTACCAGATAAAGACAATTTTTTATAACGTGAGTTGCAAATAACTTTGCTTCTTATTCTTATTACAAATAAATACTATATTTATCCAAAATTTTATAAATTTTTGACAATTATCTTTTTCAATCTTCAAAAAATATCACTTCCGGTGAAGATATTTGTACCAAAATCTAATGAGCTCTTCCTATTCGTATACAATAGTAAAATACCAAATATCAAAATTTTTGCATAATTCGTATTTGAGTTATGCGACATCCGGCATCGGCCCGGACCACACACATACACACACACGCACACACACACACACACACACACATACATACAGACATCATCGAGAAACTATCAAAAATGAGTTGTAAGGACCCTAATTCGTGCTCATCCACTTAAAACTCACAACCCGATTTTTTGCATGATTCCAATACCTTCCTTTACAGGTAAGCGGAAGGTAAAAATGTTATATTCAGGTCTGAAAACTTAGATTTCAGGTGAGAATTTCCATATGATGACGTCACCAACTCCTTAAAAACTTTGTAAAGTTTTCAAGTTGAAATAGAATTGTGCTAAACTGTATGAGTGAACACGAAGTATTTGCATTAGAATTCGACAATTCAGTTTGCCGAGGGAAGCGCAATCGTATTTACATTTATTTGAGCGTTGAAAAGCGTGATCTTTATACGTATTTATAGAGTTTTATATACCATATTATCTATTTGAAGCAATTATTAGTTTAATAGGATTACATGTAAATCTAAAGTAATTTGTAGTGATGCACTTACTTACATGTAATCAAGTTATCTTAGCTTTTAATGCATATTAGTTTCCTCGTAGATGCTCGCTTCAATTACTCGACACGGTTTGTTACTTTCATAATCACTCGGAATATATTATTTAACCTTTTGCCTTTCAGACTTGGTCAAATTCATCTGTGGTTCGAAAAATTCTACTTAAAAACTCGCCTAATTATATTCAAACGCTTTCGAACTTTTCTAAATATAATGAATTTAATATCGCGTACTTATAAATATTTCAATAGCTTTCTAGACTTTCTTTAATGTATACGTAATTAATTCTCGAGTATAAAGCAAAATAATTCTCTATAAACATCGCAGCATCTTTGATATTAACAAGCGAGCTTCGTTCCTGCTGGATGTACAGTCGCAGCCAAAAGTTTAATTACATTCAGTAGCTGAGGTTGCTATCTGCACTGGACACTACTGAAAAATTCACTTACTGCACTAAATATATACCCTGTGGTGTACTCTCTATTAATCATAAATTAGTTGACGGCTGGTAACCGCACACACGGTAAAATAATATAATTTATCTACGACCATTGAATAATATATTCATTATGTAGGTATAACTTAACTCCATAAGACAGTTCAACCTTTGATTTGTGATGAAACAAACTAGTTTTCTAGATCTAGATTTACGAGTACATCTTCCTGTGTTTCTATGTTTGCATTTATGCCGGCGTAAAAATTCTAGATTTGCATTTTCCTGTGCATGAATCTTTTACTGCAGAATTTAGGTACGTAATAAATGCTGTAGATTTGAATCTTCTTGTGCATGCATTTTCCAGTGTATGAATATTCTAGAATTGTATTTTCTGGTGTTGATCCATTCCCCGTGTGTGCGGTTACCAGCTGTCAACTAACTCACGGTTGTAATCAGGGACCTGAACCGTTGTAAATAACGGTTCGGGTTCGGTTCGTGGTTCAATAAAAAAATTTGGTTCGGTTTTGTGATCCGGTTCGAAATTTTTATTTTTGTCCGGTTCGCGAACCGGTTCAATTTGGGTTCAACAGTTGATATTTAAATTTATATTTAAATTTTTTTTAAATACACTCAAATGCAATATTATAAGTTTAATGAAGATAAATTTTTACATTTATATTATCAATAGAAAATAAAATAAATTTTTATTGCAAAATGCAAACACAAACAAAACAAAGTACTAGGCAACTTTAAAACTAGAAACTTAAACTAAATAACAAGAAGAAAACATATTAAAAAACCGGTTTTTCGAACCGGTTTACTGAACCGGTTCAGTATTTGTTTTCCGGTTAAAGTTCTTGTTCTTTTTACTTCCTTGTACGGAGTAATAAGGAAGTATTGTAATCGCGAAAAATTTCGGTTTTCAGATTTTGATGAAAATATCCGTTTTGACCTTTTCTGAATCCATTATGACTAGTTTCGTCGTGACGTCTGTACGTACGTGCGTACGTACGTACGGACGTATGTGTGTCGCATAACTCAAATACGGTTAGACGTAGAAAGTTGAAATTTTGTATTTAGGACTGTTATAGCATCTAGTTGTGCACCTCCTATTTTTGGTTTCAGTCTACAAACCGGAAGTAGTACTTTTTTAAAATATTTCGATAAATATTTAATTTTTTTTATTTTAAATGAAAGATTATGTGATTATTACCTAAAATCGGTATTTTATAAATATTTTTGTATCTGGTATCATTTAGGAATAATTAAAGTATATATTTTTAATTTAGTATTTCTTTATCTTGTAGTCCATGATCGATTAACATTTGTTACTACATAAAATTTAAATGATTATGACATGACAGTGACAATAGTAAAATATGCTTTATATCTTCTTCTGCAGTTGAAATAAAATGACTAAAATATATTTGTGAGTATACTAGTATAATAAGTTAAAATAATTTTTTATATATTCTACATTTTAGTTATTAAGAAAAGTATGAACACACAAGGCGTACAAGGAAGTCATGTGGTGTCCACGTCAGATTTTTTACTTCCTTGTACGAAGTAAGGAAGTATTGTAATCGCGAAAAATTTCGGTTCTCAGATTTTGACGGAAATATCCGTTTTGACCTTTTCTGAATCCATTAAGACTAGTTTCGACGTGACGTCTGTACGTACGTACGTATGTACGTACGTACGTACGTACGTACGTACGTACGTACGTACGGACGTATGTGTGTCGCATAACTCAAATACGGTTAGACGTAGAAAGTTGAAATTTTGTATTTAGAACTGTTATAGCATCTAGTTGTGCACCTCCTATTTTTGGTTTCAGTCTACAAACCGGAAGTAGTACTTTTTAAAAATATTTCGATAAATATTTAATTTTAGACAATTTTTTTTATTTTAAATGAAAGATTATGTGATTATTACCTACAATCGGTATTTTATAAATATTTTTGTATCTGCTATCATTTAAAAATAATTAAAGTATATATTTATAATTTATAGTATTTCGGTATCTTGTAGTCCATGATCGATTAACATTTGTTACTACGTAAAATTTAAATGATTATGACATGACAGTGACAATAGTAAAATATGCTTTAATCTTCTTCTGCAGTTTAAATAAAATGACTAAAATATATTTGTGAGTATACTAGTATAATAAGTTAAAAGAATTTTTAATATTATTTTACATTTTAGTTATTAAGAAAAGTATGAACACACAAGGCGTACAAGGAAGTCATGTGGTGTCCACGTCAGATTTTTATTTTAGAAAAAGGTTCAAGTTTCGGTTTAGGTTCATAAAAATAAGCCGGTTCACTCCGGTTTCGGTTTATGTTCCGATTCGGTTCAGGTCCCTGGTTGTAATGTGACATTATGAATACGTGGTAATTTTTGGGTTAAACAGGCGACATCAATATGTCCCTCAGTCCATTCCGAGTCTTTTTCCCTGTCGTATAAGCGGATTACCGGCGATTACATCTGCGGCTGAATTCAGTGTACACACAATGCCTTCAGCCACTTCAGAACTCCGGCCTCTTTCACCTGAAAACCGAACAAGAAGAGAGCCTCAAGAACTAAATCACGCTCACATTCTTCAAACTATTGTACGAGATAGTGGAAAACATCATTGTTGATTCATTCCAAAATTTAATTATGATACTTTTGAAGCTTTTAATGAATTAAAAAGTCTCATTAAAGATTCAATTCAATTCAGTAAAATTGCATGTACTTGTTACCGAATACCCACAATTAAATATGTATTTCTAAACGAAACGAAATACAAATTAAATTACAAAATCCGCAATAAAAATGTTCTTATCTTTGTTATCATTGATGGTCTGTACTGTTTTGTTAGTGTAGAAGCTTAGGAAGCTTTTAGACGACCGGAGCTTTAAGCTCATTTACATAAAGGCACGCAAGATACTCCGGCTCAGCTCTGAATTGTAATAAACTGGGCAGATGATAAATATTAGACCTTTTTACCCAAATACGTTTGTGCTGTAATACATATAAAAGATTCACAAAACGGGTACGCCACTCAATTGTAGTACACTCTTCATTTAAATGCACAAAAATCTCCCTTGTGGTGTACTAAAAACCTAAATTGGGAACCAGAAATATGTGCGTATATTTTAATAAATTTTTTGCTGACATGAAATAAAAAGAAAATTATCGGTGATGAAAATAATGAGGACAGATAAATTATGATGCTTATAAATAAGTATTTTTTATAAAGACGATAAAATTATATTTTATCGACGAAAGAAGTTTTAATTCTCAAGTCGATAATATAATTTTATCGTTGTGTATATAAAACTGATGTAAAAGAAAAATATACGAAAATCAATTTTAAATTAAATAATTATTAAAGCACAATTTCGGTGTTTGTTTGAATTTTTGCATACAGAAATGTGGGAAAACGAATTTGAAGAAAAAACATTTTTAAAACTCTAATTTTATTTTAACATCATCCAAAACTATGGAAAAAATATAAATTTCAATTCATTTGACACATAAATTTAAAAACTGTGCTATAAAGTTTGAGTATAGTGTTACAGAGAAACTTGTGCGAACATTTGCATTATGAATGTTCGTCTTAATAACTGGCATTAGCCTGGTTAATATTCGTGCACGGCCAACTTAAAACTGTCATTAATATTCATTCATCTGCACAGAACACATCAGTTCATACACAGAACAAAGTCTAACTTTTCTATACAAATTACTAAACTCAATTCATAATTCAAGTTGGAAATTATATAAAATGAATTTTTTATTTGTAAAGTTGGCTTGTTCCAAAGACAAGTGATACTCTCGGTGCTTGGCCCTCTTGGGATATTAAATTTTCTTTAAATTTCGCAAGAAATGAAACCCAGGACGCCATATTTCAACAAGAAAACAATGAACAGTGGTTTCCAGGTGACATTTATGTTTGTAAAGATTTAGTTCGTTGTTTATTAAATCGTAATATTTGGTTGATGGTGTTTTTATTTCACCGGTACGTTGTTTATGACTTCTTTACTCTGCGCTGGGCTAACTTATGAATACGCAAATGCTGTAACAAATCTCATATAGCCGATGTTCTGCTTCGAACCGCATCTCCGACTAGACCTAAGTCTTGCTATGAATCACACAGACTTAGCTCGGTAAATACAGTGTTGTCAGCTCGAACCACATGACACCCTAAGTTCAAATGTCACTGCAGCATGTTTATATACTTGGGTGTGGCTGTCTCACATACTATACTATGAGTCACTTTGCCGTATTTTGTTAAATAATTTCTAAAAATTACTAAAAATGCAAGTTATACATAAATTATTACAGTCAATGGGTTAAATGTTTAAAAAATCTCTCTATACCTGTCTTCCGACCAATGTATATTATCGATTTTATTTTTGTGCATTAATCAACGTATAATATATATATATATATATATATATATATATATATATATATATATATATATATATATATATATATATATATATATATATATATATATATATATATATATATATATATATATATATGGTGGCTCAAAACGCCCCCTGGGGGGCAGCGCCGCTTCTAGGGAAGCTCTCTAGATATAATATGAATTATTAAATAATAAAAATTACCTCCAAGTTTTGCTAACTAATGTCACAGCAATTAATATTTTGCATTTATTAATTCACTAATGACTCATGGTTCTTCATGTTAAATTTCAATTTGAAATTTTTTATAATACAGCCAGAATCGTTGAAATTGTTAATCTTTAGGATTTACAAGTGTAGCGCCTTAAGAGGAACGGTTACTGCACTACCAAAATTTATCGGTTCGGGTCGCTTATTATCAAAAGAGTCAATTTCTTAGAATTTTAATAAGTTGTACCCAATACGACTCTAGTTTGGAGGTGGAACTAAATTGAAATTTGAATATTTATTCGAATATTTACACTGCCTGACCTTATTTTTGTGTCAAAAAGGGGTATCGTTTTCATCGTAAAATTTAGTCTAAATATTAAAAAAATTTAACAATTTTTTTTTAATTTGTAGAAGAAAGTTGGTTCTGTGACATTTCTGTATTGAAATTTTAAAATTCAAAACATAATACACTTTAAAATGAATTACAAAATTGCCAATGTTTATAACGCCTATAATAACAAATCAAGCAAAAATTTAAAATTGTAATACACAAATGTCATACAAACAACCTTCCTGTACAAATTAAAAAAATCTGCTGTGGCCAGTACACGACCTCTCGCCTAATTCTGCTTATTCTACTAATCTCGAGACTAATCTAATAAATAGTTTTACTTACATTTTAATAGTTTTATGTTCATTTAAGATGTAAACGATAATGTAAACCAAGATGCAAGCAAAAGATGTCAACTGTACTGTCACTGTCAGAATAATTCAAATTTTATGTAGAAACAAATTTCATATCATGGACAACAAGATATAATATTAATTGTACTTTATTTTATTGTTAAATACTACCAGATTCAGCAAATTGTATTTATAATTAACTGTACCCATAGATAATTATATTTTCTTTTATTTTTAATTGCAAATATTGTCATAAATAAATAATGTACCAATATATTTAAAGAAAACTTAATCAAGCTTCAAAAAGTACTACTTCCGGTTTGCGGATTTCTTCCAAAATGTTATCCGGTGTTAAGATACTTATTAAAACCTTAAATATGAAATTTGGTTATTAAAGGTTTGATACTTTTTCAGTTATCGTGGACGAAAAATCGTCAGTCCATACATTCATACAAACACACATACACACACACAGACATCATTGTGAAAATAGTAAATTCGTATTGTAGAGACCCTGAAACGTGCTTATCCACCAAAAACTCATACTCGAAAATTTTGACCCATTACAATACCTCTCTTATAGAATATGAGGCGAGAGGTAAAAATAAAAATTTTATAATGTTAATATTTAGATATGATGGTGAAAACGAAACCTTGTTTTCACTTGTAAATTGCACCAGTATCCGTTCCTCTTAAACTACAAAAATTCTAAAAATGGTGAGGCGTCAAATTTATATTTTATATAATTGTATATTATTTAATGAGCGCATAACGTAGGCTATAATTCAAGAGGATGAAAGTTTATGCACGAGTTGAATAATCATCCGAGTTAATTATATCCATTATGTGCCAGTCAAATACGACGTTTTATCCACGTCTTTTTAAAACATTTCTCACAAATTTTTATTTATTAAAATATAAACTTATTCCCACGTTTTGGAATGATGACAGATAATGGACTCTTAAGACAATAGCGTTGAATAATGATTAATAATAATACAATAGTGTGTCTTATGGAGGGGTTACCTACATAAAGCCTTGTTCGCACGAGGATTATTTGAAGATTCGTCAAGATTCTGAATCCTGGAAAAGAAGTTTTCTTCTTTCTAGTGAGAATTACCTGTTTAATCTTCAATGAGTCTTGGAACAGAAGAATTTATAATTTATTAATTGCTTCAAAATTTTTCTAGATTTAGAATCTTGAAACTTCTTCTTTTGGTGCGAACAAGATTTAATGAATGTATTATTATCTATCTCGGTTTGAACTATCTTCGATGTGGCAGCCGCACATGCTGTGAGTCATTCGTATGGCTGCTACTTAAGGGGAGTCGATCCCAAAATGCTGGATTTCACTGTACGGCTTGTTACACATGAATCAACAAAGAATAAAATTATTAATTTAAATAAATAAATACTATTCTTTATGAGCTATTTAATTCAGAAAATTAAATTACGAATGGTTCAACAAACCGTCAAAATAGCGAAAAACGATATTCAGTTTTTCCCTTAAAACTGGTTTCAATATTAGGATTTTTACCTTCCGCTTACCTGTAAAGGAAGGTATTGGAATCATGCAAAAAATCGGGTGGTGAATTTTTAGTGGATGAGCATGAATTAGGGTCCTTACAACTCATTTTTGATAGTTTCACGATGATGTCTGTGTGTATGTGTGTGTGTGTGTGTGTGTGTGTGTGTGTGTGTGTGTGTGTGTGTGTGTGTGTGTGTGTGTGTGTGTGTGTGTGTGTGTGTGTGTGTGTGTGTGTGTGTGTGTGTGTGTGTGTGTGTGTGTGTGTGTGTGTGTGTGTGTGTGTGTGTGTGTGTGTGTGTGTGTGTGTGTGTGTGTGTGTGTGTGTGTGTGTGTGTGTGTGTGTGTGTGTGTGTGTGTGTGTGTGTGTGTGTGTGTGTGTGTGTGTGTGTGTGTGTGTGTGTGTGTGTGTGTGTGTGTGTGTGTGTGTGTGTGTGTGTGTGTGTGTGTGTGTGTGTGTGTGTGTGTGTGTGTGTGTGTGTGTGTGTGTGTGTGTGTGTGTGTGTGTGTGTGTGTGTGTGTGTGTGTGTGTGTGTGTGTGTGTGTGTGTGTGTGTGTGTGTGTGTGTGTGTGTGTGTGTGTGTGTGTGTGTGTGTGTGTGTGTGTGTGTGTGTGTGTGTGTGTGTGTGTGTGTGTGTGTGTGTGTGTGTGTGTGTGTGTGTGTGTGTGTGTGTGTGTGTGTGTGTGTGTGTGTGTGTGTGTGTGTGTGTGTGTGTGTGTGTGTGTGTGTGTGTGTGTGTGTGTGTGTGTGTGTGTGTGTGTGTGTGTGTGTGTGTGTGTGTGTGTGTGTGTGTGTGTGTGTGTGTGTGTGTGTGTGTGTGTGTGTGTGTGTGTGTGTGTGTGTGTGTGTGTGTGTGTGTGTGTGTGTGTGTGTGTGTGTGTGTGTGTGTGTGTGTGTGTGTGTGTGTGTGTGTGTGTGTGTGTGTGTGTGTGTGTGTGTGTGTGTGTGTGTGTGTGTGTGTGTGTGTGTGTGTGTGTGTGTGTGTGTGTGTGTGTGTGTGTGTGTGTGTGTGTGTGTGTGTGTGTGTGTGTGTGTGTGTGTGTGTGTGTGTGTGTGTGTGTGTGTGTGTGTGTGTGTGTGTGTGTGTGTGTGTGTGTGTGTGTGTGTGTGTGTGTGTGTGTGTGTGTGTGTGTGTGTGTGTGTGTGTGTGTGTGTGTGTGTGTGTGTGTGTGTGTGTGTGTGTGTGTGTGTGTGTGTGTGTGTGTGTGTGTGTGTGTGTGTGTGTGTGTGTGTGTGTGTGTGTGTGTGTGTGGTCAAGGGTTGTTAGTCGCATAACTCAAATTTTGATATTTGGTATTTAACATTTGTATATAAATTGGAAGAGATCCCTAGATTTTGGTACAAATATCTTCATCGGAAGTGATATTTTTTGAAGATTGAAAAGGTTAATTGTCAAAATTGTATATAAATTTGGAAAAATATAGTATTTATTTGTAATGAGAATAAGAGGAAAAGTTATTTGCAACTTACGTTATAAAAAAATTGTCTTTATCTGGTAGCATTAAAGAACTGCAGTAAAATTTAAAAAATAAATTTATCAAATAAAACGTTGATATCTTGTAATCCATGATCGGTTGATTTTTGTTTCTGCGTAAAAAATATTGACAGGTGAGACGGGTGACAAGTTGGCATACTAGCGCTATATAAGTCCTATAAGTAAGATATTAAGGGCCGGTTGTTCAATCTCAGCTTAAACTACGTTTATGTCAAAACCATGGTTACCAAGTTTTTCTGTTGTATTGTTGCATCTCATTGGTTAACTGTTTTATTTTAATGCTGGAGATTGGCTGGGAAAACTCGGTTTAACTAAGCTTGAGTTTATGTTTAAGCTAACACTAAACTCGAATTGTACAACCGGGCCTAAATGTAGTAATTGAACGGAGGATGGCTTCAACACAGCAGAGTTTTCCTGTGAATGAATCTTTTTATTCAGGTGATGCAAAATTTCTGTGTTTGAATATTTGAGATTTTTATTTGTATATTTTAAATGGGCACCGGATTGCACGTATATACATTTCTGTTTAAAGTCTAGATATGGCGGAAGGTTGTGTGATGGCCACGTCAGATTTTTTAAACAAATGAGATATTTTTAAATAGCTAAAGGTTGTCCTCAAGTGCGTCTAATGCCACTTTTTTAATTTTTTTGTTTAAATATGTGATAAAATACGTATAAAAACTGACAAAATAGCTAAAATTGGCGATGTTTAGCCATGAATATAAAAAAATAGAGTACAAAAATGAAAAATGTGGCATTAGACGCAGTTGGAAACAACCTTTATCTATTCAAAAATGTATTTGTTTTTCTAAAAAAGTGAATTTTTCCTTCAATTTTATGGAAAAAATCTGACGTGGCCATCACACAACCTTCCGCCATATCTAGACTTTAAACAGAAATGAATACGTGCAATCCGGTGCCCAATTAAAATATACAAATAAAAATCTCAAATATTCAAACACAGAAATTTGCATCACCTGAATAAAAAGATTCATTCACAGGAAAACTGTGCTGTGTTGAAACCATCCTCCGTTCAATTACTACATTTAATATCTTACTTAGGACTTATATAGCGCTAGTATGCCAACTTGTCACCCGTCTCACCTGTCAATATTTTTTACGCAGAAACAAAAATCAACCGATCATGGATTACAAGATATCAACGTTTTATTTGATAAATTTATTTTTTAAATTTTACTGCAGTTCTTTAATGCTACCAGATAAAGACAATTTTTTTATAACGTAAGTTGCAAATAACTTTTCCTCTTATTCTCATTATAAATAAATACTATATTTTTCCAAATTTATATACAATTTTGTCAATTAACCTTTTCAATCTTCAAAAAATATCACTTCCGATGAAGATATTTGTACCAAAATCTAGGGAGCTCTTCCAATTTATATACAAATGTTAAATACCAAATATCAAAATTTTCGGGTAATTCGTATTTGAGTTATGCGACTAACAACCCTTGACCACACACACACACACACACACACACACACACACACACACACACACACACACACACACACACACACACACACATACACACAGACATCATCGTGAAACTATCAAAAATGAGTTGTAAGGACCCTAATTCGTGCTCATCCACTAAAAACTCACTACCCGATTTTTTGCATGATTCCAATACCTTCCTTTACAGGTAAGCGGAAGGTAAAAAGTGAATTTTTCCTTCAATTTTATGGAAAAAACTAGACGTACCATTTTTATGCCGGGAGTGACCCCCCTTAAGACAGTTACAACTTAATGATGCGATTGTGTGTAAACAGAGCGAACGAAAAGTCGTGTCAGTCTTGTAAATGGGTCGGAAAGGAAAACCAATTCGCAACCGCGTAACTTTACTTCACTGGTATATTGGGAAACATTTTAATCAAGCTAAAAACCTGAAACCGCTAGACAACGTGCGAAACAACACCAGGCATCCTGCGGGATCATCCGGGAACAGGATCACATTGTCACAGCGTCCCGAAAACTGCACGGTGCTGTTTCATCCAGAGATGTACGAAATACACTACAGAAAATACAATCCTAGAATAACTATCATACAGAAGATAATGCAACCACAAGAAGATTCAATATATGCGTAATAAAATATCCACATCAAAAGATTCATCTGCACGAAAATTTAAATCAAACATAAACACCGGAAGATGCAAATCCAGAAAACTAGTTTGTCTCTTCACTTCAACACAAGGGGATAAATTAGTTTGAATTGTACTAAAACTACTCGTATATTTGAATCCCACATACTCGGTTTTGATTATTACTCAGGGTTGTTGTGATTTTGCCCAGCCCGACAAAACCCACTGGGTTTTTTCAGAAAAAACCCGCCTGAAAAAAACCCGAAAAACCCTTGAAAAAACCCATTTTATTTGAAAATTGTATATATGCTCATATAAATAAATGAACAATAAAATTGAATATTTTTTGACAGATGGTTTAACCAATCATATTGCGTAATGATGACGTCAAATGACGTAATGCAACCAATAGAATTGAAAATGTAAAATGATGTATCTGACAACATAATTATGTAGATTAGGTTTTATTTTGTTACGTTAGTTACAATTAATTAATTAATTTGTCACATGAAACGTCAAAAATGTTTAACGAAATGAGTCGTTTTGGTAATGTTTTTTAACAAGAAAAATATTCTTCCTAAATACCATTCGAGATAATAATTTTTTGAAAGAATTTTTGTCTATTCCACGGCAACTTATTGCAATTTCACTCCACAAAACATCATCTGACAATTCCCCTCAACTTCGTTTCGGGAAATTGATAGATGATGTTTTGTGTCGTGAAATTGTTAGAAATAAGTTGCCGTGGAAACGACAAAACAATTCTCAAAAAATTATCGGAAACGACAAAACAATTCTCAAAAAATTATCATCTCTTATGGTATTACCCCTGAAAATACAAATTCAATTAAATATTTATTGGTAACTTATAAAATATACAAAACAAAAATGTATTATACAAAAACGTATATTATACAAAAACGTATATTATAACTAATTATACACAGAATATTATTTATCTTCTTTATTATCATCGCCAGCAGATCTGTGAAATTTGTAAATTTTTACCAATTTTGTGGCCTTTTCTACACCAAGTATATTTCTCAACTTGGACCAAATAAATCCGTAGGAACTATAAATTCTTTCAATTCCTGCATAACTGGCAGGACAGTTGTGTAATTGAACCAAAAAGTTAAAATAAAATTCTTCATTGGATGAAGATTTTTTTTGGGCTTTAATTTTCATAACCTGCCACCATTTACTAGCCAATAGTTCCGTTGTTACTTTATTCAAAAACATAGAGTCAGGATATAGGTATATCTTCATCCTTAATTCTATACGCAATATACGGCACTAAGAAATTTGGGTTATAATCTAATAAAAAGGCTTCAGCTTCATAAATAAAGACAAATTAAGTATATAGGTACTGTTTTTATTTATTTCAAATATTTTCTTTAAAAAGCTGCTTTTTTGAAAAAACCCAGTAGTGGGCTGGGTTTTTTCGAAAAAACCCACTGGGCTGGGCAAATCATGAAAAAACCCGGGTTTTTCACAACCCTGTTATTACTTGTCTAGATTTTCAACTTCCTTGGTATACCCTTCTTTAATAACCATGAATGAGTTGATAGCTGATAACCGCACACACGGTATTCAACTGACTCACGTAAATAAGTAAAAATAAATTTTATCTGAAATTTATAAATTCCTGCTGCGATCTTCAACGAGCTATAACTCAAAAACTACAAAAGATAATCGAATTCTGTTTGCGGTATTGGATTCAGCACCAATTCATTGTACTTTCAAAATATTTTTCAGTGCTGAAAAATTCCTGAATAAAAAATGGCGGCTTTAAATTTAAATATATTTAACCTCACACTTGGTACCGATGATTTACAGTATGTGAGGAAGAAACACCCAAATTTAATACGACTATGACTGATGAAAAATCCTTAAAAAACAGATGTACTGTCCTATGCCTATTTTCTACACAGAGCTGAGTCAAAGTTCGCCAACTTATTACCGAGTCAAGAGAAAAACCGAGCTGGACGACTTCATTATACACTATTTCAAGGTGGCTGATAATAATCTATGTCCGCTCGATTAATATTGTTTACTAAATGAATATTGGCTGTTTTATTTTGGACAAAACAGCAATGCATGAACAAGGAACAAGAGTAATCCTTCTCTTGCTTTGCTGCCCCGCTGTCACTAATTGGATAAACGTGTAGCCCATGTTCTCTTCTCAGGACGGAAGTGACGCGTGTTATACATACGCACACACTTCCGGTTACAGATTTTATTTTCTATAATGACACAGTTTTGCCGCGGCTGATCCTAACCCTACTTAGGGTGGGGCAAACCTCAAGAGACGTTACGGAAATATTCGTTATCACTTTGCAATGCAAATTTCTCCTTAGACCTGAGAGGATCTTTTTAACTTGTTGCAGAATTTTATAAAAATAAAATACGGGCACCGAGAGCGGAGAGAAAAAGACAAGGAAATATAATATAACGGAAAAGTTATTTTATCTTTTATGGTTTTAACTGCGTTTATTTTTTAAGTTTAAAATGATTCATTGATTAATATGAAACGATAAGACATTTTAATTTATATCAGCATATGCACGAAAGCTCAACAACAACAAGGTAGCATACTCTGATTTTTACCTCTCGCCTAGAGAGGTATAGGGATCGTGAAAATAATCGATGTCGAGATTTTTGTCAATAAGCACGTTTTAGCACCTTTAGATCCTATTTTGACTATTTTCACGATGATGTCGTTTCACAAGGAAATTAACACCTATATTATTTGAATATAATATATCAAATAACGTACCTACTTCAAATTTGTGACGAAATAATTGATTTGGGTGTAACTTTTGATAAAAAATTAAGTTTTGATTTTCATATTCAGAACATATGCGCTTCAAGCCTTAAACTGCTTGGTTTTATTATACGGAACTGTAGATCCTTCACGAACATCCATGCAATATTTACATTATACTATTCCTATATAAGATCTAAACTAGAATATTGTTCTATAATATGGGATCCAATATACAAGTCACAAACTGATATTTTGGAGAAAGTCCAAAAAAAATTCCTCAAATACATTCATTTTAAAATTGTTGGAACTTATCCTCCAAATGATATATCTTATATAACCCTATTAAATATATTTGGCTTTGATTCGTTAGCTACTCGTAGGAAAAATATATCGATGACACAAATTAATATAAAATCTTATTGATGACCCAATATCCCTTAGTCATATAAATTTCCATGCACCTACATGTAAAACACGAACTATAAGTCCATTCTATCCTGAATTTGGTTTTACTAATATTGCTTTAAAATCGCCAATAAACAGAAGGTGTCTTAATTTCAATAATAATCAAAATTATGTTGATGTATTTAATATGTAGGTAATGAATGTAATATACTATTTTATACATATTTAATCTGTAAAATTTACTACTCTACTTATTATTACGATATTATCATGTATTAATTATTCATATTAAGCTATTATGTATTATTATTATGTACGTTGTTCCTGTCCAATAATTGGATTCGTCTGTTGGACAGAAGAAATATTAAATAAATAAATGTGTGTGTGTGTATGTAAGGAAGTCTGTATGTGCGCCTACTATAGTCTTTCGTTCTGATTCATTATCCCAAATTCTACTGTACATAAAATTCTAATATTTTGCAATATACATTTATATATGTTAATGAAGAGCTGATAAGATTTTGGCAAAAATCTGCCAACCGGAAATGGTATTTTCTTGAAGAATTTTAACATTTTTTGCAAAAAATATAGGAAATACTGCGATAGTTACAATTTGTCATTCGACATTTGAAAGAACAAATTATCTTTTACAATATTTATTTAACATCGTTTCTATATCTCTTACCAATAAAGTAAAATTAATTTTCAAAAATTTGTAATTTTACCTACCACGATTTGTAAATCATAAAATAGGAACAAAATTTAAAAACAAAAATGAAATGTCAATGTGATAGATGAACAGACGTATACACAGTTTCTGAAATTTTTGTGACACCATTTTTAAATATAAATATATTATTAACTGGGTTTGAAACTTAGAACCTATAGGAGCCGAAATATAATAAATTAAAAACTGACTGAATTCCATTAAGTTTTTATCCTTCCATTAAACGTATTCAGTCAAGAAGTATCATCGATTCTTTATTATTATTATAACTGAATATAAGGTAATAAAAGTAAAAATTGTATCTACAAAAGAGTTAATTTGATTTCAATGCCAATAGGAATCGGTACTTTGCTTGAAGAACTATAACAAAAATTACAAAAAGTAGCCTAACCAAATCCAAATTCAAATATTACAGTGTCAAGGCGGGAGGTCATGTGCTGGCCACAACAGATTTTTTGTGGAAGGAATTGGAGCCATGAGACGGAAGAGAGGTGTGATACTAATATGGTGGATATATTTATATTTATTCTGAAAGTTTTATAAATAGTAGACATACCACGGAAAGAACAATATACAGAAAATGATATTACTGACCTTATATTTCAAATAAAACATACTTTATACTACGTTCAAATAAAATTTGACGAGGTAATACAAATAATTTTCACCTGTTAAATTCTGAGAAATGTCCAAAATTACCTTACGTAACTGTTATTTTCCCTTTTATTTATTTATAGGTGTCATTCTCGGTATAGTACGGCCAAATATTATAGTAAAAATTTGTATCACGGCTAGTATGGGAGCCGGGCGCACGTAGTGTCCCTGATATTCCCGCTTGTAAGCCTTTGTCACGTTTGGTGAGAATACCCAGCAGAGTGCAAAAGAGGCACTACTTCCAGGTAACCATGTGCCATTCCCCCCCGGGGGGAAATGAAAAAATCGCAAAATTCGCATATTTTGGGCCGTCTTAAACTTGGCCAAATGATCAATGGCTATGCAAAGACCCTCTCGACATCAGTTTAAGACGATTATGGTGTGCCGGGCCCATAAAACGGGCCCTCAAAGTTGCAAAAAAAAATTCGCAAAATTCGCACATTTTGGGCCGTCTTAAACTGAAATTTGTTTAAGACGGTTTAGAATGACCTAGGCCCGTTAAGACAGCCTTAAAATGTAAAAAATTTGGCACAACCGACCCATCTGAAGTGGTCTTAAACTTAGTCCTGTAATTAAGGGAGTGTAAGTGTAAATACAAAAGATATTCAGAATAAAAAACTACATCGAATAAGCTTGAATTTTTTGTTCAAATCGATTTCTTTCACGAAATAAACATGAAATAAAAATTAACAATTTAGGCTAGTTTCAGACTGCCATGTAAAATTAAACAAAACAAAAATATTTATTCCGTCACTCTGACAGTTGACAGATTTGTCGACCATTTTTTTGACCTCTTTGTTTCAAGCAGAATCAGAATCTTTTCTTCATTAAGGAATGGCCTCTTCTCGATAAACACAAATGCAAAATAATGTGAACATAATCCAAACTATCTATTTCAACCCCACGTTTACGGACTACGCGAGCCTAAATTCCGCCTTTCAGGCACGGTTGACTAGTCTTAAAATATTTGTTCATTACTCTTGACGGCATGATAGACCAGAATGTCAAATTTTAGCACGCCCAAAATATGCGAATTCTGCGATTTTTTTTTGCATCTTTGAGGGCTCGTTTTTCGGATCCGGCACACCATTATCGTCTTAAACTGATCTCTAGGAGGTTTTGCATCTCCATTGATTATTTGACCAAGTTTTAAGACGGCCCAAAACGTGCGAATTTTGCGAAAAAAAATTTGCAACTTTGAGGGCCCGTTTTCCGGGCCCGGCACACCATAATCATCTTAAACTGATGTCGAGAGGGTCTTTGCATAGCCATTGATCATTTGGCCAATTTTAAGACGGCCCAAAATATGCGAATTTTGCAATTTTTCCATTCCCCCACCGGGGGGGGAATGGCACATGGTTACCTGGAAGTCGTGCCTCTTTTGCACTCTGCTGGGTATTCTCACCAAACGTGACAAAGGCTTACAAGCGGGAATATCAGGGACACTACGTGCGCCCGGCTCCCGTACTAGGCACTAATATTTAAAAAAAATACTTCGAAAACTAATACATAACTGCGTTCAAATGTGCAAATATAGCATACCAAAATGGCGGATAGCTTTATCCATTGTTTTGTTCCTATGCTTCGTCTATAAACTTTTATCTAAACATAAATGTCCAAACAATAAATGTAAATAAACTTTGGCATTTAGAAAGGATTTTTAATATAAATTGTAATAGTTAGGAACCCAGCGAAGATGAGAAATTAATATTGTCCAAGAAGAAATAAATTTGATTTGACTTGCTACCAGTACCAGTTTCGACAGTTTAGATTAATTATTAATAAATTAATTACGGGAGACTACGGAGACCACGGTGGTAAAATTGTGATATCAATATATATTTAACCAAAATCTAATCAATTCTATGATCAGTCAAGTTAGCGGAACAAATATAGAAAATTCCGCAAATAATAATATATCATATTAGTATCGTTTGTAACATAATAATATAATTTGTATCATTCCCATGGGTCTGGAATTTTTTAAATAATTAATTTCACCTACAAAATAACATTCATTAAATTTAGAAAAATATCGTTAAGGGCGCACTGTAATGGTAAAGTTTTTAACCCGATAATCAAAATCTTATTATACGTCATAATTTTTTTTTCTGTAACTACTAGTGCCACGTCAGCGATTTTGCATGAGCTTTCTGCATAAATTTCGGATATATCATGTAACCTATAATGAAAATTATGTTACACAATGAAAATATACAGGTTGGTGGAGGTGAAATGCGAACATAGGGAACATACAAGACAATCGAACTTTCATGCCAGGTATGTTGATATATTTTGTAGTAGTGTCACAAAACGAAGTACTAATGCGAATTTGTCTGACAAAAAGAATAATGAATAACAGAAAAAATAATAAAATCTAAAAGTGCATGTTAAATGTTAGTACAGTAAAAGTAATTATTATGAAAATAAAGCAGGAACATATTTATTTTAATTGTTAAATAAATTATAAAGCTAGAATTTACAATAAATATTCAAACAAATTTCCTCCCACTGCCAGTAGCCTAAACAGTTCTAACGTTATTTAACATTTGTGGCGTAATTGTTGCAAATACATCTAAAATTTTAATTTACAGTTCATCCAGGGTTATCACTCTTTCTTCTTGACAGCTATAAATTTTAGATTTAATATAACACAACAAGAAAAAATCTTGTGGAACTAAGACCGGAGACCTATCTGGCCAAGGAATTATTCCACGGATAAAATAAAAATTTCAATAATATGACAGGTACTTTGAATTTGACAGTATTCCACGTATATCAAGATGCCTAGCATGATAACTCAATTGTCATATATTTCTCTATGTTCGCATTTCACCTCCACCAACCTGTATTTATTCCTAATTGCCTTATTCTATAAATTATGTCTGCAATAATAGTAACTATTTATGCATAAAATTCATTGCAAATTGATGAATCTTCTTTCATTTCTATTGCAATTTATTTTCAGGTATTCTTATTTAGCATAAGGCAATCTAGAAACTTTAATGATTCTATTGATATATTATTGCTTGTTCCTATTTGCAGAAATGCATGCAGATAAAATGGCTATCTGCAAACGGTTTCGAGCGCGACCTTAGAAACAGATTAAGTATCTTAAAATTGATACTCTCTCGTGGAAGTAATAAAATAGGGGAATAAGAAATAAAGAAATTTCTCTCGCACCTAATGTTATAAATCTATCCTTGTCTCATTTGGGCGACCTTGGCCGAGTTGGGGCGAGCCTCCTGAGCTTTGCAGCTTTCAGCCAAGCTTTGTAAATCAAGCAATGTTTAGTTCCGCATGTATGCATCGATATAATTGGCTCTTTTCTCCAGCCGGTTACCATGGCGATCAGAAATACACTCTGACAACTCCACTAGTTTGTTCTTTCGCTCCCTGAACCCAGCTACGTCATCAATTACTATGACGTCACTTATTAGTCTGTTTATAACAGCTTCAGTTTTTTAATGCACAATATTATCAACAATTTTGTGACTGCCATAATATTGTTTTGTTTAAACCCTCCTCTTGCATATTATTTTTTATAAAATCTGTCAAATTAAACAACTACTGTGCAATAATAGTATATTATAAAACAACGCTATGATGATGAAATTATTCCTGAAGATGATATTTATAACACGAGCGAGTAAGGCGAGCGAAGGAAATAATAGTCATTATAGCGAGTTGTATACTTACTGTACTTTATCCCGTACACGATTTTAATATAATAAATACCAATACGCAAAAATTTTGACATTTCCAAATATCAATTATCTATCACCATATTTATGTCATAAAACCAGTGACCTCTATATACATAATGGACGTGCGTCTTGGGTAATATATGTGTCTCCACCGAAAACGCAACCCGCATAACTAGTGGACTGGGGTTTTCTGTCAAATTTTTGTGTATAGATAGTCCAAGCAATGTTGTCCATTTTTACTTCCTTGTACGGAGTAATAAGGAAGTATTGTAATCGCGAAAAATTTCGGTTCTCAGATTTTTACGGAAATATCCGTTTTGACCTTTTCTGAATCCATTATGACTAGTTTCGTCGTGACGTCTGTACGTATGTACGTACGTACGTATGTATGTCGCATAACTCAAATTCGGTTAGACGTAGAAAGTTGAAATTTTGTATTTAGGACTGTTATAGCATCTAGTTGTAAACCTCCTATTTTTTGTTTCAATCTACAAACCGGAAGTAGTACTTTTTTCAAATATTTCGATAAATATTTAATTTAGGACAAATTTTTTTATTTTAAATGAAAGATTATGTGATTATTACCTACAGTCGGTATTTTATAAATATTTTTGATAATTAAAGTATATATTTATAATTTAGTATTTCGGTATCTTGTAGTCCATGATCGATTAACATTTGTTACTATGTAAAATTTAAATGATTATGACATGACAGTGACAATAGTAAAATATGCTTTATATCTTCTTCTGCAGTTTAAATAAAATGACTAAAATATATTTGTGAGTATACTAGTATAATAAGTTAAAAGAATTTTTTATATTATTCTACATTTTAGTTATTAAGAAAAGTATGAACAAACAAGGCGTACAAGGAAGTCATGTGGTGTCCACGTCAGATTTTTTGTTCACATATTTCATGCAAAAATAAATATTACAAAATTTTTGAAGATAAATAAATTAAATACTGGTTTGACACTTACAGAGTAAAATAATTAAATAAAACATAAAGTTACAAATATTGTTTAGCCCTCTTGGCTGTGTCTAACTATATTCAGTTGACGCGATGCGCACTTATCACTTTTAGAAAGAGAGGTCCACTCCACCATGACAGATAACTGGAGACAGCCCCTTACATTGTATAGATATAGGAGACGCAGGTCCATTATGTATATAGAGGTCACTGCATAAAACATTGCAATGTTTTAAAAAAATAATTTGTACGGAGAAATTGATTCAGGAAAAGTAATGGTTGTATAAATTGTATTATTATTTATTTGATTATCGGCTGTGAGAGTGAAAATACTGTAAAATGCTACGTACAGGCTCACAGTTAGTGAGAAACATGGACTATGATGTGTTTACGTCGCCTCCACCATAATTTGAATTTGCCGACCGAATTTGCAGTTTGGTCAACCGCACGTTCACGTTGTAATTTAATTTCTGATTGAAACATATAAACAATCAATATTGCAGCCATATTTCATTCACATAGCTTCATAATGGTATTATATTTCCACACACCATGTTTATTAAATGTTATTTGTAGCTGTTATCTCTGTGAAGGGATAAAATCTAACGCATTGTGTTATTTTATAAGTGCGGTATAAATTTTACGAATGGCTAGCAATATCTTTGGACTTGGTAAGCATTTTCTGGACAATAAAATAATTTAGCCTTTTGCAAACTCTTGAATGTCGTATATATCTGCACTTGCCAAACGCAGGCCAATAAGAAGAATGTTTAGTAGGAGAATGCAGTAAATTTTAAATTGTTACCATCAAAAGAATAGATTACTTTAGATTTTCTCTTACAATGGAATACTTGAATGATAATTTTTTATTAATATTTTTGAAGGGATCCATATTTTTAATTTTCACAAAAAATTTATCAACAAACCCAAAAATAATTAATGAAAATTGAATATGTGATATACAAAATAATGACGGCACGATAAAAATTATTTCTCAATTTACTAAAATACATATTTAAAAAAAAATAAAATTACCTAAGTATGTTTTAGAGCTAACATTAGGTTCATAATGATCTTATTTTCAGTACCATATTAAATATACAGACTGTGCCACAACTTAGGACAAAAAATTTAACGTGCTGATTATGAAACAAAAAGAATTTTTTTAAAATTCGCAAAGTTAAGGGTAGTTTACATGACATGTGTACATTTTAAGTATCACTTTTTTGATGGTATATTTAATAATTTGACATTTATTAGTATTAGATCTTATGTAAGCAATTAATTTCAATGTAGAAGATTTGAAAAAATTATTAAAAATAACTACCGACCAGTGGCAAAAAAATGTTTGCTTGAAATACGATGCAATTTTTTGCGACTTTAAGGAGGTACTGGCCCTATCTGCGAAATATGAGAATGATGTAAAAATTTAATATATTGTTCATTACATCTTTATAAACGTACATGCAAATTTTTATGCACACTTACTAGCTCGTTCAGGAGTTATCAACGTTTTAGTTGCACATGATATACTGAGGTTAGTCTTATTTACGACAATTGATAATGATAATATAAATATAATATATTGTTAATATCATCTTTATAAACGTGCATGTAAATTTGTTTGTACATTTACTAGCTCGTTTAGGAGTTATTGTCGTTTTAGTTAGACATGTTTTACTCAGCAGCCTACCATCAGTCAGTAAACACCGATAAAAGTTATGAAGGAGATATGACAGTTTCATGAGTATCTTTTAATATTATGCCCTATACTTGTAGAAACATCCATGCAAAATATCATTACGATTCACTACTTAGATTTAAAGATATAAAAGAAAATGTGAACAAAAATTTACTTTTTTGACGTCTCCCGAAAAAATGCGTAAAACATACGGCAAAGTCGCATGGATTGCATTCTAGATTATAGAATTGAAATATTGGGGACGCAAATTAACTTACGTCATCACAAGTAGGCTATTAAAACTGTCAATGTGACATTTTATTACTGTTTTTGCGTTTTTTTCTTTTAAAGAGAAAAATCATAAAAGTTGTGTTATAAAATATTGTTAACAACATATTTATAGAGTATTTAGGAGATAAATAGCTGTATAATCATCCTAGTAAGTTTGAGTGCCGATCAGTTCTACCAATCATATTTCAAAAATTCTGCTCGATTTTGAATGCTACATTGTCACTTATACCACTGTAAATTAACATTTTATTTTTATTATTTTATGAATTTGTATTAATCCTAGGTGTAAAAATAATAACTTTTATCGATATTCCAGCACATTTACTATAATACGTTCTTTACTACAATCATACGACTTATTTAAAATAGATAAGATTTTCTTGTTGTGAAGTTTTTTTCAGGGCAAAATGACATTTCGAAATTTTATGTCATTGATAATAAATTGTTATAAATAATCATAACTACCTTATCTTAGAATCTTACCAGGAAAAAATTATTTATAATGCAGTGAGTGTTAATGTTCATTTTAGAGGTAATAGGTACATCAGCAAATCTCTTGTATGCCCATATATTTAAGTTACAGAAATGTTTGTGTTTCTGATAACTTTTGTCTCCGACGGTACGACCAGATCCTCCTTAAAGAAATTCTTTTTGTTTCATGATCAGCACGTATATTTAACTGTGTGTGCGGTGACCAGCCGTCAACTCACACACTCGATTAGGGTGTGGCGCACACAGTAATCAACTCACATAGTGTTGGGTTGGAAAGATCTTATTGAAAAACCTTGTGTTATTCTATGCATCTCGCTATAATGGGTCTGATTGGAATTCCTAGCGTTCACGTGCGGCATAACGTAATGTTACATCGTTACACGTAGAGTCGTTTCGTTTTTAATTACACACCAGACGATCCCTGGGTCCATCTATTACCCCAACTAAATGGAAAGCAGATATTTCGAACCTTTTTACAATTCGCAATTCGGCAGCTAGGAATTCGCGGTAATTTGTTATAATTAAGAGGGTTTAATTAGTGTGGAACGCTCGTAATTAATTTGATAATTAGTAATTAGTAGCGCGGTTAATGACAAAAATCATTATTACTTTAAATAAACATTGTTTCATAAATAAACATATAATTGGGTTTGGCATGGACAAATATTATCCGGTGAATAAATTGAGTAAAAGACGTAATAAATAAATTTAATTCAAAAATGGTGGAGGCGACAAATACTTTCCGAAACATTTCAAGAATGTGAACATCCCGGCTTGTATTTGCCTATTAACATCCTATTAATATCCTAGCGATTGCTAATGTCCGCCCTTAGTAACATTATCTATGTAACATCCCAATGTTAGTAATTTGATAATAATATTCCAATTATGTGTCCTAGTGGTCCTAGTTACATAATTCTCTGAGATGTTTGTATTGAGTATGTAATTTTTGTACTCAGGATAGACTTACGTAACATCACTTATGGCCGTTTGCACCGCTACCACTTAAGTTAGGCTTAATATTAAGTAGAACTTAAAGTGAAAAATTGCATTGCACCGTCTAGTATAACTTAAGATAAACCACAGAAATCTGCGGCTTAAGTGGAACTTATATCGTAACTATGAAAATAACTGTCACTGTCACAGCCCGGTTTGGTGTCCTATGCCACAGTTTTACATAATTTCTTCATTTTGTAATCATCAAATGCCCTTAAAGATTTTTCAAGATAAGGTTAGCGGAAAAACTGGCAATAAATTTAAACTGTATTAAAACACGTCGACATCAGTAACAATATTTCTTGTGTAAAAACATTCTTTCTTACATCTTCTAGTAGCTTCTCAGGGTAAATTCAAATTCTTTAGATTATGTTACACTTTACATTACGAATTTGGATACCTACCTATGAGAAACATACTTGCTATCTACAATCAATTTCCTAATGACAATCTAAAAAGGCTGAAATGGTTAATAAGTTCACATGAATTTCAATTAACTGTGTTTGAGATTTTAGATAATACATAATCTATTTCGTCATCATTATTTAAAACATTCAAGACGTACAACAAACTGTCAAAACACATATTGTTTACTATTAATTTTATTATTTATGTTGTGCGCTGTTTTAATCCGTTGTAAATTGCACATTTCTTTATTTTGTGCAGTGCAGGTACAATAGTGTTTAAAAATACTGGTCTTGTATTTTTGCGGAACCCATTTACATTCAAAAAATTGACATCGTTCCCAAGATCATCACCATAGATTAACTATTATAGCACAATGTCTGCATATTCGTTATTCGTAAACGCATGCACATTAAAAGACTTTCGAAAAAAGTTATAAAGAAAAATTGTAAAGCTAAGTTTACATGTACCGTTGTCACCGGCAAACGACGCGGCCGTTGACGCCGTTCTATGATTTGATTCGTTGACAACCAACTAAATGACAGCTGTCAAACTGCGTCATTGATTGTCAACGAATCAAATCACAGAACGGCGTCAACGGCAAACGTTTTTACGGTGTCAACGGTACATGTGTGGGAGACTTAAGTCTCGACGAGTTACATTACCAGTAAAATGCACATCATATTATGGTACATATTGTGTATTAAAATCATAAATGATGTTTAATTATAATATTTACGCATTATATTTTATAATTTACTGTCCGTTTTTTACTTTACATCTTTCTAAATACACTCGACATACACTGTATAAATCTTTTGAATATGACAGCAACGTCAAAATGTGGCAGTTTTGTACGGGACGCATACTTGATTTCTTTTTACTCTATCTTAAGTGTAACTTAATTAGGTGACAGATAAAAATGGCATGTACAAAACAATATTATTTAAGGTGCACCTTAAATTTAAGTTACACTTATGGAAGTGGCACTGCGGTGCAAACGGCCATTAAAGTACAAGAATAAGATTTTTTAAACATCTCATGGACGATTCATTTCAAGTAGGTATCTATCAAAAGTAACCCAACCTGTGTAACAAAATTTAAAGGTGTATGGTATTGGACGCACTGATCATGAAAAAAAGAATTTTGTTGAAACTCGCAAATTAAAAAATGGGTCTAAGCAAATGAGACATTCTGTAAGTACAAATTTCATTTTTTGCTGTTTGTAAAATTTATTGTAATGGGCTACTTGCATGCATTTTTTAAATTAAATATATTTGAAGAAAAGATCAAAACTTGGGACCCGTATTTTTTATTTTGACAGAAAATTTATTTACAAGCTCAAAAAAAATTATTTAAATTTAAATATTCAATATGTGACGTAAAAACTAACCCAACCAACCAATGAATGGCCGTTAAGCCATAGCAACGGCTGTACTAGTGAACGCCCCTAACTACGGCTTGCGCGAGAACGAGTTTGTCAAGCTGACAGATCAGATGTGTTTGACATTTGTACTTCGTACATGTTTTGATGCTGTAAAATATAAGTAAGTATTTGTGTTTTCATAAACTAAATAGTCTACATTTATAAAATAATGTATTGTTACTAAATTTTATGTGTATTTTTGACAAGCAAATGTCAAATTCAAACATTTGTTGACTGACTCGCACGCTATCTACAGGTTACATTCTTTAACTATGCTTCCCTACCTTCTGTTCACACAAGTGACGTCACAGAAAATTTAATCTCAATTTACTAAAAAACATATAATTTTTTAAAAATAAAATTTGTATTTTTACCAATGTTTTAGACCTAACATTATGTGTATAGTGTTAAAAATCTAATTTTCAGTACCATGCAAGTACCCCATTACGCTAATAAATACTGCATAACTATTGTATAACTTTTATTGTATTTAAATCTGACAACCAGTGGTACCCAAAATGATATTGTTTTGCAAACTACTATTAATTTTACGAATTTCAACCAAATTCTTTTTGATTCATGATCAGTGCGTCCAATACTATACACCCTTAAATTTTGTACACAGGTTGAGTTACACCCTGTGTATTTTATAAATGTTTAAAAAAATCTGTTGTTCTCTCCAAAGCAAAATCATATGAATATCATATACCGTAGCTGTGTGTATGTGTTTTGTGCGTGTGCGTGTGTGTGTTTGTGTAAGCCCCTGGTCCATGGCTGGCTACGATGTGTCGCGCAACGCAACAGTCAGCAGAATTCAATCTGTATGATGGATGTCCTGAAATCTGGAGACCTCTTTTGTTTTTATTCAAATTTCAGGCTTGTTCCGCGTCCGGTCACTGTTGATTTTTAGAGTTAGTATTTTGTTTCGTTATGAGTTATTACGTTATTCCATTATGTGATTTCCGGACTTTTACTTCACTAATTTGTTAAGGTGAAAAAACCTAATTCACGGTACAAAACTTTACTAATCGTCAACTCAGTCACAACTATAAAAATAATACGATTTTGAAGTATGGTCCTCGATAAAAATATGACATTTATAATGAAATTTACTATAGAGTTTGCGGAATCCAATGGCTTTGTTCGAGCAATCTGAATGAAAATTTAAAGGCGTTCGAAATCTCTTGAACAATGTCAGTCGCTCCTTATAGAGAATAGAACAAAGCCAAGAACTCATTGTGATATTAATTTAATCCCTGCGCAAATTAAATCTAGGGCACTAAAGGTGGCTTTATTGCTCATGCTCACAAAATTCAAGAAAAAAAATACGAATAAGAATAGTCATCAAGTTAAAACAGTTAAAGTTTCCTTTGCAGTAATGAAAATCAAAATAAAATTACACATAAAAATAAAAATAAGAATCTAACAAATAAATACTTATTGAAGTGTTCAAAAAGTCAACCATCCTCGAAATGTCGAAAATGGTTCGAGACCCGGACTTGATTTAGTCATCATTGAATTCTTCGCGCCGAATTACATGGGTGTACAAATTTTCAGCGAAAAATTCCGACTGGTACATTTTTTATGAAGTTTCTCAATTTTTGAGTTTGCAACTTTGAGGCTGCGTTTCTACAAATAATATGTGGAATTAATTTAAAAAATTAGTTTTAAGGAGAAGGATTGTTTGCATAAAATATGTGTTTTATCTTCGAAGCTGAACACAACTCATGAGACTTATTTATAATTTAGCTGTGAATGGACCTTAATAAGTTTATTCTAATTCTAACTCTGTTCTCCACTACTACGGCTGCCTGAAACCAGCCCGAAACTCGTACTTTGCCGCATCCTAGCAATGCAATATCATTTGAAGTTGAAACTGTACAAGCGTTTTTATTTTAAAATAAGTTTTTTATTAATATTTTAAAAGGCACAATAGGGTAGTTTACCATAGTAGCAAATTAGCAATCCAGTCAATTATATTGAAAGGAGACCCCAGTAATAAGTTATTGCCATGAAAAAAGTTTTCAAAAAGTTAATAGTTCTTTAAATATTTGAGATTTTACGTATCGTACATCTACGTCACAGTAATGCGTTCTCTCTCTCTCTCTCACACATCTATCCTATTCTGAATTATTGCAACGTGTATGCCGTCTATCTTTGTTCAACGTAGTGTTTCTTTATCTATGAACTGTCATGTAAAGTAATGTACTTTAAAAAAAATCTGATGTGGCCAGCACACGACCTCTCGCCTTAACACTGTAATTTATGTGAATTTGATTTTAGTTAGGCTTTCTTAAATTATAATTTTGCAATAAATTTACAAACTTTTTGAAAATAATTTTATAGTTCTTAGTTCTTTAATTAGCCCTTTATAGATAAAAATTTAACTTTATTATTACCTTATTACATTATGTTCAGTTGTTAATAATATTTACATTTCTTTAAAATGGTGCAACAAACATGTCAAAAATTGTGTATACCTACGTCTGTTCATCTGTCACATTGACATATTCATTTTTGTTTTAATTTTTCCTATATTATGATTTACAAATCGTGGTAGGTATTTTGCAAATTTTTGAAAATTAATTTTCCTTTATTGGTAAGAGATATAGAAACGATGTTAAATAAATATTGTAAAAGATAATTTGTTCTTTCAAATGTCGAATGACAAATTGTAACTACCGCAGTATTTCCTATATTTTTTGCAAAAAATGTTAAAATTCTTCAAGAAAATACCATTTCCGGTTAACAGATTTTTACCAAAATCTTATCAGCTCTTCATTAACATATATAAATGTATATTGCAAAATATTAGAATTTTATGTTCAGTAGAATTTGAGACAATGAATCAGAACGAAAGACTATAGTAGGCGCACATACACACACACACACACACACACACACACACACACACACACACACACACACACACACACACACACACACACACACACACACACACACACACACACACACACACACACACACACACACACACACACACACACACACACACACACACACACACACACACACACACACACACACACACACACACACACACACACACACACACACACACACACACACACACACACACACACACACACACACACACACACACACACACACACACACACACACACACACACACACACACACACACACACACACACACACACACACACACACACACACACACACACACACACACACACACACACACACACACACACACACACACACACACACACACACACACACACACACACACACACACACACACACACACACACACACACACACACACACACACACACACACACACACACACACACACACACACACACACACACACACACACACACACACACACACACACACACACACACACACACACACACACACACACACACACACACACACACACACACACACACACACACACACACACACACACACACACACACACACACACACACACACACACACACACACACACACACACACACACACACACACACACACACACACACACACACACACACACACACACACACACACACACACACACACACACACACACACACACACACACACACACACACACACACACACACACACACACACACACACACACACACACACACACACACACACACACACACACACACACACACACACACACACACACACACACACACACACACACACACACACACACACACACACACACACACACACACACACACACACACACACACACACACACACAGACATCATCGTGAAAATAGTCAAAATAGGTTCTAAAGGTGCTAAAACGTGCTTATTGACAAAAATCTCGACATCGAATTTTTTCACGATCCCTATACCTCTCTAGGCGAGAGGTAATTAATCACAAGAAATTAAATTTATTTATAACGATTTCTGCCAAATAAAGTTACACGTTAGGGACTTTGCTTCGTTGATTCTTCGATATTAGCCGTAAAATATAAATACAAACCATAGGGACAGACAAACGACATAATTGTCAAAATATTTAACCAATTTGACATTTTATAACAATTTGACATTTTATAATATATTTCGTAGATATCGTGGATCCGTTATCATTCCAATCAATGTCATTAATTGAAGTAGGTGACAAGAATTAAATTAAATTCTTTGATAATTCCAATCGAATTTCGTAGTAAAATATGTGCAGTTTAGCGCGCTAGCATAAAATCATAGTTTTTTGCTAAATCTGTAATGAAAATTGATAAGCTTTGCCCGAATACTCCCATTGCAAGATATGTTGAATGACACAGGTCTGCGAATCATATAAGTGGTACTAAAACTCAGGATCAAATTTTTGAAGGCAAATTTATAAATTATATATCTAAATAATATATTTTCACGTGTATTCTTACATACAGTAATAAAGAAACTACCAAATTGTATTTTATATTTTGTAACATTTAAAAACAGTTGATTTTACATGAGTACATTTTAATTCCAGCCCCATTGTTTGAGAAGATTTTCAGTTGTACATCTACGTCACACAAACTTTAAAAATTAATTACAGCTTTATTAAGAACAATTAAGGCTTATCAGTACTCTCAATCGCTTTCAAATAACATGAAGTTTCAATAAAAAATTTAAAAAAAAAATGGTAAACTACCTTATTGTGAATTGGTCCTTTAAGTATATAATTCTTGTACTGGCCACAAAACACTCGCCACGTTAGTACATTTTGCTTAACTTTAACAATAATTCATGTAGGAATAGTCCATTTAATTAGCAACAAACGAGCAAACAAATTTATCTGCAAGTTAGTCGGGTAGAGTTAGAGTTAGAGTGAACTGAACCGTTACGGAATCTGTTTACATAATTCCTTGCCCGTGGAAGTTTTAATTAGAATTAGCGATTTGATGTATTTGTCGATTTCTTCTATCTCAGGGGCATTGAGAGAGCGGGAGAGAGAGTGCTCTCGTCTCGTCTCGACTCGTATGTATGTTTAATGTTCTTCTATATATAGGGCACGACGGCTACGCCAGGTATACAGCGATCAATATTCACCTGGAAGTCCTGCTGATTCCGGCCTGGATGATTCGAACGGTCGCTAACGTTCATAGGATTCGTACCACACCAGACACATCACATCTACAAGATGTATTACATATGTCAACACAAGGGGATAAATTAGCTTGAACCATACTTGAGTCCCACATACTCGGTTTTGATTGTAACTTGTCTATGTTTGCATTTATCTAATCTAAAATTTCAATTTTCCTGTGAATGAATCTTTTGATGCTGGTATTTTATTATGCCCTGGGGGTTGATTCTGTAACTTGCGTGAGTATTTGCGTGACTACATTTGCGTTAGAGTTAGTATGACGTCACTGTTCCTAATCTGGTGACTTTCATGGGGAAATTAGTTCGTTAGGTTTTCACGCTGTTTTGGTATTGGTGGTACCTGTCTACTGTCATTCAGAGATTTTAAATGAACGTTACGGAAGAACAAATACAAATAATCAATTTCATGGAAGATAATGTTGATTTTTTGTATTCCGAAGCCCTACTTCCAAATGCGATTGCATTTGGTCTAATAAAATTTGGCATGCTTCTTTGCTCAATATAAATTTTTTTACAAATTCCGAATTTTTAATTTCGAAGGGATTTTGAACGTCTCTTAGCTGCCTACGTATAAGACGTAGGTTATGTGGTCTTTCCTCCAATACTTCTTCATCAATTGCAATAACAATGTCCGCTAAAGCCATTATTTATCCATAAACAATTTTATTGATATAGGTAGATCTATTATAGGTAAATATTTACGGGTATAACGTAGTATAACCCTAATAAAACTAAACTATAAAAACTAAAACTGAATTAATTAATAAATATAGAATTGTAATACTTAACTCAGCAATATAAACCAAAAATTTTAAATCCGCAAAATGACATAATAATAAATACGAATATAGTGTTAGAAAGAGACAGATAGTGACGCAAGTAGATACAGTACCTCCGTAGGTCACGCAAAAATATTTGCGTGTCTCGCAACAAGTGACGTCATATGCTGTAGTTCTTCAAATTCCCGGCAGATGTATGTGCCAATTCTCTGTTAGTTTTGGTGTCGCAAGTGCTCACGCAAGTTACAGAATCAACCCCCTGGGTTCACACGAAGAGAGTTTTCACTAAAAAGTTTTTTAAAAGTAAAACAAGAGCTGTCATAAAATAAAACTGTCAATACCGTTCGTACGGAGAATGTAATTATTTTTATTAAATATATTTAAGATCACTAGTTTCAATATATTTTAAAGAAATAATTAATTTCCCCCACGGTTTCCTCGTAACTTTTTAGTAAAAACTTTCCTGGTGTGAGCAGGGCATTACGTATAAATTGTCTAGATTTTAAACTTCATTTTGCTGTGTATGAAATTTCTAGAATATGATTTTCTGGTGTTAAACGGCCACCCGCAAACTGGTTTTCTAGATTTGCATCTTCCTATGTTTGAGTATGAACAAGGTCGGTACAAACTACCAGGTGTCTAATTCTTCAGTTGTAAAGTTGTAGCGTGTACAGCATCGAAGCCCTGGACCAGAGCAGACCTCGTGCGAGTTATGCGCATGCGCACAACACAATAACAACACCAACACACATCTACATACATCATCATTAACGAGAACCTGTTACGTGAATCCTACAAACATCCGGAGGAGTAAAATGCGGTGCAGATGTATGTGATAGAGAAATTTGTCATTATTCTACACAGACTATAACTATAGCAAAAATTCTAAAAATGGTGGAGGCGCCAAATTTCTTTTACAAAAATAAAGTATCTAAGTAATTACTAATTAGTTAAGCTAAGATTATTCCTGAGATTATTTTAAGCAAAAAGTGTCATTCAATTCCTTCTGGTCAACAAAATACAAGAGGTTGAAGAATTTTTAAAAATTTTGTAATCAAGACACTTTTCAAAAGCAAACCGTTTTATAGAAAAATTAATTAGTATGGCAGCTGTTATTAAGTGACATTTCAAATTCGAGATCAAAAATGCGTTTATTCACAATCGGTTGGTAAGTAATATTTGCGTTTCCAACCTTCTAAACAGTTGGGAAGCGAGTCATTGTTTACTTTACTCCCCAGCTAGCCGGAAAAAACTTCCCGGCTAGCGGGGAAGTGAGCGTTTTCCAGCTAGGTAAACGTCACTTTCAGAAGCTTTTTTTGCAGCTTCTCGCAGTTCTAAAGAAATATTTTCGTCTTCACCATCTTCACTATCAGACAACATGATAATTAATATGCTCGATCTCGATAAAAATCAGCAAGAAACTAATTATTGACAGAATCAATAAACAATTTTTCAAGTTACCTGGCAACCCTAGCAACTTTTTCATAGATCTCTATGTTGAAGTATCAAAACAAATTATAATAAAACTGTCATAAAATATGAATAAAATGAATATTTAAAACGGGCATATCAATAACCAATTGGATTGTGAATAAAATAGTATACATACCTCGCGGGAAGGCTCATTCCAGCCTCGCGTTCATAGATGATCTAATGAAACGCTCGGCTGTAATTAACCATTTCCCCGCTCGGTATGTAATATACTATTATTATAAGTTATAGAAATAATACTTAATATAAATGCTTAATATAATTTAAATATAGCTTGTATTATTTCTGTATCTTATAAAATATGCATTTGTTATCTTGAATTATTAATGTCACTAAGGGTATGTTCCAAAATTAAACCATGTTTACCGTGGTATTATGTTACGGTAATTCTTTGGTAACTGAATGTGACGTTTCTCTCAGTAACTTGTGAAACGCTTCGGTAAAATTTTGACATTTAGGTTAGAGTATTTATTGAAAAGGAAGCAAAAAAGTCACAAAAATATACTTTTTCATCCTTAAATAAAAGCATAATATAATATTACACAAATAATACATGTTTACATACGATTTCGTAAATTTTTCGAATAAATAATTCCGTTTGTATAAGTATAATCATTTCCAACAAAGAAAAATCAGCCATTCAACAAACAAACCAACGTTTTTAAGTTAAAACTGTGAGATCGCGATACACAAATACAAATTTACCACAAATATCGTGCTCTCTAGCACGGTGATCGTGGTAACGAATATATGCGAAAATTTACCGCCGTTTTCAGTTACCGCGTTTCAAATTAGTACTGACATCCTGAAAAAAATTACCATGGTACTTGTGGTTTAATTATGGAACATACCCTAAATGGCAGCTGTTTTTTAAAATCAAGACACTTTTTAAAAGCAAATTGTTTTATAGATTGACAGCTGTCATTTAGTGACATTTACAATTCCAGATTAAAAATGCGTTTATTATAAGTTATAGAAATAATACTTAGGTAATATAATTGCTTAGGTAATATAATTTATATATTGGTTGTATTATTTCTGTAAATGCATTTGTAATCTCGATTTGTAAATGTCACTATTTAATTTTTCTGTAAAACGATTTGCTTTTCTAAAGTGTCTTGATTACAAAATTTTAAAAAATTCGTATTATTTACTTCAACTTCAACCTCTTGTATTTTGTTAACCAGAAGGAATAGGACCTATGTTTAATAACATTTTTTGCTTAAAATATCCTCAGGAATAAGCTGTCAAAGTTAGTTACACTCTGCATATTTTATCTATAAATATTTTCATACTTATTTGTAAAAGAAAAAAATATTTGTTTTGCCTTGACAATTTCAGATAAAAAACTGAGTCCGTTAAGTGTGTATCATTAAGATTGCAAGTCCTTTTATATATTCTGTCAAATCGCTCAATGTAGTGTGAAGTGTCATCTTATCACTTTCCCTCCGTTCACGGTTGATTTTCAATGCGCGATTTCCCGATTCAAATTCGCGATAAAAGCAAAAGAAAACTCGACGTTATTAAACCTTTGAATGATTTCTTTCGTATAAATATTCTCAATTACAGAATCTACAACAAGAGTTTGCAAATACAATCAGTTGTCCGCGTACCTCGGGAGTTCACTGAGTCAATATAATTCATCATCTCACATGACAACTCGTTCACATCAAATAAAACTAACCTCTGAAGTAATTAGTAACTGGACACGACGCTAGGGATGTTTTTTATCTACTTTCTGTTTAAATCAGTTCACTGCTTCGCTGTGCATTGATTTTAGACCGCTTTTGGTCCATCAGACAATCAGAATTTAATTCAATGTTGAACTGTTACGTATCTATAGACTTTGGACAGACAATTGTGTCAGTAATGATCTCAATCTGTTTGTACATTGGAGCAGGAATACTCAAAGATATTTCGGTATTTCGTATCATTTCAAATATAAAGCAATTTTTACTATTTTTCAAAACAAATAAATTTTGAATGCTCATATCTCAAAACTAACTGCGGTTTACGGCATTCATTTTCTCGTAAATTAATATACTAATAACCAAATTTTAACATTTAAGTAAACATTACATCCTAGAATGCCTATATGTTAAGAGTGAGACACAATTACATACAAGTTGCAATGGTTTTATACTGTAATAAATAATGTTTAACTGTAAGAACATGAATCTAACTTGTAAACTGTTCATGTATTTCTATTATTTTATCCAAATACAATTTTACTAAAGTCAGAAAGTCTCATTATATTATTATACAGGTTGGTGGAGGTGAAATGCGAACATAGGGAACACATTATGACAATCGAACTTTCATGCCAGGTATCTTGATATATTTTCTAGTAGTGTCACAAAACGAAGTAATGTGAATTTGAGTGGCAAAAAGAGTAATCAGTAACAAAAATAATAACAAAATCTAAAAATGCATGTAAACTTTCTCGTTCTGCTCGTACGCATACATTATTATGCAAAGAAAATATTTTAATAAAAATAAAAATTTTAATACTACTTTGACATTGACAGTACTTATTCCACGTATATCAAGATGCCTAGCATGATAACTCCATTGTCATATATTTCTCTATGTTCGCATTTCACTTCCACCAACCTGTATACATAACTATTTTTCCAACCAATAGCACGCAAGTTAATCTTTGTTAACATTTTGTGAGTATTTCATATTTCGCTGCAATTATTGTCATAAACATAAACACTTTCAAAAACGGATCCATTTCTGGCAGTTAAAAAAAGTTATAAAATGATTATGAACCGATTACATCCATTATATTTATAAATACTGTGTTGTACACTTTAATTTTTGGGTAGAGTATCCAGATAACCCATTTAAGTCAAAAACCAGCCTATCAAATGTCGCCCAAAATTTCTGGTCGATTAGCTAATAATCGCCATATTCCATTCCCGTTTCGCTGCCTTTGCGAACCGGTACGGTATACGGCTCTACCGTTACCGTTTACCGCTATACGCGGTTACAATACAACGGCCGACCGAGAGAGAACACAAGTGCGAATCAAAGAGAGATCCGAACAAATAGAGAGGAGACAGAGAGAGAGAGAGATGGTAAACTGTTGCGCCTTAGTGGAGGGGGGAGGTCATGACCACACCAGGAGTTCGCAAAATTTTACCAGAAACACATTCAAAATCATTTAGAAACAACAACAAAATTTGGCTAATCGCCATTTTAGTTTAAGGAATTTTTCAGCACTGAAAAATATTTTGATAGTACAATTAATTGGTGCTGAATCCAATGCCGTAAACAGAAATCAATTATCTTCTGCAGTTTTTGAGTTTTAGTTCGTTGAAGACCTCGGCAGGAATAAACAACAAAATATTTTAAATTTGTTTGACTAGTCGCCACTTTTGTTTCAGGAATTTTTCAGTACTGAAAAATATTTTGATAGTACATTTAATTGGTGCAGAATTCAATGCCGCAAACAGAAATCAATTATCTTTTGTAGTTTTTGAGTTCTAGCTCATTAAAGACCTCAGCAGGAATAAACAAAAAATTATTTTTAATTTGTTTCGATTTTTATATACATTTATACATGTCTATCATGCATTTTTATCTACTTTAGGTGTGGCAGCCTCACATATTGTGTGCGTACTATTACCAGCCGTTAACTCATACCTGGTAGTTGGTGGAGAATACACTACAGAGCTGATTTTTGTGCTGTTTAACTGAAATGTGTATTTTACTGGTTTCGAACAATAGTTATTTGTATACCAAGCCCTGAAAGTAGCTTTTGCAGAAGTATACACAACAGTTGTTCTACGATGAATTGGTTTTTATTAGCAATCAACAGAAATTTTGTAATTTTTCATTTATATCGTCATATTTATGAAAGCTAAAGAGGTACAACAAACATAAATGTAAACAAACTTGACATTTAGAAAGAATTTTAATTGAAAAGAGAAATATAACCAACTGTTTGCTACGACGTCACTATTCTGTATTGGACATTTAGCAGCTTTCTATGTCACACCACTATTAATCAATTTTTATTAATTATTTTGAACTTGTTAACAATATTTTTGCAAAAATAAAAAATACGGGACCCAAGTTTTTATCTCTTCTTCAAAGATATTTAATAAAAAATCATGCAAGTTCATTTTCAAGTAACAAAGTCTATAAATTGAGGTCAGAATAAAAATGTAAAAAATTTGGTAGACATTTATTTGAATTAGAGTGCAGCATTTTCGATTCACACCTGAGCCTGTTAACAAATGGCCACGGGACAGCAACAAAATCAGTCTAATGTGTTTTTTAATTATTCAGCACAAGAAGATTTGAAAATGTGTAACGATTTTCAATTTACAGTCTCACATTTTAAAATTTCTCCCACGTAATCCTAAAAAAACGCAAACTTAGTTTGGTTTCCATTCATCTTTGGCACATTCTCTTATCGTCTTTCGTAGGGCGCCTCTAACTAAATATTGACCTATTTAAAGTGCTGTAAGCAGGAACAAAGCCCCGGAAGTAGTGGAGGGGGTGCGAGGTCCCACAGGAAGTGTCCTTGACTGACTACAGCCTGAGGTTTTCAAAGGAAACAAAAAGAAAGAATCCAGAAGAAATTTCGTTAGCGAGAAATCTATTAACATTGTTATATTGATTGGAGAGGTATTTATTTTCTGGTGCGATACTCAAAGAGCTTATTTTATTCTTACAATTTCAGAAGCAGCAATGACTATTGTTCTTATTTCAGCAAATCATTTTTGAACCTTCTCGAACACTATATTGCAATTTTAGCTCGTAGTCCAGTCAGGAGAGTCAAAAATTAACTGAAACCCAAGACTAATACATAACCAAATGAAATTTGGCATGTGAGTAGTTAAGAACATACAGAAACAAAAAAAAAATTCGCTCCACCTCGGTATCCTCCGCTTCCCTCAAAAATTTTCAGTTGAAACTGAAAATTTTCTTGTAACGCATTTTTCTCGAAAACTATCGAAAATTTTGGAAAACAGTTTTGACAGGATGAAAGCTGAGGAAATTTGCTATCAAAATGGTCTTTGAAAATTTTTCATAAGTACCACCGTGTAGGCACCAGCCGTTTAATATTCGAATGACTTGAGAATTTTCTGTATAGTAGGCGCTACATTGCGAATGACGTAATAAATTCGCCGCTACAGAATGAATGTGGTATAACTTCGTTAAAGAACATCATTTTGTAAAGATAAAAATTGCATTTTATTCGTCAAGGCTTCCACTTTCAATTGCACTAATAACATTTGAATTTCCCACCCCGTTTATACCGAGAAACTTGCTTTTTAAAGAATCATAACTCAGTATTAAAGAATTCTCAATATTTTCAATATCTATGAATGAAATTGTAAACTCGTTGAGGATTATCTTCACGAAATCATCCCCAATCACATGCAAATATTTGGAGGGTTGTGTGTTGTACGTCCGAAAAGAAAACTGGTTTTCGCTACCTTCTTTATTTATAGGTTATGATCTTTTTTTAGGAAAACATCTGTTACATGTACGTAGTAGTACAATTGATGAAACAAATTACAGAATCTTGTTGATTAGGATTTGTACTTAACGATAAGCTCATTAAAAATCAATTTACGGGGCCAAAAAGTGGTCTATTTTCAAAAATGCTCGTGCCCGCGATAAATAAAGAAATCTATGAGATAGCAAAAACCAGTTTTTTTTTCGGACGTACAACACACAACCCTCCAAATAGTTGCATGTGATTGGGGATGATTTGATGAAGAGATTCCTCTACGAGTTTACAATTTCATTCATAGATATTGAAAATATTGTGAATTCTTTAAACGTCTTCTAATACTGAGTTATGAATTTTTTTAAAGCAAGTTTCTCGGTATAAACGGGGTCGGAAATTCAAATGTTATTAGTGCAATTGAAAGTGGAAGCCTCGACGAATAAAATGCAATTTTTATCTTTACAAAATGATGTTCTTTAACGAAGTTATACCACATTCATTCTGTAGCGGCGAATTTATTACGTCATTCGCAATGTAGCGCCTACTATACAGAAAATTCTCAAGTCATTCGAATATTAAATGGCTGGTGCCTACACGGTGCTACTTATGAAAAATTTTCAAAGACCATTTTGATAGCAAATTTCCTCAGCTTTCATCCTGTCAAAACTGTTTTCCAAAATTTTCGATAGTTTTCGAGAAAAATGCGTTACAAGAAAATTTTCAGTTTCAACTGAAAATTTTTGTGGGAAGCGGAGGATACCGAGGTGGAGCGAATTTTTTTTTTGTTTCTGTATGTTCTTAACTACTCACATGCCAAATTTCATTTGGTTATGTATTAGTCTTCAGTCAAAACCTCTCCTGACTGGACTATCGATATTGTATGAATTTTATACATTAAATAAATAATGAAAGCAGCACTGCAAAAGACTATTCCCAGTCAAATAATTATGATTAGACCAAGACACTTTTGAGAAGCAAATCGTTTTATAGATTGACAGCTGTCATCTAGTGACATTTACAATTTGTTTATTATAAGTTATAGAAATAATACTTAAGCTGGATTCAGAGATTGCGTAGTAAACACAGCATAGCATAGCACAGCGAAACATAGACAATGAACATATGGGAATGCATGCATTGATTCATAGAATACAGACATAGCACAGCACAACATGGGAATTGAGCATATTTTATTTCGAAGATGTGTTTCTTACGTTTTACTATGCTCGGACATGTACGCTGTCAGTACTCTTTGTTAAACCACACCTATCGCAACTGCACTGTGGTTGTGATTAACTGTAGAAACGTAATAGATATTAAATTGAACTGTTTATTTAAATATAACGAGTAAATACAAATGAATTCGTTCACAAATTTCAATATTTGACAACTGTCATAATAATAAATTGTCATTACTATAGTAACGCTATGCTATCTCTGAATTGGTTCTATGTTTCTGTGTTTTCCTGTGTTGTGTATTCCTATGCTGTGTTCACTACGCAATCTCTGAATCCAGCTTTAATATATAAGCTGTGACTTATATTTTTCACCAAACTAAAACAATTCAACAACAAAACTCACTCAGAACCAAATATTAACCAGTCTATCGTTCTGGACTTGTACACGCAAGCCTACACGTAGGTACACAATAACTGTGTGTCTATGTATTTGTAACAAATTCTTCAAATCAAAATATTGTATAATTTTAATTTTACGTATCTGCCTGTACTACTACAATTGCAGTTTACTAATAGATGCTTAAATTAAAAATCTGATGTGGCCAGCACACGACCTCTCGCCTAATTTTGCTTATTCTTATTCTACTAATCTAATAGTTTTACTTACATTTCAATAGTTTCATGTTAATGTATGTAATATGTAAACGATAATGTAAACCAAGATGCAAGTAAAAGATGTCAACTGCACTTTCACTGTCATAATAATTCAAATTTTGTGTACAAACAAATTTCATATTATCATGGACAACAAGTAGAATATTAATTATACTTTAGTTTGTTGTTAAATACTACCAGATTCAGCAAATTGTATTAAAAATGTATCCATTGATAATTATATTATCTTTTATTTTTAATTGCAAAAATCATAAACAAATAATGTACCAATATATGTAAGGAAAACTATATCGAGCTTCAAAAAGTACTACTTCCGGTTTCCGGATATCTACCAAAATCTTATCCGGTGTTAAGATCCTTATTAAAACCTTAAATATGAAATTTGGTTATAAACGGTTTGATACTTTTTAACTTTTACTTTTCAACATCATCGTGAAAATAGTAAATTCGTATTGTAGAGACCCTGAAACGAGCTTACCCATCAAAAACTCATACTCGAAAATTTTGACCCATTACAATACCACTCTTATAGAATATGAGGCGAGAGGTAAAAATGTATATGAAATGTTTTAAAAATTGTAGCAATAGTAACAATACCATAGAACAGTTAAAAAATGTGAGGTACAATCAGATTAAAAATATTTTGATTATTAAATGAAGAATTATAGGATTAAAGCAAATATTATTTCACCATTGATCATCGAACCTTGTAATAAATTAAATTTCAATTAATTCCGAACTTCGATCAATCCTGATAACCGCACAAGGATCTAGCTTCTTTGTCTGACCTATATCTGTCTCATTTTGCTGAAGATTTGCAGGGCACTTGTTGAGCGCTCAGACCGCAAGACCAGAGAAACTTCACAAAAAGTTTTACAAGATTTAAAAATCATTAGACAAAATCAAATATACAGAGTGTGACTATATTATATTCTGTCGTAGGCAGATTGTTAAATTATCATAAAACACAATGTCACATTATTTTATTTCACTAAAAAAAAATGCATTCTACTAACTTGTGTTAGTTAGTTAGTGGCCAGCACACGACCTCTCGCCTAATTCTGCAGGAGGTTGATTCTATAACTTTACAAGACTGTTGTACGAACGCAGCTATTGTAAATAATGACGTCATACAGTCTAGTAATTTTTAACCATCGTGTTGGCAAGACCCCGTTACTTACTAGATTTATGTTGGCTATACTACTAGCATGCACATCTGACAGCCAATTTAAATTTAAATTTTAAATGATGTATATACAAAAAAATATTATTGTATGAAGATAAAAATTCATTACACTTAACACAAGAAAACGTTTTGATATATAAATAATAATACAAATACACGAAGAGGTTAACTCTCAACAAACAATGACAGCCAAACTTTCAAAGAGAGAGACAGATATCTTGCAGCGTACGTACAACACCTACCGAGCTGTTGTAACTTATTTACAAGATATCGCAAGTCATGACGTCATTATATAGGTTCTACAAAAATCCGCTAGGCGCTCCAGCATCGCCGGTCTTGTAAATATGACAGTTATGGTCTTGTAAAGTTATAGAATCAACTCCCTGATTCTACTAATCTAATAAATAGTTTTACTTACATTTTAATAGTTTCATGTTCATGTAATATGTAAACGATAATGTAAACAAAGATTTTCCAAAACTTCTTTCTATTTCATTGTCAGTACGCCATATAATATATCTTGAATTTTTTTTCACGAAGTATGTACAGACACAGCCTGTATATGAAATTACCTGAAATGTGTTCAACTAAATAATGCAACATTGTACACATAGCTAGGTCATTTGTTCGAAAAAAGACATTTTCATTAAGAAACTTTTTCCATTATTATTCTAGTCTACTAACGTGAAAACAATAAGGTAAGAAATAGGTTTCTTCCATTACATTTCCAGCACGTAGAAAATTAAAACGTATACTGCAGTTGGATTGAATCAGTTAGGTATAGTTTACGTAAGATGATACCCCACCCCGGCCTATCAAGTGATGAATTAATTAAATTATAGACGCCGGCGTCTCGACGGCCCTCAGGCGTCTCTACTCTGTTGACAGTTAGCGACCGTTACCCGGGTACCCGATGTTCGAGTGTTGTTGTTACCTGGGAGTTACCAACTCCCAGCTGGGGAGAGAAGAGAACTTCAACTGCAGGAACAAAATTCACTACAGTTTGCTCAAAAGCTAATTATTTTGCAGAAATTTTGAAATTATATAAAGTAGGGTTTACATTATGTGATTTATCATATGATTTCGCATATGATAAATCATATGTGTTTATTTTTACGTTCACACTGTTCGATTTGTCATACAGAACGACTCATAATGCCTAGTGCACACGGAGAAACTTTTTGACAAGTTTCCTGGAAAAAGTTTTAACGGCGCCTATAAAAATGAGGCGTTTTCAGGAAACATTGTGAAGTGCAACTAACTTCTTATTTGTCAAATCGTCAAATGTGACATGTGATCATAAACATATTTATTGTTTTTTAAAAAAAATCTCCATTTTCTGGAAACTTTTTTCAGGAAACTTTGTGAAAAGTTTCCCCGTGTGCATTAGGCATAAGCGAACTCATAAGATAAGTCATAACGAAACATAAGTACATTTCAGAAATAGAACTGTTCCTATTTTCATATGATTTTTTGTATGATTTTTGTTGACATTGAGGTTATGTTAATGTTAATGTCAGGTGCTGTCCGGTATTATAAACTTCAGAATTTGATAATATAATTTCAAAATGGCCAAAGTAAGTAAATTTTTATATTAAAATAGTCCTAATAATTGTAATAATCAGTGACTAAAACTACTGTATCGATAGATGTTCTTATTATAATAAATTATGTAGAATTATTTAATTTTGTAGGTAGATTGGACGAGTAATGCAACACGGCATTTGATAAGTTTCATCTCTGTCCATTTTAATAATATTATTCAAAGCTGACTGAATCAAAATGCGCAAAATAATAAGTGTACTGTCAAATAAAGTTGAAGTATACTAATCATAAACTCTTATGATGTGAACATGAAATCAATAAAGCATCAGACATGTTTGAGCAGAAGATTTCTCTTACGACTTTATCATATGCTAAATCATATGATAAATCACATAATGTAAACCCTACTTTATTGTGATTCTAATTTTATTAGTTATCAATATTGTATTTATGGCGACTATACTTAAGTTTATTGCATATTTTAATAAGCAAATATTATGTATCAAGCTTTATAAACGTCATTTTCGTTTTAAACGAGTCACATATACTATACTTTTTCGACGGCCACAAATTAAACAACATAAATAAAATTTCATTTAAAATAATTTGTACATTTGGGTTAAATCATAATGATATTAGGAATACATAGCTACAAAATTCTGCTTAGGCAATTGTATTTAATTGTTATTTTGGAAAAAAATTACACTGATTGATAGAAATAATAATTTTTCACAAAAATTAAATGTGAAATATAGGAGCCAACTTCAGCCCGTGCTTAATATGTCAGTTGCTATGTTCAACCCGTGACTAAATACGGCGAAATATAAAGAAATTTTTGATTTAGAAGTCGTAGATAAAACGTCGTATTTAACTCGCCTTCAGCTCGTGCATAAACTTTCATCCTTTTGAATTATATAGTCTACATTATGTGCCCGTTAAATAAAATACTATTAAGGCCGGAATGTAGCTGTCCACGATTTCGTCGAGAAAAAGGAGAGATATATACAGATTTAGTATGTCGAACAAAGGCAGCAATATCGAACGCGCTCTAAAAGTGGCATCGTATTTGTATGATATTGTATTTATAAGACAAAAGAAATAATCAAACGCGTTATTTATATACTGTATAACATGTTACCTACAGTGCGACGCATGAATTTTAATAGATTTTGTATTTAAAATGCCCTAAATTAAACATGTAAAAGTAGTATTTTTCTCTTTATTCGGCATTTTTTTTAAACAATACTATGAAAAAATTTGGAAAAATCGATGCGTCGCACTGTAGAATGAATATTAAATATTGCCGTAAAAAAATTTCAATGATCTTAAGCTGCGTTTACATAGAGCTTAGTGCCGTTGCCTTGTTAGAGCGGTGTTGCATTGGTATTGTATTGGTAAGGACAGCGTTCACATAAAAACTTAGTGAAGTTGTTGTAGGTAATACAGTATTCTGTTGTGTTGCATATAAATTCAAATTGCTGTCCTAAAAATATTTTAAGATTTAATTTAATAAAATTGTCAGAACAAGAAATAATTATTACCTGTAAATTTAAACTTTAATGCAAGAATTTTACTTTCTTTTTTATATTTTCTCAGTACAATGAGCATTTTTTGTTCCAAATTGCTGAATATTGTACCAACAATTCAGCAAATTTACTGTCTACACTCATATTTATCTATAAAATAGGTAAATTCGAAGTCAATGACAATTTCAATGACAGTTTGTCATAACTCAAATTTTTTCGCCACCTTTTAAATTCCACATTAAATTTTGATTGGCTGTTGCTTGGCGGTGCGGTGCTTGTGCGTTGTAAATGTTTGGAGTTTACAAACTATAGCAACACATTGCACCGACACTACCAACGCGTTAAGTAATTGTGAACGCTTCCATTGCTTTGCGTTTGCCAAACCCTGTGCAACTGCAAGACCGCTGCACTACCGTTACAATAAGTCTTATGTAAACGATACTTTATGTTTGTATTAGATTCAATATTATGCAAACCGTAGAGCACTGTTTTACGTCTGTCTCATACAGCTACATTCCCGCCTTAATGATATTTTGTAAACAAATAACATGTCTCCGAAATAGCTTATAATAGCGAAATAATTATAATTATATTGTTATGTAGTCAAATTCCTTGTGTTAATTTTTCCTATCCTGTTATTAGGCTCTGCCTGTTGGCTAACTGTATTTAAATAAATAAATAATAAAATACCTACATAGGAAATATTTACAAAAGAAGCACATACACAAATTGAAGCAAAATTTAAAACTGTCATTAGAGTAAACTATTCACAAAAAATCTTATGTCGAAATTTCAATTTTTACTTTAACCGTAAATTTTAACGACTAATAGTGAAGCACCTTAATAAGTTTTCTTAGTCACAAATATAATTGAGTAAATAACTTACATGAAATGTTTGAAACGAATCTTGTAATAATTTAAAACTGTCATATCATTTGCATACAGACGTGTCACTGTCATAATAATGTATCATACTAATGATAAATTAATACTCGTATGTCCTACACATGTGCCTGCCGGTGTAAACACAGCTTTAATGCGTTTCAAGACAGTTGAGATTAATTAAGACATAAATAAATTGTCAGAAAGATATCCAAATTAATATCAGATCAATCATCTAGAAATTAATTTGTGATTGCTCTCGCATTAGTTGCCTGTTGCACTGGACATTGTAAATCTATCATTTACCAGTCGTCAACCGCACATGTGTGTGCGTGCTGTGCTTGTCAATGCAGATTGAATTGTGCTATGTTTCAACCCCTCGCGTATTGACATCACTAATGCGACAAATTATTTGGATGCGCGCAGATCAACTGGTTTTGTTTTGTACCTGTGCCAAATTTTTAATGTCAATGTCAAGGTTCTTGTATATTTGTTGAGAAAAAATTGGCTACAATTTATATTCAATAAAAATAGAATACTATTTTATAATGACTTTATTTGTAAGTAATACGATGATTCACTTACTAATTATGGAACAAATAGTATATTATATATTGAGGGACTAAAGTGCATGATTTAATCCTGAGGGTGAAAGTTTATTTCACGAGCCGAAGGTGAGGGAAATAACCACCTGAGGGATTAAAGATACTTTAGTCCTGTGGTATATACGCTATTTTTTGCACTTCATCCTCAAACGAATGCAAAATAGTTTAAAAGAATACATATTTTGTAATTTTGACAGTAAATTTTATGACAAATATTTATATTGTTACCATAGATACTCTGTAACAAATAGCACGTATTTACTTGACAACGGGATTAATTAATTCAATTCCTTGACAACGGGATTAAATATGAAAAATAATCCCTTGGGATCAAATTTAGAACCTTAGTCCCTAAAAATAAGGACTAAAGAAGAGTTTTAGCCCCGGAAGTGCAAAAAAGATTTTTTTTCTATTCGCCGTTCACAAAGTTAACTGACACGCAACCTTTTTGTTTGGAAGGTTGGTATTGGACATTTACTTCAATTGTCAAACGTCAAACCTCAGAACTGACAAATTTCAGTGTAACCTCTACATCTGTTTTGTTTAATTAATTACTTTTTATTCGATAAAATAAAAAATCTATTAATATAAAACATACAAATTTAATATTTTCTATAATGGCTTCACTTATCAACTAGAATAGTTCATTAATTATATACTTTTACAGTGACAGTGACAGTTAAATAAATAGCAATATTAATGCCACCAACAAAAACGTTACACGTATAAATTTCCCTAAATCGACTTGTGTATATTATGCCAAAATTTAAATTTTTTTTAGTAAACCAAACATAAATAATACATATAAGCGAAAAAACTGACATTTCTTCTGGCGCTTATTTCAAAACTAGTTTGTTTTACTAGGCTAACTACAACATTGATTTTGTAATTGTGAACGACAGTAATAATAAACTATAACTACTAATTTCGTTTTGTGAATGAGGCTGCAATTTAAGAAACTCTATTGAAAAGTGATTAATTTGTTTTGTGAATCCCTGTAAATTCTTGCTACCATGACGTATTCAGCAATTTTTATTATTATTTATTTACGAGATCATAACTTATATGATTTAATGGTTTTCTGCAGCTCTTTTAAATTGTATCAGAGAATGGATGAGTTCAGCTGTCAAATATTCCTGCTGTTAATTCCCTGGCAATTGTTTCACATGCGTATGTATCTGGTTGTCATGTTTGACAGTTTCACCAGTCATTTGTTTTGAATGTAGTGTAACCATTCAACTGTTCGGATTTGTTTCTATAACAATAGCTCGTTTGCATTCACATGGTTTATTGTCCGTAATATGGCCAGTCAAAAATCACATCAAACGCAAATTATTATTCAAGTTTGGCTTGGATGAGATCCAATTTTCATGGAGTTTAACTTTTGATCTTCAAGGAACATTACATAGAAAAGCTGTGCACTTAACTTACAAATCATTTTCATAATCAAACAATAAACAAATTGATAAACTGATATTTGAACTCAATTTTGATTTACTTTATGTACTGCACATACAACCAGGAGCAAGTTGACGGCTGGTAACCGCACACACAATTAAATATATTTTGTTTATATCTGTGACAAACTTTCATCCTCTTGAATTATAGACTACATTATATGCTCGTTATATAATATACTATTATTTAACTGAGGTTTTGACAATAAGTTAAACTGCACATAAATCTATTTTGTGTAGTACAGATCACTAACAACCATTAGTTAGTTGAGAGCTGGTAACCGCACACACTGACGACTAGCATGATAGATTGTATGTATGTATGTATTTCTACACACAAAACATTTGTAAATTGATAATAGTGTTGCGATGAAAGAACTATAATAAATACTTCAATTTATAAATTCTTTAGATAAATAGTTAGACGGTTGGCAATGGGCCACGCAGTTAAATCCATCAATTGCTAATCGACAAAAGTAATCCGCGATTACCAACACAACGAAAAAACCCTAGCAATGCAAGAATTTTTTAACATTTCCTGCGTTTATGTTTCTAAAAATATCCGTGGTAAGTTGACCCAGTGTTGCTTCTTCTAGAAGACAAATGCACGGCGATATATTTAGCCGTCAACGCACACAGTTTTTGTTTTGCAGTTCCATGGAAACGTCTCGACAATTTCAACAGCTTAAGAATTATGACAACTGCAATTTTGCCAAATTACTTAACTGGTTTTGAAAATTGTTACAAGCTAAAATAAGAACGTTGCTCAAGAAATAATTACGTGTCAAAGACCTACGGCATAATCTACGACCATAAATAATACTCAATGCTTGTTTTCACACATTTCACCCAACTTTAAATCTATTTTTTCCACAGCTGATGTTACAGTGGTACTTTATCGACTATTTTTACTCGATAAAGTAAGCAAGGTTAGGTAAAGTACCGTTACATTTTTTCTTCAAATTCGTTTTCACACATTTCTGCCTCCGCTTTATGAAAAATTAGGATGAAAAATATTACAAACTCCGAAATTGTGATTTAATAATCATTTAATTTAAAATTGGTTTTCTTATATTTTTTCTTTAACATCAGCTATAACAAATAGAATTTTATTCACGACGATAAAATTCTATTACCGACTCGAGAAAAATAATTCACTCGCTCCTTCGTATACAGGGTGTTCATTTTAAGTGGCGCACCATTGCTAACTCGAGAACTATAAGAGCTACGAAGTTGGTTAAATTAGCAAACAATTTCTATTTTATATGACTACTTTAATTAACGAAACAAAAAATTTTTTAGACCAGTGATTCTCAAACTACGGGGTGCAACTTTCTTATTTCAAATGGGGACTTATTTTTTTATTCGCTTATTCGATTCAGTATTTTTTTCTGAATTCAACGAGATATTAGTTTTATACCCTGACATAACAAAAACATGAGAAAAACGCTATTGAAAATTATGATAATTTAATTAAAATCTGATTGTTACAAGAGTGCTATAGAAGAAAACAATTGAATATTTGTTTCATATTAATTGTTATTTGGTAATGAAAAATATTTTTTGATTTTAATCAGAAGATCAGGCTACTGAGTGTATGAGTTCAGGGTACTAAGCACTCAGTAGGGTGTAAGGTGGCGGTAAATACTGACACGTGTTTCGACCTTATTTGGTCTGATATTTTCTGAATATTTTTCACTAACAATTAATATGAAACAAAATATTCAATTTTTTTCTGCCAAAATACTAACTAACAATCAGATTTTAATTAAATTATCATAATTTTCAATAGCGTTTTTCTTATGTTTTTGTTCTGCAAGGGTATAAAACTAATATCTCGTTGAATTCAGAAAAAAATACTGAATCGAATATCAAATAAAAAAAATAGGTCCCCATTAGAAATAAGAAAGTTGCACCCCGTAGTTTGAGAACCACTGGTCTAAAAAATTTATTGTTTCGTTCATTAAAGTAGTCATATAAAATAGAAATTGTTTGCTAATTTAACCAACTTCGTAGCTCTTATAGTTCTCGAGTTAACAATGGTGCGCCACTTAAAATGAACACCCTGTAGATTAACACTTTTCTCTCGTTGACAAAATATAATTTTGTCTTCACATTCCTTCCAATAATTTTAATTCTAAACAAATGTTATTATATTTAGGTGTTCATTGAATTCATTTTTACCTTCCACTTAAAGTAAAGGAAGGTATTGGAATCATGCTAAAAATCGGGTAGTGAGTTTTTAGTGGATGAGCACGAATTAGGGTCCTTACAATTCATTTTTGATAGTTTCACGATGATGTCTGTGTGTATGTGTGTGTGTGTATGTGTGTATGTGTGTATGTGTGTATGTGGTCAGGGCCGGATTTCTGTCAGTCGGATAACTCAAATACGAATTACCCAAAAATTTTGATATTTGGTATTTAACATTTCTATATAAATTGGAAGAACCCATTAGATTTTGGTACAAATATCTTCACCGGAAGTGATATTTTTTGAAGATTGAAAAGATTAATTGTCAAAAATTTATATAAATTTGGATAAATATAGTATTTATTTGTAATAAGAATAAGAGGCAAAGTTATTTGCAACTTACGTTATAAGAAAATTGTCTTTATCTGGTAGCATCAAAGAACTGCAGTAAAATTTAAAAAATAAATTTATCAAATAAAACGTTGAAATCTTGTAATCCATGTTCGACTGAATTTTGTTTCTGTGTAAAAAATATTGACAGGTGAGATGGGTGACAAGTTGACATACTAGTGCTATATGTCATAAGTAAGATATTAAATGTAGTAATTGAACGGAGGACGGAGGATGGCTTCAGCACAGAAGAGTTTTCCTGTGAATGAATCTTTTTATTCAGATGATGCAAATTTCTGTGTTTCAATATTTTAGATTTTTATTTGTATATTTTAAATGGGCACCGGATTGTACGTATACATTTCTGTTTAAAGTCTAGATATGGCGGAAGGTTGTGTGATGGCCACGTCAGATTTTTAATAATAATTACTCGTATTCATATCTACTATACCCTTCATTTTTTGAATTTCTGAAAAATTATTAAATTATATGTAGGTAGGTACTCAAAGTTATGTATCTATACTGATGAGTGAAAACATTTAAGTTGGGTAAAAGGTAAAAGATGTTAGTTTTGAAAGTATTGAACTTTAATTGCAGAATCTTATATCGCTGTGGTTAAGAAACAGATGGCGACCATAAACGAGATTTAAAGCAGTAAACTTTATATAAAGTGAAGGTAATCAGTGGAGCCAACATAAATATCAGTGACAAAAATAAAGAAAGCATTGAGGTTAGCACTGACCACAAAGCACAAACTGTAATGTCTACAACCTGATACAGTTGTAAAAACACTTCATGAGCTAATGGAAGATCTGTGCGGGAGTTCCCGTGAGTTGAAGCACAACGAAATTAAAATAAAATGTTGACATACATATAAGTCTGCTGCCAAAATAAAGACGGGGTATTTCTAGATCTACCAAAACAGATTCATTCATTATTTTCTTTTTACATTCTTTCTTATTGTAGGTACGCTTTTAACAAATTTAAGGCGCTTGTAAATCTAGAAGATTAACAATTTGAACGATTCTGGCTGTATTATAAAAAATTTCAAACTGAAATTTATCATGAAGAATCATGACTCATTAGAAGGGGCGCACTCAAGGGGGGGGGCTCATGGGGCTTGAGCCCTCCCCAGACGACTTTTTCAATTTTTTTCATTAAACATTTTAAACATTATGTAAGATTATTTAATTTCACTGAAGACTAAAAATAATCGCCTTTTTTCTGATTTTATGATTATCTTAAATTCAAATAGTTCAAATATACAATAATATACACTCCGTATAACGCATATATGTACGATTATTGGGATATTTTAATAAGAATGCAAACCTTGTGGAGAAATTTTGAAACAACGGTGCACTTGGGAGTGAAACTAAAAAGATGAAAGAAAGAACTGATACATTAAATATGAACTAAAATTAAAATATATGTTATTGGAACTAATATCAACATTTATATTGCGCCATATTCATAATTATTTAGCATGTATAGAATATGCACGCTTACTTAAATTCAATTTTTTTATATAACTGACATGACTCTGCTCAGAGTTGTTCTTATGAAATTATATCAAGAGAGCTGCCGAAAAAACAATGTGTGTGCACAAAAAAGAGAGTAAAACGTGCAACTGTTTATCTTTTAAAAAATGAAACTTTCAATTTAAAGGTGTTTGACCTTGAACTGTAAAAAAATTTCGCCTGCGGCGCATTTCTTTCTTGAGTCGTCCTACAGGTTTCATTAAAAAAATTATTCTTAGCCCCCCCCCCAAGATGCAATCCTGGGTGCGCCACTGCTCATTAGTGAATCAATAAATGCTAATTATTAATTGTTGTGACATCAATTAGCAAAACTTGGAGCTAATTTTTATCATTTAATAATCCATATTATACGTTGATTAATGCACAAAAATAAATCGATAATTATACATTAGTCCGAAGACGGGTATAGAGATATTTTTAAACAGTTAACCCATTAACTGTAATAATTTATGTAAAACTCGGATTTTAGTAATATTTAGGAATTATTTAAGAAAATACGGCAAGGTTTTTTTGTAAATTTCATTCTATAGTCATGTAAGCACAACCTATAAGTACCTACATCATTGTAAAATATGAACTCGATTTTAAAACCAAAGTCACAAAATGATTTATTGTAGCATGCGTTTTTGCTTTGCATTTGATAGCAAGAGATGGGCCTTAAGCTAAAAAAATTAATTATTATTCAGTATTTACGTCGGAGAATAAGCAAGACGTTATGTGGTCTTCACAACTCAGTTACCTACACAAAAATTTATCATTATGATGTACTGTCCATTACTACTAATAAAATTTCATACTCTTGTATTTTATTAACCAGAAGACATAGGACCTATGTTCAATGACATTTTTTGCTTAATATAACCTCATAAGAGGCGATTTTTCCCGATAAATACTACAATAAACTAGGTTTGGTAGCGTTTAAAGAGGTTTGTGACGATGACGTCATAAACTTGTAATAGTTAACTTTCGCAAGAAAATTTGATTGGTTTGATGTAGTTAAGTTTGACAGAAACTTTTGTTGGAAACATTAATATAAGCAAAAATTTAATAATTTTCTATTTCATTTTTCATAAAATGAATAGGATAATACTTTCTTAAACTCAACAATTTATTTGAAAATTTTTAGGTTAACTAAATATCCAATGAAATTCTTTCATTTCTGATCACGTGTACGAAATTGACCAATGAATACAACATTTAACTGATAGCAACCCATGGGACATTATCACTTATGTCAAATATGTTGCTAGGTTACAATTAGTTATCTTCATTTTTATGTTTATAATAATAATTGAATACAAATGTCATTTGCACGTTTTGGCAATGAAATGATACTTCAATTAATAAAATTTTCTGTCCGAATAACCCACGACCATTGATAAATACTTATAATTTTGTGACAGCTACCTCAAGCACGTTGCTTTTAGGTTAACAGCCCTCCGCCTGCGGCGTCGGGCGGTTACCAAACAACGTGCTTTCGGAATGTCACAAAATTATTTCGTAATTATCAATGTCCTTGGGTTATTATAGCAGAAAATAAACTGGTTTGTAAAAAAAATAACAGCATCAAAATTATGAGAATACCTGATTTTTATGAAAGATTAATTTCAAAATATTTAGAATACTATTTTTATTTTCATTTTCGAATGTGCAGAAAGCAGAAACAAATTTATCCTCAGAATTTAGAGAGAGATAGAAATATTAACGCGCCTTTACCTACCTCCTGAGGATGGTTAAGTGGTTTGGCTAACTTTTCTTTACCACGTTAGTGTGTGACGTCATCAATTTCGTCGCGAAAATGACAAACTATAGTTAACCACATATAACTACAGTTAACTACTTTCGCGAAAAATCGCCTAAGCTGTTACAGTTTGTTGTATATTCTTACATTTTCACTGAAGTTATGTGCAAAAGAGTGAACATACTACTGTATTATAAAAATATATTAGAAATTCCATAATATGAGTCATCAAGTTCGCGTCGTGTTTTTCCAGTCAAAATAAAGCATTTGAATAACGCAAACAACCATTGTTGCCAAATATACCAGCAGGAATATTCCAGCGTTGTAGAAGTGTATTGCTCCGTATGATTCCTGCTCTGCCATCACAGCAGCGATGCTCAGATTGTTGAACTGTTGCCAAGCAACTGAATAATATGTTCAGACATTTAGAAAATTAGTTTCTGGGGTTTCCTGCACTGATTCACCAAACGCGGTAGCGATGCACCAACACAGACAGCTCAGTGATGGATCTATTATGTTTGAATAATAGGTACTATCAATTTTACTATTTCGTCAAAAATTTCAATAAACTCTGATAAATATAGTATTTATTTGTAATAAGAATAAGAGAAAAGTTACTTGCAACTTACGTTATTAAAAAATTGTCTTTATCTGGTAGCATTAAAGAACTGTAGTAAAATTTAGAAAATAAATTTATCAGATAAAACGTTGATTTTAGTTTCTGCGTAAAAAATATTGACAGGTGAGACGGATGACACGTTAACACTAACGCCATATAAGTCATAAGTAAGATATTAAATGCAGTAATTGAACGGAGGATGGCTTCAACACAGAAGAGTTTTCCTGTGAATGAATCTTTTGATTCTGGTGATACTAATTTCTGTGTTTGAATATTTTAGATTTTTATTTGTATATTTAAATGGACACCGGATTGTACGTATACATTTATGTTTATAAGTCTAGATATGGCGGGTGGTTGAGATTTGTTATATAAATTTTGAAAAGGCACAACTGTTAATTGATCCTTTAAGTATACTTGTTGAAATAAAATTTGAGCATTCTTGTACTGGCCACAAAACACTCGCTACGTTAGTACATTTTCTGCTGGATTTTAGAAGGTAATTGTAAATAAACTGGTAGATTATTTTATTAATATTATTCAGCTGTATTGTGTACCTGACTGTATTTTTAATTCCTCGCCTTAAGTTTCAGTATTCGATTCATTACCCCTAACTTGATTACTCCATAATTCTCTTTTAATTGCGACCGAAACTAAATTAATTTACAAGATTTAGATTGCGCTGTGTACCTACTTTACTCAAATATTAATTAGCTATTTCCTTTTCAATAAATTTTAACGCTCCACGAGAAATTCAATTTCATAATTTCATTCTGTAGAATGAAAACTAATAGAAATATAATTTTAATCTGTAATAATAGCATTGAAGATAATTTTAAATAGTGAAATATTATTATGTGCACCCACAATGCATTTCGTTGATCGTTGTTTTGTTTTTCCTGAAACTGGAGGGGGTAATGGACTTTCAGTGTTTGTCAGGGCTGTCTCTAGGGCGCAAACGATTCGAAAATAAAATAAGACGTACCAACTCTAAAGCCGAACAATCACTACTTTATATTTTACAGCGCACGAGCAATATTTTTGTTATTAATTAATATTTCTATTGCATAATTAATTAAATTTTAATTAAATCGGAAGCTTTTATATTCGTTTTATAAATAGCTTTACTATTACTAATTTGGGTGTGGCTACCCCACATACCATACAGAATGATTCACAACTGGAAACTGAAATATGTGGTTGACTGTATTCAAAGTTTAAGATTTATTCTTTTAAAAGCGTAGATACGTTACCGTTTTTATTTGGAAGCGACTAAACTAAAACTTAAATCTATTTTTAATCGACTTCTAAACTTTGGTCTTCCGTATTTTGGTTGTTGTTGACAGTGACGATAAATCAAGGAGTACATCAAATGACTTGATTTTGAAGTAATCTTATTCTTTTTCTTGTCTAAGTTTAGCTTCGCCTGTCTATGTAAATAATAAATTCCAGCAATGAATTTTAGAACATCTCACTGTAGTGACGCATCGCCCTAGATCCGTATGAGACCTAGTATATAAACATGCGTTACCTGTTGCCTTCTTTTGTTATTGTTGTTGCCAGGGGACACTTGGCGTTGTTTATAGGGGTGCGTGAGCGCGTGACCTCAAAAAGGGTGTATGCATTTTGTATTAGCCTGAAGGTCAACTTTCAACGTAACCAAAAATTTATTAACTCTAAAATGTACCTTTTACCCAACTTGGGTGTGGCAGCAGCACATTCTTTGAGTCATTGGGTGTCCCAAAAAATGGTACCCTCGAAATAACTTTTTTTATTAATAAAGCAATCGCAATAAAATTTTATATGGATAAACTAGGCATAAGAAGACATCAAAATATATAGGTTGGTGGAGGTGAAATGCGAACATAGGGAAATATATGACAATGGAGTTATCATGCTAGGCATCTTGATATACGTGGAATACGTATTGTCAATGTCAAAGTAGCTGTCATATTATTGAAATTTTTATTTTCATATATAATACCATTAGTGACTATGATTTTGCCGGCAATTTTTGCCGCCTGGTCACGACTGCTTGTTGCGTCGAAAATAAACACGAGTGCGTAGCACGAGTGTTTATTTTCTAAAGCAACAAGCAGGAGTTACCAGACGGGAAAAATTACCAAAAAAATCATAGTCACGTATGGTATTCGGCTTGACAATTTCTCAAATGATTTTATTTATTCCAAAAAAAGTAATGTATTTTTTAAAACAATCAACAACTGACATAATATCTAAGCAACGCTTCGCGGCAATTTTCACTAGTGAAAATTGTCAGTGTAATTTTCACTAGTGAAAATTGTCACTGTAATTCGTCTGTGATTGGTACAATTCAGCAAATTACTGTGTTTTTATTGGATGAAAAACTATGAGTGGAATTGTCATTAAAATATTTTCTTTGCATAATAATGTATGTGTACGAGCAGAACGAGAAAGTTTACATGCACTTTTAGATTTTATTATTATTTCTGTTATTGATAAGGTAGGTACTCTTTTTGCCACATAAATTCATATTACTACAAAATATATCAAGATACCTGGCATGAAAGTTCGATTGTATGTTCCCTATGTTCGCATTTCACCTCCATCAACCTGTATATTACATATTTACAAAAATATCACTTCTAGTTAAACCGGAAATGACATCAACTTTCTTATTTCAAATGAACACCCTATATATTTTAATTCTACATATAATTCTGAATCCAATGATGTATCACAAGTCTAGATTTCATGCAAAATATCTCACAAAAATAAATAAACTATCAAAGGTTCAAGTATTTTTGATTTGGAGCCCCAGTTCAGAGTATTGGCGTTTTTATGTTTTTCGGAAAATCGTCATTACTCCCTTAATTTAACGAATATTTAAAAAATACAAAAATTTTCAGCATTTGCTTTCGGTTTTCTAAAACATTTGTATTTAGAATTATTTTCTATTTTATCAAATAACAAAATGGCGACCGATCAAAAATTTCCAAACAAGATATTTTGAAAACCACTCGATCGATTTTTGAAAATAAAACATTTATAATATCCTTAAACTATCTACTGTAACATTTATCTGAAACATTTTTTCGATCTGTCCAAAAAAATTTTTTATTGAAATTGAATTACAAGATTATTTTAACAAATTGCAACAATAATTTAAAACAAACTAGGTTTGCTGCCATTAAACAAGAAAAACAAGTAAAACAAGAAAAATAAAACAATAAACAATGAAACAACAAGGGAGGGACTAAATTTGATTTTCAAAATGGCCACCATTCGCAACAACGCAAACCCGGCAGCGTGTATCTTGTAATTCAATTTGAATTAAAACTTTTTTTGGACAGATATAAAAAAATGTTTTCGACCAATGTTATAGTAGATAGTTTAAGGATTTTATAAATGTTTTATTTTCAAAAATCGATCGAGTGGTTTTCAAAATATCTTGTTTTGAAATTTTTGATCGGTCGCCATTTTGTTATTTGATAAAATAGAAAATAATTCTAAATACAAATGTTTTAGAGAACCGAAAGCAAATGCTGAAATATTTTGTATTTTTTAAATATTCGTTAAATTAAGGGAGTAATGACGATTTTCCGAAAAACGTAAAAACGCCAATAACTCTGAACTGAGGCTCCAAATCTAATAAGAAAAGTTGTTTGTTTCGATGAGTTCTAACTGCCATTTTCGGGTGTTACAACTTAGTATTAACACCCTGTATATAGGGTATTCTATTTGAAATAAGAAAGTTGATGTCATTTTCGGTTTAACCGGAAGTGATATTTTTGAAAATAATATATATTTTAAGGTTTCCTTAGGCCTAATTTACTTATATAAAATTTCATAACGATTTCTTTATTAATAAAAAAGATATTTCGAGCTTACCATTTTTGGGTGTCAACGCACTTATGTATCATCAGATTCTAATAGATTACATTCTTTATTAAAATAGAAAATTTATGTGTAAAAATAGCCAAACAAATATAAAGGCTAAATATTGATGTATGTATAAATTTTGGTAATATATTGTAGGTATTGCTTGCCATACACCCTTTTTGGTTTTAGTGTGTACTGTGTAACCATTTATAAAAGGATATGGATTCGAAATGAGCTTCAGACACCAATTCCTGGGTCGAGTGGTCTGGTGCAGATATCTGAGAGCCACAGGTGCGATCCCAGGGTACGGGAGGTTCGGATCCCCCTCCACCGAAGCCGAACCACTCCCGGAGCCCGAGCCGGAACCAGACTCGCTTTCTGCAACAAACACAAGTTAATGCAATAACAGGAAACCCACAAATACACAGACGCCGCTAATGCAGGAAACTGAACGACTAACAAATGTTTTAAATTTTACATTATAGAAATGTGAAGACCAAACATCCTATGTTTGTATATAAGCTTTGTTTGCAGTGATTACACCTCTGTGTCTATCAATCTATTCCTGCTGCGCTCCATTGTTACATAGTCTCGTAGATTGCCCAACCACCACATCAGTTACAAATCAACAGATCGCAATAGATGCATTGGACACTTATCCAAGGTAGTAAATCCATGGGTAGTGGTAGTGACAACCCAAAATATGACTTAAATTAATTTACAGCATTCATTACAAGTCGTAGAATTTGAATAAAAATTAAAATTTATAGGTAACCGTTGAAATAACGAAGATAATTGAATTTAAAGTTGACACAAAAACGCGCTAAAATACATTGCGTATATGGAGGTTACCAGTAGATTTACTAAACGATTAGAAAATTTTATATCATAACAACCCAACACATATTTGGAAAACGAATATGTTATTCTTTGATATTTGAGGTATTTATTAGAAAAATAAAAAATATGAGTCACCACAATAATGGTTGAAAAATCGCATGCAAAAGGTTCCAGTCTCAAGAAAAATTATGTTTTTGACGTACTACTACTGCATTTCAGTGTAAACTTAAATTTCAATTATATTTTTTATTTAATTGGATACCTATGATTTGTAATTTACATCCAAATCTACGATTTTTAATGATTTATTTCTGATTATTTGACTGCTTCGGCCTCACCTCACACCGAAATCACGCACGCTTATGACCGACGGATTTTCTACCTACAGTGTGGCAGCCACACATACTGCGAACCATTGAATTCTGATTGTAATATACGATATGGCGAGGTTTATGGTAGAAATTCTACACTGAACTAAATGAACAAACCAGTACTACACTATACTCGATTTTAGCAGAAACTGAACCTTTTGAGTGTAATTAAATGATGTGACATTGTATTTCATGAAATATCTAGACTATTCCTAAAAATAAGTATTTCATAATAATTATATTACGTCGTAGGTACATTGTAAAATTAGAGGCATAATTTTATTTTATTCAAGAAGGGTATTAGGTTCTTTATTTAGCTCAGCTCAATTAATCAAAATTGTGGGACTAGTGAACTAATACACTTTATACGGAAACCAAGCATTTAAGAGGCTCGTCTACCATTTTTACGAATTCCTAGAATCCTCTCGATATTACTTTTTTTTCTATTTCACTCTCTTCCCCACTACGGCTGTCCGACACCAGCCCGAAACTTGTACTTTCCCGCATTCTAGCTATGCAATGTCATTTTGAAGTTGAAAATTACTGTAAACATGGCTCCAGATTCCCATAATAACTTGTGTATTTTTTAAAGAAATTAAGTAAAACAAAAAATATTCGAAAAAGGAAGCTTAACTGCATGCTTCTTGTTTTTTAAATTTTTCTTGCCATTTATAGTGACCGAGGAAAATATTATCAAATAATGACAAAAAACCGCAAAAAACGTCATTTTAAATATTTTTTTACTTCAAATTCCTAGGCCAAAGAAAAAAAATAAAAATATAGAAGCATAAAGACATCCTTTGTTAATACACTCATATGTAAAAGCATCATATATTTCATTTACAATTAAAGTAAACGTGGAAGGCATACACCTTTGTAACGCTGGAAAATTTGAGGGTAGACGAACACCTCCTTAAGACTCACTCACTTGACAAAAAAATCCCCAGAACATTTCAACAATGTCCACTAATATTCTGTTAATATTCTAGCGATTGCTAATGTCCGCCCTTGGTAACATTATCTATGTAACATCCCATGTTAATAATTTGGTAATAATATCCCAATTGCGTATCTCATGTATTTACCTAAGATGTTTAAGGCGGAACATCAAATTTTTCCGCATTCGAAACCTATACCATATGTTCTACGCAGCGACGTGCCGTTCACTACAAAATTTCTTAGCCTGCGTGATCGGAGTAGAAGGAAAGTATGTCTTGTATTGAACAACAGATGCAGATTTTCGTCAAAATATATGTGTCATTTATTCGGAATTCTGGGCTTATTTTTAAAGATATTTTAAAAAATTTTGAAGTACTGTAAAGATAAAGGATGGTTCTAAACCCGTCTTAAAGATTTAATAAAAATATCAATTGTTTATATATATATAAACAATTGATATTTTTATTAAAACTTTAAGACGGGTTTAGAACCATCCTTTATCTTTAGGGTACTTCAAAATTTTTAAAAATATCTTTAAAAATAAGCCCAGAATTCCGAATAAATGATACCACTATTTCTAGACCCTTGAAGTTCCGCCTTAAGTATGTAATTTTTAATCGTACTCAGGATGTAGTGAGGACAGACTTACGTAATATCACTTACAAGAATATTAAGATATTTTTAAATATCCCATTTTTAAAATGAAAAATAGTACGAGTGAGTACCTACTATTTGGTAAACGCACGTATTAAATAATGGTATCCGGAAGATTCTTCGAAAGCAAATTCTTCGAAGGAAAATTCTTCGAAGGAAAGTTCTTCGAAAAGCAATTCTTCGAAAGGAAAATTCTTCGAAAGGAAAATTCTTCGAATAGCAATTCTTCGAAAGGAAAATTCTTCGAGAATAAAAGATATTATATTTTCTGTTAGATACGAAACAACGCGTAAGGATCAATTTGGCTAACGCTAATTAAAGGACTCAAGAAGGGTAAGAGGATTTTTATTTAGTTCAGTTTAATCTGAGTTTTACCAAAACCGAATATGTGGGACTCAAGAAGGGTAAGCGGTTCTTTATTTAGTTCAGTTCAATCAGAGTTTGTACCAAATCCAAGTATGTGGGACAAAAGAAGGGTAAGAGGTTTCTTTATTTAGTTCAGTTCAATCAGAGTTTGTACCAAAACAGAGTATGTGGGACTCAAGAAGGGTAAAAAGGTTCTTTATTTAGTTCAGTTTAATCTGAGTTTTACCAAAACCGAATATGTGGGACTCAAGAAGGGTAAGCGGTTCTTTATTTAGTTCAGTTCAATCAGAGTTTGTACCAAATCCAAGTATGTGGGACAAAAGAAGGGTAAGAGGTTTCTTTATTTAGTTCAGTTCAATCAGAGTTTGTACCAAAACAGAGTATGTGGGACTCAAGAAGGGTAAAAAGGTTCTTTATTTAGTTTAGTTCAACCAGAGTTTGTACCAAATCCGAGTATGTGGGACTCAAGAAGGGTAAGAGGTTTCTTTATTTAGTTCAGTTTAGTTTAGTTCACAGTTTGTACCAAAACCGAGTATGTGGGACTCAAGAAGGGTAAGAGGTTCATTATTTAGTTCAGTTCAATCAGAGTTTTATCAAAACCGAGTATGTGGTACTCAAGAAGGGTAAGAGGTTCTTTATTTTGTTCAGTTCAATCAGAGTTTGTAACAGAACCGAGTATGTGGAACTCAAGAAGGGTAAGAGGTTCTTTATTTAGTTCAGTTTAATCAGACTTTCTACCAAAACCGATTATGTGGGATTCTAGAAGGGTATTAGGTTCTTTATTTAGTACAGTTTAGTACAATTAGAGTGAATCTTGTGAAATTGTGATTTATTTGTCTGAAACGATTAATTTAAAGGTGGGTATGACTGAAATTAATTTTTTGGCGTTTAAGTATCCTCGCGATGAAATATACTTAGTGTTGTTTCGTATATCTTTTATTTTCGAAGAATTTTCCTTTCCAAGAATTGCTATTCGAAGAATTTTCTTTTCGAAGAATTTTCCTTTCGAAGAATTGCTTTTCGAAGAACTTTCCTTCGAAGAATTTTCCTTCGAAGAATTTAGGTGCGTGAACTTGGCATAACAAGTGCAAGTGCAAATTCTAAAACTGGGCAGATAATTTGCACCCAATTCGCACCAATTTGCACCCTTATAATTATTACTTTATCTTATTTTGTTTAAGAGTTATTAACAATTAAATTATTTTTATGCCAACTTCACACCAGCACAATAAGTAATGCATAATTTAAAAAAATATATGCCAAAAATTTGCACCCAATTTGCACCAATTTACACCCACATAAAAATTTATTTATTACTTATAACAAAAAAGTTATAAACAAATACATATTTTTTTGCCAGCAATACAAGTATGGCCAAATTGAAAAATTTTTTTACGAAAAATTAGCACCCTAACACGTCAAAATTGCACCCTAAAAATAATTTGCTATATATAATTATTTCATGCCGAAATTAATAATTAATTTAAAAAACTACTACTTACGCGCTATATCAAACATAGAACAAAACTGATTATACCGAAGTTCAACTTGAGAGGTAATTTTATGGGTGCAAATTATAAAATGCGCAAATTCTTATTCTTAGACATGTAAATAAATTTGCACCCCATAAACAATAACAAAATTGTAGTCGGTTGTCAAGTGGTAAATAATTATTTGTGAAACAACTCCAGAAAATCGTATGTGTGTACGAATAAAGTTCAAATTGATAGGTAATTTTATGGGTGCAAATTATGAAATTTGTAAATTCTTATTCTTCGACATGTAAACAAATTTGCACCCTATAAACAATAACAAAATTGCAATCGGTTGTCAGGTGGTAAATAATTATTTGTGAAACAATTCCAGAAAATCGTATGTGTGTACGAATAAAGTTCAAATTGATAGGTAATTTTATGGGTGCAAATTATGAAATTTGTAAATTCTTATTCTTCGACATGTAAACAAATTTGCACCCTATAAACAATAACAAAATTACAATCGGTTGTCAGGTGTCAGGTGGTAAATAATTATTTGTGAAACAACTCCAGAAAATCGTATGTGTGTACGAATAAAGTTCAATTTGATTGGTAATTTTGTGGGTGCAAATTATGACATTTGTAAATTCTTATTCTTAGACATGTAAACAAATTTGCACCCTATAAACAATAACAAAATTGCAATTGGTTGTCAGGTTGTAAATAATTTATTTATGAAACAACTCCAGAAAATCGTATGTATGTACCAATAAAGTTCAAATTGATAGGTAATTTTATGGGTGCAAATTATAAAATTTGTATATTCTTAATCTTCGACATGTAAACAAATTTGCACCCTATAAACAATAACAAAATTGCAATTGGTTGTCAGGTGGTAAATAATTATTTGTGAAACAACTCCAGAAAATCGTATGTATTTACCAATAAAGTTCAAATTGATAGGTAATTTTATGGGTGCAAATTATAAAATTTGTATATTCTTAATCTTCGACATGTAAACAAATTTGCACCCTATAAACAATAACAAAATTGCAATTGGTTGTCAGGTGGTAAATAATTATTTGTGAAACAACTCCAGAAAATCGTATGTATGTACCAATAAAGTTCAAATTGATAGCTAATTTTATGGGTGCAAATTATAAAATTTGTATATTCTTAATCTTCGACATGTAAACAAATTTGCACCCTATAAACAGTAACAAAATTGCAATCGATTGTCATAATAATTTGTGAAACAACTCGTATGATTGCAAGAATAACGATCAAATTGATAAGGAATTTTATGGGTGCAAATTATGAAATCTGCAATATCTTATTCCTAGACATGTAAACAAATTTGCACCCTATAAAAAATTGCAATCTGTTGTCAGATAGTAAATAATTATTTGTGAAACATGATTGTGTTGGGTTAACTGTTGTAATCAATTAATTTATTTGTGTTGATGACAAGAATATCTTGTTTGTTGTCAACAAATAAAATAAACTGTGTTACAATTCAAAGTAAGTATATCAGTTGATTACAAAAATACAAAATATTATAAAATATTGGAATGATCAGGAAAAACAATTAATAATAATCGTTTATTTTTAATTAACTTTTTGACTTTATTACGAGACTCTTTTTTCCTAGAGCTTTAATTTGATACCATACTCCATAGAATTTTAATTATTTTTGTAAATAACTAATGTTTATTTATTCACAATAATTTTGTTATTTTAAGGGTGACAATTTGTATACATTATGTATAAGAATAATAATATGCACCCAAAACATTACCTAGCAATTTGTATTTTATTTTATTTTTACACACATACGATTTTCTGGAGATGATCCACAAATAATTATTTACCACCTGACAACCGATTGCAATTTTGTTATTGTTTATAGGGTGCAAATTTGTTTACATGTCTAAGAATAAGAATTTACAAATGTCATAATTTGCACCCACAAAATTACCAATCAAATTTAACTTTATTCGTACACACATACGATTATCTGGAGTTATTTCACAAATAATTATTTACCACCTGACAACCGCTTGCAATTTTGTTATTGTTTATAGGGTGCAAATTTGTTTACATGTCGAAGAATAAGAATTTACAAATTTCATAATTTGCACCCATAAAATTACCTATCAATTTGAACTTTATTCGTACACACATACGATTTTCTGGAGTTGTTTCACAAATAATTATTTACCACCTGACAACCGATTGCAATTTTGTTATTGTTTATAGGGTGCAAATTTGTTTACATGTCGAAGAATAAGAATTTACAAATTTCATAATTTGCACCCATAAAATTACCTATCAATTTGAACTTTATTCGTACACACATACGATTTTCTGGAGTTGTTTCACAAATAATTATTTACCACTTGACAACCGACTACAATTTTGTTATTGTTTATGGGGTGCAAATTTATTTACATGTCTAAGAATAAGAATTTGCGCATTTTATAATTTGCACCCATAAAATTACCTCTCAAGTTGAACTTCGGTATAATCAGTTTTGTTCTATGTTTGATATAGCGCGTAAGTAGTAGTTTTTTAAATTAATTATTAATTTCGGCATGAAATAATTATATATAGCAAATTATTTTTAGGGTGCAATTTTGACGTGTTAGGGTGCTAATTTTTCGTAAAAAAATTTTTCAATTTGGCCATACTTGTATTGCTGGCAAAAAAATATGTATTTGTTTATAACTTTTTTGTTATAAGTAATAAATAAATTTTTATGTGGGTGTAAATTGGTGCAAATTGGGTGCAAATTTTTGGCATATATTTTTTTAAATTATGCATTACTTATTGTGCTGGTGTGAAGTTGGCATAAAAATAATTTAATTGTTAATAACTCTTAAACAAAATAAGATAAAGTAATAATTATAAGGGTGCAAATTGGTGCGAATTGGGTGCAAATTATCTGCCCAGTTTTAGAATTTGCACTTGCACTTGTTATGCCAAGTTCACGCACCTGAAGAATTTGCTTTCGAAGAATCTTCCTAGACCCTTAAATAATAGTTATTCGGTATTCTTTAAAGTTGAACTATATTAGACCGGGCGCAGAGAAACATTCCGTTTGCAAAAACCGATGACCTCATTCTGATTGATGATTTGAGTTTAGAAAGAGTTAAAAAACGATATTGTGGAGGTTGCCGGACGGAATTATGGTCCAATTTTTTTTTCGGCCCTATAATAGGAGTTTTCGGTTCCATCGTTGTAGCTGTTAGACCGGGAGCCGGCAGGTCAGGTGGGTGTATGATTTGCCACATTTCGAGACTTTGGTGATTGAAAGCCAGTAATATCCCCACCCGCAAAACGCAAGTATGGCGCCCCTAAAGTGTAGCTTTTACACGGGGCGAATTACCAAACTTGTCAAAAATTGACATGCCCATGGGGAATAGGCCACACGATGATTGTTGTTTTATGTTGTTCGGGAGGTTGCCAAAGCACGGAAACGCAATATGCCATACCAATATGGCGTCGCCTAATGTCCGCCATACTAGCCGAAACGTGTCATTTTTTTACAGTCGACATGTATCATTAACCACACGCTGTTCTTTGGCGATATTTGTTCCGGATTAAATATAGACCAATATTTGAAGTTACAGTTGGGTTGGCGGGTTGGGTATGTGGTGGTGGCGTATCAATCCCTATTCTATTATCCACATGAAGCATTTAATCTTCTGTCAGAGTCAGAGTCTCTGAGACGAGCGGATTACACAAATCTGCTTATTGTGAACAGCACACAACACGGCGCGGCGCTGTTTGTCTAACTGACTACGAAGAAGAAGAGACGTGTGACATAAACACTAACTTCACTCCCGATCCCCGCAGAGAATGCAACAAAAACGTCCTTCGTGTCTACAACAAATATTTCCAATCGTAAATCGATTTTTATTTCGCTTCAACTTACTTTTATCACGAACCTAGAAACTTTAAACTGATTTAAATGCGAGATTAGTTTCTATACTTAGAAAGAATTTTATGTTTTCCAAGACATTTAAATAACTTAATATAATATATGATTGATTGGCTAATAAAAAATATTGACTATAAGTCTGAAGGTTTATATTTTATTATGGCAGTCCTCTCAAAGTTTTTTATTTATGTAATGCTTACTAAATTAATTATTTTATTATAATATGAATGATGTCAGAATACTGAATAACAAATTAATAAAGAGCTAAAAATTAACATTTTCTAAATAGCAACTGTGGTTTGCGGCATTGTGTTCCTCGTACTTTAATTGACATAAAACCAAATTTTAAAATTTTTTAAATTTTTTAAATTTTTCGGGTTCCCAAAAATTGACCACCCTCGATATCTCGCAAATGGTAAAAGGTACGAACTTGATTTTGTCACCATTGAATTCCTCGCGCCGAATTATATGAGTATACAAATTTTCAGCGAAAAATTCCGATTGGTTCAATTTTTATGAAGGATTTTCAAAAATCGACTTTTTACTAAGAAAATGTCAGATTTCAAGAATCCTTCATAAAAATTGTACCAGTCGGAATTTATCGCTGAAAATTTGTATACCCATGTAATTCGGCGCGAGGAATTCAATGGTGATGAAATCAAGTCCGGGTCTCGTACCATTTTCGAGATATCGAGGATGGTCAATTTTTTGGAACCCAAAAAATATCAAAATTTTCAAAATTCTGAAAATTTGGGTATAAGTCAATGAAAGTGCGAGGAACACAATTCCGCAAACCGCAGTTCGATATCGGGCTTTGTTTTTAAGATAAGCAGCCTCAAAGTTGAATTTTTGTAAAATGTGAATGTTGCGACGGAATTGGATTTCTTATAATTTAGATTACTTATAAACAGTGTTGTGACTGATCTAGATCACTGATCTAGCTCAATTTACGTGATCTTTGATCTGATCTAGATCATCTAATTTTTAAGGATCTTAAGTTTGATCTAGATCAAATAAATATGATCTACGATCTTAAAATAAGATCATATTTTTATATTTTTTTCTACGCTTTATGCAAGTTAATGCATGAAATTAAAAATTTAAAAGAGTAAGCAGTTTAATATTTTTAATATGTTTTAATTTTAAACTAGATTAAATCGCTTGAATATTACGTATTTTTGTCTTTTTTAATGTTAAGTAATACAACAATTAAATATTTTGTCTAATATTGATCTTTTTACGATCTAAAGAAAAAAGATCACTAATTTCTGATCTGATCTAGAAAAAAAGATCCTATCATAAAAATTGATCTATGATCTGATCTAGATCATATTAAACGAGAAGATCTTGATCTTGATCTAGATCCTTTTTAAAATGATCTGTCACAACACTGCTTATAAACGGTTTATTTCTTGCAAGCAACCCTACTCTAGTTGAGAGCAATATAATATTAATATTATCCTAATTTTAGCTAAACTATCTTGAGGATCAACAAATACTAAACTCCGAATGAATTCATGAGAACTGCACTATTCAAACCTTAAAATAAAACTCCTTTTCACACTCGACAATGGCTTGGCCTTATTTCAAGCAAACAGAACAGCGTTCACTTATGTGTTGTACTTACAGCAACGCAGTATTGTTTGTGTCCTGCTGACTGTTAGTTCCACATTCCACCACCGCACTGGGGCACTGCAATCGCAGGACAACTACATTAAGCAGGAGAGATATTCATACACAATTGAGACGTTGAATTAATACGCCCTGTTCGCACGAGGATTCTTTCATTCTACCGAGATTCTGAATCCTGGAAAAGAAGTTTTCTTCTTTCTAGTGAGAATTACATGTTAAATTTCGGTGCCGCTAAATTGATTATGAATCTTGGAGAAAATAAGAATTTATAATTTATTGATTGCTTCAAAACCACGAATTAATTTAATTAATTAATTCAGAATCTTGTTGTTAGTGGACAGTATGTACAGTACCTTACATTCCCTTCTAAAATCCAGCATTACAAGGTTATATCTCCTGATCAGAGCTGGAAAGATTAACTTATTATTTTTAATCGATTAAAGATTAATGATTTAATTTTAAAAAGCTAATCGATTATGTATGATTATGATTAAAAGTGTATGGTTAATCGATTAAGATTAATGATTAATATTAATCATACATTTAATCGATTAAGATTAATCATGATTAAATTTACAAAAATTATAGATAAAGTAAAATTAATTTAAAAAATAGAAAACATTAGTAAACATAAATGTTTTATTTAGATCATAACAAAAATTTTACTCGCGCAGGAAAGTTGCGCATAACGGATTTAAAAAGAACTAACTTCGTGTGTTTTTGATATTTATTGTTGTAATAATATTAATAAATGCATATTCATAAAGAATTGACAAAAATATAAATGTATTGTATTACACATTATATTTATGTAGAAATTCATATTATAACTAGCATTATATTATTTTCTAATAAGATCACATGCCACTGGCTGCTTCCAATTCGAAAATGATGCTCTCGCAGTGTCACTTGTCAATGTGTTTCGCTTTTCTGCCGCACTGCGCAACTTTCTGCGCAAAGACAAACTATGCTTCACCAATTTCGCGGAGTCGGACTACTGATGCAACCTATACTGTGGTCGTGCGTCAGCTCGACGTCCCGCGAAAATAGACTAACTTGATTTTTAAAATAATCATAAAGTTCATGATTAATTAAAAAATTAATCATGGAATTTATGATTAATGCCCAAAATTGTTTAATCGATTAATTGTGAAATGATTAAATTTATAATTTTAATCGATTATGATTAATGATTAATTTAATCATTAATCGATTAAAATTTTTGATTAATTTTAATCGATTAATTTACAGCTCTGCTCCTGATAGAAACTTATTTTTAAAAGGCACATCTGTATTTCCACTCTTTCTCTAATGTTTATAAAAGCATTATTCTGAATCAATAATAAACTGACAGTTTACTCAAAACGAAAACATTTTAGCAGTATTAACTTTAAAATGACATTGCATAGCTAGCATGCGGCAAAGTACGCGTTTCGGGCTGCTGTAGTTAAATCTGAAAAGTGTACTGGATTTAAATCTAAGTTGTTTGTAAACACCACAATAACGTATTCGCAGTTATCTTTGTAGACCAGCAAAGAGCCATTTTTTGTAATATTTTTTATTTGTCAGATAAGTTATCGGGGACTACACTCTGCTATGAAAGGACATTGAAGTCTAGTAGATAAAATGTCAAACCGCTATTCATGTTACCCTTCATGCCTTATAAATACACAGAAGGTTATATGTATATTAAAACTCAAAGTGCCTCTCATATATTTATTATTCCACCGATATCAAAGACATCCTCCAGTCTATTTCAACGATATTTATTTAATTTAATAACCAAAACAATCCGTCTTGATTCCTCTGAATCAAAACAGGATGAAATTCTGTAAATTCTATTAATACCATCAATGTAGCCGTTCGAGATGGAATCCCGCGAACAATACAACGAACTCCGTACCACAGCAGCGCACTGTTTAGTTAGCGTGCTCTTGTTATTGTCATTAGTTGATGGCCGAGCCATAGACATACCTTATGTATCAAAGCATTATGTGAGATACTACATACAGCCAAATATGTTCAATTGTTAGCCACTGGAATGTCAATACTTTAACTAAGACTGGGCGGTGTTGTCTGTGAGGTTGTCACACCCAAACGTTACAATAATAGTAGTCAACGAACAACGAGGCGGCTGAGTGAGATAATTTTCTTTTTCCGTTTTGCTCATGTGTGAAGTATCACGTTTTATCCAACATCTCTAAAATATTTTTTCTATTTGGCGTTCACAAAGTTAACTTTGTAAAACGCAACTGAATGTCGCTAGAGCTCACTTTGTGACACGCAACATATTTTTATGGAAAGTTGGTATTGCTAGTATCAGATCAGTATCAGATGACATTTATTTCAATTGTTAAAAATCAAACTTCAGAATTGACAAATTTCAGTATAACCTCTAAATATGTTTTGCTTAATTAATTACTTTTTATTCAATAAAATTAATGACTCTAGAAATAGAAAACATATAAGTTCAATATTTTCTATAATATCTATACTTATCACCTAGAATAGTTCAGTAATTATATACTTTTGCAGTGACAGTGACAGATAAATAAATGACAATATTAATATCACCAACCAAAACGTTACATAGGTACATAAATTTCCCTAAATCGACTTGTGTATATTGTGGCAGTATAATTTAAATTTTAATAATAAAAAGACACCAAATACTAAATTTGAACACGTGCGAGAAAATTATGTCTTATAAAACTTGTTCTTTAATATACTATAAAAAATATTAAACATCTTTACTTTGCTTGTTTAAAATCACCATAGTTATGATGCTTTTATTAGGAGGTGTTGGACAAAATTTATTTATTAAACTTGACTGTGACAATACAGTTTTAAATTCATAGCAAAAATTATTCAGCAGGATTTTTTTAATAAGTCCCCATTTTCGTTTCAGGAATTTTTCAGCACTGAAAAATATTTTTTTAGTACAATTAATTGGTGCTGATTCCAATGCCGCAAACAGAACTCAATTATCTTTTGTAGTTTTTGCGTTATAGCTCGTTGAAAATCATAGCAGGAATATACAAATTTTAGATAATACTTTTTTACATTTTTATGTCACAATCTGTTGTTTTCTAAATGCCTCGGCATGTCACATGATTTTATTACACAATATGCCGAGCCCTGAAACTCTGAACTGAACTAAATAAACAACCCAATTCTCTACTTGAATCCCACAGAAGAATTTCTTATTCATTGATAGCTTCAAAACAGTAAATCTTTTTCCAGGAGTCAGAAGCATAAAAGAATTCACAAAGAATTCATGTGTGAACATAGCAGGATTTTTATGCTGTTAAACTAGATTGGTACCTGAGTTGTCAACGCACAAAATTTATAAGAAGTGCTACTGGAATAGAATTCAGCAGTCGTTAATTAATTATCTCATTTAGTAATGAAGTCTTGTGCAATGAGGCCATTTAAATCCGCCGTCTTTGATTCCATCCACCGTTATCTTCTATCTGAGCTACAGATTTTAATTAACGTAATTAGCGCCGGTAGAACGCAGCAACTTCAGGTCGTCTGAGATTTCAGGCACACCCCGTATACACGCATAGTTCCAGTCATTTTGTTAAGTGCTGCATCAAATAAATGTTCACGCATTTATTAAGAACATTGTTATTGCTATTAGGTATTGATTAGAAATGAAAGAGTACAACTGGTCATTATTGATTCGGTAAACATGTGACAATGTTTTTGTTGGATATTGAATTCTAAGTTTACCTCAATTGTAAAACATTAGTCATTGTACCTTTGTAGTAAACAGTTACAAGGTCAATCAAATTATAACCATTAAATAATATAATTATTATGTAGGTAACTGCATCCCTCTATTAGACACACTATTGTATTATGGATGCATTATTCAACACTAGTGTATTACGAGTATAGTTTAATAAACAACACAGCCCAGCAAAATATGAGGTCTAATGAATAAAGGTCTACTGTGGCCAGCACACGACCTCTCGCCTAATTCTGCTTATTCTACTATTCTACTAATCTAATAAATCGTTTTGCTTACATTTTATAATAGTTTCATGTTCATGTAATATGTAAACCAATATACAAGCAAAATATGTCAACTGTACTGTTAAGGCTCATTCCCACTGCTTATCATAGTCATAGTTTTTGTTAGTTGTCATAGTTTTACACAGTTTTGTATACCGAATTACGTGTAAACATTCACAGTGCTTGTTTTAGTCTTAGTTTTTAGACTTTATCATAAACACAATCACAAAACTATGCAAACTTCAAATTTTTGTTATAATCATAATCATAGTAATTATTTTATGAGATAGCGATATATTTATATACCTGTCTCTTTTTAATGCTGTTGTCAAACAGATTATGATCTTCTTATGTCAAAAAATTATATTAATAATGCTACAGAAAAATTAAAGCAAGGTAAATATAAATAAAAATGTTTCTTCATTACTTAAAAATAGGTTTAAGCCGAGTTTGAGGTACAAATTATAGATAAAATATATTTACAGGTATATTGAGTTAACTGTCATGACATTGTCATAAACATAATTTATATTGTGATGGGAATGGTCAGCGCATGTTTATGATTAAAACAAAAACTTATGTTAAAAACTATGACTATGATAAGCAGTGGGAATGAGCCTTTACTGTCATAATCATTCAAATTTTGTGTAGAAACAAATTTCTTATCATGAATCATGGACAACAAGATACTGGAATTTCTAAAAAGTAGAATACAAAATTATTGTACTACTTTATTTTATTGTTAAATACTACCAAATTCAGCAAATTGTATTTAAAATTTACTGCACCCGTAGATAATTATATTTATTTTATTTTTAATTGCAAAAATTGTCATAAATAAATAATGTACCAATTTATTTAAGGAAAACTATCAAGTCTCAAAAAGTACTATTTCCAGCCTACCAAAATCTTATCCTTACTAAAACCTTAAATATGAAATTTGGTTATTAAAGGTTTGATACTTTTTTAAGTTATCGTGGAAGAAAAATCGTCAGTCCATACGTCCATACATACGCACACACACACACAGACATCATCGTGAAAATATTAAATTCGTATTGTAGAGACCCTGAAACGTGCTTATCCGCCAAAAACTCATACTCGAAAATTTCCACCCATTACAATACCTCTCTTTTAAAATATGAGGCGAGAGGTAAAAATTATAATTTCATTTAAAAAGTCGTAAATAAAACATCGTATTTGACTCGCGCATAATGGGTAATTTAAGAGGATGAAAGTTTATGCACGAGCTGACAGCGATATATATGCTCGTTAAATAATATACTATTTTATTCGATTATGTCAAAAAGTGACGTTTTTTGGTTAAGATATTCGGACGAAAAGCTAACCTTTTAGGTAGAGTATTAATATTTGTGCCGTTGCTAGGTGATCCACTTTTCGTCTTAGGCCGAGAAGTACTTTTCGTACGCAAACGCGTTTTTTTAAGCAAACTGACACAGTCGAATAATTTTTTGTTCTTTTTTGTTTCATTTGTCTGTTTCGCAGATAACTACAATTAGCAAACTAAACAAAAATTTAGAATAATTTATAATAAAATATTAATATTCAAGTTATTTTAAGTTCTCACTTACAATCGAATAAAAAATAGTGTATGTTACACGGACGAAAAAGCTCTCGTACTCCTAAGGTTGCCGAACGAGGCAAAGCCGAGTCATAGTCGTACGAGAACTTGCATTTTTCGTCCTTGTAACATAAATAACTATTATTTTATTTTTTAACATTATAACATAATAAGATAAAGTTACTATAACTGAACCTATTGCAGATATTAGTGGAACAAAGCTAAACTATAGTATGAAATTCTCATGTATATTAATAGTTTGAAACTTAGTCGCATATTCTAATTATTCTGATATGTCTTGAAATGTTCCTAATCATCTAACTTGCCAAGTATTCTAATACGGTATCAATTTATTATAAATTTCCTAATATATCCCATGTTTGTTTATGTTTAATTAAAACTTGAGTCATATAAGTTTATCTCCACCTTAGTATGTATTACTTCGCTAAGTTATTATGTATTATTTACGACTGAAGGTGTGAACATTTTACAACTTTTCGGATGAAAATTTCTGTTTTACATGTCTGTAAAATACAAATAAAATGGCTGGTGAAACAACTAAACTTTGGGTTTCTTTATTATTGTTTATTCATCATTGTGTGGGTATAATATTTTCATGACCTAAATGTACATTCATATTTTCCCTGATTACAATATAATACAGTTTTTACCTTCCGCTTACCTGTAAAGGAAGGTATTGGAATCATGCAAAAAATCGGGTTGTGAGTTTTAAGTGGATGAGCACGAATTAGGGTCCTTACAACTCATTTTTGATAGTTTCTCGATGATGTCTGTATGTATGTGTGTGTGTGTGTGCGTGTGTGTGTGTGTGTGTGTGTGTGTATGTGTGTGGTCCGGGCCGATGCCGGATGTCGCATAACTACGAATTACTCAAAAATTTTGATATTTGGTATTTTACAATTATATACGAATAGGAAGAGCTCATATAAGTCATAAGTCAGATATTAAATGTAGTAATTGAACGGATGATGGCTTCAACACAGAAGAGTTTTCGTGTGAATGAATCTTTTGATTCAGGTGATACTAATTTTAAATGGGCACCGGATTGTACATTTCTGTTTAAAGTGTAGATATGGCGGAAGGTTGTGTGATGGCCACGTCAGATTTTTTCAAGTTTGGCAATGTGCTTCAGATAGCGTAACATGTGTCTTTAAGAAATCATGTTTTTCTCAAGAAACAATATTGACTTAATACATTAATTTAAAATAAAATGAGAAATCAAGATGATTTTAAATTGATAAAGTTTGGTGTTCTGCTTTAAGGTTGTATGTATTTATGTATGAAAGGAAATGAACAAAACCTTGGGCTTAATTTAATTGCAAAAGAAACGATCCAATTTTCCTCAATTACTTTCCGAATTTTCCGGGCCGATTTTTTTTTTTAATTCAAATAAATTTCCCCAAAAGAATAGAATTCTTCGTATTGACGTTTCTATCTTATCTTAAAGTACAAAGAAAAGAAAATTTCCCCCTTAAACCTCACAAATGATGAAATTTAAAATTTCTGAACTGATGAAACAGAATGCTTTATAAGATCCCCGTCCTTTATTTAAGATCAATTCTCAAATATTATGAATTCTGTCTGTAGAATCGCGCAGTTATATTAAAATTTTCAATGAACAGCGAATTAAAATACATGAGATATTAAAAACGGAGCAAATGGGATTTGAAATTGGGAAAAATGGTCCAAGGTCGCCAATAATTAAATTTCTACCAAGATACACATACTGTTCTTTTTACCTGACGCAGCTATTTCAATTTTATTCACATCAAATTTAATTTTATGCGCCATATACTTTGCCGCTGCATTTTTACGTTGCCCGAATTGATTAAATGAATTACCCAAAAATTTTAATATTTGGCATATAACATTTGTATTTAAATTGGAAGAGCTCATTAGATTTTGGTACAAATATCTTCACCAGAAGTGATATTTTTTGAATATTGAAAAGATCAATTGTCAAATATTTATATAAATTTGGATAAATATAGTATTTATTTGTAATAAGAATAAGAGGAAAAGTTGCAACAACAACAAAATTGTCTTTATCTGGTAGCATTAAAGAACTGTAGTCAAATTTAAAAAAATAAATTTATCAGATAAAACGTTGAAATCTTGTAATTCATGATCGGTTGATTTTTGTTTCTCCGTAACAAATATTGACAGGTGAGACGGATGACACGTTGGCACTAACGCCATATAAGTCATAAGTAAGATATTAAATGTAGTAATTCAAAGGAGGATGGCTTCAACACAGAAGAGTTTTCCTGTAAATGAATCTTTTGATTCAGGTGATGTAAATTTCTGTGTTTGAATATTTTAGATTTTTATTTGTATATTTTAAATGGGCATCGGATTGTGCGTATACATTTATGTTTGTAAGTCTAGATATGGCGGAAAGTTGTGTGCTGGCCACATCAGATTTTTCAATTTTAAATACTCGGTTTTGGTACAAACTGTGATTGAACTGAACTAATATCCTTCGTGAGTCCCACATACTCAGTTTTGGTTGATTGTACCCTCGATTGTACCGAACTAAATAAAGTGAAAAAAATTATGTGACCTACGTGCCTAGGCTTTTTATAATTTTTTATTCGCCTTCTCCTATAGACGATCTCTTTAAACCCAATTCAAATTTTCTTTTCTTATTACTTCACAAGTAGTTGAGTTTTTCTCCTAACACGATTCGTGCTGAAAGTTTTCAGTTTTCAGGACTCAAGTTGTCGTATATAGTTATAAAACTATTTAGTATCATGCTAAATTCAATTATAACTTACGTAGCATTAGCACTAAGAATGCAGATATCTCGAAATTATATTACAAGTTCTCAAGGAGCCACTGCTGAAAAGTACAGAATCATTCCTGAAACGCGCGACTCTTGAAGCGTTTTCAGTCTGTCCAGACGGAGCTTGCGAGCTTTGGGCTAAGCTCTCGAGAAGAGCTTTCAAATGAACGCTAGATCTATAATTAAACATTACTTCATGTGTATTTTACAGCTTTTGCAGTAATAAATACATGACATCTGAGTTATTTAGTAACAAGTACTGCACAGTAAATCATTCTTGACTTGATGTATACATATACGAAACATCTGCGCACTAAAACAAGTGACAGCAGCGGCACTGCAGCCAACTCACGTGCACACTTTCACATTTAACTTTGAAAAAAAATCTGCTGTGGCCAGCACAAGACCTCTCGCCTAATTCTGCTTATTCTACTAACCTAATAAGTTTTACTTACATTTTAATAGTTTCATGTTCATGTAATATGTAAACCAAGATGCAAGTAAAATATGTCAACTGTACTGTCACTGTCATAATCATTCAAATTTGGTGTAGAAACAAATTTCATTTTATCATAGACAATAAGAATACATAATTTATTAACCGATTTAAAAAATCTGATGTGGTCACCACATGATCTCTCGTCTAATATTCTACTAATCTAATAAATAATTATACTTATATTTTAATAGTTTCATGTTCATGTAATATGTAAACCAAGATGCAAGCAAAAGATGTCAACTGTACAGTCAATAATAATCATTCAAATTTTGTGTAGAAACAAATTTCATATCATGGACAACAAGATACTGGATTTCAAAAAAGTAGAAAATTAATTGTACTTTATTTTATTGTTAAATACTACCAGATTCAGCAAATTGTTTTTAAAATTAACTGTGCCCATAGATAATTATATTTTCTTATATTTTTAATTGCAACAATAAATAATGTACCAATTTATTTAAGGAAAACTATATCAAGTTTTCGGTTTGCGGATTTCTACCAAAATTTTATCCAGTATTAAGATTCTTAGTAAAACCTTAAAACTTGGGTGTAACAACCGTCAAGTTTAGCATGGTTTCTTACAGTATTTTTATGCAGTTAAACAGGAATGTGTACCTAGCACAGTCGGTCACATGGCAAGGCTATAGGTATAGGTATTAAATAATAAACCAATAAAGAGTATTGTCTATAAAAAGTAGAGTATATCAAAGTCTCTTTCAGTTTGCTTTTTGTGTTTCCGTTTCACACAAAAAAAGTATTCCCTGGAGAAGTTTTTTGTAGTGAAACGTATTTAATTAACGACATCTAAAGACATCACCTGTAGAAGTTCTTTTTCTTCTTAAAAACAAGAAATTTTATAAATACCATACAGTCTTTGATCTTTAATTATATACTAAGAATATTATAATAATCAAACCTTAAAATAAAATGGAGACAAAATCAAGTCTGTGTCTCGTACCATTTTCTACTCCTAATATTCTAATTAATCTAGAATCGTTTAAATAAATTTGTACACTTTGAATATTTTAGTTCCAAACAAAATAATCAGAATTCAATAACAATAATATTTATTTCTTATTCTGAAAAATATTCCAGTTTATTATTAGATAAAAATTAGGTCACCGGGAGAATGAAAACAGAAGTAAAATTTGTTTGCTATACTTCAGAACTTCGTCCGAGATTGAATGTCAACAGTAAAAAAATTGTGCAAAGAAAAATTTTTTACTGGTACTTATATTGACCTATAGGCTGCCACACTAAACTAACCGATTTATTTTAACTCACATTTTATATTAAAAAATCTGCTGTGGCCAGTACACGACCTCTCGCCAAATTCTGCTTATTCTACTTATCTCGAGACTACTCTAAAAATTAGTTTTACTTAAATTTTAATAGTTTCATGTTCATGTAATACGTAAACGATAATGTAAACCAAGATGCAAGCAAAAGATGTCAACTGTACTGTCACTGTCAGAATAATTCAAATTTTATGTAGAAACAAATTTCATATCATGGACAACAAGATAGAATATGAATTGTACTTTATTTTATTGTTAAATACTACCAGATTCAGCAAATTGTATTTATAATTACTGTACCCATAGATAATTATATTTTCTTTTATTTTTAATTGCAAAAATTGTCATAAATATATAATGTACCAATATATTTAAGGAAAACTTTATAAAGCATCAAAAAGTACTACTTCCGGTTTGCGGATTTCTACAAAAATGTTATCCGGTGTTAAGATATTTATCAAAACCTTAAATATGAGATTTGGTTATAAACGGTTTGATACTTTTTAAGTTATCGTGGACGAAAAATCGTCGGTTCAAACACACAAACACACAAACACACACACACACAGACATCATCGTGAAAATAGTAAATTCGTATTCTAGAGACCCTGAAACGTGCTTATCCACCAAAAACTCATACTCGAAAATTTTGACCCATTACAATACCTCTCTTATAGAATATGAGGCGAGAGGTAAAAATTCTGAGAAAAACTTTAGACTTCGTGTGAGTAGAATATAAATTCCTGCGAAGAATTGAACAGTTGTAGTAAGTCCTGCGTGTAATAAAATGGCGTGCGCGTTTAACTAAGCAATTAAAGTTAATTACAGCTTTGTGACAGGGTGCTCATTAATAAGACGAGACGAAATTACTGGCTGGCAAATTGTTTGATTTAATTGTAGACGTTTTTATTAGCACTTGTTGGCTTCATTGACAAATTATACACTTCAATCATTTTTATTTACGGCGCGTCCACCAATTTTTCACTAATGAAACACATTTAAGAGGAAATTACTCATAAGAATACCTAATAATTATTTTAATTAAAGCACAATTAATAGAGTAAAATTCAAATAGCTAGAACCCTGCGCGAAGTACGAATTCTCATCTTAGAGAGAGAAGCATAGATGATAAACAAGAGGAAACTACGCTACTGTCTGTTCTACAGAACATCAGCTTCAATATCTGTTATTCTCATGTTGACATTCGTAGTGTTTTGCTTCGTGTAACGCTGTGAATTTTGTAATTGATTGTGATTGAGTTATGTTTTAGTTTTCTTTGAAAATTAAGTGAAGTGCAAGCTTTGCCTTCTCGCGCAGTCCAGGGTCCTAGCTATTTGAATTTTACTCTAGTACAACAATTTAGTAGTAGTTTGACGAACCTAAAGCCTCATTCTCATACGCATTTGACGTTTACGTTTAAATTTATGTAACTAAATACGAGTATTCATACTAGGTACCACTTTCAAGCACTGTGAATGCTTTTATTTAGTTATATGAATTTAAATGTTCTTAAACGTAAACATAAATGTAAACCTTCAAACTAAATGCTTATGTGAACGAGGCTTAACTGGTAATTAATAAGTGGAAAATTTTCTATCACGTGTCAGTTTGACATTTAAATTAAAAATTGGTTAAATTGTCATTTTGAGTGTAAAACAATTAATAAGGTAAATAATAAATAAACACCGAATAAATCACACATTCACCACTCATGCCATGGACAAGTTAAACGTGATCTACAAACTGTGACGATAAGGAAAGGTGGCAATTCCCGGGCACGTGCTACTCGTATCAGAGCATCTACAAGACTGTCGATATCCGACTCACACCACACCTAGCACGTAATCCCAGACTTCGCCCAAGTGTACTAACGTAATCGAACAAACAAACATGATCATAACTTCATTAGCACACTTGCATTCCTATCATTAATTTTTATTACAATCAACATGATTGCTAACCCTGACATACATTTATTAGTGTTAAATACTTTTATGTTTCAAGTTTCTGTTCAAATTTTTTTTTTTTTTTAAGGGGAAACCCCTATGGCTTTAGGTACTATGCCTATTAGCCAGTAACAATGTGAATTGGATTGTACATATTATTATATAAATCAATGTTTGGACAATCACAACTTCCATGCTCTTCAGTGGGATTTGAACCCACAACCTCGCTGCCCGCTCGGACCACAGTGAGTCTAGTCACGTTAGTCCGCGCGGCCATCGTGGCCGGCTGTTCAAATTTAATGTCCAGGAAATTTTTTATCGTGCATTCCATCAGCGTAATCAGCATTCAAAAAAATTTTCAGAAATAATTAATGCACATGTGAGAATATAAGTGAAAATTGCCTGTCAAATAGCGGCGCCGCTACATTGAATCTTCAATGAGTCTTGGAAAAGAATATTTCTAATTTATTCATAACTTTAAAACACTGAATCCAGGATTCAGAATAAATTCAGGACCAGAACTTTAGACAAACTGAATAAAAATCTAACAAACCAATGTCTGATAACTTCACACACATTAGGTAAAACGTGGATGTAATTATTTATTTAATAGTCAAAAATCATACAAACAAAATATAATGTTCTATGTAATGTTTGACAAAAATATTTATTCTCAATAAACCGTTTGCAGAAAGGTGCAGAATTGAAAACCGATATCTCCGTAAACCGGTAACCGAATGATGTAGCTTTGTGTGTTGCTGAAGAAAGAACACAACATGTGGCTACAGTGAGACAAAGCGAGATGTGAGATTAGTGGATTGTAGTATAGCAAACCACATGTAATTTTGAACATAAACACTCGACTATATTTAGACAACGACGCACGGCGAGCACAGAACCTGAGCAAGGTGAAATAATTTTATCTGCATATTTGGACGTTACCTATGATGATCAAACAAAATCACACATTATTATACACTCAAATTATAATTCAAGCTATTTTAAGATAAATATTGTCTTTTATCCATCTCCGAATAAACTGTTAGTTTATTATTGACTTCAAGATAATGTTTTTATAATCATTAAATAGACAGAATGGATTTACAGATTTTTAAAATTAAAAACAAAATCCATTCTTAAGATTGAACCATAAGAAGTTTGTTTAAAATAGAAATTTTTCTGAATTGATGGGTGTTGGAGGTATGATAACTCAAATAACACTGAATAATTTTTTTAAATTTTGTGCATAATATTATGACACCCTAGATTAGATCTGATTAGATTTTTTTTAGTGGTAGTTTCTTAAAGATCTGAAGAGTTTTTCTGGAATATCCTCAAAAATGGATTAATAGGAATTTTGTAATAAAAATGTTTACTATCTTCAATTTGTATTCAAAACGTTGTTTCTATCTAGCATCATTTTACAATTACAAGTAATTAAAAATTCTACTTTGTTACAATTTTGATTTATCTGCCTACCAATAAAAATATTTCAGTGTTAATGTCAAATAAATTTTTGACATTTTGACAAATTAAAATTTAAAATATGAAATATCATTTATTATTTATAAGGTCATAATGAACTTTAATAATATTATAAAAACTACAGTTCTCGAATTCCCTTCTACAATGGTATATTTATGAGTAAAGTATCTTCATACACATTTATATTTAGTATAAAATAGTAGAGTATGGCGAGAGAAAATTTGTTGGCCTCATCAGATTTTTATTAATATTTAAAAGACACAGCTGTTAATAATTGATCCTTTAAGTATATAATCTTTATTGAAACAAATTTTACGATAGTAATTTTATGCTGTAAAAGATAAACAGTAACTGAAATATAATTATATCTAACTGGATTCAAATTTAAATTAACTATAATAACACTCCACTATCTGATCCAATTTTACAATATTGATAAAATATTTTCGGTAAATTTCCTGGTCTATAGAAAATGGAAACACCCTGTCAAAGTCTAATTCAAAAGCCGTGTACCTCACTTCAGAAGTATTTCTCAATAACCGCTAAAATAAAACTTGAGTTTGGTGTTGGGGCCTCAAAGTTCCGCTACTTTTACCGTTACGTTTACCGCTAACGGTTCGCAACATGTTTCTGGTAATTTGACCGGTTCGACACATGTATTGATTTTTATATACGGTTAGTAAATTTGAAGGAATTAGCTGTAATTGGTCCGATGGGATTTCATCCTTTTTATGATTAGCTCGCCGGCTTTATCAGGATTTTCCGCTGAAATATGACTGATGATTTGCTGTTTATTTCATTTCATTTTACAAAACTTGAGCAGTAAATTATTTTTAAACAAATATTCGAATTGCCGAGTTTTAAATTTGTGCCAAAAATAATTCAGCAGGATTTTTTTAATTAGTCGCCATTTTTGTTTCAGGATTTTTTCAGCACTGAAAAATATTTTATAAGTACACTTAATTCATACTGAATCCAATGCCGCAAACAGAACTCAATTATCTTTTGTAGTTTTTGAGTTCTAGCTCGTTGAAGATCGCAGCAGGAATTATAAATTTTAGAAAAAACTTATTTTTCATGTTTACGTTTTTTGAATCATGCATTTTTCCCAAATTGGGTGTGGTAGCCTACATATTGTGAATAATTGCTATAGATATAAAATCCGTAATAAAATAATTAAATAATTCAAATTCTCCTTCGTCTATATGAAATTTCAATTGATCGTTTTTCAGTTTCAGTTTTCAGTTTAAAAGCTAGTCGTTCATCCGAGTGATGTATTTACTATCACTGAAGCATTTTTCAGCTTTAATATCGTGATTTACATGCATGTTTTCAGACAGTTCAGAAAAACTGAAACGCCGTTCTCATAATTCTTACTAAACTGCTAACAACCCGAACCATTCATCATCGATCTCTTTACTTTGTACGAAGAGTGGATAGGATTCCTCATACGTTTATAAGAATTCAGATTATTGAGAGTTAAAAAATCTGACGTGGACACCACATGACTTCCTTGTACGCCTTGTTTGTTCATACTTTTCTTAATAACTAAAATGTAGAATAATATAAAAAATTCTTTTAACTTATTATACTAGTATACTCACAAATATATTTTGGTCATTTTATTTAAACTGCAGAAGAAGATAGGAAGCATATTTTACTATTGTCACTGTCATGTCATAAACATTTAAATTTTACGTAGTAACAAATGTTAATCGATCATGGACTACAAGATACCGAAATACTAAATTATAAATATATTCTTTAATTATTCTTAAATGATACCAGATACAAAAATATTTATAAAATACCGATTGTAGGTAATAATCACATAATCTTTCATTTAAAATAAAAAAAATCTGCTGTGGCCAGTACACGACCTCTCGCCTAATTCTGCTTATTCTACTAATCTAATAAATAGTTTTACTTACATTTTAATAGTTTCATGTTCATGTAATATGTAAACGATAATGTAAACCAAGATGCAAGCAAAAGATGTCAACTGTACTGTCACTGTCATTATAATTCAAATTTTGAGTAAAAACAAATTTCATATCATGGACAACACGATACTGGTACTTAGTTGCACTTTATTTTATTGCTAAATACTACCAGATTCAGCAAATTGTATTTAAAATTAACTGTACCCATTGATAATTATATTATCTTTTATTTTTATTTGCAAAAATTGTCATAAATAAATAATGTACCAATTTATTTAAGAAAAACTATACCAAGTTCCAAAAAGTACTACTTCCGGTTTACGGATTTCTACCAAAATCTTATCCGGTGTTAAGATCCATATTAAAACCATAAATATGAAATTTGCTTATTAAAGGTTTGATAGTTTTTCGGTTATCGTGGACGAAAAATCGTCAGTCCATACATTCATACAAACACACACACACACACACACACACACACACACACACACACACACACACACACACACACACACACACACACACACACACACACACACACACACACACACACACACACACACACACACACACACACACACACACACACACACACACACACACACACACACACACACACACACACACACACACACACACACACACACACACACACACACACACACACACACACACACACACACACACACACACACACACACACACACACACACACACACACACACACACACACACACACACACACACACACACACACACACACACACACACACACACACACACACACACACACACACACACACACACACACACACACACACACACACACACACACACACACACACACACACACACACACACACACACACACACACACACACACACACACACACACACACACACACACACACACACACACACACACACACACACACACACACACACACACACACACACACACACACACACACACACACACACACACACACACACACACACACACACACACACACACACACACACACACACACACACACACACACACACACACACACACACACACACACACACACACACACACACACACACACACACACACACACACACACACACACACACACACACACACACACACACACACACACACACACACACACACACACACACACACACACACACACACACACACACACACACACACACACACACACACACACACACACACACACACACACACACACACACACACACACACACACACACACACACACACACACACACACACACACACACACACACACACACACACACACACACACACACACACACACACACACACACACACACACACACACACACACACACACACACACACACACACACACACACACACACACACACACACACACACACACACACACACACACACACACACACACACACACACAGACATCATCGGGAAAATATTAAATTCGTATTCTAGAGACTCTGAAACGTGCTTATCCACCAAAAACTCATACACGAAAATTTTGACCCATTACAATACCTCTCTTATAGAATATGAGGCGAGAGGTAAAAATTGTCTTAAATTAAATATTTATCGAAATTTTTTTAAAATTTACTACTTCCGGTTTGTAGATTGAAACAAAAAATAGGAGGTGCACAACTAGATGCTATAACAGTCCTAAATACAAAATTTCAACTTTCTACGTCTAATCGAATTTGAGTTATGCGACATACATACGTACATACGTACATACCTACATACGTACAGACGTACATACGTACATACGTACATACGTACATACGTACATACGTACAGACGTCACGACGAAACTAGTCATAATGGATTCAGAAAAGGTCAAAACGGATATTTCCATCAAAATCTGAAAACCGAAATTTTTCGCGATTACAATACTTCCTTATTACTCCGTACAAGGAAGTAAAAATATGCAAATATAAAGATAACATTTTTGTACAGTCATCAACTAATTTGATGTTAGTCGAAAATACATCACAGGGAAGATTTTTGTGCAGTTATACTTTAAAACCTTATTATTAAAATAAAATGATTTTAATAGTTGTTGTTGAAATTGAAACCAATAATGTGTTTGAAATTCAATCTGGCATGTTATGGTATTATGTTATTATTCTAATGTGATATCTATGGGAAAAGTATTTTTTTCTCTGTGAAAAACTCCGTCTGTTATTCTATCAGATTTGCGAAACGAATTTGGCTTTGAAAATTTAACCAGAAGCACAATGGAATTGATACAAAATTTATTCAAATCACCTGAATTTTTAAATACAATAACTTTACCAATTTACATACAAATTGAAGAGTTATTAACAATAGCAGAAGCTGTAGAGATTCTATGCATGAATTTTACAAAATTGACTGAATACCAAATTAGATTTACAAAGAGGGAATTTTAACACATTCATACAATTTTGATACTCGTACCAAATTTATATGCAATTTATCAAACGTTAATGAAAGAAAAAGAATAAAAAGCACTGAAATGCGCTAAATTGCGAAGAAATGCACAGATGCTCGTAAAAAGAATAAAATCAATCCTAACCGAGTATGTGGGATGTGGACCTCAAGAAGGCTTTATTGCTATCAAACGCAGAGCAAAAAAGCATCTTACAATGAATCATTTTACAATGATATACTTATAGGTTGTGCTTACATGGTACAGAATGAAATTTACAAAAAAACCTTGCCGTATTTTGTTAATAATTTCTAAAAATTACTAAAAATGTGAGTTTTACATAAGTTATTACAGTCAATGAGTTAACTATTTTAAAAAATCTCTCTGTACCCGTCTTCCGACTAACGTATATTATCGATTTATTTTGTGCATTAATCAACATATAATATGGATTATTAAATGATAAAAATTAGCTCCAAGTTTTGCAAATTGATTTCACAGCATAATAATTGGTATTTATTAATGAGTCATGATTCTTCATGTTAAATTTCAATTTGAATTTTTGGTGACCGGACAGAACAGAACAATGAAAAAACAGAACATGAAAAAACAGAACATGAAAAAACAGAACATGAAAAAAAAGAACATGAAAAAACAGAACAGTGAAAAAACAGAACAATGAAAAAAGAGAACAATGAAAAAACAGAACACTGAAGAAACAGAACAATGAAAAAAGAGAACAGTGAAAAAACAGAACACTGAAAAAACAGAACATTGATAAAACAGAACATGAAAAAACAGAATATGAAAAAACATAACAATGACAAAACAGAACTCAAGAAGGGATTTGTTAGCTTTGATTAGTTTATGTCAAAAAAACGGAGTTCTGTTGGACTCAATTAGGGTTTTGATAGTATTGATTAGTTTATTTAAAAAAACGGAATTCTGTTGGACTCAATTAGGGTTTTGTTAGTATTGATTAGTTTATTTTTAAAAAGACGGAGTTCTGTTGGACTCAATTAGGGTTTTGTTAGTATTGATTAGTTTATTTAAAAAAACGGAATTCTGTTGGACTCAATTAGGGTTTTGTTAGTATTGATTAGTTTATTTTTAAAAAGACGGAGTTCTGTTGGACTCAATTAAGGTTTTGTTAGTATTGATTAGTTTATTTAAAAAAACGGAATTCTGTTGGACTCAATTAGGGTTTTGTTAGCATAGATTAGTTTATGTCAAAAAAACGGAGTTCTGTTGGACTCAAGAAGGGTTTTGTTATCATAGATTAGTTTATGTCAAAAAAACGGAGTTCTGTTGGACTCAAGAAGGGTTTTGTTATCATAGATTAGTTTATGTCAAAAAAACGGAGTTCTGTTGGACTCAAGAAGGGTTTTGTTATCATAGATTAGTTTATGTCAAAAAACGGAGTTCTGTTGGACTCAAGAAGGGTTATGTTAGCATAGATTAGTTTATGTGTTCTGTTTTTTCATGTTCTGTTTTATCAATGTTCTGTTTTTTCAGTGTTCTGTTTTTTCAGTGTTCTGTTTTTTCACTGTTCTGTTTTTTCATTGTTCTGTTTCTTCAGTGTTCTGTTTTTTCATTGTTCTGTTTTTTCATTGTTCTGTTTTTTCATTGTTCTGTTTTTTCATTGTTCTGTTTTTTCATGTTCTGTTTTTTCATGTTCTGTTTTTTCATGTTCTGTTTTTTCGTGTTCTGTTTTTTTCATTGTTCTGTTCTTTCATGGAATCGAATTTTTTTATAATACAGCCAGAATCGTTCAAATTGTTAATCTTCTGGATTTACAAGTGTAGCGCCATAAGTTCAGTTTAATTAGAGTTTTTGCCAAAACCGAGTAAGAAGGATGTTAGGTTTTTTTTTATTTAGTTCAGTTCAATCAGAGTTTCTACAATAACTGATCATTTGGCGCTCAAGAACACTGCCACACCCAAAATAAATATATATTTATTTATGTATTATTGATTATCTATATTGCTTATTTATTTACTTTATAAGATAAAATTGATTTGACAGCTGAGGGTTACGATTGCCACAATTTTCTATTTTATATTGAATATTTATGTAGATTTCTTATCAACAGTAGTTTTATTGATCAAAATATTAACTGATAACAGAATAGATACATAATCTAGCTTCTATTAGAACAGTTAAACTATTTTCTGTTAAAAATGCTGCCAAACGAAAGCAATTAAAACAATTAACAAAGAACCAACCCCGGTTTCTCTCTGCTAAAAAATTATACGATTTTAAATACTGGATCTGGTTTCCGTTTTTAATACTGCGATAAAGCAGATGTTCCAATGTAATCCCTATTATACACTGTAAAAAATCGGTGTAAAATTACCATGATAATTAAGTATATATTACAATGATTGTCAAGTTTTCGTCCAGAATTCTGTAAAAATACAGTATTTAACAAAATTGGCGTAAAATTACAATAATTAAATATGTTTCTTGTACTATTACATATATATTGCAAAATTACATTTCCCCTTGTGTAATATTACAATTGCTTATACCTATTCTGTGTTCTTACATTCAAGATGTGTAATATGTCTAACCTTTTTGTAATCATACTAAGTTAAATGTAATTTTTCCATAAATAATATGGAATATTACTACAACTTTGTGGAACTACATAATATTAATGTAACAATATTACTAAAATAATGTAATAATATATATCTTATTGATTATTACAGTAATTTAAAAATGAATGTGATTTTTTCTATTAAACTACGGAATTTTACTAGCAATGTGTAAAACTAATCATGCATAGCTTTTATATTTACCTTGTAATATTACTAGTAATGTGTAATATCACTAGTAATGTGTAACATTACTTAATTAATTTATTATGTCAGTAATTTGAATTTGAATGTGATTTTACCTATGAAACTGTGACATATTACCAGGAGTAGGGAAAACTAAGCATGTATAGTCGTGTATAGTTTTCATATTGGCCCAGTAATATTACTAGTAATAATATTACTGTAGCAATTTTATGGAGAATAAGATTTTTATTATTAATCTACAGAATATTACTAGTAATGTGTAAAATTAAGCATGTCTAGTTTCACTATTGGCCAAGTAATATTACTAGTAATGTGTCATGTTGCTAGCTATGTGTAATATTACATCCGTAATTTATAATTATACAGTAATTTTTTAGAGAATGTTATTTAACCCATTACACTACGGAATATTACTTGCAGTGTGTTTAACTATCAGCACTCATAGTGTCCATATTGGCACAGTAATATAACTAGTTATGTGTAATATTACACATCAGTTATTTATTATTACAGTAATTTTATAAAGAGGATTGAAGAAAAATTCTGACTGATAATAGAATTAAAATATAATGAAATAAATGCTTCTTTGCTAATTATTGTTAGGTATTATAAATTTTAAAATCTCATTTTCATTTGAAATAATAAGTTTTGTCAATACAACGGCTTTGTTATTAAAATTAAAAATTTGTATGCCTGAGAATACATCGTCTTGAATTTGGAATTATATCTAACAAAGATATTTTATTGCAAAAGTTCAATTTAACTCATATTTATATTGTAGATAAGATTTTTGTATCTAGCAGAAGTTCGATTGCTAAAATCACAAGTGAATTTTAAAAAAATGTATCATTTTTTCCTTGTAATTCATTTGTTATAGCTTTATAAATTTTAATTTTAAATGTTCCCGCTTTTTCAATCTCTGTATTATTACAGCCATTTTATAGTGAATGTGATTTTACTTATTCACCTATGGAATCTTACAAGCAGTATGTAAAACTAAGCATGCGCAGATCTAATATTCAGTGAAAGTGCTAGTCTGCTCATGACAAATTTCGTCGTAGTAGAAGAGTAGAACTGGACGTGAATTACTTTTATTTTGTTGATTTTATTGTTTTGATGTGCTGAAAACGAGCTTTAACGTGTTTTCAATAATTTGGCGTTATATAAGTGTTAAACAGTTCTGCCATAGGTAAGTTCATTAATAATTTTTAATCTAAGAAAATAATTATGCGCATGTTACATTTTGGTATTTATTATTTATGGTGTGTCAGAGACTTTAACTTAATAAAACTGATAATACTACGTAAGAATATTACTGGCAGTGTGTAAAACTATGCATGCACAGTTTCCATATTACGCCATTAATATTTAATATTACATCTGTAAGTTATTTTTATTACAGTTGTTTTTAAATAATGTGATTTTACCTATTAAACTATGGAATATTACTAAAAGTGTTGAAACTTAGCATGCATAGTTTCCGTATTGGCCCTGTAACTTTACTAGTAATGAGTAATATAACAATTGTAATTTATTATTACACCTATTTTAAAGCGAATGTGATTTTACCAAAATAATTATAAGAAATATTACTAGCACTTTGTAAAACTGATCATTTTTAAATTTAAATTAGTTATTTTAGTTATAAGAATTATTACTGGTTGTCAAATATATTATAGCTAAACTCCGAATGAAATGTAGCTATTTTTATTTATACCTACTGTAAATAATTAATATTAATGTTAAAATAGACTTAATTTTGTTCATGTCTCAAGAAATGTTTAAGATTTAATATCTTGTGATATGCAGTGTCTTCTTGCATTCTATTAAAGAATTGTCTAATAATATTTTAATTGTTACATCGATACATTGAAAAAATGTATCACGAAAGAAATGTAATAAATCATATTTTCATACTTTTTGGGTTTGATTAATTAACACAATTTTTCAATTATGTAGCCACCAAGATGTCTAAGAAAATATTATATCGTATTTGGGACATTACCAGAACAAAAAAAGTTCTAATCGCACTAGAAGATGCCGATGATTTATACGAAAAATTAATATTAAAAGGTAGGTACTACTCTTCTTTAATAGAAACAATGGTTTCCTAAACATGTAAATTTTGTTTCAGCCTCAGTAAAATTAGACATTGATGGCGCCAGTTTAGTTTTAGAATCAGACGGATCAATTATTGATGAAAGCGAAGTATTAAGATGTTTGGCCAGTGAGACACTAATTTTACTTCAAAAAACAGAAAAATGGTGTGCAAAATATGATACTAAAGAATCTTCATCTACTATTTCTGTGCCTTCTTTATCAGATGAAGATATCGCATCTTTAATTGCTATTGACAGTGGATCCTTCTCTAAGTCGGAACTCTCAGGTGACGATTTTCCAAACATCAATACAAACACTTGGCTCAGTATGCCACTACCATTTGAATCACTATCAAAAGAAACAATGAATGACTGTATCGCTGGTAAAAGGAACATGCATGTGTCAGTTTCGGAAGTCATTCATATGGCTGTAAATAAAATGCGTGAAATAAAAACGTATTTACCATCAAGTGCAATAAAAATAGTCGCAAGAAGAATAACTGAAAAATTTCCAGAAATGTTTTTAGATAAAGATGACGACGGAATAATTATTGGAGATGGAATTCATACAGTGGTGTCAAAAATGCAAGATAGAAATAACTACTTGAACAGACCGCATAAGAAAAGAAGTCTATTGAAAGAACTTGAAATCCCCAAAAAGAAAATGAAAGCAATGAACAACAAACGAGCTGGATGTTCACATTGGCAGCCAGAGGCAGATACAACTGAATTAGAATTAGAAGAACAGCGAAAACAATTAGTCACATGTAAATGGGATGATAACGAAGAATTAAAATCCCTCTTAAATAGCTCATATCCATTACAACGGCAGTTTTTAAACAATTCAACACCGCCAACAATAGAAAGTATAAAAAATGAGTGGCCCTTATTACTTAATTTTGACGTTATAAAATGGCATTATCATAAATTGATGGATCACCCCATTGAACATTTAACTTCTGGTCTTCTGAGGAAAGCGGAAAAAATTATTAAATTCGAAAATTTAAAAAAAAATAACAATATTAATATTGATGATATGTCTGAAGATGAGATACTTATGGAATCACTAAAATCAATTGCTAATTATTTCAAAGAAAATATTCATGTTTTTTTAGTAAATTTTGAGGTGATATATTATTTTTCTTTTTTACGCAAATTGAATAGTTACCAATGTTTATTTTGTTTTAGGAGGGAACTCTTAAAGAAGAAATGAAATGCAAATTTCTTGCGCCATCTATATTACACGTACAAGGTTTGTTTCAATCTTTAGAAACGTACAATGTTATTCATGTTTATGTGTTACTTTATTAGTTTCGTTTAATCATTATTGTTGAAATACCTACAAGCTGTTTTATAACTTCAGGCACATCCGTTCAAAGTACCTTTATTATATTATAATGTTGATTACGGATCAATAACAATTATAATAACAATTTAAATATTATTTTGAATCCGTAATCAACATATTAAATGAATATACCTTTCACTTATGCGCTTGAAGTTGAAAAACACTTTGTTATTTGATTTAGTTATTTTCATACACTACTCGAACTTTAAAACAATAACGCACTCGGCTATGTCAATTTTATAACTTATGCATTTGTGCGTCTGACAACTTTGGTTACAAAAAATATTGTATCAGAAATTTTGTAAAACAATTGTTCTTTTAATTGTTCTTTTATTAGGTATCGAAAACGTATATTATGTAAGCATCGAAGGAAGAGTTATAGATGGAGACCAAATGAATTTCACGAATTCGCTGCAAATCGCATTTGCAACATATTTTATATTTAATATGGAATATACTAAAGAATTTTGTTGCACTCTGGAATTTTTACAGAGATATGTGTTGAAGATTCATCCTGACGCAGGATCAAAAGGCAAGAAAGGTTCTTTTAACAAAGTATTATCGTACATGAACAAGTTACAAAAATTTGTTTTGCCAAAACAAGCAAAATAGTAATTTTTATACAGAATTTTTGTTTTGTTTTTAATTTGAAGTATTTATTTTGCAATAAGATGCAAAATAATTTTTGTGCAGAATTTTTGTTTTGTTAAACTTTTAAATATATATATATATATATATATATATATATATATATATATATATAAGAAATAGGAATATTTTTTTAGGATAAAAGAGTTATTTACATATCAAAGTAAAAAAAAACTGTGATTAATATAATATATGGTCTAATTCTATATTTCAGTTTGGATAAATTCGTTTTGATTTAGAATATCAATTTCTTTTTGTAACCATCTGAATTAGAATTGATCCGAACGTACAGTCTGTCCGCGTTGTGATGTATGCTTGTTAAATGTTATGTATGTCTAAACAGCTTAACTCAGATACTCATATTTGATGACGCACCGGTCACCACAACGCGAACAAACTATAGTACGTACACTGCTCATTAGTATTCTACAAAATAGAGTTTATGTCTGATTTTTCTACATGTTATCATATCATAAGTATACTATTTATATTCTTATTTTTTTATTTCAAATAAATATAATCACAAAATAAGCATTTATACATTTTTATTATCTAATACTATTCGATTGCGATTCTTTCTTTCAGTGAAACAAAATCCTAACTCCATCCTTTTATTTCTGTAAATTTACATGTCTATCCTGTAAATATCTACATTAAAAAGTGGAGGTTTTACAAATATGATCTGGTAAAAATTACATATTTAATTTGTAAATTTACATAATTGCCTTGTAAATAATTACATATAAAAATGAAAGATTTACACTTTCCTTGTAAATAATCACATTTAAATATAAAGATTTTACAAAACTGATCTTGTAATAATTACATATTTAAACTGTACATTCACATACTTACCTGGTAAATAATCACTATCGAATATAAAGATTTTACAAATATGATGTAGTAAATATAACATATTTGATCTGTAAATGTACAAACTTACCTAGTAAAAATCACATTTTGATGTGAAAATTTTAAAAGTACATAATAGTTCAAATTACATATTCATACTACATATTTACAAACTTATCTTGTGAAAACTTACATTTGCTTATACATTCTTTACAAGTGTAAGTGTAAGTTTTACATACACATGCAATAATTTACAAGTTAGTCTTGCATTATATCACATTTTTATTATGTAAATATTTACATTTTTAATGAAATCTTTTCCAAAATATCAAGTGCAAAATTCCAAGTGTATGTAATATTACATCCGTTCAGTAATTTTACAAAACAATAAAAATATTTGTAAAAATACATTCTCTGTAATATTTACTATGATTATCATTGGTAACAAAGTTGCCAATGATAATCATTGTAAAATTACATAAATATTTTTTACAGTGTATCATACGAAGAATGCAGCTTTGTTCCTAGGGATTTTTGTTTTATTTTAGTGTTTTTCTTGCTGAATTCTAAAGTAAAACATTGGCCGGCAGGCCAACCTGTCACGGGATTTATCATTGTCTTTGAAATTATTATTAATTGCGCAATGTTGAATTAATATTTTACACAGTTGGGTGGGGCAGCCTCACATACTGTGAGATATCTGTCATTACTTCAAGTAATTTTTAAAATACTCTCGATTTTACTTTTTCTTCCCCACTACTACGGCTGCCCCAAACCAGCCCGAAACTCGTACTTTGCCGCGCCTCCTAGCTACGCAATGTCATTTTGAAGTTGAAAAATACTGTACAAGTGTTTTCGTTACGAGTAAACTGTCAGTTTATTATTGACTTCAAGATAATGCTTTTTAAACATTTAATAGAGACAGAATGAATCTACAAATTTTAATAATTAATTTCTGTCATGAGGTATACCCGTGTAAAGTTTGCATAAATTGGAAATTTGTATTAATTTTTCAGAATTTATATAATCATGTGCAATTTTTACTTCCTTGTACGGAGTAATAAGGAAGTATTGTAATCGCAAAAAATTTCGGTTTTCAGATTTTGATGGAAATATCCGTTTTGACCTTTTCTGAATCCATTATGACTAGTTTCGTCGTGACGTTTGTACGTATGTACGTACGTATGTATGTACGTACGTCTGTACGTATGTATGTCGCATAACTCAAATTCGGTTAGACGTAGAAAGTTGAAATTTTGTATTTAGGACTGTTATAGCATCTAGTTGTGCACCTTCTATTTTTGGTTTCAATCTACAAACCGGAAGTAGTAAATTTTAAAAAAATTTCGATAAATATTTAATTTAAGACAAATTTTTTTATTTTAAATGAAAGATTATGTGATTATTACCTACAATCGGTGTTTTATAAATATTTTTGTATCTGGTATCATTTAAGAATAATTAAAGTATATATTTATAATTTAGTATTTCGGTATCTTGTAGTCCATGATCGATTAACATTTGTTACTAAGTAAAATTTAAATGATTATGACATGACAGTGACAATAGTAAAATATGCTTTATATCTTCTTCTGCAGTTTAAATAAAATGACTAAAATAGATTTGTGAGTATACTAGTATAATAAGTTAAAAGAATTTTTTATATTATTCTACATTTTAGTTATTAAGAAAAGTATGAACAAACAAGGCGTACAAGGAAGTCATGTGGTGTCCACGTCAGATTTTTTTTATTAAATTTTTTAAGTATATATAGGTAATCCTAGTTGCGGAATGAAATTTTAGCATTCTTGCACTGGCCACAAAACTACGTTAGTAGTAGTAGGATTTTAGGACATAGACGGGCTTCTTAAGAATATTTAGTTCATAGTGAAGGCTGGTATATAATGGATATAAACCTTTACTTATTTTGTATTCTGTAAAGTCGAATAAGGATTTCCAGGCTATGGCTCAGACTTCAACTTAACAGTATACAGAAAGAGTGACCAGTGACATCCATTACACCAGCGTTAGTTGTTAGTGGACAGTAGGTACACTACAGGGGAGATTGTATGTGTGTGCGGTGTTTTTCGTATCCGTTGTGAAGTGAGCGTTGCAATTACAGCACCTTGACGTTGTAAGTTCATAACTGTTCTGGAAATAGAATACACCGCACTCGACATAAACATTGAAAATTAGCCTAGCATTCCTGACACAAGTACACGTTCCTAGTCAAATACTTCACTCTGGCAATGTCCAACTCAACAAGTATAAATCACCCTATAAATTTTTATGACTTTTATTTCGTATCAGATGTCAAGCCAATGATGATTACACTCAGAATTTTGATGTTTTCCAATACATAAAAGTATAGCCGATATAAGACTTGCAGTTTATGTTTGCGGCATAAAAAATAAGAAATGGCGAGGGTACGGAAATAACTCACATCCTGTGAATTTATTAAATTGAGAAAAATGTTTCCCAGAGCTCTTCCAGTATAATTTGTTAGTTGTGTTCATATTTTAAGAAATTGAAGTTTGATTAAACCGAAATTGATTTCGGGAAATTTGAAAATAATTTTATCTGGTCACGGATTTTAGGAAATGAACAAAATGTGTACTATTCTGACTGAATTCGAACCTCAATTTATTATAAAATAAATAAATAAAAAATTTCCGCTTTGGGTGTGGCAGCCTCACATAACATGAATCATTACTAAAATATACACAACTTCAATGGCATTTAGTACTCAACTTACTGATCATAGAACAAAAAGAATTTTTATAAAAATCGTAAATTTAGGGACAGTTTTCACAAGAAGCACTGGATTGTTGATTGTATAATGAATATCTAATTTACTGGAATGGAATAAAATTAAATAATCAATTGTGCATTTGAAAACAGTGACCCAAAACAGTGACCCAAAACTGTTTGATTTAAAAACCTGGAAACTAAATTTCGAATTTTGAAAAAATTCTTTCAGTTGAGCAATAACTTGTGTAACAAAAGTTAAGGATGAATAGTATTGGACGCACTGATGAATCAAAAGAATTTTGTTGAAACTCGCAAATTAAGAAATGGGACATTCTGTAAGTACCTACAAATTTCTTTCCTGCTTGTAAAATTATTATTACATGAATGTAATTACGCTAATAAATACTGCATAACTATTGTTTCACTTTATTTGTATTCAAATGTGACAACCATGTTGATATGGTTTTCAAATTACTGTTAATTTTACGAATTTCAACAAAATCCTTTTTGATTCATGATCAGTGCGTCCAATACTATACACATCCATAAATTTTATTACGAGCCCCGTAAACTATATCTTCGGACACTTTGTGTTTTATGTATTTAGTCTTATTTATTATATACAATATACATATTATTTTTAATGTCCGCAACATTAGAGACGGATTATGCAAGATATTTTGCTATTTTTCTACCACTAGTAGTACCTACCAGATAAATTTATTAGATATAAGCTATTTTATTACCAAAAGAAACTATATTATTTTATCTTAGCGCCTCAAGAAATAATTTTCAAGCGATTTGAGTACTTTTTTAAATGAATATATACCCAGTTATGTATTAACTTTTTTCATAATAAATTTAACTAAAAGCAAGCTAATTAGTTATTGTATTCAAAATAATGTAGCAATTTTTACTTCCTTGTACGGAGTAATAAGGAAGTAGTGTAATCGCGAAAAATTTCGGTTTTCAGATCTTTGACCTTTTCTGAATTTATTATGACTAGTTTCGTCGTGACGTCTGTACGTATGTACGTATGTACGTACGTCTGTACGTATGTATGTCGCATAACTCAAATTCGGTTAGACGTAGAAAGTTGAAATTTTGTATTTAGGACTGTTATAGCATCTAGTTGTGCACCTCCTATTTTTGGTTTCAATCTACAAACCGGAAGTAGTAAATTTTTAAAAAATTTCGATAAATATTTAATTTAAGACAAATTTTTTAATTTTAAATGAAAGATTATGTGATTATTACCTACAATCGGTATTTTATAAATATTTTTGTATCTGGTATCATTTAAGAATAATTAAAGTATATATTTATAATTTAGTATTTCGGTATCTTGTAGTCCATGATCGATTAACATTTGTTACTATGTAAAATTTAAATGATTATGACATGACAGTGACAATAGTAAAATATGCTTTATATCTTCTTCTGCAGTTTAAATAAAATGACTAAAATATATTTGTGAGTATACTAGTCTCGATACTAGTATAATAAGTTAAAAGAATTTTTTATATTATTCTACATTTTAGTTATTAAGAAAAGACAAGGAAGTCATGTGGTGTCCACGTCAGATTTTTTTAGACTCAATTAGTTTTTGAAGGTAGATAGAAGGAAGGTTTTGCAACAAAACGTCTTTCTTCACTTTCTTTATTAATTATAAAATAAGTCGTCCGGTTTCGGATGTTAGTACATCCATCCTCAGTTTTCCATTAGTTTTTCATAAATAGGCTTAATTGAATAAAAATAAGTGTCCGAAGCTATAGTGGTAGGGCTAGTATTGGGTGTGGAAGCCTCACATACTATGAATGATTAATATAAATACATATTTGAGTTTTTCAATGAAGTTTCGTGATGGTTTGTATTTCGTACCCAGGTCAGAGAGAGCGCTGTCGCTGTCCTCCCGGTCCCTGCGATGCCGCCTGCGTCGAACCCGGGGCAGCGTGGACAGCATCTCCGAGCGGCATGTCCGGTAGCCGGTGCCGGCGCTGGGGTAGTAGTGCATGGCACCAGCTGCTAGTCCCTCATACCGAACACCAACACACCATCTCCATAGCAGACACTTGTGTTAATAGTCAATTACACCGTCTTCATAACCAACTGTGTTCATTGTACAATCACTTTGTTGGATAATTAATTAATTAGTTGTGTTTTCAGGTGGACACCATCTTCAACGGTGCTCCAACTTCACACAGTAATGTCTTCTGAAAAGTTCAACTACGGTAATTCTATGTTACGGTTCATAACGACACAGAACCGTAACATACAAATGCTTTTGTTCAACTTTACAGAACACAGAATCGGTTACATCAATTTTAAACCCGTTTTTAAAGTTCAATTTTACAGAATACAGAATAAATAACCGGTTACATCCATTATAAACCAGCATACAGGCGTTTGAAGTTTACTAATAACTTTAATTTAGAGAAAATAATTACTTACAAAAATTTATTGCTTAACATCATTAAATTTTCAAAATGTTCAAAAGAAAGAAAATGCAAATTTTGATAAATTTCGCTTAAAATCAGGGATGTTTTTGGAATAATATTGACAGCCCAATAATTTTCTTAAATATTCCAATCGACAAAGAGTTATTGGTTTTGATAATTTTCAAGACTTCTAGTAAACTGTGACCAAAATTTGATATATAAAGTAATAAAGAATTTTGATATATTTCGCTTAAATCAGGGATGTTTTTTGGAATAATATGTTTTTTTGTAAATATTCCAATCGACAAAGAGTTATTGGTTTTGATAATTTACTAGACTTCTAGTAAACTGTAAAATTTGGTAAGTAATAAAGAATACACACTAGGTATACCGGCCCTCAACACTTATAGTTTAATATTGAAATGGCGACTGTATAAACGAATGATTTGAATGACTGTAGACCACAACAACTTGATAAAGACTTCACTAACTAATTAATTAATTAATTATATGTGATTGAGTAGCGCACGGGCGACAAGCAACTGTCAACTGTCCGCACTTGTTAAGTTCTTTTGATCCCGTCTCTCGTTCGGCTCGGCTGATTAGTCTTGTAGCGCGCACGAATGTATGGGCGTCCGGACGGCGACTGACGGATGCAACAGCGTCGGGACGCTTCCAGCAACGCGCAGGCGTCCACTGGACTCCAGATGTACCTGCCATGCGTCAAGGTAACCCAAATTCTGACGCCAGGAACGATGAATATTAGGCGAAATATTCCCGCCCTTGAAATCCACAAAGAACCAGTGATGAAGATAAGTAAGTACTGTCCGAAAAAACGTAACCGAGCTGGACGACTTCTTTATACTATTTCAAGGTAGCGAAGCGGTTTGCTGATAATCTATGTCTAGTCATACCGCCGAGATTAGAATTCAAAATTAAGAGACAAAAAATAACTCTCGAGAAATCGAAAATTCTCGAAGCTAAAACTAATATTTTTTGTTACTTTGTTCGTAGCATTTTTGTGTTTTGATATAAATATTTCTAAAACAAGAATTGTGTGCTTTAACAAAAATATACAATAAATCTGATGTGGCCAGCACACAACCTTTCGTCATATCTAGACTTATAAACATGTATAAAATATTCAAACACAGAAATTTGCATGACCTGAATCAAAAGATTCATTTACAGGAAAACTCTTCTGTGTTGAAGCCATCCTCTGTTCAATTACTACATTTTAATATCTTATGACTTATATAGCGTTAGTGCCAACCTGTCAATATTTTTTTTCAAAATCGGCATGAAAATCGTCATTTCCAGACTAATTTGCGTCATGAAAGTAAGATTTTCATGACTAGGCATGAAAATAAAATTTTCATGCCTAGTCATTTTTACTTTCAACTTTGTTTACTTGTCATGACAACTTTTTCTAAAATTTGTCACAGTTCTGATGATTTGTCACAGCTCTGATGATTTATGCAAACCTAATTTTTTTTATAATTTTAAGCTTAATTGCCGATTAAAAAAAAAATAGAATACATCACGCGTCATAAAAATGTCTTTGCTTGACTCGGAGGCTTTGAAGAAATGCTCGGACGCTGCGCATCCTCGCATTCTTCAAACGCCTTCTCGTCTGCAATGAAACATTTTCATGACTTGTAATGTAATATACTATTTACGAACCGATCATGTATTACAAGATTTCAACGTTTTATTTGATTTTTTTTTAAATTTTACTACAGTTCTTTAATACTACAAGATAAATACATTTTTTTATAACGTAAGTTGCAAATATCTTTTCCCGTTATTCATATTACAAATAAAAACTGTATTTATCCAAATTTATAGAAATTTTTGACAATTAATCTTTTCAATCTTCAAAAAACATATATTTGTACCAAAATCTAATGAGTTAATCCTAAATTCATTTCTTAGTTTTCAAATATAATGACAACATTTTTTTTTTCGAGAAATTGAGACGAAACGAGAATCGAGTTCTTTGAGACGAGAATACTTAAAATTCTCGTCTCGAAAACTTGTCAGATGTCATATATTTTACACAAGCATAAACATAAGTGTCAATCAGAGAGATTGGGAAAAAATTGTTACATCTGTCTCTTTGTGAAATTATCAAAACACCAAATAAAATGTGTATAAATGTGGAATTAATTTTAAAAAGTAGTTGCGTACAATTTACGTGATTCATTTTCGAATAAGATTTATTTATATTTGTAATTTTGATGAACCTTACAATGTCGGGCTGCCAATTATGCAATAAGTAGGATAATTATGTATTTAGTATCTAAGCTTTTATTTCGGGTAAAAGCTCGAGCAGTCGTTAACGTCAAAGCGAGCTTTAAAGCTGTCTGAGTGGGCAGATGACCGATCAAGTCCGAGAGTAAATCCCTTAAACCGTAAACACTTCGATAAAAAACAAACAAAATTGTCTCTCTAGATTTACTCAAGCAGATACTCAATTTTCGAGAGTTGAATTTCTTGGGTTATTCATAAGCAACATATAATAATAAGTACCCGTGAGTTGGCTGCCACACCCGGAAAGAATGTTCAAAACATTCGTAAACTGTTGAAAACTTTTTGCAACTTTGGAAAAAGTTTGGCGAAAAACACCTCGTCAAAATCCAATTAAGTTCTAGTTTTAGTAAAAACCGATACAAGTTTAACCTGTTACTCTTTATTATCTCTGTTATTTTTAATAATAAACACACTGCAAGATTGTGGGAGGGGGGATCTAACGTTTTTAATGATTTAGATCTTGCTCGATAAATCGTAACGCTAAATCAGGATTACTTATTATCGAACAACCTCCACGATATCGTAAGCCAAACGGTATTATAACACTTGGGTGATGCTTTATAAATGAGAATGAAAGGAATATATAATAATAAAACACACACAGCGGTAATTAACGATTAACTATATTAATAAAAATGTAAACTAATATTTAAATAAAATACTTGAATTTAATAAAACGATACTTTCGACATTTGTCTTAAACGTTTAGGAAAACCACTAATTAATTTGTTAACTAATAAATTAGATGGATAAAACACTAAACAAAAGATCGTGATGAATTTTGGAATAAGATTAACTAGCAACTAATATATTGCTATAAATTACGGAAAACACACAGATAACAAAACACACATAAAACATAAAATATTAACTTACTCAAAATACGTAATTTCACATTCACAAATAAACAAATAAAAACGGAGAGTATTGAGATTCACTTGAGCACAAATAAACAACGATTACAACAAGACAAATTATTCTCAATATTTAAAAGCGTCTTTCTCTTTCGAGATCTTAAAACTATATACTTTTCAAAAACGAAAAATGTTACAAAAACTATGGTTCAAAGCCATCCCTTAATTCTAGTGGGAAAAACCGTAGAGCTTTTACAAAAATATTTCAACTTACAAAAACAATAATTATTGATATAATACAATAAATTAGCTCTGCTACAAGATTAAGCAGTCATAAAATCATACAGCTATTAAATAAATAAATGTTTTAAGAATGAAACAAACTAAACAACTTTCATATTTAAAGCCAAGATATTTTTTAAATATTTCGAAGTTATTTTTCTTACAAGTCTGTTTTGTTTTGTTGGTTGCGCCAACAAAACAGATACGGATTGCGGGTTGCGAAACATATTTCAGAAGTTCTATTAAATTCAGTTACTAACAACCATGAGTAAATTAGTTGATAACCGCACACACGGTCTATACCACATAATATGTGAGGCTTTCACATCCTAATTGGTCAAATGTTGTTATAAATCGATGACGCCCAGTATGTGGGGTTGTCACAGCTTAAGTATAATATTCAATGATAAATTTTGATTCAATTTTATTTTAATGATATAGTTATTTTTACCTCTCGCCTCATATTCTATAAGAGAGGTATTGTAATGGGCCTAAATTTTCGAGTATGAGTTTTTGGTGGATAAGCACGTTTCAGGGTTTCTACAATACGAATTTACTATTTTCACGATGTCTGTGTGTGTGTGCGTATGGACGTATGGACATATGTGACAATTGACAAAATTTGAATTATCATGACAGTGACAGTTAAATTTGATATGTAAGTAATTATTTATTAGATTAGTAGAATGAACAGAATTACTTCTCCGACCTATGTAATAGAAGGAAGTTTTGTAATCGTGATTTTTGACAGTTCGAGATTTTAATTGTACCTCCAAAATTATTCACGTCAAGTGTATTATCAAACGAAGAATCAAAAACAACGTAACAATGTTTTAATACCAAAGTTTATATCAACTTAGATAGTTTGGAAAAAAGATAATTTTATTTCAGTTTTGCTGAATAAAGCATAAAATTAAAACATTTACGAAAACAACCGACCAGTTCGACTGGTGTGAATTTAACCGCGAACCGAACGGCGCCTAATTCCCCCGCACAAAACCGGACGAAACCGCGGACAAAACACCGATTCTTCGATACTGCCAGCTCGTCCGGACGCTGCTGTACCCATGCGGCTATAACGAGCTCGTTATAGCGGCATGGTGGCAGTAGAAGAGCCCGCTAGATCCCGGGAACGGCGAGGTTTAGCGAATTTACGGCGAAAATGAGACGAATACGAACAACGACGACGGATTCGCGAAAATGTGCCTATACCGGGAATATCCTGGATTATTCATAACCATTCATGTTATTTTTTTAAGGGTGGAACCATTATTGATAAGAAATTGGCCATACCCCATCCAGAATATTACAAGTTCTGTTTATCCAGCTTTTGTGCTTTTATATGCCTTTAACTCGGCCTTTCATTTATTATCAACAAATTAGGTAATTCAATATGTGAGGCTGTCCCATCCAAATATAGACTTATTTCATCAAATAGTTAATCAAAAACATTGAAATTGAAATTAAATTCAAGTTTTGTGTATGATACTTTGTAAATAATTATATAATAGAAATTGAACAGAAATAGTGTCTAATTTAATTAAGGCATTAAATAATCTGTATATATAAAAATGAATGTCTGTTTTTCTGGTAACGCCATAACTTGAGAACGAGTTGACCGATTTGAATATTTCTTTTTTTGTTGTGTTCGCTCTAATACAGGGGTGGTTTTAAAAAGAAAAAATTTGAGAAAACCCAAAAGAAAAGCTGAAAAATCGAAAAATTCCATATTTATCATTTAATTGAACAAAATAACAAACAGATTAGATAACCAGACATTTAATTAGACTGCTATGTATTAGCTGTTGAATAGGAATTTCGAATTCAGTTGGTCTAGGTGTTTTGAAACAGACAGTTGTGGATTGTAAGCATTACAATAAACAATATGTTTTTGAAATAGTTTTTACCTTCCGCCATACCTCGGCCATACCTGTAAAGGCAGGTATTGGAATCATGCTAAAAATCGGGTAGTGAGTTTTTTGTGAATGAGCACGAATTGGGGTCCTTACAATAAATTCATTTTTGATAGTTTCACGATGATGTCTGTATGTATGAGTGTAGTTATGTGGTCAGAGCAGGATTTCTGTCAGTCGGATAACTCAAATACGAATTACCCAAAAATTTAGATATTTGGTATTTATCATTTGTATATAAGGTATAAATTGGAAGAGCTCAATCTTATGATTCAGGTGATGCAAATTTCTGTGTTTGAATATTTTAGATTTTTATTTGTATATTTTAAATGGGCACCGGATTGTAAGTATGCATTTTATGTTTACAAGTCTAGATATGGCGGGAGGTTGTGTGCTGACCACATCAGATTTTTTAAATTTATTTGATGTTTATAACGATGACAAATTGCATTGTTGTTTATAACAATGACAATTTAACATTGTTGCCGGCGACTTTCTAATTCAAAATTTACTGAACCAATTGAGCTCAATGGTAATGTCTTAAGATCAAACTTATAACATGAGTAGACTAAAATGTCAGAAGTGAATGCATTTACAGAAATTTCAGAAATTGAATGGCAGTGCTGCCAATGTATTTTGCCAGCCACATGGCGGTACAAATATCGGGTGGGCCAAATAAGACCTACCAATGTTAAACTTAAATAACTTTTGTATTTTTTGATTTAATTATTTTTTCTTTTTGTAGGTTATAACTGACTTCTTGGAAATTTATTAGCCACACAAATTGATTTTCTAAATAATGTTTTGATGTCGGATGAAGCGCATTTTCATTTAAATGGTCATGTGAACAAACAAAACTATAGATTTTGGGGCTCTGAAAATCCCTCGGAAAATCCAATGGAAATACACCAGCATCAGTTGCAAATCCATCCAAATGTATTGTTTGGTGCGGTGTGATGGTCAAAAAAGTGAAATTTTTGGCGAACGTCTGATTTAAAAAACATCAGATTTCTCTTGGCCACCTCGCTCGCCAGATTTAATAGCGCCCGACTTTTTTTATGGGGATATTTAAAAGACAAAGTGTATGTTAATAAACCAGAGACTATTTGACCGCTGAAGCAGAATATTCGAGACGAAATACTAAGCCTTCAACCAGAAACATCACGTGGTGTAATGGAAAACGCGTTAAAAAGAGCCGATCTCTGTATCGAGAATAATGGTTTACATTTGTCTGATGTCATATTTCGTACATAATTTCCATAAAATATATTCATTGTATACAAAAAATTAATCAAAATAAGCGATTATTAAAAGAGTTATTAGTGTTTAACATTAGTAGGTCTCATTTGGCCCACCCGTACTTCGCTATAAAATTACCTACATTACATCTACTTATTACCATTGCAGATCCAGGGTCAAATATATCATCGAACAAATATGTTTTTGAAATAGTTTTTTTTTTTATTTATTTGATGTTTATAACGATGTCAAATTGCATTGTTGTTTATAACAGTTTAATTCAAAGTTTACAGCACCGATTGAGTTCAAATTTGGTATGGTAATAGCTTAAGATCTAACTTATAACATGACCGGACTAAAATGTCAGTCCGCCATCTTGAAACAATATGGTGGCTAGCAAAATGTACTGCACCGATTGGGTTCAAATTTGTAATGGTTATAACTTATGATCTAACTTATGACATGAGCATACTAAAATATCAGTCCGCCATCGTTAAACAAAATGGCGGTAACCGATTGGGTTTAAATTTGGTATAGTACTACACCGATTGGATTCAAATTTGTAATGGCTATAACTTATGTTCTAATTTATGACATGAGCATACTAAAATATCAGTCCGCCATCTTTAAACAAAATGTCGGTAACCGATTGGGTTCAAATTTGGTATGATACTGCACCGATTGGGTTCAAATTTGTAATGGTTATAACTTATGATCTAACTTATGACATGAGCATACTAAAATATCAGTCCGCCATCGTTAAACAAAATGGCGGTAACCGATTGGGTTTAAATTTGGTATAGTACTACACCGATTGGATTCAAATTTGTAATGGCTATAACTTATGTTCTAATTTATGACATGAGCATACTAAAATATCAGTCCGCCATCTTTAAACAAAATGTCGGTAACCGATTGGGTTCAAATTTGGTATGATACTGCACCGATTGGGTTCAAATTTGTAATGGTTATAACTTATGATCTAACTTATGACATGACATGAGCATACTAAAATATTAGTCCACCATCTTTAAACAAAATGGCGGTAACCGATTGAGTCCAAATTTGGTATGGTATCATGGCCGTAGTTAGAATTGTCACCATGTATGGTATGGTAATAACTTAGAATTCTTATAACGAGATTACTTTAAATTCGAGTTGGAGGCGTAGCAACGCGCGCCGGGTTCGCTAGTGAGACATATAAAAGCAACCGTAAAAATCCCTGTCCGTACTTCATGAAAAATTAATTAATTAAACAATACTTTGAAATATAAAAATAGTTAATCAAATTTTGAAATAAGATGAAAGTACGACTGGTCAGTTTTTACAACAATCCTAACTTTGCCCTAATAGGTATCAGCTATCATTTACACATTATTATTAAATTATCAGCAAGCAAAATTAAATAGTTTATTAACATTTTTTGTATACTTGACAGTTGTATATTAATAATTAAACTCCAAAATGAACCTCAAATTAGTATAGACTAAAATATTTTCAATTAAATTACTTACAAACACAACAAATTTAATAAAAATAATTTAGTTGATAACCGCACACACTGTATAACACGGTGGCTCAAGTATTTAAAGAAATTAAATTAAGTTGACAAAAGTAACGCCGACTTCGTAATAATAATTAAATTAACCTCAAAATAGTTTCAATTAAATTACAAACACAACAAATTTAATAAAAATAATTTAGTTGTTAACCGCACACACTGTTAAAGAAATTAAATTAACCTCAAAATCGTACAAGTACACAAAACGACTATAAATTTTGAAATATCAAATTATGCGTAAATAATATCTGATGTATTAGCTAAACAAACATATTAGAAATGTGCTGGATAAACAGAGCGGCTAATAAAGTTCCACTTACCCCCCTGAGTCAGTCCCGCTCAGGTTTCTTCTCTTCAAGTTCCTGTCAAGTGCGAAGTAATCCAAAAAGTTCGTAATAAGCACATCACATGTAAACACAGTCACATTGTTCGTCACAGTCACATGATGTGCCCGACACATTATCACGACTTTATTAACTCGCGTTCGAAACCGAAATGTTCTTAACCTCACACTGAAGACTGACGTCATTGGACCACGTCAGAGAAATGCATTGCGCGCTGCGCAAGCGCAGTACTGTCTTTCACGACTTTGAGTTTTCGAAGTTTTAATTTCGCGAATTTCGTATTTAAACTGTTGAAAACCGCACAAAATACGTCCCGACAGACCTATGGCCCTTTATTTCACCCTTAAGAACAGTTTTTTTACTTAATACGGCACTAAATATTCTTCAAATCGGAACGGTGTGGACACGTCTTCTGGCTTCGAAATCTAATCGGCAACTAATGCTAAATTTCTTAATATCAAACTAAAACAATTGAAAGATGCAAATATGAATTAATTTTTTTTATTCTAAAAAATATGAAACTATATTCATTCGATTCGTTATTTTTCGTAGATTCCATTGGTATGCTTGTTTTCTTCCTAGGATTTTTTCTTTTTGAGATATTCGCCTGTAAAGTTTTCAAGTTATAGCCTTGAAATGTCATACTTCTAAAATGTTAAAAAGTGTTTTTTTCTTCTAATTTAGCTTAAGTCTGGCAAATTCTTATATCAAATTGATCCTTGAGTAATTAGAAATCTGTTTCTGACAATTAGTTTGGGTTTTATGATGATTTTTGACCAAAAATGTCATGTGTACAAATGTAATTTTATACATTATTTTTGACCATTTTGAGCTAATTTACTTATCGATAATCAATCAACAGTTAATTTCAATCATTTTGATACTAATACAACATGTAGAGACCCATTTCTAATCTTTAAAATAATTTCCAAATGTTACATTTTGACAAGTTATAAAGGTTATATTATACATGTTATATGATATAATTTGGCATTAATTAGGCTACAATCGTTAATTCCAAGTATAGATTAAGATAATATATGCTTTTCTATTTAATTTCCAATGTCTATATCTTAGTTCTGTCTTATAAATCATCAGAAACCACGATTGGAAAGATCAATATGCGATAGCCATAAGATTGCCAATAAAACATAGGTGTAAAGTAATAATTATGGCATAATTGGTCAATCTAAAGGTGGTAAATGATTAAATATGCATTTGTATTTAATTTCCGATGTCTATACTTTGATTCTATTCTATAATTAAAGTCAGAAATTAAAATTAGGAACACCGGTTTTTATTTTCATACAAATGTCACTAGAATCATATATTTATCTTTATAAATACCAAGATAGCTGGTTTATTAATTGAAATAAGATATTTTTAGTAATAACAAATCATTAGCTAAGTATTTATATAACTTTTAGTTCCCTTAAAATGAGGTAGAAATAATTAGATAAACTATAAAATCTATAGTTACAATTATGAAACATTTGGGGCCTAGTTACATAAATACCTATAAAGTCTAGTTAATAAGATACATTTAGAAATAACAGATCATAAACTACGTGTTTGTACAGCTTGTACCACCCTCACTATGAGGTAGAACTAATTATATAAGCTGGAAAGAAACCAATTTATTTAGCACATTTCCAATTATTTTGAAACATCTAGAGCCATAAAATAACTAAAATATAAAGATGATACGTCTATTAGTTAAAATAAGATACATTTAGCAATAACAAATCATAAACTAAATATTTATACAATTTTTAGTACCCTCATAATGAGGTAGAACTAATTAAACAAAATATAAAATCTGCAACCACTTTGGTTCAACTAGTTACAATTATGAAACATATAGGGGATAGTTACATAAAATAACTAAAATATGCAAAGATGACAGGTTTATGAGTTGAAAAAAAAATGACTTAGAACCAATTACATAATCCATAAAACCTAAAACCAGTTCGGTACAGCTACACAGCTACAATTATGAAACATTTAAGGCCTAGTTACATAAATGTAACTAAAAATTTATAAAGCGTAGTTAATTCTAATCGTATTGAACCAAATACAAATGAAAAAAGTTTCAAAGTAATCTGTACATAGCTAAGTTAAAAAATATAAGATCTCTAACATTATCTGGTAAATACCCATACCATAGCGGTTGGTGATAATAGAAAATAAAACACATGAAAATTAATATACAAAAAGATTCAAATGTAGAAAATTTATATGTAAGAAAATACATGCATTACAAAATTCATTCAGAGGAAAATTCAGATCTAGAATTTTATATTTAGTATAGATGCAAACACAGGAAGATGCAAATCTAGAAAAGTTATAGTCAAAACCAAGTATGTGGGACTCAAGAATGGTATTGAGTTGTTTATTTAATTCAGTTAAAAAACTAATTTCTATATATTCCTTGTGTATGTGTTAATGAGATAAACTAGTTTTGTATCGTTCTGTGTTTGCATCTTCTTGTGTTTACATTTATTTTAAATCTAAAATTCTAGATTTGCATTTTGCTGGAATGAATCTTTTAGTGTTGTCGCAAGACTCGGGGACTAGTCTCGATATCTTCTTGTCACGAAATTCGAGACGAGACCACAAAGTAAGTCTCGACTACAGATTCGAGACCGAGACGAGACCAAGTTGATTCAAGACGAGAGTGACTTTTATTCGTTTTGGAGACATCACTACTTTTAATTCAGATATTTTATTACTCAAAGTTGGCTCTAGCGCGGGGCTTCTTGGGCCTTCGGCGCCCCCTGAAGCCCTGACAAAATAGGAACAGTCACTAGCCGGTCCTCAGGTCCATGAGAAGTGAAGTGAATGGTGAATTATAAGTTTAGCGACTTCTAGCGGCCTAGTGAGTCGAACCCTTTCGGTCCTACAAACAATAATAAACATCCTTCAGGTTCAATGTTCAGGTATAAACGGTCTTTTGTTACCCTATTCGGTAGTTCAAGTCATTTCAGCGGCTCGTCTACGTTTTTACAGAATTCCTAGAATACTCTGGATTTTAATTTTTCTTCCTCACTACTAGTGCTGCCTGAAACCGGCCCGAAACTCGTACTTTGCCGCATCCTAGCTATGCAATGTCATTTTGAAGTTGAAAAATACAGTAAAAGTGTTTTCGTTGCGAGTAAACTGTCAGATTATTATTATTGACTTCAGGATGTTTTTATAAACATTTAATAGAGAAAGAATGAATCTACAGATGTGCATTTTTTAAATTTTAAAAATTAATTTGTATCATGAGATATTACCGTGTAAAGTTTGCATAAAATATTTGTTTGTATTCATGTACAATTTTTTAATCAAAATTTTAAAAAGGTACATCTGTAGATCCATTTTTTCTCTATTAAATCCTTGTTGAAATAAATTTTTACCATTCTTGTACTGGTCACAAAACACTCGCTATAACGTTACTACATTTTATGCTGAATTTTAGGCAGTAGACGAGCCTCTTAAATCTTCAATTTATCCTGTTTTGTGTATTTCTTAATTTATGAAGCGCTTCTGGCAAGCCAAATCTGTATACGTCATATTGATGTATAGATAATCATGTTTGTAGTATCTTGGCTGGTGCATTACTTCATTGCTGAAACCCAGAGTTGACGGCTGGTGTAGGTCCACACCTTACTGGTCCACACTCCAATCTAGCAACAGATATTTCATTAAGGAGGTATACTCGACATTTGAAATAATGAGAGAGTTTAATGAAACTTTGCAAAATTAATCAAAACATTGTAAAAATGTTACCTGAATTTTTCCATAATTTTTCACCACGTAGATTATCCAAAAATAAATATTAAAAAACTACATTTTACATGGCCTCTTATAGGACTACTTTTAAATCAACGTAAAAAGCATTTAAGGAAATGAGAGAAAATTCCAATTGCTTTTTTAAAACGTACATTATTATCTTATAGACCGGATAAAAGTTATACAAGCATCATTTACCACGTAATTAACAAGATTTCTTAATCGAAAGACTGACGTTTATGCCTACTGGAGAATATTGGCGAGAACATAATATAGACGCGGCAACGTTGAAAAGCCCGCAATTTGAATTTAACCTGGAAAAAACATTATCTATCTATAATCACAAGTTATTCACAAGAATGAAAGGTAATATGCACAAATGATAATAAATAATTCATACCCAACGATTTAAATGAAATTTCAAGTGCAGAATTCTCTTCACCTTCCATTTTTACTATCTGTCAGATTGACATCTGAACGTGAAAAATGACATGTACAGCACAGCGTTGCCGTAGTTTACACTGGTATTTAAACGAATGAAATCTTATAAAATAAACAATTTTTAAATAACAAAAATTAATAATATTCTTAATTAATTAATTTAAATCTCATTTTATTAGAAAAAATTCAAATAGACTGCGTTTACATACAATAAAAAATGTTTATTTTTATTTTTTATAAGTTGGAACCCTGATATGAAATACATTGCGAGTATAGGAGATGCCCCTAACCCCCCACCACTCGAGTGTACCTCCTTAAATCAATGTTTTTTAATGTTCTTATACTTTTTATACGCAAGATCTATTGCCTCGTCTATGCTTAGCCTCGGCAATAAAATCTGCCTTGGTAAACTACTGAATGGCTGCGTATACTTTCGTCCTGTATACTTTTGTGGTACATCAAAAATAGTATCGTTTCGTGGCACTTTACCTGGCCAGGGTTTTCTACCTGGGCTTCATAATCCTGTCCCAGCGGAGGGTAAACAAGTAAGTGTTCTTTCGTTCCACTTTTGTTCCATATTCTGTATTACTGTGTCGATCTGTCACATCTAATTTCTATTTGTCCGACAGCTATTAATAAATTTTTGGTCCTCAGGAAACGGACAATTTCCACGCGTCGGACTGAAAAATCGCAAAATGATTTTTGTCGGACAATGGGGGTTTTCACGATTTTTTGGTTTTTTTATATGTTAATCTATACATTAAAATATAAGACCCGTATTTTTTCTTTTCGCTTAAAAGTTGCTAATAAGCCTGAAAAAAATTCATAAAGTTTAAAAAAATAAGTGCCGCGAAAATCGATGCCGCGTGTAACAGTGTGACGTCACCAACATCTAGAACATACGTTCAACGCGCTGACTAGGACCGATACGTAGGTCTTACCTTACACAGTCAACATCTTGTCAACTTGAACAGAAAAACATAACCAAACTGTTTCATGCCGTTTCATTTCGATTAAAACCAACACAAAAATTCTTCAATAAACTGTAAGTAATCGTGTTTGAACCTAACCAAACTCGACAACGTGAACCCGTGAACGTGTCAAAAATCGAAAAATCAACTGGTGGTCCGTCGTCCAAACGACAAAAAACGAACTTGCACGAACCAACTCCTGGTTTGCTAGCGATGTTGGCTACGTCACACATGGCGCATTTCAATGAACGATTCAAAAGACTTACATTTTCATTTCGATAAAGAGGTAATAAATCTATCAAAATTAACAATTATTATCACTTTCCTATAACTTATACATGCTGAAAATTGATATCCAATAAGTATTTCTTTAAAAGCCGTAGGCTTGAAAACCCCCATTGAATATTTGATTTAGATACGTTTTCATCAACAAATTATGAAAAATTGGAACGCCATTAATAAATTTTTTGAGGTCGAAATTTTTGCATGTCTATCTTGGTAGACACGCTTGATGCTGCATATATTTTGTCGGACAACTTTTTTTTCATGCGTTTCAGTTAATTCTTATTCGATTCCCTCATTCAAAATTAGAGTATGTATAAATTTTGCAATTAATACGAATAGTCGACTTCCGGTAGAATTATTGAGGAAACGCCGCGAGATCGAAAATTTTCATAGGGAAAGATGTGGTAGACTCACCTCAATGAAGCATCTCAAGAAGTTGCAGCCGGTTATGTATAAATGAAACTTTATGTCGGCGGGCCCACGGACTATCATAACTGAAAACTGATTGATATAGATAACTATGTTTGTAGTACCTTGAGTTCACTGGGCAGTTGATCTGAAGGTTCCTATACAAAGCATTTCACTCATTTTTAACTGTACAACACACTATATTTATTTCTTATTGATTAAAAAAGTTAGGTTAGGTTTGTCTTCTATGCATATTTCTTTATGTATTTCAGTTTTCTGAAGCTTTATCAGATGTGTCACTCTCACAGAACTATATGTGTCAGATAGCACAGCTTGTCAACTCATTGGTACACATTTTTTTTCTCTAAGTAAGTTTTACTGAGTAATAGACATACCTACACTGCAAAGAAAACCTAGTTTCTGGGACTCAAGAAGGGTAGCTTCATACTTTAGTTAATTTTAATCAGAGTTTCTATACCAAACCGAGTTTGTGGGACTCAAGAAGGGTAAAGATTCATTAGTTTGTTCAGATTTTCTAAACCGAGTACGCAAATTAATAAATCGAATTAAAGAAATTTGTGACATGAATTTTATTTTACCAGTTCATGTTCATTATGTCGAAAATCAGGATGTATAAGATCGTGTTTACACAAGGATTCTTTGAAGATTCTTTCTTGTTTCCAAATTTTTAGAAATTGAATATTCACTGAGTTTTGGAAAAGAATTTATAATTTATTGATTGCTTCAAAACCATAAACTTATTTTTTTCCAAGACTCAGAATCTTCACAGAATCATCAAAGAATCATTGTCTGAATGGGGCTTAATAATTTAAATCAGAGCATTTTTACAATGATTTAAATTTATCTTTTAAAAAAAATACAAATCATTAATTTAAATCAATTTTTACTTCCCCGATCTATGTAATAGAGGGAAGTATTGTAATCGTGATTTTTTGACAGTTCGAGATTTTGGTGAATCTTCACGTTTCAGACCCTACTGAACCCAAAAAACATAATTTTAAAAAAAGTCGGTCTGTCGGTCTGTCGGTCTGTCGGTCTGTCGGTCTGTTAGTCTGTTAGTCTGTTAGTCTGTCTGGATGTTGGATAACTTAAAAACGCGTTGGAATTTTGGACTGAAATTTTATATTTAAGATCTTGAGCCAAAATCTGACTTCAAGTTCGTTAATGAGCTTTATTCAACCAGTGGTACCAACTTTATAAACAAAACTTTTTTATTTTTATCAAAATACTATCGTGTGTGGTATCAAATTAAAGGTCTTGGGAAAATAATTCTAGTAGAAAAACAAAAATAACATTTAAATGATCGTCAATTGTTTTTTTTTATAAATTATTCAAATTATACCGAGTTTGGTGTCAATTTGAATCGCTCAGGGAGATAAGTTTTTAAAAAATGTAAAAAATTACATTAATACGATTTTCAATTGTTTCTCAAAAAATTACTCAAATTTTTTTATTCAACCAGTGGTACCAACTTTATAAACATATCTTATTTTATTTTTATTAAAATACTATCGTGTGTGGTATCAAATTAAAGCTTTAACTGATCGTCAATTTTTTTATCATACATTATTCAAATTATACCGAGTTTGGTGTCAATTTAAAGCTCTCGGGGAGATAAGTTAAATAAAAATGTAAAAAATGACATTTATGCGATAATCAATTATTGTTTCTCAAAAAATTAATCAAATTTGTTCAAGTGTATTATCAAATTAAAGTTTTCTGGAAAAAAATATTAGTCGAAGAATCAATAACAACATTTAAACAATGGTCAGTTGTTTTTACTTTCCGCATTATATTCTATAAGGCTATAAGATATTATGACGGGTTAAAATTTTCGAGTGTGAGTTTTTAGTGAATAAGTATCAGATTTTTTATGGTATTTAAATTATGCCGAAGTTGGTATCAACTTAAATAGTTTGGGGAAAAATGATAAATTTATTTAAATTTTGCAGAATAAAGCATAAAATTAACGGCGTTACGAAAGTAAGTTATTAAAACTTATAATCGGGGAAGTACTGTGGCGGACACAGCAGATTTTTATATTTCATAATTATATTATTTAAACAAAAATTATTTATTTAAAAGATATATAAAAAGATTTTTACTTGTATCACACATAATGGCTGGGAACGTTTTAACACTAGAATATTTAAGGCTGGTTTATGCTATGCTATGCAACTCTTCATCATAACGCATAAGAATAAAAGTGATAATACGCATGAGCTGTTGAAACGTTCTTATATAAAACATCAGTGCATGCGTATTAATGTTTTAATCTTATAGACCAGTCGGGAAATCCGAAATTCGCTCTATTTCTAACGTCTAGGTGCATTTTATGTAACATTTTGGTAACATGAGTTTCTAGACTAATCTGACCCCGCTGAATTCGAATCTGCCCGTTACCAAGCCGAATTTTGCATGCAACACCCGGAATCCAAGATGGCGTCCCTTTTTGAATCTTTACGTGAAACAAGTAAATATTGTTGTATTTTTGAGAATGATGAGTCTTTTTCTAGGTTTTCGGTGTCTCTGATTTCATTGAACCACACAGTTTTGACATTCAATTGCCATAAATATAATATTCAAGATGGCGGCCCAAGAAAACGGACGCCATCTTGGATTCTGGGTGTTGCATGCAAAATTCGGCTTGGTAACGGGCAGATTCGAATTCAGCGGGGTCAAATTGGTCTAGAAACTCATGTTACCAAAATGTTACATAAAATGCACCTAGAAGTGTGAATTATTATCTTCAAGTGAAAATTGCAAAATTTAAGAATCTAAAATATTTTTTGTGTTTAAACAACCCTACTTCCTGAACGGATTAAGATATCGACTTCCGGTTTGCGGCGTTGGATTTCTTAGTAAATTTTACGTTAGATACATTATACTAAATGTTTTATAAGGTCCTTGATAACCCAAAATTAAATTATTATCTTCAAGTGAAAATTGAAAAATTTAAGAATTTTAAATATTTTTTGTGTTTAATCAACTCTACTTTCTAAACGGATAAAGATATCGACTTCCGGTTTGCAGCGTTGGATTCCTTGGTAAATTTTACGTAAGATACATTATATTAAATTTTTTGTAAGGCCATTGATAACCAATAATTTAATTATTATCTTCAAGTGAAAATTGCAAAATTTAAGAATCTAAAATATTTTTTGTGTTTAATCAATTCTACTTTCTGAACGGATAAAGATATCGACTTCCGGCATTGGATTCCTTTGTAAATTTTACGTAATATACATTACATTAAATTTTTGTAAGGCCCTTGATAACCCAAAAGTTGATTAAAATTTTTTTGTATATTCTATGGATGGTTTAACTTCCGGTTTCTTTGGCCGCCATCTTGAATATTACATTTGAATGTCAAAACTGTGTGATTCAATGAAATCACAGACACCGAAAACCTAGAAAAAGACTCATCATTCTCAAAAATACAACAATATTTACGTGTTTTACGTAAAGATTCAAAAAAACGGCCGCCATCTTGGATTCTGGATGTTGCATGCAAAATTCGGTTTGGTAACGGGCAGATTCTAATTCAGCGGGGTCAAATTAGTCTAGAAACTCATGTTACCAAAATGTTACATAAAATGCACCTAGAAGTACGAATTTCGGATTTCCCGACTGGTCTATTATGCGTTATTCTTACCTAGAATCATAAAATGAGCGAAACTTCATGCCTAAGAAAACTCGTACACAAAAAAAAAACATTCATATCAAGAATCCAGTGGACACAGAAAATTCATGTAAAGGAATATTCAAATCTAGAAATATCTTATCCATCTTCATTCTCACTGTCCAGACCCCAAAATAATACTTGAAGAAATGAAATGTTTCATAGCTATTTTAATTGTATCTGGATATGACAAAAAACCTTCAAAAATAAGTTATTGGGACTCTGGCGAAGATCTGCGTAATACAGCCGTGTATAATTCTATGCGTCGCGACCGATTTATACAAATTATGCGGTTTCTGCATTGTTCCGATAACAACAAACTGGATCCAACAGATAAAATGACCAAACTTCGGCCTCTTATAAATAAAATAAAATAAATCAATTTTGAGGTATATCAGGGATGCATACCAAATTCTAATCCAGACCCCTAAAAACTATTTGGAAAAGTGACAGCTCCGCTTTTACAGCTAATCGAAAACTTTCCCCAAAAATATAACACTTTACCTACCTTTTAGGTTTTATTTTGATAACCTGTTTACGTCGCTCAAAATTTTGTATCACATGAAGGAAAAAGGACATGAGGCAACAGGAACGGTCAGGGAAAACCGACTTCCAAAACATTGTCCACTGCGTTCTGTAAAGCAAATGAAGAAAACAAAACATGGTACTTTTAACTGCAGATAAAAATGTAATGGATGGATAATTCAGTGGTGACTGTGGCTTCCAAAGTGCATGGAATTCATCCAGTAACAAACGCAAATCGTTTTACCCATGTCACACCTGTAATACTTGTATTATGTATGATGAAAATTGTCGTGTGTGACGAAAATCTCTCGCCTGGATGTAACACTTGTATGATATAAATAATATGAAAAATTATATAAATTATTTGGAGTAACAAACAGTTTCGTCTGATTCGGTATGATGTGTATGACGGAAATAGCAGCGCTTCTATTTTTCGTCATACACAGGTTTGACCATACATGATACAGTGTATTACAGGTGTGACATGGGCATTATTCGGTTGCTGAAAAAGAAAATCGGAATTCCAAGACCAAATTGTATTGGCAAATACAATGCATTCATGGGAGGAACAGACCAAATGGACTCGAACATCAACGTGTATAGAATTGGAATCCGGGGTTCACTTGGTTAATTGATGCCTGCATACAAAATGCCTGTATATTATATAATGCCCATGTCATACCTATATGTCTTTGCTTGGTGACTGATGAAAGGAATTTCGTTTTTTTTGGTGTCAATCGGTTCATTCCTATTCTCTGTCCTAGAATAAAGCAAAATTTTGCCGCGGAAGCAAGGATTAGGGCCGATTTTGTTAGTTTTTAGGGTAAAATTTTTGACAACTCGCTAGCTTAGAATAACGTTGTTCTAACTCCAATTATGTTAATTTCACAGGAGAGGCAAAATAAAATTGCAGGTATCTGTATTTTTGTACAGAAAAGTTTTCTACCAAGCAAAAGAAGCCGTTGAGACAAATGTAGTATATAACTTTAAAATTTATAGTTTCCTGTAGTTAAACTAACAGAACATAGGAATAAATAAATAATTTTATGGAGTTATGACATAGTTTTTCACGTAAGAATGCGAAAATGTGTTCTAACTCCTTATGAGGTCCATAATAATAAAAACATAAATTAAGTTATTTTCTGTTTTATTTAAGCAAAAAATTAAACAAAAATTATATTATACACAAAAACGTAGGTACAATATTATAGTAAACGAGCAAAGTTAATTCAAAATTTACCTTAAATACTAAAATAACAAAAACAAACTTTTTTTTTTACGTTGTTTTCGAGTTTTGATTTGTACTTCTTGTTCTTGAGATGCTAAATTTTAAGATTTCTAAATTTTGTTCGGCTTTTATAATCTTTGAAATCAGCTTTTTTCATTTGGTATACAATATAATAAGGCTAACTAACTTGAAAAATTGGAGTTGGAACATGATTATTCTGGATAAATTATATTCAAGGGACTTAGATCACAAATAAAAATACGTATATTTTGGAGTAAGAACAAAATATACATTTTATTAGCGTCGGAGAATGTAGATAAAAGGATTTAGAACAAGCCTATTTAAAAAACTCATTTTCGGAAAAAATTAGACCAACGTTATTCTAAGCAAGCGAACTGTCAACACTGGTTATGCTGAAAAATTAACAGATTAAACATGTGATTTAACGTTTTTATACATTTATGTAATAGATATCAATAAATAAATATATTTTTCACAGATATAAGGCTTTTTATTACTTGCTTTTCTTAGTTTTCGAAATTATTTGACATAAATACAATATTACATTTGTTTTAGATTAATATAAATTTCAATAGTGTTTGCCATGTTAAAAACATGGATACAAAAAAAATGCGAGTTTGTGGGGCTCTAGTACGGTTTTGTTAGCTTTGTTAGTGTAGCAAATACCAAAACCGAGTTTGTGGGGCTCTATTACGGGTTTGTTAGCTTTGTTAGTGTAGTAAATACCAAAATCGAGTTTGTGGGACTTTATTTTTAGCCATTTTGACACATTGAGGTTAACCAAAAAAATTTCATTTTCTTCAAAAAATCATGTTAAAAACACTCTCTTTGCTTGTTTAGGTCATATTTAAGCATAATAAACGATCTCCTAAAATAAAAAACGCATTTTCTCTTAAACACCTATTCTACATTCCAGCCCCAGTTTTGACATACGAAAATCTGCCGAATTGGTGTCACACCTATATGTCAAAAATCATATGAAAATTTATATAAAGTATTTATAATAAATCTAAAAATATCATTTTTATAAACCTTTTCCCTTTATACTGGTTTAGCAAATTTGAATTCATTTAAACAAATTATAATAACCAACAACAAAATACGTGCTGTTTACTATGTAACTCATTTCACGCTGTATATTATTTGAATTTCTGCCCGCCAATCATTGTTTCATCGCCGTGAAATGAGAAGCAAACGGTGACATACGAATTTGATCGATGGAAATAGCGGCGCTCCTATTTTTACCTTCCGCTTACCTGTAAAGGAAGGTATTGGAATCATGCAAAAAATCGGGTGGTGAAATTTTAGTGGATGAGCACGAATTAGGGTCCTTACAACTCATTTTTGATAATTTCACGATGATGTCTGTGTGTATGTGTGTGTGTGTGTGTGTGTGTGGTCAAGGGTTGTTAGTCGCATAACTCAAATACGAATAACCCGAAAATTTTGATATTTAACATTTGTATATAAATTGGAAGAGCTCCCTAGATTTTGGTACAAATATCTTCATCGGAAGTGATATTTTTTGAAGATTGAAAAGGTTAATTGTCAAAATTGTATATAAATTTGGAAAAATATAGTATTTATTTGTAATGAGAATAAGAGGAAAAGTTATTTGCAACTTACGTTATAAAAAAATTGTCTTTATCTGGTAGCATTAAAGAACTGCAGTAAATTTAAAAAATAAATTTATCAAATAAAACGTTGATATCTTGTAATCCATGATCGGTTGATTTTTGTTTCTGCGTAAAAAATATTGACAGGTGAGACGGGTGACAAGTTGGCATACTAGCGCTATATAAGTCCTAAGTAAGATATTAAATGTAGTAATTGAACGGAGGATGGCTTCAACACAGCAGAGTTTTCCTGTGAATGAATCTTTTTATTCAGGTGATGCAAATTTCTGTGTTTGAATATTTGAGATTTTTATTTGTATATTTTAAATGGGCACCGGATTGCACGTATACATTTCTGTTTAAAGTCTAGATATGGCGGAAGGTTGTGTGATGGCCACGTCAGATTTTTCGTCATACAAATCAAGTTTCATCAGTCATCAGGCAAAGACATATAGGTGTGACATGGGCATAAGACGAAAAACCCTGATACATCTCAACTGGATTTCCGTCGTTAAATAGCACAGATTTATTTGAAAAAGTATCAAAATTTACCAAAATCATATTCTGAAGACAGCACGCTTCCTTGTCTAATAAGATATAATCATAAAGATCATTTTATTGAATATACAGGTTGGTGGAGGTGAAATGCGAACATAGGTAACATACATGACAATCGAACTTTCATGCCAGGAGGTATCTTGATATATTTTGTAGTAGTGTCACAAAACGAAGAATGTAATTTTGTGTGGCAAAACGAGTAATCAATAACAGAAATAATAATAAAATCTAAAACTGCATGTTGTAAACTTTCTCGTTCTGCTCGTACACATACATTATTATGCAAAGAAAATATTTTAATGAAAATAAAAATTTCAATAATATGACTGCTACTTTGACTTATTACTTATTCCACGTATATCAAGATGCCTAGCATGATAACTCCTATGTTCGCATTTCACCTCCACCAACCTGTATACCTAATAATAAGCGAAGGCGTTGCGCTGGTAATCATACATCATCATGTAGAACACAATGTCAAAAATGCCGTTGTTTTAGTAATTATCATCAACAAAAATAATTCTTATATTGTGTTTGAAAACTAAATAAACAGTATGTTCAAATTATTATCCGAATTTTATTTTTAATATCAAAATTATGTAGTCACAAAAAAGTAAAATAAATAAACACTTAGGTACTAGTCCAGTAACTTTGTCATGGTTATAATGGGCCTAAGTTGCATCAAGTGGTGGTAGTAGGTTTCTATTTTTTTTCTTGTATAGGATGTGACTGAGATACAAAATCCAAGTTTTCGACCTCGGCAACCCTCCGGAACACTTTTGAATATCTCAAAAACTGCTAAATTTTTGCACTTTTTTCGGTTTCTTACCATTTTGACTATGAAGGAGCACGATTTCGACAAAAACCATTACATACATTTTTAAACTAGATTAAATTGTCTACAATCTAAGACCAGAATGGGCTCGGTAGTCCTAATAGTTTCCGAGATACAGCTTTTCAAAGTTTGGCAAAATATACAGATTTGAAACACCAACCGTTTCTCTCTACAAAAATTTTACTATATTCTCTCGCGGAAGAACTTTAAATTTCAGCTCAAGAAAGACCATTGAAAATTTTTGACAGAATGTGTCTTATAGAAAAAAGTACGAGGAATACAGTGCTGCAAACCGGAAGTCAATATCATTATTCGTTCAGATATTATAGTTAATTAAACACAATAAACAAAAGAATAAACAAAATTTTTACTATATTCTCTCGGGGAAAAACTTTAAATTTCAGCTCAACCAAGACCACTGAAATTTTTTGGCACAATGTATCTTATAGAAAAAAGTCCGAGGAATTCAATGCTGCAAACCGGAAGTCAATATCATTATTCGTTCAGATAATATAGTTGATTAAAAACAATGAACAAAAGAGTAAACATAAATTTTACTAAATTATCTCGCGGAAAAACTTTAAATTTCAGCTTAAGGAAGACCACTGAAATTTTTTGACAGAATGTATCTTATAGAAAAAAGTACGAGGAATTCAGTGCTTCAAACCGGAAGTCAATATCATTATTCGTTCAGATATTATAGTTAGTTTTTCCCCGAGAGAATATAGTAAAAATTTTGTTTATTCTTTTGTATATTGTGTTTAATTAACTATAATATCTGAACGAATAATGATATTGACTTCCGGTTTGCAGCACTGAATTCCTCGTACTTTTTTCTATAAGATACATTCTGTCAAAAAATTTCAGTGGCCTTGGTTGAGCTGAAATTTAAAGTTTTTCCCCGAGAGAATATAGTAAAAATTTTGTTTATTCTTTTGTTTATTGTGTTTAATTAACTATAATATCTGAACGAATAATGATATTGACTTCCGGTTTGCAGCACTGAATTCCTCGTACTTTTTTCTATAAGTTACATTCTGTCAAAAATTTTCAATGGTCTTCCTTGAGCTGAAATTTAAAGTTCTTCCGCGAGAGAATATAGTAAAATTTTTGTAGAAGAGAAACGGTTGGTGTTTTAAATCTGTATATTTTGCCAAACTTTGAAAAGCTGTATCTCGGAAACTATTAGGGCTACCGAGCCCATTCTGCTTTTAGATTGTAGACAATTTAATCTAGTTTAAAAATGTATAGAATGGTTTTTGTCGAAATCGTGCTCCTTCATAGTCAAAATGGTAAGAATCCTAAAAAAGTGCAAAAATTTAGCAGTTTTTGAGATATTCAAAAGTGTTCCGGAGGGTTGCCGAGGTCGAAAACTTGGATTTTGCATCTCAGTCACATCCTATACAAGAAAAAAAATAGAAACCTACTACCACCACTTGATGCAACTTACGATGTACTAAGTTACTGGACTATACTTAAAGATACAAAAAAACAAAACAAAATATAAATTAAAGGACAAATGATTGAGGACTTATTGGTTTTGGTTATACGCTGAGTAAAATGTATCAGTACTTGTTTGCGTATTAAACGTCTGTGGTATTATTTGGCATTCTGTCTTAGCCGGTTTCATTATTATTTTGGTTATCTTGTTCTTCTACTTTGACTGATACGGGGGGAGTGCTGTAATTATGTTCCCTTAATGTCGCTGATACTTTTGGACAGGAACGGTAACAATGATTTTCTTCTTTTATGTTGGAAATAATATTAACATCTTGTGGTTCTTGTTTAATATTTAGGGTGACTGGTCTTTGCGGTGTAGAGTTATCTGTAGAATTATTATGTTCCCTTAAAGTCGCTGATACATTTGGACAGGAACGGTAAGAATGATTTTCTTCTTTTACGTTGGAAATAACATCTTGTGGTTCTTTTTTAATATTTAGGGTGACTGGTCTTTGCGGTGTAGAGTTATGTGTAGGATTATTATGTTCCCTTAAAGTCGCTGATACATTTGAACAGGAACGGTAACAATGATTTTCTTCTTTTACGTTGGAAATAATATTAACATCTTGTGGTTCTTGTTTAGTATTTAGGGTGACTGGTCTTTGCGGTGTAGAGTTATCTGTAGAATTATTATGTTTCCTTAAAGTCGCTGATACATTTGGACAGGAACGGTAAGAATGATTTTCTTCTTTTACGTTAGAAATAACATCTTGTGGTTCTTGGTTAATATTTAGGGTGACTGGTCTTTGCGGTGTAGAGTTATCGGTAGGATTGAACACTTGACTGTTAATTTCTTCAGTGTTGCTACTTTCAGAACAACTATCGTCATCATCTAATGAAAACGGTTGTGTGCAAATTTCTAAATCAGATATAACTCGTTCTATATCTATATTTACATAACTGGCTTCTGCTATTCCATCAGTAATAGCGGTTCCAAATTGTCTGTATACTGCATTTCTGAAGTTTTGTATATCGCGCAATAAAACATATGAAGAAAAATCTACAAAATGTATATTTTTCAGCTGTATTTTCAATCTTTTGCTTAATACTGTAACAAGTTTATCGTTTATCTTTATTTGGCTCTGGCTCCATTGATGAAACATATAGGTGGCGTTCGCCATTTAATTCAATATTGCAATATATACAATTATTGCAATATATACATCTTGTATCGCTTTCATTTACTGAATGATCACAAACGTTCATTCCAAAATCTGTTTGGGTTTGTTGGTCACTAGTTGTCTTTTTATGTATTTCAATTTCTATAAATAAAGTGTTATTATTTTAGCTAAAAAAGAAAGTATAAAAAAAATATTTACCAGAATTGACTTGGGTTGACGAACTATTTAGTGTTACATCTATCGATTTTTTTAAGTTATCAGGTATTTCGGCATCTGAATTTAAAAAAAAATTAAACATAAATAAAAAATTATTAAATTAATAACTTACCAGCATCTATATCAAGATTTTCTGTAGTTTTGTCACCATCACTAATTGATGTAGGTATGTTCATTATAGTTTTATTTGCTTTCTCTAACAAAAAAAATATTAAATACAACTGTGAAATATGTAAAATTAATCAATACTACTTACTGATAGCTAATAAATCAGGAGAATACGAGGGAGAAGATTGATCTGAATTCTCTTCCGAAATTTGATTGTATTGCTGATGAGAAGGTCCAGCTTCTTCATCACTTAAATAATTTGTCGCTGGTTTTTGTAACGTACTATGAACATTGTTACTAGTTTTATTACTTTGTTTTATTTAACATTTACTGATTCTAGTGTAGATGAATCGTTCAGATCACATGAATCAGTAATTTTTTCTTCGTCGCTAAACACATCCTCATTGTCCTCCTCCTCCTCAGTATATCGTGCACGCTTAATTGTCATTTTGAGTGTAAATAAGCAAATAATAAGGTAAATAATAGTTATTTACTTTACAAGTGGGCAAAGTAAGGAATTACACACGAGGGAAATCTTAACTCACGAGGCCGAAGGCTGAGTGAGATAATTTTCTCGAGTGGGTCATTCCTTTTTGCCCACGTGTGAAGTATAACGTTTTATCCAACACCTCTTAATAACTGCTTAAATATTTTTAAAATATTAAGTTTCAACCTAAAATATCGTTTCTATGGTGACTTCCAATTCCAACAAGCAAAGTAACAATTTACCCACAACAAGTGGGTATAATTTTGATCAAAGCCACTTGTGGGTAATTTTTTACTTTGCTTGTTTAAAATCACCAAAGTTATGATGCTTTTATTAAGAGGTGTTGGATAATACATATTTATTAATGTTAATTACAAATTTAGTAAATGTTTCAAGTTTCAATTGTAAAAATAATTCAAAAATAGAGCGGCCGTGTCATTGCGATTTTCTTACTGAATATGCACTCGTGCATTCATTCATGTCCAGGAAATTTGATATCGTGTATTCCAACAACGTAATTAGCTCTCGTGTACCACTCGCGCTAATTAGGACGTTGTTGGAAAGCACTCAAAAAAAATTCCGGAAAGAATAGATGCACATGTTATATTATAAGTGAATATTTTTACTTGAGACTGAAAATCAATCTTAAACATCATTTTTTTGAACAAGTTGGTTTGTTTTAAAATTTAAATGTAAAAGTAGGTACATAAGAGGCACATCAGTCTCTGCTTGTACAGCCAAGGACATCGTTTGACCAATGAAAGCAGTAAACTTCTCGCGGGTTTGGTAGGTATTTTATTATTTTTAGCTGAACGAAGACTTTGGTTGTACAGGCAGATAACCCGGGATTTATTAATTTTGTATGTTCGAACAGTTAAAAACACATCCAATATTTCAAATGAAAAAATATGAAAAAAATACCCTTCTTGAATAAGACGTCGTTCCTTAGGTGAGATGTTTAAAGTATTGATGAGACTGTATATAATCTTCCTGCGGAAGTGTTCTTTAGCAGATTGCCAGGTTCTGTCAACTACCTAAAAATAAAGAATTGTTATTGTGTTCCCCAATACATAACATTTGCTTAATACTTTAGCGTCCACCATTTCTTGCCAGAATTTATTTCCACGAAGTACATTGTAAGATTTATTTTTCACAATGCAATCTACTATTTTTACCTTCCGCTTACCTGTAAAGGAAGGTATTGGAATCATGCAAAAAATCGGGTGGTGAATTTTTAGCCTATGAGCACGAATTAGGGTCCTTACAACTCATTTTTGATAGTTTCACGATGATGTCTGTGTGTATGTGTGTGTGTGTGTGTGGTCAAGGCCGGGTGTTAGTCGCATAACTCAAATACGAATTACCCAAAAAAATTTATATTTAGTATTTAACATTTGTATATAAATTGGAAGAGCTCCTTAGATTTCGGTACAAATATCTTCATGGGAAGTGATATTTTTTGTAGATTGAAAAGATTAATTGTCAAAATTGTATATAAATTTGGAAAAATATAGTATTGATTTGTAATAAGAATAAGAGGAAAAGTTATTTGCAACTTACGTTATAAAAAAATTATCTTTATCTGGTAGCATTAAAGAACTGCAGTAAAATTTAAAAAATAAATTTATCAAATAAAACGTTGATATCTTGTAATCCATGATCGGTTGATTTTTGTTTCTGCGTAAAAAATATTGACAGGTGAGACGGGTGACAAGTTGGCATACTAGCGCTATATAAGTCCTAAGTAAGATATTAATTGTAGTAATTGAACGGAGGATGGCTTCAAGACAGCAGAGTTTTCCTGTGAATGAATCTTTTTATTCAGGTGATGCAAATTTCTGTGTTTGAATATTTTAGATTTTTATTTGTATATTTTAAATGGGCACCGGATTGTACGTATACATTTCTGTTTAAAGTTTAGATATGGCGGAAGGTTGTGTGATGGCCACGTCAGATTTTTTGTTTCTCATGATGAGTATATTCACTGCGTTTAAAACTGAAATTATCATAAAATGTGCATAAACTAAAACACTTTCAAAATAATAAACCTTACCAGTTCTTGTCACCCATTTCACTTCTTTTCAAAAAACAATAAACTCTAAACAATTTTCACTGTAAAAACCAAATGTAGTACGAATTTTAAATAAAATAAAAACCAATTAAGAGGGAAGCATGCAAAACGTGTGACAATATTGTCGTTTATTTAGGTTGGAGCAGGTTTGAACAGGTTAGAATGTGTTGATGTTGTTCACAACTTTAGAAGCAGAGAACACTACGATTACAACAGTATAGATAGTTTGTGAGTATAACTAACCGGGAAACGGCGAAACGGGCGCGGGCCAGATATTCCACTATGAAGTTTGATGTACTACTTGCGCGCCACCAAGTTGTTTATATTTTTCTTTATACGAAATTTTGAAGATGGTAAGCAGTTCGTTGTCGAATATTGAGTTAAGCATAAACCCCTTGCGTAAACTGATAAACAATAACACGGCAAAGATAAGAAAGCAAAGCGCGGGAATCAGATTTGTCAGATTCATGTTAGCGCGCTAGTATCCACACATCAAACTTCATATCGGTTGTTGGTGGGGGATTCTAGTGATAGAGGAAAAAACCAAAAACCAGAAATCTTGCTGTACAGTCTGGGCTGTGTGATACTAGCAGATCATTTAGAAGAAATTTATTAAGGGAGAAATTAAATATTTACGGTCAAAATGGCGTATTTTTAATAATGACTCATTGCTCATTAAATCATAACATATTATATATCAAAAAATCTGCTGTGACCACCACACGACCTCTCGCCAAATTCTGCTTATTCTACTAATCTAATAAATAGTTTTACTTACATTTTAATAGTTTCATGTTCATGTAATATGTAAACGATAATGTAAACCAATATGCAAGCAAAAGATGTCAACTGTACTGTCACTGTCATAATAATTCAAATTTTATGTAGAAACAAATTTTATATCATGGACAACAAGATACTGGAATTTCAAAAAAATAGAATATTAATTGTACTTTATTTTATTGTTAAATACTTCCAGATTCAGCAATTTGTATTTATAATTAACTGTACACATAGATAATCACAATTTCTTTTATTTTTAATTGCAAAAATTGTCATAAATAAATAATGTACCAATATATTTAAGGAAAACTTTTCCAAACTTCTAAAAGTACTACTTCCGGTTTGCGGATTTCTACCAAAATCTTATCCGGTGTTAAGATACTTATTAAAACCTTAAATATGAAATTTGGTTATATACGGTTTGATACTTTTTAAGTTATCGTGGACGAAAAATTGTCGGTTCATACAAACGCACACACACACACACACACACACAGACATCATCGTGAAAATAGTAAATTCGTATTCTAGAGACCCTGAAACGTGCTTATCCACCAAAAACTCATACTCGAAAATTTTGACCCATTACAATACCTCTCTTATAGAATATGAGGCGAGAGGTAAAAATCGTAAAAAATACGCAGATTTTGAATCTGTGCCGTTTATTTCAAAATTCTTTACCGTTTTCGAGTAATAAGTAAAAGATTGAAAACCCTACTTTTAATAATAGTGCATCCGTGAGGTTTACTTGAACTAATAATTAATAGCGAATATTATCAAAGCTTATTTTAGAGCAAGTAAAATATTTGTATATACAGATTAAATTATTGGGAATCCAATAAAATAAGTACTGAATTTTTAAGATTTTGCAGGGGGGTGAAACTTCAGATGGTAGATATGGAAACAAGGCATCTTGTGGACCACTTGATAAGCGGGTACCAAAGGGGAAGTAAACCAGTGGTTAAAAAACACAAGTATAATACAAATATTAAAAATTAAATTATTTTAAATACATTTTTATTATTTGTGAAACCTAAGTTATTATTTAATGTGTGATTATCAATTTCAACAGGTTAGATTTTTATTTTATAATTTAAGCAACTATTTAATCTCCTATTGGAAGCCACTAGTAGAATGACCTCAACTGATAGCCGAAGTATTTTATGACGCCATTTTACACTATACAAAGTGTCAGAAACTCAGAACAACGAAGAATGTTGAATTATATGAAAAGAGGTAATTTTAAATAGATTTACATTAAATAATTGACTTAATACACCGACTTATTTTTTCAGGCGTACAGAAAAAACATCGAAACCAACAAACTGTACGATCACATACGACAAAGTATATCACAAAATATAAAAAGGTTGGTTAAACTAGACCTGCATGGAAAAATTTATTACAGCGATTGTTTATTTCAGAGAGAAAACAATTTAAATCCGTAAATCACCACATAAGCCAAAGCCGCCAAATGCCGTTCCTCGGCCAGCTTTACATAACATTAATAATTTCGATGTAAGTAACAATAGTAATAGTACTAACAAAACGACCAGTATTAATTCCGCCTCAGTAGACCATACTTATGTTGGGATTCTCTGCAAATCTATAAGTTTACAAATTTGTAAATCTTTAAATATTGAACAAAATCACATCAATGTTTGTTGACAAATACAAAAATATTCATATGATTATAAATTTCATTGCGATTTTATAGATCTGTAGCAACTACAGATTTTCACAGAATTCTACTATTAGTAACAGTTTCAGTTCCTCAGCAAATTTAATAGCAAGTAAACATAGTTATGCTTTTTATTTTTATGTATATCATTTAAGTTATAAACTATGTTTATTGTTAGTTTTTATTATACACAAATCTGAGATGAAAATAAAATATTGTAAAATAAATAATGTATGTTTATATATCTTTTTCCTTTATTTATTATTATTTTAAGTAGTAGTATTACTATTTACATTATTTAAAATTCGCGCGTCAAATGTCGTTTGCCACTTGGGCACCGGAGGGCTAGCTGGAGCTAACTGTCATTCGTGTTTCCATGATTTAACACGGGGCTCTCCTTTCTCCTCCTTATGTGTTTTGTGAGATTTTGGATGTAACATGTTGCCAACACTGAAAAACAAAGCTGTCAATGTCTATAAAAACATGACATTAATATCTAAATAATACGTAAAGACATGAAGAAATGAGACATCTCAAACGTTATTAAATATTATTTATTATATTGTAGATAAGTTCGAAGCAAATCTTAACTTTATTTATATTAAATACTAATAAACCAGTTTAAATTAAGACTTGTAGTCTTCATTATTGGATTCAGAAGAAAAAATCAATGAGGTAAACACATTTTGAGTTTAATTGATAAATGTATAAAGTTTTTATAGACATATTTGTTTTCTGGAAACAGGAAGAATCTGACGCGCGTGAAGACAGCAATAAAGTTCCCAGCAATAATTTCCATGCAACCATACCGTCTAATAAAGTGTTGCTCACAGCGCTACCGGCGAGCTGCTAAGCACGGGGCCGCTCAAGGCATTGAAATAAACATCAAAAATAGACATATTTACAGCAATAGCAATACTTGTAGGACTATATAGGTAAATTGTTATTGTATTTAATGCCTGTGGCACACCGGTCGAGGAGCATCGAGGACCATCGAGTAACTCCTCGATGAAACGAAAGAACGCACCCGTCCGCGATGGATTTCTATTTAATCGGTGACAAATACATCAAAGTTTTGCGCGAAATCAAATCCAAAGATACGTCTGAAATGAGATACATTCGTTTCATCGAGGAACAACTCGATGAAAATAGCGGCGCCCCTATTTTTCGTCGAGGACGGGGTGCGTTCTATCGTTTCATCGAGGAGTTACTCGATGCTCCTCGACCGGTGTGCCACAGGCATAATGAAATAAGTTCTTGCAAATGACTTTCGTAGTATAAGTAAATGATACAGAAATATGTTTAAGTATCGTACGTATTACTGCACAAATTGGGAATATAACTTATTTCTCTAATAACTTAAATAATAGTTTATCATACTAAGCTTAAATTAAACTTAAATACAATGTATTATAAACAAAATCGTAAACACTTTTTACCTTCCGCTTACCTGTAAAGGAAGGTATTGGAATCATGCAAAAAATCGGGTAGTGAGTTTTTAGTGGATGAGCACGAATTAGGGTCCTTACAACTCATTTTTGATAGTTTCTCGATGATGTATGTGTGTGCGTGCGTGCGTGCGCGTGTGTGTGTGTGTGTGTGTGTGTGTGTGTGTGTGTGTGTGTGTGTGTGTGTGTGTGTGTGTGTGTGTGTGTGTGTGTATGTGTGTGTGTGTGTGTGTGTGTGTGTGTGTGTGTGTGTGTGTGTGTGTGTGTGTGTGTGTGTGTGTGTGTGTGTGTGTGTGTGTATGTGTGTGGTCCGGGCCGATGCCGAATGTCGGATAACTCAAATACGAATTACCCAAAAATTTTGATATTTTACAATTGTATAATAGGAAGAGCTTATTAGATTTTGGTACAAATATCTTCACCGGAAGTGATATTTTTTGAAGATTGAAAAGATGAAGTGTCAAAAATTTCTAGAAATTTAGATAAATATAGTATTTATTTGTAATAAGAATAAGTGGAAAAGTTATTTGCAATCTACGTTATAAAAAAATTGTCTTTACCTGGTAGCATTAAAGAACTGCAGTAAAATTTAAAAAATAAATTTATGAAATAAAACATTGAAATCTTGTAATCCATGTTCGGTTGATTTTTGTTTCTGCATAAAAAATATTGACAGATGAGACGGGTGACAAGTTGGCATACTAGCGTTATATAACGGAGGATTGCTTCAACACAGAAGAGTTTTCGTGTGAATGAATCTTTTGATTCAAGTGATACTTACTAATTTCTGTGTTTGAATATTTTAGATTTTTATTTGTACTTATATTTTAAATGGGCACCAGATTGTACGTATACATTTCTGTTTAAAGTCTAGATATGGCGGAAGGTTGTGTGATGGCCACGTCAGATTTTTTTACTTCTTATTCATAAAATATTGCTACGTCTATTACGTCCTTAATAAGCGATGTGCGCTCTCAATTATTTTAGGACAAATTACTTACCATATGTACTTTCTACCACCGTTATCAAAATCATCCCCTAACCCGTAGGAGAAGAGTAACACAGGTTTTTAATTCGTACTCATAAATTATTGCTGGGTATATTACGTCCTTAATGAGAGATGTGCGTCTCAATTATTTTAGGACAAATTACTTACCATATGTACTTTCTACCACCGTTATCAAAATCATCCCCTAACCCGTAGGAGAAGAGTAACACAGGTTTTTAATTCGTACTCATAAATTATTGCTGGGTATATTACGTCCTTAATAAGAGATGTGCGCTCTCAATTATTTTAGGACAAATTACTTACCATATGTACTTTCTACCACCGTTATCAAAATCATCCCCTAGCCCGTAGGAGAAGAGTAACACAGGTTTTTAATTCGTACTCATAAAATTCAGCAGTCCAAGAACTGTGGGTAGCTATATTTTTAGTACATGAAGTACATTTTCAACTTTTATTTATGAATTTCCAATCCAAAACACACCCCCTCATATGAATTTCACAAAAAAACATCGGCAATGAACATATCTCGACGTTTTCATTCTTACTGACAATAATCTAACGTATAATATTTTAGTATTTAATTAGTTGTTCTCAATTGATTGTTTCAGGAATGCCATAATATATTACAACGTTTCTGGCGTGTTTATAAGGATATAATGAGGCCTTACGCATATTATAAGAACCACTGGGTCTTATTTTATGATGCTGTAATTTGATTGGAATATATAAAGTTATTGAACTTAGAGTTAGAGTTGATCGAAGAAGTCAGTTGGTTACTGGAGACGTAGAAGGTAGAATGGGGCTCTACGTGAGTGAAAGACTTTAGAAACGATTGTGCGAGTGTTGAACCAATAAAATTTTGGAGATGAATTCCAAGATCGCACATTATTGAAGATAGCATAACACTTAAATGGTTAAAGATACGTTGATTATCACTTGAAATATGGAAATTACCTCAAATTTAGCATTAGGAATTGTTATACTTATTTATTTACAATGGGCCGCTTTGTCCAAGTGAAATTTATGATATTTTATGTTGCCTGTAACTCTTAAATGGTTACAGATTTTGTAATTATCACTTGAAATATAGAAAGAACATGTAATTTAGCTTTTGGAAACATCATGTTTATTCATTCTATTGAAACAATAAGAACATTATAAGCGAAATTAAAATTTCACCAGCAACCAACACAGACCAACCTCATGTACTCTAAATATAATTTTCCTTCAAAATGTATAATATTTACTCTTCTCTATGTCTGTACTACATTCTGATTATATTAAGTAAACACCGCATATATGTATCTCAACATTTACATATCTAATTTAATTTACTGAGTTAAGATATGCCGAATCTTTATGTTTTCATATTAGATTAACGCACTTGGCATACGGAATAATTTGCATATTACGCCTGTCGTTCTACAGATAGTAGATTCAAATTATTTACTGTAAAATAGATACTGACTTGTGAGGCTGTCACACCTTAATCAGTAGAAATATTTGATTAAGAAATGTGCTAGAAGTCAAAATAAAATTATTTTCTTGATATAATTTTCTTATTATGTATCTAGTTCTATAAATAGTAGATTAAAATTAATACGATGAAGTATTTGATGAAAAATATGTACTAGAAGTCAAAATAAAATTGTATATTATGTCTTTAGTTTTATAGATAATAAATTATTTGCTGTAATAAGTAACAGATACTCACAGGTATTTGGGAAGCTGCCACACCCTAATGCGATAAAGTAATTGATAAAAAAATGTACTGGAAGTCAAAATAAAAGTGTTTTATTGAATATAATACATTAAATTAATATTTGTTAGTAACTACGTTAAATATTACATCTTTAACAATATCACATACGAACCTGAATCAATTAACTGTCCAATAATTGGAACAAACAACCTTCAATAAATTTAATTCAACAAACTATATAACTAGTGAGCATTTTAGCGTTAATAGTACGTTTAAAACAGCCATAACATTAATATGTTGTCTTTAATTTCGAAAAACCTGGTAACTATGTCATATTAAGTGCATTTAAATATAAATAAATATTGTTAAGTTAACCCTCTAACAATACAAGTCAAATCTGATAAAAAAATAATTATTTAGACCTCAACACCTTTAAATCTTCGTCCAAAAGACTAATTAACTCTTTGTCACAATTAACAGGCAAAGAACAAGCATGATGATGGCAAACATAAGCCGTCGGTTTACCATTTGTCATTTTTAACTTCTTGAGTATATCCAATCTGGAGTACAGCAAGCTTGAGGGTCCGTCCGGTCCATCAGCCAGAACTATGGACCGGCCAGGCATCAACCGACTCCTAACAACGTTCAAAAGACTTTGAGTCTCTTCGCTCGTGCGCTCGCCAACGATCAGCACCTGCAACACAGTCTGTGAGAGACTTACACCTTAATCAACTCACGGAACTTACGTTGGTGAGCGAATCGTGGTACAGCATCAGTGCTGTCATCATTTCCGGGAGAGCGATTGGGATTTTTTGGAGACGATCGCTGTAATTTGTTAGTAATTTTTCTGCGTTGTTTTTCCAAACTGGTTTGTCTAAATATGCTGACAGTTTTATTAAATTATAAACGCTGACTGAGTTTCCACTTGGTTCGGCGCCATCTTGATCTGAAATACATACACACGTACATATTACGGTTTTAACTAATTTTGATAGCAGTCAAGATTATTTGTAAGTTAAGTGACTGAGAATGCTTGAGATTGTACATGTATATTTGTTTGTGTGTGCGGTTATCAGCTGCCAACTAAATCATATTTGTTAATTAGTACACCACAGTTGAGATTTTTGTGCTGTTAATGTGGAATGTGAATACAAAATCAAATTAGAGTTAAAAAATAACGCACTCGGTCATTTAATTCATGAAAAATGCTGTCACATCCAAATTATTAATGAACTATGCAAAATTAATTAAAGACCCTAAATAAATATTGGTTGTTTGTATAATTAATTAAAAAGATAATAAATTTCGTGCCTTTTGGTCGACAAATACTGTCACATTCAAGTTCTTAAAATATCAGCAGAAAATATTTGTTTCATCAATAAATAGAATAAACCGGTTCGAAGCGGTAAATATAACAAATATTTATGTTATAGAAATGCGTGTCTGGTTTGTGTTAAAAAATATCTAAAAGAACCTTCAAACTTCAAATATTTTAATTGAACATATTCTTAATATTTAAGCCACATAACTATCAAATTCAAAGCAAAAAAGCATTTTACATAAACTATTTTGTAACTTTGGTTTAAAAATCTATGATATCATATTTTACAAAGATGTGCTTAAAGGTTGTGCTACACGGCTATAGAATGCAATTTTCATTTAAAAAATAATTATTGTGTATTAATAAACGTACAAATTGAATTATTAAAACATAAAATTAGCTACAAGTTTTGTTAATTAATGTCACAGCAATTTATAACTTGCCTTCATCGATTTACTAAGGATTCGTGATTCTTTACATTAAATTTTAGTTTAATATTTTCAATAATATAGCCAGAATCGTTCTGGCTGGTAACCGCACACACTGACTGTACCATTAAGTTAAGTAAAACATGTGATACATATTTAAGTACCAAACAATGTTTGATATTATAAAATATGTAAACATGAAACTAATTTTAGACGCAAAGTTTTGAATGAAATGTTGACATTGTACTAAATATTAAACAAATAAATAAAATATTTACTATGTGTGGACAGAAATAAATGTTTATGTGCAATAAAATTGGTCCGCATCTAATTTTATTGTCTCATTTTTATTACTTACCATCTTTGACTCTAATAAGGACACTTCGATCTCCTTCAGGACTAGTGAAGTATCCTCCATTTTCAGAATCCCAGAATAATCTATCCTGTGTGTCCTGTAGGATTTCGGCCCATTCCAGCCAGGATGCGTCCAAAGTGGTTTCGTACAAATCAATTAACGAACGGATTAGAAACGCGTAGTCGTCCAGAAAGCCAACTATGGGAGTTGTACTAGATAAAATATACAAAAATCAATTACAAACTATAATAATTATAATACGTGTGTAAAATAAATGAAAGCTACTCACTTTTGTACAATTTCTCCTTCATTTCCTCTATAACAACATCTTATTAGAGTCTTTTCTTCAGTGTTGTACAAATAATTCTTAATAAAAGTAGCTGCTATGACCGCGCGGTCAGTATAAGTCGAATCATTCAAAACTTCACCCGCTTTGGCAAACCCACTGATCATCAATCCATTCCAAGCTGTCAAAATCTTCGTATCCCGATGAGGTTTAGGCCTTTTCTGCCTTACTTGGTACAAAATCTTCAGAGATTTATCCAGTGATTGTTTGATTTGCTCAACCGGCATCTCAAAATATTCCGCTGTGCTTTCGACGCCGCCGAAAGTAATCAAAACGTTTTTATTTGTCAGCTCATTATGCGGATCTTGACTCGGATTGACGTTTCCTGTTTTGCGGACGTTAAAATGGTAACAGAAGATTTCTGCATCGGAATTATTACCAGTACGTCCTTGTAGGTGTTGTAACATCTCATTATATTCCCAAACACAAAATGCGCCTTCCTTTTTGTGCGTACACTTTGCTGTTGGCAAAGAATCCGCGTCTTCAGCACTGTAAAAACCACCAGATTCATGACTTAAATCTCTAGAGACGTACAACAAAATATCCCGGATGATTTCAGCGTAGAATTCGTCTTTAGTTGCTAAATACGCGTTACAGTAAGCGACAGTTAACTGCCCCTGGTCGTAAAGCATTTTTTCAAAGTGCGGCACGTGCCATTTTGCGTCAGTTGAGTATCTGGCAAAACCATTTGACACATGGTCGTGGATTCCACCATATGCCATTCTTTTTAGAGTGTTTAGACACATATTTAAACATTGCTTGCCTATGTTTGAATTAGTATCCCGCGAATAGGCGTGAAACAAGAAATCAAAGTTTGACGGCTGAGGAAATTTGGGAGACTCAGAAAATCCGCCGAATTCTTGGTCGTACGATTTGGTAAATTGTTGTAGACATCTTTGTACGCATTCTAAACTTGGGCTTTCGCTGCCTGGTGGGACTTTTTCACTCGCGCGTTTTAGTATTTCGACTATTTGTTTTCCTGATTGTACGATTGATTCTTTTTCGCCGGCCCATCTTTCTGCAATATTGTTTAAAATAGTTTTGAAGCCAGGTCGGCCCCATTTATCTTCTGGTGGAAAATAAGTTCCTCCAGTTATAGGCTCCAAGTTTGGAGTTAAAAAAACGCTCATAGGCCATCCGCCGCCCCCTGAAGTTGCTTGAATAAAACTCATATAAACTCTGTCAATATCTGGACGCTCTTCTCGGTCAACTTTAATATTAACGTAATAACGGTTCATAATCTCAGCAACGTTTTCATTTTCGAACGATTCTTTCTCCATAACGTGACACCAATGACAAGTGGAGTATCCAACGGATAGAAATATTAATTTGTTTTCTCGTTTAGCTTTTTCGAAAGCTTCTTCACACCATGGGTACCAATCTACTGGGTTTGTAGCGTGTTGAAGCAAATATGGAGACTTTTCTAACGCAAGACGATTTTCAGCTTGGCTTGAAGAAGTTGATGGTGTTATTGTTTCGCTCATGTTTCTTACTTGGAAACTGTTTGCTGATGTAGGTAGTAATCTATGATAGAAAATACACAAGTCATTTAATGATGTATAATCATTTAGCACGACAAGACAACCAAAAAAATCTCAAGGATGATATAAATATATTCATGGTAGCTGTAGCTTCATTCAACGAATCTATTCCTTTACCTCGTATGCCTGGAGCAAAAATCGCTGTCAAATAGCTTGATTTGAGGAACAGCTTGTAAATTAGTTGAGTTCAAAGGGGTAAATAAAGTTTCTCCAGAAGACAATCTACGAATAATGGTTTTAACAACGCGAGTTGAATTCATAACTTAAATTTAGTTTACAAGCATTTCTTTAATCCCTGTTTACTGAGAATTTATTAAATCATTTAACATTTATAATTTTAACACGCACTTTATAAACAAAAGTGAGAGTGAGGTTGTGTTTCAAAATAGTACTACTACGAAGATAGGCAGGGAGAGACCAACTACAAAAATCAGGTTCTACCAGCTTAAAAATCATTCATTTATTCATTATTTGCCTAAATATGGTATACTTTTACATTATTCAACATTAACATATTGTAATTGTATCATTTTTTGTTAATTATTAACAAAAAATTAGGACAAAAAACGCGCCAAAAAGATCCGACATTGTCGGGCAGTTACGTAACGTTCGGGAATTTCCGGATCACCGTGAAGTTAGTCAGTGCTGCCACGACACTATAACGAAAAATCCATCTTTCTTTTTGACTCGGTCATTAATGGTGTAAACATCGGACGAGAAAGGTAAGAAAATATTCTGTATTTCACATTATAACTAATAAATACTGTTCAATATACAATCATCAATCAATAAACTGTATAATGAGTGTTTAATTTATATTTAATTATGAAAGATGATTGAAATATTTTGTGATAATTTCGCACGCCTTGCTGGGCAAGAGTGACTGATTATTCTCTCAGATTTCTCTAATCAGCGAGGCAAGAGCAACTCCAGTATTAATCCCAGGATCGTTGATCATAACGCATTCTGTTTCAAATCATGGAAACATTCCTACAATTCATAAACCTAATAAAATCATCATTTGACAGTTTTTTCATCCATGTGTTTTACAGATAGCTCGTCAAAATGGTGAACGGACGAATTCCGTCGGTATTTTCCAAGACATATGTGACGCCTCGTCGTCCATATGAAAAGGCTCGTCTTGACCAGGAATTAAAGATCATCGGAGAGTACGGACTCCGCAACAAACGTGAAGTATGGCGCGTGAAGTACACCCTCGCTAAGATTCGTAAAGCTGCGAGAGAACTGCTCACCTTGGAAGAGAAGGACCCCAGAAGATTGTTCGAAGGTCAGTGTCTTTCTTAATATAAGTTTACCAAGCCTTATTCACTGGGCAAGAGAGACTGATACTGTTTTCAAGTCGCTCTAATCGATCAAGGCGATAGCAAATCATGTGTTAATCCCAGGAGCGCTCACATGGCGCATTCTGTTTCAAATCATTGATACATTTTATTATTTGACAGTTACAGTTTAATAACACTTGAATGTTGTTTGTAGACGAAGTTTTATCTACAACTTTTCAAATAAAGCTTCATTCACAATACGAAATTTGTAGTTATAGGCGGTTTGCACATATCGAGCATGAGCGCCTCTAGTGGGAGATTCGGTAAAAGTATTAGGTATACAACACGTTTGAATGTTTAATTCATTTCCGATTTTTCATTTCCAATAAAATGAGCACTGGTTTGACATATATGCACTTCACAGTATGAACCACCAATCAGAATCTAGAATGAAAATTAAATTTGGTATTTGACGTTTAATGCCTCGTTTTCATGTATGCGATATCCGCAGATTTCTTGCGGAATAAAATGGCCGCCACGAATTCCGTCAGTAGTTAAATTATTTTTAACTTTCTGCGGAACTCCGCAAGCTCCGCAAGTTTTGACGTTTAAACTGTCAGTTGTTATAACTTCAAATATATGTTTATTTATGTTGAATATGGAGATGGAATTCGTGGCGGCCATTTTATTCCGCAAGAAATCTGCGGATATCGCATACATGAAAACGAGGCATAAGATGACATTAAATTCGAGATCACCTTTGTCATAGGGACATATACAATTTTGTATCTTATTTAAAAATGCTTCTTCAGTCATTTATAGACAAGGATTATTATGAAAGGCAACTTTAAGTATACCAAACAATATAAGCGAACAAACTGACACTTCTGACGCTAATTTCAAAACTAGTTTGTTTTACTAGGCTAACTACAATATTAATTTTGTAATTGTGAACGACAGTAGTCAAAACTTTTCGTATTGTGAATGAGACTTGAAACATTTGTTTAATTTTTTATTCAATAAAATATTAACCTCCCATTTTCGTGACACAGATGACTGTTATGTTGAATAATGGACTCATTATACAATAGTGTTGAATAATGAATTAATAGTACAATAGTTCGTCTTATGGAGAGGTTTATCTTACGTATTTAAATCAGTAACGTCATTTGTAGAGATTTAATTGAACTAATAAATAATTTCTGTTTAGGTAACGCACTCCTCCGTCGTTTGGTCCGTATCGGAGTGTTGGATGAAGGCAGAATGAAACTCGATTACGTTTTGGGTTTAAAAATCGAAGATTTCTTGGAGCGCCGTCTTCAGACACAAGTCTTCAAGTTAGGGTTGGCCAAATCCATCCACCACGCTCGCGTCTTGATCAGACAACGTCACATCCGGTAAAGTATTTTTTACTTTTGGAAAAATAATCATACAGGCCACTTAAGTGAAAACTTAACGCCTTGAAACATAATTAAAATCAATCAGGCCACTTAGATTCTAATCTAACGCCTTGAAAACTCTCTCAATTATTGAGAGCGACCTCTAGAGGTTTGTGCGACTTATTCAACTTGTTTATAACGTTGTGTTTATTGTGGGTTTATCTGTTTAGTGTCCGTAAGCAAGTTGTGAACATTCCTTCATTCATTGTTCGCTTGGACTCTCAGAAACACATCGACTTCAGTTTGAAATCGCCGTTCGGTGGCGGTCGCCCTGGACGTGTTAAGAGGAAGAACTTGAGGAAGGGAACTGGAGCAGCTGCTGCTGAAGAAGAAGAAGACTAAACTATATGACAGAATTTGTATAATTGTTTTAATAAATGATTGTACTATAAATAAAATTGTTTTATATCCAATACGCCTGTTTTCATTTTTATCAGAGATGTTTTTGTATAGATTTTTATTAAATTTACCCCTAACTGATGACTCACACACTGTGCAGTCGTCCATCCAAATATACAACGCCCCCGCGTTTCATTTTCGACAAAAGAAATAATATTTAACGTAAATGTGTACAAATTTCAGCAACTAATTTAATTTAAAACACCATAAATTGCAATTTTAGCTCGTGATTGTATGAATTTTATACATTAAACAAATAATGAACACAGCAAAATTCTATTCCCAGTCAAATTACGATGAGTGAACCACGAAAATGTTTATACCAAATCAAGATGAATCAAATACAATTTAATATTACACGTGAATACAGTTTAAACGTTGTTTTACTATTTTGCCGTCTCATTTATAGTAAACAATAATGTATCTGTCATCGACTGTGCATTTTAATCCGTGGACGACTATCCACTTAACTATTGCTTGTCGCGCACTATTTTGTTGGTCCGCTCTTATTAGAATCAATTCGCGAATGCGCACAAAATATTTCGTCAGTCAGAGGGAGAAATTACAACGAGGGGGTGTATTTTATTGTCAGACGGTTTTATTTTTGTTTACGTCGATTTATTTTAGTTTAAATGAACTAAACATGACTGGAAGTGCCTTCGTATTAAGGTAATTGATCAATTAGAACATAAATTGATGATTATTCCATTGAAATTGTTACAATTTGCAGATAATAATGAGGAGTACAAATCTGTCAATAAACTGACACAATCTTTGATATATTATATAAATAACAATGTGTTCAACAAAGTATATCAACAAATAATGTGTTCAAACCAACAAACCGTTCAATAATGTGATACAACAACAATATTATTAATATCTCTAACAATGTTGCACCATTCCCAATGGCCTCACCGTCTGTCCCCGTCGATGACAGAGCAAACTTTAGTGCATGCACAATCAGAAGAATCGGGAATTGAACCCGGACAAATCGCTACAATCACCGGATCACTTAATTCAATACCTGGGCATGATGCGGACGCAATATACGATACAGATCACACTGATCTTACAAGTGAACCCGATGAAACTGATCTGAGAAGGGAATTATTGCGAGATGTGAGTATTGTTTAAATTTTGTGCAATTTATAAGTAGTTCGGCAGTGAGTTCGTAGATGGTAGCAGTAAGCTCGTTTTGAGATTTGTTAAATGTTTATTTATTGTTTTTGGTTTAATTAAACGGTGCATTTTAATGAAACTATTGTTATATACTAATTAAAATATGATCAATTCAATGCTGCTATTAGATTAGTAATATTTTGACTTTGACTTTTGAAGTAGTTCGTCAGTAGTTTTGTAGATGGCAACAGTAAGCTCGTTGGGAGATTTGTTAAATATTTGTTTATAATTTGTGGGTTAACTGAAACAGTGCATTTAAATAAAACTATTGTTATATACGAATTAAAATATGAGGAATTCAAAGCTGCTATCAGATTTACAATGTTTTACTCATAAAAACTCATTATTGTTGTTTGATTGTTGCAGCAATGGAGACAACTATTCGATAAGGTATTTATTTACTATAAAATACATTTCATAACCTAGATATTAATGATTGTTGTGTTTGCAGTACGATCCTGAAGGTTTCGGAGAGATCCCTTGGCCTGAGCTAGTCCAGGCCCTTTCCCAGCCCGATTTTATCCAAAAAGTAAATAATGGCAAACGGGAAATTCTGCTGGAAAAGGCGAGAACAGCAACAACTCCTGCCATCACGTTCCAGGACTTCGTGAACGTGGTAAGTCATCAGCATTATTACGTTTATTATTGTAATCAACGAAATCATTTCCTAAACTAGAAAAACCATCAAATTTCCCATGACAATCTATTTTTAAATGACATAAAACGTTGGTAAACCCTTCAACCCTTAACATGTTTTTATAATGTGCGGTTTTCGAGTTCCCACGTAAATAACGTAAATGAGTTTTTGATTTGAACCGGAAACCTGTGGACAATGGTTGGTTCTATGGTTTAATAACGGTTTTCCACCCTCAGAATCCACGTTCTTTTGTTTTTCACCACATGCAGCTGTTTGACTCGCGATTGTCAATTGTTTTTCGAGGGGTTCAATTGTTTTTCAAGGTATTCAATTGTTCTTTTGATTAGCAAAACGTTGAATTGTTTTTAAGAGCTTCAATAATTGTTTGTCGAGTGATTCAATTGTTGTATAAGTGACTGTACAAGTACTATAGAATTTCAGTTTGACTTTAAATTGAATTTGTAGTAAATCTTGTTAAAGTCCATACACCTTTTCTTATAAGCCATACAATATCCCCACCACTTATGGCGGTATCGGCGTTTGTTTTTTGTTTCTGTCCCTCTATAATTTCCTAGCGATTACTGCGGTTTTGAACTCCTTTGCTTTTCGACATGGCCCTCTTTGATTTCCAACAAGGAGGCCGGCGCGTTGTGCGTTTGTTTTGTGGAGAGAGCGATGCGAGATGCGATATTGTTTTGCCGCAGCAGACGGGCGACGTTCTTTTGTTTGGAAATAAAACAGTTGATTGGATCGCAGATTTTGCAAGATGGATGGAATCTGGAATTGAATGTAATATTTATTTAAACGTAAATCTGTTAGGCATTTGAAGGGGCTGTGGATCAGCTGGTGTTTATGTCTCAGGTAAAGTGTGAAACATCATTCTACCGCACACCGCCACTATTCTTTTCTTTTCTTTGATGCGCCAATTCAAGTGATTTTTTGCTGTTTGGGTACTGTATGGCACGTTAGTTTTTTGTCGCTCTAGTAATTTTAAACTGGCCGAATTTGTAACAAATCACAAGATAAAAACTTGTCTACCGTACCGACTCGACTCACTTTGTAAAGATATTAAAACACAATCAGGCGACATAACAAATTAACGTACACGTTTTTTCAACAAGATTTAATATGACATTAATTATAAATGACACTAGATGACTCGGAGAAACCTTTTTAGAAGGAATGCCAGTTTTTTAGATTTATTTCTTTGTCAGAAAAAATCTTATACCCACCTATAATAAAAAACAATTATACTTTTTAAATAAAAATAATAATAATACAGGGTGATTCACAACTTCGTGCATATATTTTAATGGCATATAATAGTGCTCGACTCACTTAGTAAAAAACTGAACGAATTTTTTAAAATTAGCATTTTTAGTTTGCAGATTTTTTAATCAAACAGTATTGGATCACTGTTTGCAAATGGAATTTCATAAATTTACTATTCTTGCCATTGCACAATTAATTAAATTGAATATTATTCTATTCATAATAGATACAATCCACAACCAGTGGCTTCAAAAATGTGCTTTTTGCGAAAACTGCCCTTAAATTTACGAATTTTTAAAACTTATTTTTGTTCTATGATCAGTAAGTTAGTACTGTAAAATATATGCACGAAGTTGTGAATCACCCTGTATATCTACATACTGACTGTGTGTGCGGTTATCAGCCGTCTATTTACTCATGGCAGTAATTTAAAAGTTTGAACAGTTTGTAATTTACTGATTTAGTTCAAAATCATTCAATACCCAAAAAATAACAATAATAACGAAATTTCATCCGTAGACCATCTGTGTCTGTTTACAAAAAGCACCGCCGGTCTAAATCATATAATTAATGGCTAATTTTCTGCGGCTCCTTTTCTTAAAAAGCCACCTCGGCTTCAAATAAAAAACACGAGGTTCCACTTCAGGCCACCCAGACCCGGGGCGTACCTGTCGCCCTCAGTGTCACTAGAGCTGCGTCTCTCTCTAGCACGCATACTCTGCTATAGTGGTGTCTCTGTTCAAAGCTAGGGTGGCACTAGGTATTTTTAAATTGGGCCGGTGTTTGGCCTCTTATTTGTTTTGTGAATTACTAGAACTAATGAGAAGTAAATTATAGTTTGTTAAGTGCAAATATTTGACGTACTAAACATGCTAAAAGTGTCCAAATTAAGGCATGTTTACACATCTGAATCCTGTAAAAAATAAATTCACTGTTTTGAAGCTATCAGTGAATTAGAAATTTCCAAGACTCATTGAAAATTCAATTTAGCAGCGCCGCTATTTGACAGCAATTCTCAGCAGGATTATTTTTTGAGGATTCAGAAGCATGAAATAATTTTTAAACACATGGATTCTTTGTAGATTCTTTCAAACTTCTGAACTTAAAAGGCTCGTCTACCATTTTTTCGAATTCCTAGAATACTGTCGATATTACTTTTTTTTATATATCACTCTCTTCCCCACTACTACGGCTGTCCGACACCAGCCCGAAACTCGTACTTTCCCGCGTCCTAGCTATATATGCAATGTCATTTTTAAGTTGAAAAATACTGTAAACATGGCTTCAGATTCCCATAATAACTTTTGTATTTTTTAAAGAAATTAAGTTAAACAAAAATTATTCGAAAAAGGAAGCTTAGCTGCATGCTTCTTGTTTTTTAAATTTTTCTTGCCATTTATAATCACTAGAATGCGGATTATATGCAGGCAAATATGATCAAAATATGCATGCAATATGCATTGAAAAAATGCCAAAATATGCTCAATTTTTGCAAAAAATTAAACAAATATGCAATAATTTACAAATAAATGCATGCATATGCATGATATGCAGATATGCAACATAATTTTATTCATTTTTACTAATAATTTATTTTTATTTATCAGAAAAATACTACATTTTGTCAACAATGCACAAGAATATCATATAAAATAAACAAAACAACGTATAATTTCTGGAATACGACTTGTGTGCCTACCTATCTTTAAAATAAATGTAAAAACTACTATATAGGTGGTATGAAATTTGAGCGATTATAAATTTTTACACAAATAAAATTTATAAAAAATTGAAGTTTTGGGTTAAAAGGTACAAAATATGCAGTTATATGCATTTTTAATAAATATATGCAAAAAATATTGAAAAAGGTATGCAAAATATGCAAAAAAATTACACCATATTTTGATCTATTTTTGTATGAAATGCATACATTTGTAAAAAAATACGAATATGCACAATAATACAATATATGCAAATGCATATAATCCGCACTCTAATAATCACCGAAAAAAAATAATATCAAATAATGACAAAAAATCGTAATTTAAATTTCTTTTTACTTCAAATTCATAGGCCAAAGACAAAAAATAAAAATATAGAAGCATTAATACATCCTTTGTTAATACACTCAATGTAATAGCATCATATACTTCAATTATAATTAAAGTAAACGTGGGAGGCACCTCTGTAACGCTGGAAAATTTTAGGGTAGACGTACACCTTAAGAAGAAGTATTGCTTGCACAAGACTTATTTATAATTTTATGTTTATTTATTGTATATTGTAAGACACACTACAGGGTATATTTTAATTTATTAACACCCCAATTACCCGTACAAATACCAACATCTTTCGTCTAAATCCGCAAAGAAAAACATTCCAAAGTCCCTCTAAAGAGTCCAATACGTCAAAACCTATTTCACAGTCCGCCGCATTTGAAAGCCAGCCAGAGACATTTATTTTGCAAATAGGCTTTAAAAAGTTTAAGGTATTGTTACCGATCCGAACTAACTTAATTCGGATTAGGGCTAAGTAGCTTCAACGAGCCATCGGCACGGAAAATTATAATAGAATAAATGTCATTGTAGTTGTAACAGTTGGAACTACTAAACATGTGTATTGCGGATTTGAAGCAAATGAATCGGAAATATTATCTGTAAAGACGGATCTCCGGCGTTACATACCCAACTTGGGTGTGGTAGCCTCACATAATACTATACCATAGTAGCAAATTAGCAATCCAGTCAATTATTGAAAGGAGACCTCAAAAATTAGTTATTGCCATGAAATAGTTTTCAAAAAGTTAATAGTTCTTTAAATATTTGAGATTTTACGTATCGATACATCTACGTCGCAGTAATGCGTTTCACGTGTATTCTTACTTACGATAATACAGAAACTACCAAATTGTATTTTATATTTTGTAACATTTAGAAACATGAGTACATTTTAATTCCAGCCCCATGGTTTGAAAAGATTTTCAGCTATACATCTACGTCACACAATCTTTAAAAATTAATTACAGTTTTATTAAGAACAATTAAGGCTTAGCAGTACTCTCAATCGCTTTTAAATAACATGAAGTTTCAATAAAAAACTTTTTTTTAAATGGTAAACTACCCTATTGAGAATGATCGGAATATGTACAATGTGTCCCTGGTTTCTGTTGCATTGTAACCCAATTAGAAGTTTGAGTTGTCAATATTTAGTGTCGGGATAATTGATTGCTCGGTGTTAAAACTAAGAACCTGATGGGCGGTTTAAACACAAACAAAATGAAGACGTTTAGATAAGGTGACATCAGCCAGGGTGTCCCGATGGAATGTCTCTGATACACTGCATTCAGGTTCTCTTGCCCCACATCACATCATCATTAAATACTAAAATCACTCCTTCATTACTCAACTACTCAACTAACAACCATGAGTTGAAGCCTGGCTAACCGCACACACGGTCAAATATACTGAATCCAGTCAGGAATATAAAATACTCAGTCTTCTGAAAAATATGCTGTTTTGAAGGTACTAATGAATTTGAAATTCTTCTTCTTGACATTAAAAATGCTGTTTTTTTGACAGCTGACAGTCTAGCTGACAGCCTAAACAGCAAAAATAGTAAAAAAGCCTAGACAGCAAAAGTAATTGTTACTATGGTGAATCAACAAATTTGACATTTATAAAATTCATCAACATACCTAACCTATTTTGCTTTTTCCTAGCAACTGTCAACATACGCATAGCAACATAATATGATTGCGATAGAGACGATTTAAATCCATATAGGAGTGACGTCATATCAGATAAATTCTATCCACCACGTTCACTAAATAAGCTATCTCTTTCTTACACATTTTACTCGTATAAGTCTATACGCATATCGTATGTCATAAGGGGCGGGGCTTATCAATTTGTGTTTTAACGGCAGTAGCAGAACAATTATTCATATAATATAGTATTCATTATATGAAATATATTTTCTTACATATTATTGTTTTCTTTTAGATTCACAAAAGTTCGTCATATACTTTTTATTGTTTATTGCTGACAACTTGTCAATTTTCTCATTCTTGTTGTGTCAAGTGTCAACATAAAATTTTGAGGTTAACTTGTTTTGTTATTTCGTTTTGTTGTATTTTAATAATCTTTGATATTTCCTACAGAATCATGCGATGTATTAAAATGGTAAAATAATGATTAATCCTTAAAATAGAAACAAAAAATATTGCTTTTAAATTTCGCGGATAGAGAAAGACTGCCAGCACTTATCTACCAAACTCATGCTGTACTAAAAAGTCAAATCTTGATTCATACGAATAATTTGCTTGTTTTTTATGACGTCACTCCTATATGGATTTAAATCGTCTCTACCTATCAATATAATTTAAAATAATCACTAAATTAATATTAATTAATAACAATCTCGTAAAAAATAATGTGTTTAACATGGCAAAAAATACAGATTTGCTGTATAAGCTAGATTCATAGCCACGGCTGCGGCCTCGTCTATGAAACTCTAGCCGCGGTAGCAAATCTAATTTTTTTTGCATAGTTAAACAAATAACTATTTTCTCATGATTCAGAAGCATATATAATCCTCAAAGAATAGGGTAATTTACCAATTTTTTTTAAAATTTTTTATTGAAACTTCATGTTATTTGAAAGCGATTGAGAGTACTGATAAGCCTTAATTGTTCTTAATAAAGCTGTAATTAATTTTTAAAGTTTGTGTGACGTAGATGTACAACTGAAAATCTTCTCAAACAATGGGGCTGGAATTAAAATGTACTTATGTAAAATCAACTGTTTTTAAATGTTACAAAATATAAAATACAATTTTGTAGTTTCTTTATTACTGTATGTAAGAATACACGTGAAAATATATTATTTATAAATTTGCCTTCAAAAATTTGATCCTGAATTTTAGTACCACTTATATGATTCGCAAACCTATGTCATTCAACATATCTTGCAATGGGAGTATTCGGGCAAAGCTTATCAATTTTCATTACAGATTTAGCAAAAAAAGTATGATTTTATGCTAGCGCGCTAAACTGCACATATTTTACTACAAAATTCGGGCAAGGTACATTGGAATTATCAAAGAATTTAATTTAATTTTTGTTACTTCAATTAATGACATTGATTGGAATGATAACGGATCTACGATATCTACGAAATATATTATAAAATGTCAAATTGGTTAAATATTTTGACAATTATATCGTTTGTCTGTCCCTATGGTTTGTATTTATATTTTACGGCTAATATCGAAGACTCAACGAAGCTAAGTCCCTAACGTGTAACTTTATTTGGCAGAAATCGTTATAAATAAATTTAATTTCTTGTGATTAATTTTTAAAGTACATTACTTTACATGACAGTTCAACAGATAAAGAAACACTACGTTGAACAAAGATAGATGGCATACACGTTGCAATAATTCAGAATAGGATAGATGTGTGAGAGAGAGAGAGCTTGAGAGAGAACGCATTACTGTGACGTAGATGTACGATACATAAAATCTTAAATATTTAAAGAACTATTAACTTTTTGAAAACTTTTTTCATAGCAATAACTTATTACTGGGGTCTCCTTTCAATATAATTGACTGGATTGCTAATTTGCTACTATGGTAAACTACCCTATTGTTTGATTGTCCTTGTTCTTGCATAGGGCGGTTTAATTCGGTTTCATAAAGTTTCAAGTGTTGATTTGATTTGAGATTGTGTACAATGTATTCAGTACATTAGTAGTTTGATTGAACTTGAATGAGACGGGGCTCGTATATTGAGTGTTGGGGGCAAGACGGTGTGAATGTTTTAGTGCTCAGGTAGACTATAGATCCCTGGAGCGATCAGTTGTTGATCGCTAGCTGATAAATCACCTGGATCACACGAGTGGCGCCACCGTCAAGCCGACAACCACCAGCCAACTTTAATTACTTTCTATACAACACCTCACATACACGAGGCAAATATATCACACAGAACGACTCAAAAATATTTATATTTTCAACGTTTAAAGACTTTAACTTGGGTATATGGGTTATATTTTGATATACTGAACACAGAAAATAAGATGTTTTTCAAAATTCGCAAAAATGAATTTTATTTTGAAAATCCATTTAACTGTTTATTTATTAGGTAATTATTACGTATGTATTTCTAAATAGTATGGTAGTATTATTTATAATTATAATTTAATTTTATAAATAACAAATAGGTAAACAGTTAAATAGACGTTCAAACTATTTGGCACTAATAATTTCACTATTCTGATTTTTACGAATTTTGAAAAAAACATTTTTTTTCTGTGTTCAGTATATTAAAATATGTGACCTATTATAGTTTCGTGCAGAAGTATAGAAACACCGTGTACTATATCTTTAGTATACCAATGATAATTTTATATAATTTTATATAGTTCAGTGCTACAACTTGTCAATTTAAATCTCTTCTGGTCTTCTGTGATGCACTCTTAGTATCTATCTATACATTCGTGAGATGTTGGCTGATACCGCACAAACGATAAACAAACTCGTAAACAAATAATTCCATAAAATCGTTTGACATTCTCTCCACAAACTCCTAAATCGGACAATAACACAAATACCTCTGGTGGAAAATCCCCCGTTTCGCAACAGTTATTAGCCGACAAAGAGCTTAAAGCTCCCAAGCTGCAAAGCTCTCCATTGTGACCTATCCCACCGGTGAAAAATGTAAGAAAAATTCGGCATCGAAAAATGAAGAAACGGAGAAAACAGTTTTGAGTTTTCAGGCCACGATGTGTGTGGTTGAGAATGATAAAGTATCAATAGTTGTTTCTTCTTGAGGGTGTGCTGGATAGAAATGTCTTATTTTCGGGGCTATACGTCTTCAGGAACTGGGATGGTGGTACTTTTAAAGGAGCTTGAAACACCTGTTACCTTATTTAAGTAAACACATTTTTTAAATTTTAATTACTAAATTAATCAATTAGATCTTTAGTATGTCCTCACTCAATTGACAATTTAAGTTTAGTCAAATTTTGTAAGATAGTCCAAAACAGGGACTAATATATTAATTATTTTATTGTTATTTAATAAAACATTGAACCGAAACCGAAACTTCAACCGCTCTTTTGAAAACCGGTTACCTGTTCAGTTTAAGAAGACACTTTCTGGGCGAGTTGTGTACACTATTTTTCCCACCGCTATAAATATAAAAAAAATATTTATGAAGATATTTTGAAGTTAACTGTTACTGTCATAACTATACCGATCTTGGAATACATACAAGATTTTCAATATCAATGAGAATATACTTTTTTTAAATTGGAAATTCCTGAAAAATGAATGCACATTTGAGAGTGAAAGTGTGTTCTATTTTGGTTGACACCATCCAGTAGTGCGATGTCCACAGCAGGGGTGGACCAAGGGGGGTAAAGTCGGTAGTTCTCAAAGCATGTCACCTTATAGTTAAACATGCCACCCCCAAACGACCCCCAAATAAATAACAGCGGCACAATTCATTCGATATACAATTAATATCAAGAATACAAATAAGTAAATACACGAAAATTTATTAATAAAAGTTCTGTTAGACAATAATTTTACATTTGCCAATATAACATAATTTGTTAATAAGTTGGAAGGATCCAATATATTTTGAGAAATAATTGGTATAGGTATGTTTTAATAAAACAAATTCGAATGAATTCTGAAGACTTTCCTACCAATTATTTCTCAAAATAAATAAAAATATTCATAAAAACTGTTTTGGAACTAAATTAATAATATTTTGTGCGAAATATTCTTATAGAATCATGATTCATGAAGCAGACCTGTCGAAACCTTGTTTACAAATAATTGCAAGATCAGTTCAACGAGGTTTGTCGAAGTGCGTGTATCAATGTATAGAAGATAAAATTCATAATTTTGTGTGTATATTTTGTTGTATGTAGAAATGTCTATAAAGTAAACTTTTTTATGCGTAATAAAGTGTAGTGCCGTAAGCAATTAAAAGACTTTCTGCTTTCTGGGACACGTACAATAGTCAGAGTACACCAAAGGTTAGCATTTTGTTTTTTATTTTAAAAATCTGATGTGGCCAGCACAAGACCTTCTGCCATACTTACTTTATTCTTTTTACTTAATATAATATAGATACTATACTACTGACAAATATATTTTAGTCATTTTATTTAATCTGCAGAAGAAGATATAAACGATATTTTACTATTGTCACTGTCACTGTCATGTTATAATCATTTAAATTTTACGTAATAACAAAAATGTTAAACGATCATGAACTACAATACTTTAATAATTATTCTTAAATGATACCAGATACAAATAAAATTATAAAATACCGATTGTAAATAATAATCACATACTCTTTAATTTAAAATAAAAAAATTTGTCTTAAATTAATTATTTATCGAAATGTACTACTTCCGGTTTGTAAATTGAAACCAAAAATATAATGTCTTATTCAGATTTGTATTAAAACCTTAAATATAAAATTGATATTTTTGAGCTGTAACATACAAACGAACGAACGCACACATACACATACACACAGACATCATCTCGAAAATGTTAAATTCTTACTTTAGGGACCCTAAAACGTGCTTATTCACCAAAATCTCGAAAATTTTGACCCATCACAGAATATGAGTCTTTCAAAATGGCAAAATATTGTATACAGCTCGTGCTTGCACCCTTCTTTAAGGGATTACTTAATCAATTAGTTCCCTAACACCTGCATCTTAACTTAAAGTCGACTTTTACTAAATGAGGATTTATGTATCCCAAACGTGACATTGAATTTAATGCGTCATTGTGAGGAATGTTTATGCCACCTAATTGACGACAAGTTATGGGTAAAATTAAAGGCGGGTGGCTTCAAAACAAACCACAAATAACCGTGAGAACACTTCTAATCCCTCTCCTTCGCACAGGTGCACGTCTACTTTATTCTTTATAATCCTGAGACTCGAGTAACAGTCATGTTCGAAAGTTACACAGGTAATTGAAAAATAATATTTGGAAAGCATTGATACAACTGATTTCTGTGTTTATTTGGCCCTTTGTGACACCCCGAAAAATGCTTCTATATTTTAAAGAAAATAAGATCTCATATTTTACAATGATGTACTTATAGGTTGTGCTTACATGGCTATAGAATGATACAAAAAACCTTGCCGTATTTTGTTAAATAATTTTTAAAAATTACTAAAAATGAGAGTTTTACCTAATTATTAAATTATTATATTCAATGGGTAACTGTTTAAGAAAAATCTTCCGACTAATGTATATTATCGATTTTTATTTTTGTGCATTAATCAACGTATAATATGGATTATTAAATGATAAAAATTAGCTCCAAGTTTGGCTAATTGATGTCACAGCAGTTAATAATTTGCATTTATTGGTTCACTAATGCCTGTGGCACACCGGTCGAGGAGCATCGAGGACCATCGAGTAACTCCTCGATGAAACGAAAGAACGCACCCGTCCGCGATGGATTTCTATTTAATCGGTGACAAATACATGAAAGTTTTGCGCGAAATCAAATCCAAAGATACGTCTGAAATGAGATACATTCGTTTCATCGAGGAACAACTCGATGAAAATAGCGGCGCCCCTATTTTTCGTCGAGGACGGGGTGCGTTCTATCGTTTCATCGAGGAGTTACTCGATGGTCCTCGATGCTCCTCGGCCGGTGTGCCACAGGCATAATGAATCATGATTCTTCATGTTAAATTTCAATTTTTTATAATACAGCCATAATCGTTCAAATAGTCAATCATAAAGGATCAATTAACAGCTATGCCTTTTTAAATTTATATAAAAATTTCCAATTTATGCAAACTTTCAGGATTATATTTCCTGATACAAATTTATTTTTAAAATTTTTAAAAGGCACATCTGTAGATCCATTCTTTCTCTATTCAATGTTTATAAACATATTACCTTGAAGTCAATAATAAACTAACAGTTTACTCGCAACGAAAACACTTTTACAGTATTTTTCAACTTCAAAATGACATTGCATAGCTAGGAGGCGGTAAAGTACGAGTTTCGGGCTGGTTTCAGGCAGCCGTAGTAGTGGAATAGAAAAAAAGTAAAATCGAGAGTATTCTAGGAATTCGGAAAATGCAAAAAAAGCATCTATAATCTATCTACACAATAATATAATTAAAGGCTATAGAATTATACAAGAACATGTTGTATTTTGTTATAGTATATTATTTAACGAGCAAATAATGTAGGCTTTTATATCACGAGGATGAAAGTTTATTCACGAGCCGAAGGCGAGTTAATAAATCATCCGAGTGAATTATAGCCATTATTTGCGAGTCAAATACGACGTTTTATCTACGACTTTTTAAATATAGCAACATTTCTTATTTATAAATTTGTATTCATATAAACCTAACCTCAAAAATAGACAATTCATACGAGTAATTTTGACAGTTCGGAAGAATAAAGTACTCATTATTTAACAGTGTGAAATAATGAATTCATTATTTCATAATGTGTCCTCGATGTGTCCTTATGGAGGGGTTTATTATACTACTTACACGTATATAATGAATACATTATTCTATTGTTGTAGATAAAATAATTTATAAAAATTTCTAAAGAGGCAAGTTTTCCATAATTTAGACAATGGGTTAACTTTATTTAAAGTGTGGCAGCCTCACAGGAGGTGGTTTGGGTGTGGCGGCTACACAGTGTGTGGTTCAGCCTTCAGCACGTCAACTCAATCAGAGCCGTGATCTACACTGAATAAATTAACGCGACCTTTTGTACTTTTTACTTTAGTTTAGACTTGGAGGCCCGGCCGAGACGAAGAAGACCCCCATAGATGCACAAACGCAGCGGCGGAACACACAACTCACAATGCACTAGAAAAGAGAAAACCACCAAATATATGATTTATGAAATGTAAACTTTATTGAAGAAATGATTACTCGATTGGACCAATGAATAAAAGTTTTTGGAGAATGCAGTCAATTTATTAAAATACAATAACACCAACGTTTCGACTTCAATTAAATCTTCTTCAGGGTGCTGAATATTGTAAATTTACTTGTGTTTAATGTGTTTTCTTGTGTTTGACTTAGCACCACGGTACAAAGACATAGTAGGTAACCTAACTCACAGTCGCAATTCGTCTGCTGAGATGGTCGTAGTTCACAAAAACGCCGCTATAGCCTCTATAGAGGCGGTTACATCAGTAAGTTCTGTTTTAAAACATAGTTAAATGGATACCTATACAAAATTTGCAAAATTTAACTACACAATGTATATATTGAATTTGACCGTACATGTCAGACGTACAAAATATATTTTAAAGTAGTAAAAAAATAACATATTGGTCAAAAATTTAATTCATTCAGTTATAATTAATACTGAATCTGTAAGTACTTGGAGCTAGATAGAATCAGAGCCGTAAAAAAGAGACAGTTCATGTTCACACTATATAATTGAGAAGCTGAGAAACAATAAGTAAAATTATATATTATCAAATTTATATGAATGTACAGTTTCTGTAATTTTTGTAAACATAAATTGTTCAATATTATCATGAAAGAAGGCAATGTAAAAAAATAAATACCTACACCTTTTAATATAACATTTTTATAATGAAACATAAAAACATAATATTTATACAAAGGATATACAGGTAATATTTGATAATGCAAATGAGTTCAACTCTATAATATGCAGTGTAAGAGATAATACTTTTTATCTACTCATTAAAGAAATTATCTAGATAATAGATAGAAGATAAATAAAATATATCTAGATAATTTTTAGATAATACAAAAATAAAAATTATGAAATAGAATTTTCCGTAAGATGTTGAACGTTAAATTTTTTAATAACAGAATAATTATACAGAACTGAAATCAAATAAACATTTATTAATTAAACAATAAAAATATACATTGAATTGAAAATAAAAGATAAATAAGAAAAAATTTATATGATCTTTTAAGTATAATTTACGGTCACTTCTAGGGATTTATTTGTCCCAAATTTCAATCATATCAAGTGGAACTTTAAAAACACTATATTTTTCTTTGCAACTGTCATAACCAGATTTGCAATGAGATACAAAACATCTTCCAGGCATTTTAATTATACCTACTTCCCTTTATACTGCTTAATATGACGTATAGTACACGCTTTTTCACTGACAACCACCTGACAACTAGGACCTACAACTCCGCCATCTTAAGTATTTCCTCCCGCCCCTCAAGTCCACATGCTCGACACACTCAGCGGACACATTTTTATCTGGCCGGCAATGAGAGTTGTAGGAGCCTGCTTAGCACCCTGAAGAGGACTTACTTGAAGTCGGAACGTTGGTGTGTTATTGTATTTTAATAAATTGACTGAATGGGGGTTTTCAAGCCTACGGCTTTTAAAGAAATACTTATTGGATATCAATTTTCAGCATGTATAAGTTATAGGAAAGTGATAATAATTGTTAATTTTGATAGATTTATTACCTCTTTATCGAATTGAAAATGTAAGTCTTTTGAATCGTTCATTGAAATGCGCCATGTGTGACGTAGCCAACATTGATATCAAACCAGGAGTTGGTTCGTGTAAGTTCGTTTTTTGTCGTTTGGACGATGGACCACCTGTTGATTTTTCGATTTTTGACACGTTCACCAACGTTCACGGGTTCACGTTGTCGAGTTCGGTTAGATTCAAATACAATTACTTACAGTTTATTGAAGAATTTTTGTGTTGGTTTTAATCGAAATGAAACGGCATGAAACAGTTTGGTTATGTTTTTCTGTTCAAGTTGACAAGATGTTGACTGTGTAAGGTAAGACCTACGTATCGGTCCTTGTCAGCGCGTTGAACGTATGTTCTAGATGTTGGTGACGTCACACTGTTACACGCGGCATCGATTTTCGCGGCATTTATTTTTTTAAACTTTATGAATTTTTTTCTGGCTTATTAGCAACTTTTAAGCGAAAAGAAAAAATACGGGTCTTATATTTTAATGTATAGATTAACATATAAAAAAACCAAAAAATCGTGAAAACCCCCATTCTCCAAGAACTTCTCTACTTTTATAAATTTTATTAGTTTTGCGACAATATGGTGGAGGTGTAGTCATAATTTCTTTATCAATTTTTTTCCCATTCCTAGAATATTCTCGATTTTACTTTTTTTCTATTTCACTCTTTTTCCCACTACTGCAGCTGCCCGAAAGTCGTACTTTGCCGCCTCCTATGCAATATCATTTGGAAGTTGAAAAATACTGTAAAGTGTTTTCGTTTCGAATAAACTGTCATAGATTATTATTGACTTCAAGGTAATGTTTTCATAAACATTTTTAGAAAATGTATGAATCTACAGACGTGCTTTTTAAAATTTTAATTTCTATAAGGAGATATAGATAACTCTGTAAAGTTTGCATAAATTGGAATTGTTTTGGAATTTGTATAAATATTTTAAATAGATATACAACTGTTAATTGATCCATTAAGGCGCTACACTTGTAAATACAGAAGATTAACAATTTAAACGATTCTGGCTGTATTATAAAAAATTTCAAATTGAAATTTAACATGAAGAATCATGACTCATTAGTGAATCAATAAATGCGAATTATTAATTGCTGTGAAATTAGCAAAACTTGGAGGTAATTTTTACCTTCCGCTTACCTGTAAAGGAAGGTATTGGAATCATGCAAAAAATCGGGTTGTGAGTTTTAAGTGGATGAGCACGAATTAGGGTCCTTACAACTCATTTTTGATAGTTTCTCGATGATGTCTGTATGTATGTGTGTGTGTGCGTGTGTGTGTATGTGTGTGGTCCGGGCCGATGCCGGATGTCGCATAACTCAAATACGAATTACCCAAAAATTTTGATATTTGGTATTTTACAATTATATACGAATAGGAAGAGCTCATTAGATTTTGGTACAAATATCTTCACCGGAAATGATATTTTTTGAAGATTGAAAAAGATAATAATTGTCAAAAATTTATATAATTTTGGATAAATATAGTATTTATTTGTAATAAGAATAAGAAGCAAAGTTATTTGCAACTCACGTTATAAAAAAATTGTCTTTATCTGGTAGCATTAAAGAACTGCAGTAAAATTTAAAAAATAAATTTATCAGATAAAACGTTGAAATCTTGTAATCCATGTTCGGTTGATTTTTGTTTCTGCGTAAAAAATATTGACAGGTGAGACGGGTGACAAGTTGACATACTAGCGCCATATAAGTCATAAGTCAGATATTAAATGTAGTAATTGGACGGATGATGGCTTCAACACAGAAGAGTTTTCGTGTGAATGAATCTTTTGATTCAGGTGATATACTAATTTCTGTGTTTGGATATTTTAGATTTTTATTTGTATATTTTATATGGGCACCGGATTGTACGTATACATTTCTGTTTAAATTCTATAGATATGGCGGAAGGTTGTGTGATGGCCACGTCAGATTTTTATCATTTAATAATCCATTTTATACATTGATTAGCAGCATGTGGGGCTGTCACACCCAAGTGGTTTCGTGTTGTACGGCACTGGAGCGAACCACAGACCTCACACACGTCTGGACCGCCCACGATACAAAATAACACGGGGTTCATATGCAGACCAATCAGAACGCACAACACAACACAATTGCAGTTATATAAATGAATATAAATATAAGTCAGTGAGGCAGGTAGACGCAGAGGCCTTCATTGTGTGACTCACGGGTTTGGGTGTGGCTGGAAGACTTCAGTTGGGTGTGGCAGCCTCACATACTCCGTGAATCATCGATATATCTTCATGTTTTGGTTTTGTAATATTTTAATTATTATTTTACTTAGAAATCTACAACGAAAAAGTAGCTTATTGTACATGGTTGTATTCAGAATTTTATGTAGAATCAAAATCTTAACAAATATTTAAAATAAGGAATTTGATGTCTCTCGTTCGGCTAAAGAGGAAGTAATAAAAATTCATTATTTATGTACCTATGTAGTTTATTAACCTATAATATAAATGTAATTGTCAATAGTAATATATCAAGGGGCCATTATTTTGCTGGAAAAATTTATTTCAAAAGATTGCTGCTTGATAACATTTCGAAACAAATTACATGATAATTTTTTATCATCCAATTTGTCGAGGAATGTTACCTATAAGCAACAAACTTAAGAAATAATTTTACCTGCAAAATAATGAGACCGAGATATATTTTATTAGACTATTTCCCAAATAAACAGATATAAATCGAACTGGAGTGTCCTAATATTTTTATTATTAAATATTAAATGTTTTTTAATGCCGGAGTAAGCAAAATTTGACACTGCTGCTTGCTGCAGACCGATTAGAATAATTATTCGTGGTTTGAAAAATCGTATTTGTTAATAGGTAGCAAATATGGACAAAAAATCAAATAAATATTGTAGAATGTAATTTCTTCTTTCATGTGACGTAGAAACAATTATTGTAACTTTCGCATTATTTTATACGATTTTTGAAAAAAAAAATTATTGTTACTTCCGGTTGGCAGATCTTACCAGACCTCCGTTCAGAATAAATAAACAAATATAGCTAGAGTAGGTACAGATTAATCATCTGTGGTGGTGCGCCACCCAAGCCATCCACCTGTCTCACCTCCCCTCTGCTTCCGGTCCGGCACGTGACAGGAAGTGTGTCGCGCGCGCTGCGTGCTTCCGGAGGCGACAGCAGTGCTACCAACACCAGAGACAATGAACTGTACAGCAAGTGATCGGTAATAAGACAATGTGTGCGACAAGGACAGACAGAGATCATGATGAACATCTGCAGCGGCAGACGGAGGACAGACTAAGCAGGTGGACGCGTAGCCAGGAGGCGTGAATACAACAAGTACCTGGATACAGACACTACTAAGCTTACCCCCGTTGGAAAAAAATGTTTTTTTGTGAAAAAAGGTTAAATTTGGAGCTGTAAACATGTTTTTAAATCGATTCCACCATTTGAGCAATAAAGTTAGTGATGCCGTTTGTCGAGAGTAGTCGAGAGTGCACCCGACTCTCGTCTCGACTCGGAATTTCCAAAACTAATAAAAGTTACTCTCGTCTCGTCTCGAAATTTCTAGACTAATCTCGACATGGAGTCGAGAGTCTCGAAATTCTCGAATCAACTTGGGTTGTGTGGTATTTATTTATTTGACATGCAAAACAAGTCAGTATTAGTTTGTTAGTGTTAGTGCGGCCTAGGTCCAGTCTTATGGGATTACTTATACGTATTTTGTACGAAAAAATAACTCTTTTGTGATATATTTAACTCTAACTAATACATGTTTATTTTATTCCACGGTACTTCATCTATACTTGACTAGTTAGGTACCTAAATTTATAATTTTTATAATTAAAATTAATTTTTGTTAATTAATAAAAATGTTTCACCTATATCTTTACTAAACTTAATATTTTGTTAATAACTGTTACATAATTTTAGGAATAGGTATTATTTTTATTAAATATCTAATTGATTTATGTAGATCAAAATAAAGATTTTATTTTTAAACATGTAAGTTTGTATAGGTACATTTATTGTTTGTTGATCTTGGGTATATTACTTAAAATACAACTTTTTTGTGAAAGATCCCATTTATGATCCGGTCCTGATATTCCAGCATCATTAGCATCTAAAAATGCGTCACGGATAAGAAGTGAAATTTTTTTTAGAGTACCTAATTGTTTAACCCTATCATATTCACAAAAGCATATTTCTGTTAATTTTAAGCAAATAGTTACTAATCAATTATATAAGACGAGACTCGAGAGTCTCGACGAGACTCTCGGCGAGACTTGATACTGGTCTCGTCTCGGTTCGAATTTGTAGTCGAGAGTTGCCTCATGGTCTCGTCTCGATTTTCTCGACAAGACGAGACGAGACCGAGACTAGTCTCGACTCTCGCGGCAACACTAAATAAAGTTCAATCAGTTTCCTGTAAAGTGCATGAAAAACGGAGTGTCTACGATGTGTAGTAACAAATTTATGCGTGTTTGAATAAAAAGTGGTAACGCTAATCTTAGAAAATTGATTCTGGTCTCGAAACTTCTTAGAGTATAGAAAATTATAGAGGTACCTAGCATACTCTGATTTTTTGAGCGAGGGATTGAAGCCATGAGACGGAAGGGGGTGTGCTACTAGAGCATACCAATATGGCGGATATATTTATATTTATTCTGAAAGTTTTATAAATAGTAAACATAGCACTGAAAGAACAGAATGCAGAAAATGTTATTACTAACCTTATTTCAAATAAAACATACTTTACCTATACTACGTTCAAATAAAATTTGACCACGTAATACAAATCTGTCAAATTCTGAGAAATGTCCAAGATAACCTTACTTAACTGTTATATTTCCTTTTATTTATTTATAGGTGTCATTCTGTATAGCACGGCGAAATATTGTAGTAAAAATTTGTATCACGGCACTAGTATTTAAAAAAATACTTCGAGAGAACTAATACATAACCAGAGCTGGGCATTACTTAAGTATTTAGGTACTTAAGTATCAATAACAACTAGTACTTAATACTTGTACTTAACCTTCCGTTACCCGCGCGGCGCTGCGCGACATCGTTACCCGCGTGGTGTCTAGGAGACCCCAGTAAACATAGTGTTAGTTATTCAATTATATAAAATTGTTATTGGTTAGATTGGACAATAAATAAAAAAAATATTAAGTTCTAAGCATATTTATTAAATAAAAATATAAAAAAAGGACTATTACAAACCTAAAATTAAAAATAAACGTTATACATGTAGCAATTTAGTCTTGTATGGAAATACAAAGATCACAAACATAATTTGCATGTTCTAAACATATGTATGTATCACATTTTTGGCGTGTTTTGCTATGCTCTTTACACCAGGCAATTCTGTAATAAATTAATTAATTATTATTTAATTCTGTAATAAAATAATGCCCTTACGTTACGAACAGGATTTTTCAACGTCCATTTCGTCATTTTATCTTTTCCAAATACATTTTTTTGGCTGAATTAGCATTGTCTTCATCTTCACTGGACACTTCCTGTTCTGTATCATTCATCTCCAATTGTTCCTCCACGTAATCTTCTTCGCCATCACTACTATCGTGTGCTTCTGATATTTCGCCATAATCTGATTCCAATGCTAATTCTCGTAAAATATCTGCATCTTTTTCGATATCTGGATCAAAAATCCTTTTTCCATATATCTATAAACCATGTGTCTTTATCATCTATCTATCTATATTATGTATATCACTAAAACTTACCCTTTCGCAAAAATATTAAAGTAAAACAACAGTACCCGCGTGGGGTCTGATAGGCCCTTCTAAGAATAAAATGATGATATTGCTTCAACGTATCACTCAATAATGGCGTGATGTGATCAAACGAATCGTTGCTCTGTATGAGGAAGGTACATTGAAGGTGGTAACCCCAACTCGCCGATTTCAGAAGTTATACTTGTTATTATACACACCGGGGTCTCAGACACCGCGCGGGTAACGGAAGGTTAAGTAAAAATATTTTTTTGGTATTTAAAATACTTAAGTTTTTCAATAATACTGAAATAATGTGAAAGTAGCGACAGAATACGACATTTTCACTGTGAATTAATCTTCCTCGATAAAAAAAGATAATAATCTAATGTAATAAGGTTACAAAAATGTTACAAACCATGTAATTTATTATATTAATTTTAAAAAATACTGCTACTTGAAAAATACTTATTTTTAAGTACTTTTGACAAGAAAAACTTATACTTTACTTAAGTACTGCGAAGCTTTACTTGAAAATGTACTTGGTATCAAGTACTGACCATAGGTAGTACTGGTACTTATACTTAAGTATTTTGATTTCGATACTTGCCCAGCTCTGTACATAACTACGTTCAAACATGCAATAGAGCGTACCAAAATGGCGGATAGCTTTATCCAAAGTTGCTTCATTGTTTTGTTCCTATGCTCTCTCTACAAATTTCTATCCTCTAACCGAAACTTACATCCATTTTCTATAACAAAGTACTTTTAACTAAGTTTAAGAATATGCGTTAAATTTTTTGCATTATTTATCGTAGTGTAGTTATTCAAATATAGGTACCGGGATTTCAGATTTGAAATAAAGCTATTTTTATTACGAGGGAGTTTAACGAGAAAACGGTACGAAAATTTTATTTAAAAAAATCTGACGTGGCCATCACACAACCTTCCGCCATATCTAGACTTTAAACAGAAATGTATACGTACAATCCGGTGCCCATTTAAAATATACAAATAAAAATCTCAAATATTCAAACACAGAAATTTGCATCACCTGAATAAAAAGATTAATTCACAGGAAAACTCTGCTGTGTTGAAGCCATCCTCCGTTCAATTACTACATTGAATATCTTACTTAGGACTTATATAGCGCTAGTATGCCAACTTGTCACCCGTCTCACCTGTCAATATTTTTTACGCAGAAACAAAAATCAACCGATCATGGATTACAAGATATCAACGTTTTATTTGATAAATTTATTTTTTAAATTTTACTGCAGTTCTTTAATGCTACCAGATAAAGACAATTTTTTTATAACGTAAGTTGCAAATAACTTTTCCTCTTATTCTCATTACAAATAAATACTATATTTTTCCAAATTTATATACAATTTTGACAATTAACCTTTTCAACCTTCAAAAAATATCACTTCCGATGAAGATATTTGTACCAAAATCTAGGGAGCTCTTCCAATTTATATACAAATGTTAAATACCAAATATCAAAATTTTCGGGTAATTCGTATTTGAGTTATGCGACTAACACCCCTTGACCACACACACACATACACACAGACATCATCGTGAAACTATCAAAAATGAGTTGTAAGGACCCTAATTCGTGCTCATCCACTAAAAATTCACCACCCGATTTTTTGCATGATTCCAATACCTTCCTTTACAGGTAAGCGGAAGGTAAAAATTATGTTCTTTAGTAAATTGAAATTGAGAAAGAAATTTTGCTGTGACGTTATGATTTTGTACAGGAGATATGGCAGCATTCTACGTCATATCACATGTTATTCAATTTACATTAATAATTTTTGGGCTTGTTAATAAAATTTTCTCAAAATAAAAAATATGGATACTTCAAAAATCTTCTCACCATGAAAGAATTCATAAACTGTGTGTCAATGTAGAGTTTGAGACTTAGCTATCCGCAGATGCGTCCGATCACGTTATAATTGCGGCGATGGTATCTGCCGTGCTGTTCGTTTTGTATTGTAATCTTATTCAGCTGTGGTTACCTGGCTTTATGTTACGCCGCAAGAGTTATATTTAAATTATAACCAGTCAAAAGCGATCCATCAACCAAATCAAGTATGTAAAGATTCAACTCATTATATCCAGAGGAATTTGCAGAATTTTAACAGGAAAAATCAAATTATACACAGTGCAGAAATATCTGTATTGGCGACTTAATAATCTGTGTTGAAAATTATCAATAAAAAATCTGCTATGGCCAGCACACGACCTCTCGCCTAATTCTGCTTATTCTACTAAGCTAATACATAGTTTTATTTACAGTTTAATAGTTTCAAGTTCATGTAATATTTAAACTAAGATGCAAGCAAAAGATGTCAACTGTATACTATCACTGTCATAATCATTCAATTTTTGAGTAGAAACAAATTTCATGTGATCATGGACAATAAGATACTGATATTTGAAAAAAGTAGAATATTAATTGTACTTTATTTTATTGACTACCAGATTCAGCAAATTGTATTTAAAATTAACTGTACCCATAGATAATTATATTTTTTCACGACATGCGGAGAAAACACAATTTTCTTCTCGCGAAATAGTGAGGAAAGTAGGTTTTCCCTCACTAGTCAAGTCCGGGTTTTGAACCATTTTCGAGATTTGTATTTTCTGTGAATGAACCTTACGCCCATTATTTGCAGAATTATCCTAGCAACAAAAATTGCAAAAGAATTTTGCATATTTATTACATTTTGTAGAAAATTTAACTCACAGTGAGCCGTAGAATCTGTAGAATTTCAACAACAAAATAATATTAACGAATATTTTTCATCCTAATAAATAATAAACTTGTTTCAGCAGCTGTAAAAAAATATATAGTAGCTAGTCAGTTTCAACAGTAATGTACAAAGTACAAAACTTTGAACTTTATCTATTATTTCCACGGTTTCTGAACACTCACTTACCAGAAAATTATAACCACGGCTCGTGCCCAACAAATTCATTGTCTTCCACAAACAACCTCGCAGTGAGCCTTATTCTTATAACCGGAAACCGTGTTCTGGTGTTCTGTGATGATAATGCGCCCTCCGGTGTTAAGACAGACCATCTGCCCTCGATGACAGCTTGGCACGAGCCCTCAGCCCTTGTTTGAAGAGTTTCAAGTAATCTGAGACGCGGTTTCCTTCACTCACCGGTAGTCGAGCTCCGAGAGCTTGTTTCCGGTTAGAGACACGTGCCATACCTGCACGTAGCAATCATCAGATTTTAATGATTTTAGATTCAGTTTTTTAGTGTGTTTGTTGTTGTTAAGGCTCGGGTATAGCTGCTATAAAAGTGTCGTTCGTACTTTACTAATAACTTAATTCAGGTGCACTGTAGAGAAAAAATTTATTTACAAAAAATGTCTATAATTTTATGCTTAACATCGGATTGATTCAAAAATTTCAAAATTCTCAAAAAAACATTTCAAAATTTGATATTTTTTTTAATTCGAATAGTTTTTGAAAAAATATTGACAATCCGATGTTAAGATACTAATGTAGATTATGTGTAATTTTTTTGAAAAAGATATTTCAATCGTAGCATGAGATTAGTAAAGTACGATTTTTGATGTTTTTCTAGACTTTCCATTATTCAAAACAAGTGCGAAAAGTCAGAAAAGACAATACATATATTTAGTATACTGTAACCAAAATTTGGTTCATAAAGCACTCGAAATGTACGAGTAATTAATTTAATAAGGAACTACTACACGCAACTATACTAGCACCTTAAATTGAATGCTATCATTGGTTATTTGCGTGTGATTCATATGGACAATGATGTGGTAAATAGGGGGTCTCCTGTCCCCTGTTTAAATTATGCTCTATTAAATTGTTAGTTGATTGAAGTGGCGCCAAATGTAATTTATACTGAAACGTTTATGCAATCAAAACATTTAACTACATAAATGGTACACTGAAAAGATTCAAATTATTGTGTGATACACACTAGAGACTAGGTACAGAATATTATAAATAATATTAGGATTTTTTAAATCGCATTTGTTCCTGGAAATATTGTCTAGTACATACATTTTCGGAAATATTTCTAGACATTTTTATAAACGTCATTTTTAAAAATAAGTAATAATGCGATTTTCTTTTCGAATTCCCCTCGGTATGGATAATATCCAGAAAATGTTTTTGTCACACTATACAATTATTGACATATTGACAGCAATACTAATTTTTAAAAAATTTGGATTTAATCCATGCACTTGGGATTTAAAAAAAAATTATATTTATCTATCTAATACTATCATTAAATAATGATGACTTTAGTATAAGATAAACCTCTTCATAAGACACATTATTTTATGGAAGTGTCTATTGGCACAAAAAAAACGCGAAAAAACGCGATACGCGAAATACAGTGTTGCCGATTATTTTTTGACATAAACTAATTAATACTAACAAAACCCTAATTGAGTCCAACATAAATCCGTTTTTTTCACATAAACTAATTAATACTAACAAAACCCTTCTTGAGTCCAACCGAACTCCGTTTTTTAACAAAAACTCGGCAACACTGTATTTCGCGTATCGCGTTTTCCGCGTATCGCGTTTTCCGCGTTTCGCGTTTCGCGTTTTTTTTTTGTGCCAATAGACACTTTCTTATTTTATTATGAATTCATAATTTAACACTATTGTATTATGAGTCCATTATTCAACACTTCTGTCACTGTCATCTCGTCAATGTAATTAATTAATTAGATTAATAATATTTTAATGATTAAAAATTAGAAAATAAATATTTTATTTAAAAAGTCGTAGATAATACGTGGTATACTTGACTCGTACATAACGGCTATAATTCGCTCGCCTTTAGCTCGTGCATAAACTTTCCTCCTCTTACATTATAGCCTACATTATATGCTCGTTAAATAATACTATTACATAAAAGTTAAATAATTTAAAAAAGTTACAAATATATTTCAGATTATAAACATTTTGGTCGAAATTAGACTTGTTCAAGGTTAGTTTAGTTATTATATTTGATAAAATCCAGTGACGTTTTTGAGAATGAGTTTGAACAATTCCAGCTGATAGACGCCAGCGCAACGGAAACATTGACAATGAGGCACAATGAACGGCTTCCGGCGGCGTTTCCCCCCTCACCTCGGTTAGTACGAGCACGCGAGATGAATGAGCACAATACTGTACTGTTAATATGGTAATCAGTCTGTGTGTGCCGGTCTCAATGAAGCGTGGGCGGCGTGTAAGAGGAAATGAGGTAATGACGATCATGCGGTTTCCCTTTCATTGTTTTACACCACTCAACGAATTTTTATTTCAATGCTTACAACTTTCAATATTAAAATGTAAGTGAGGTGGAATGTGTGTTTAATGGGAGGAAAGTGTGTGCGGTTACCAGCCGTCAACTCATTTATCATTGTATTTGTACAGTTAAACACACACGAGGAAAGTTTTTACTAAAAGGAGCTGTCATACGGAGAAACCGTGGAGGAAACTAATTATTTCTTTAAAATATATTAAAGCTAGTGATGTTAAATATATCTTAATAAAAATAATTACATTCTCCGTATGAACGGCATTAACCGTTTTTTATTTATGACAGCTCCTAACACTTGTTTTACTTTCAAGAAACTTTTTAGTGACAATTTCTCTCATAGTTTTTCATCCAATCAAAACACAGTATTTTGCTGAATTGTACCAATCACAGACGAACTACAGTGACAATTTTCACTAGTGAAAATTACACTGACAATTGCCGCGAAGCGTTGCTTAGATATTATGTCAGTTGTGATGATTGTTTTAAAAATACATTACTTTTTTGGAATAAATAAAATAATTCGAGAAATTGTCAAGCCGAATACCATACGTGACTATGATTTTTTGGTAATTTTTGCCGTCTGGTCACTCCTGCTTGTTGCTTTAGAAAATAAACATTCGTGCTACGCACTCGTCTTTATTTTCGACGCAACAAGCAGTCGTGACCAGACGGCAAAAATTTCCGGCAAAATCATAGTCACTATAATGGTATTATATATGACAATTCAACTCATGTGTCATCTGTCAAAAATGGACCAATCAATTTTGAGGATTTATAAATTTTCCACCAATCGAAACGAATTTTTTCGACAATTTATCACTAGTGCTCGCAGCGACATAATTTTTCGACAATTTTCACTAGTGATCCAATCGACAATTTTAAACAATTCAATATATCTTTATTAATCAAAATCCTATTGTTATAACTGTTGTAATGGAAGTGAAGCTATTTATAAATCATTTTCATAAAGAAAGAATACATTTTTATTCGGTGAATTGTCCTCCGAATACCATTCGTGTTCCAAGTTATGTAGACAATTTTTGTTGCTGCATCACTCATGATTATTACGCTTAAGAAAATAGCACTCGTGCTGCGCACTCGTGCAATTTTCAATCAAGCGTAATAACCATTCGTGATACAGCAACAAAAATTGTCGACATAACTTGGAACACTAGTGGTATTATATATGACAATTCCACTCATAGTTTTTCATCCAATCAAAACACAGTATTTTGCTGAATTGTACCAATCACAGACGAACTACAGTGACAATTTTCACTAGTGAAAATTGCCGCGAAGCGTTGCTTAGATATTATGTCAGTTGATGATTGTTTTAAAAATACATTACTTTTTTGGAATAAATAAAATAATTCGAGAAATTGTCAAGCCGAATACCATACGTGACTATGATTTTTTGGTAATTTTTGCCGTCTGGTCATTCCTGCTTGTTCCTTTAGAAAATAAACACTCGTGTTTATTTTCGCCGCAACAAGCAGTCATGACCAGACGGAAAAATTGCCGGCAAAATCATAGTCACGAATGGTATTATATATGATAATTCCACTCCTGTATAAAGTAATCTATAAACAAAACATTTTATCATTTTGACAGCGAATAAAAAGAAAGGTAACTTTTTGCAAGTGATGAAACCTTATTTACCTTTATCTTAGCAACCAAATAAAACACTAAATTGTCATTTGCTTCATATTTCTAATATTTGTCAATGTAATGAAGTACCAAAAGAGTCGTTAAATGGGGGTTTTCACGATTTTTTGGTTTTTTTATATGTTAATCTATACATTAAAATATAAGACCCGTATTTTTTCTTTTCGCTTAAAAGTTGCTAATAAGCCAGAAAAAAATTCATAAAGTTTAAAAAAATAAGTGCCGCGAAAATCGATGTCGCGTGTAACAATGTGACGTCACCAACATCTAGAACATACGTTCAACGCGCTGACAAGGACTGATCGTCGGTCTTACCTTACACAGTCAACATCTTGTCAACTTGAACAGAAAAACATAACCAAACTGTATCATGCCGTTTCATTTCGATTAAAACCAACACAAAAATTCTTCAATAAACTGTAAGTAATCGTGTTTGAACCCAACCAAACTCGACAACGTGAACCCGTGAACGTTGATGAACGTGTCAAAAATCGAAAAATCAACAGGTGGTCCGTCGTCCAAACGACAAAAAACGAACTTTCACGAACCAACTCCTGGTTTGATATCAATGTTGGCTACGTCACACATGGCGCATTTCAATGAACGATTCAAAAGACTTACATTTTCATTTCGATAAAGAGGTAATAAATCTATCAAAATTAACAATTATTATCACTTTCCTATAACTTATACATGCTGAAAATTGATATCCAATAAGTATTTCTTTAAAAGCCGTAGGCTTGAAAACCCCCATTATCTAGTTGAATTACACTTGAGCATTTTATTTTCTCCGAATAAATTTCTGTTTGACATCACAACCTTGTCACCTGACAGCAATTTGACTCGAAAAACTTTCAGAATAAAAATAATATATCCGCCATATTGGTATACTCCCTTCCGTCTCTGGGCTTCAATTCCTCACCCAAAAAAATCAGAGTATGCTACCTCTATAATTTTCTATTCTCTAAGAATTCTGATTTATTTGATACAAAGAAGTATACATAATAATCAGCCGGTGATGGTTATGGCCACACTAACGGTTTGTTATCTGGCAGTTAGCAGTCAAGATAAAGCTTCGGTACTTCAAAGCGGGCGCCTGTATAAGCTCTGATAATGTAGCAACCGCCCTACTGGTGATAACTGTTCAGTGATAACACTGCAAATACAAACAACAGCAACAGCACAGGTTCACACCTCCAAACAGCGAAGAAACTAATTCTTGTTCTGCATCTGTTAGTTCTGCTGTGTGTATCGAGGGCTGAGGGCACGCGCTACAGCTGCAGGGCACAATAGGACGCCGCCCCCGATATCAAGTGTCAGGAGGGCATAGGGTAAACACCTGGACTACCCCTCACATATAGGTCAGCTGTTACTAAATTTCAGAAATAGCTATTTGGGGTTTTTATTTAATTTCGCATATGCTACTCGTACTCATACAGATGAAAATATATTTATAAAAGTTAAGGGTGACAAGATTCTGAAACCTGACAAAAAATTCTTCTTTATAGTGATGAAAATTGGTTGTTAAATTGCGGTGCCGCTAAATTGAATCTTCAATGAGTCTTGGAAAAGGGGAATTTATAATTTATAGATTGCTACAAAACCATGAATTTATTGTTCTTCTAGATTCAAAATCTTGAAACTTTTCTTTTCCAGGATTCAGAATCTGGTAGGATCTCCGTGCGATCAGGACAGAATGTTTCACAACTTAGGATAAAAATTTAAGGGTATATAATATATTGTACGACGTGCTGATCATGAACAAAAATATTTTTTCACGACATGCGGAGAAAACACAATTTTCTTCTCGCGAAATAGTGAGGAAAGTTGGTTTTCCCTCTCTGGAAAGGAAAGTAAGCAGTGTTACCACCAGAGTTATTTTACGATGAAATATTTTAAAAATTGTAAGTAAATTGATTATTTTATTGAAAATTATGATTTTATAGTAATATACTGTAAACTATTATTTTACAATTATTGTTTTATACTTTCTTTTTCTACTATTTTACAACTTAAATTTAATTTGGCATATTGGCTGCATTTCGTTGTTTTCAAACGTCATTCTGACAGATGGCAGTTATAACCTAACTTCTAGTTATGTGTTTCTTCTACATTTACAATGTTTTTAAATATGTCTTGAAAAAAATGTTGTGTCTAACACGAGAGGAAAGCTCTTTTTCCACTCTTGCTCGATTGCCTCACTCGCTTCGCTCGTGACACAAACTTCGAGCTCGAGTGGGAAAAAGAAGCGCTTTCCTCTCTAGTTGGACAAATAACTATTTTTTTAAATTCGCAAAGTTAAGAGTAGTTTACTTGACGTGTGTACATTTTAAGTATCACTGTTTTGATGGTATATATTTGATAATTTGACATTTATTAGTATTAGGTATTATGTAAACAATTCCTTTCATTGTAGAAGATTTGAAAAAAAAATATTTAAAATAACTACCGACCAGTAGTTGCAAAAAAATGTTTGCTTGAAATACGATGCATATTTTTGCGAATTTTTAAAAATATTGTTTTTGTTTCATGATCAGCACGTCGTACAGTATATACCCTTTAATTTTTTGTCCTAAGTTGTATTATAAATAAAGAAATCATATCATTTATACTTTATTTCCAATTGATGGTATTACCTTTTACTTCTACACCTTTTTGTGAATCTATCCTCTAAGGATCTGTAGAACTTTTTAAGTATATTATCATGTTATCATATGAATACATAGTGTTCAATTCACTTATCACGAAACTGAAAGAATTTTTTTTAAATTCACAATTTTAGTTTTCAGGTTTTTTAACCAAACAGTTTTGGTTCACTGCTTTCGGCCCGTCTAGATTTTTCCCAAATTCCTAAAATACTCTTGATTTTCCTTTTTACCTTCCGCTTACCTGTAAAGGAAGGTATTGGAATCATGCAAAAAATCGGGTAGTGAGTTTTTAGTGGATGAGCACGAATTAGTGTCCTTACAACTTATTTTTGATAGTTTCTCGATGATGTCTGTATGTATGTGTGTGTGTGTGTGTGTGCGTGTGTGTGTGTGCGTGTGTGTGTGTGTGTGCGTGTGTGTGTGTGTGTGTGTGTGTGTGTGTGTGTGTGTGTGTGTGTGTGTGTATGTGTGTGGTCCGGGCCGATGCCGTCTGTCGGATAACTCAAATACGAATTACCCAAAAATTTTGATATTTGGTATTTTGCAATTGTATACGAATAGGAAGAGCTCATTAGATTTTGGTACAAATATCTTCACCGGAAGTGATATTTTTTGAAGATTGAAAAGATTAAGTGTCAAAAATTTCTATAAATTTGGATAATATAGTATTTATTTGTAATAAGAATAAAAGGAAAAGTTATTTGCAATTTACGTTATAAAAAAAATGTCTTTATCTGGTAGCATTAAAGAACTGCAGTAAAATTAAAAAAATAAATTTATCAAATAAAACGTTGAAATCTTGTAATCCATGTTCGTTTGATTTTTGTTTCTGCATAAAAAATATTGACAGATGAGACGGGTGACAAGTTGGCATACTAGCGCTAGTAAATCATAAGTAAGCTATTAAATGTAGTAACTGAACGGAGGATTGCTTCAACACAGAAGAGTTTTCGTGTTAATGAATCTTTTGATTCAGGTGATACTAATTTCTGTGTTTGAATATTTTAGATTTTTATTTGTATATTTTAAATGGGTTTTACGTAGGTATACATCTATGTTTAAAGTCTAGATATGGCGGAAGGTTGTGTGATGGCCACGTCAGATTTTTTTCTATTCCACTACTACGACTGCCTGAAATTCGTACTTTATCGCATCCTAGCTACGCAATCTCATTTTAAAGTTGAAAAATACTGTAAAAGTATAATGGTATTGACTGCTACACCACTTCGTGAATCAACAGCGGTACACTTCTGTGGGGTGGTAGACAGACATGTAATAGTAGCGTTGTTGGCTTGCATACCTAAGGCTTTTGTGCCCTCGGGCAGTTAGCCCGGCACCGGCACACGGCATTACACATGATGATGGGCTGTGATGCGTCGATGCCGTGATCGCTACAAACATCTGGACTTCACCACAGACATCACACTACCGGACATCTCCCGGATTGTATATCCTTCAGCTAGATTCACATAACGTACAAAGCACAGCACAGTAATGACTGAAACATATTGACCATGATGACGTCACGGCGTACATTATGTGCTTTTCTTTATATTTCATCCATGGGATAAACACAATCAAATATTTATCTTTATCGGTAGCTCGCAGTGCGTTCACACCTCACACGTAGATTCTTTAAAGATTCTTTCATGCTTTTAAATCCTGTAACCGTTTTGAAGCTATCAATGAATTTAATTTCTTCTTTTCCAAGACTCATTGAAGATTTGACAAGCTATTTTTGTCAGGAATAGTTTTCTTGGGATTCAGAAGCAGAAAATAAAATTTTAGAATATTCACACTTGAAAATGAATACACAAGAAAATTTACTATTTATTTATTTAACAACACACTGTCCGAAACAGGCGTTTCCAAAAAATGGTCAGGATTAAATTTACATAGGTATATAAAAAAATCTGACGTGGACACCACATGACTTCCTTGTACGCCTATTAAACTGTTCATACTTTTCTTAATAACTAAAATGTAGAATAATATAAAAAATCTGACTTTATTCTTTTAACTTATTATACAAATATATAAATATGTAAGTACTACTACTACTGCTATACTTGCTACTATACTCACAAATACATATTTTAATCATTTTATTTAAACTGCAGAAGAAGATATAAAGCATATTTTACTATTGTCACTGTCATGTCATAATCATTTAAATTTTATGTAGTAACAAATGTTAATCGATAAACAAGATACCGAAATACTAAATTATAAATATATACTTTAATTACTATTCTTAAATGATACCTGATACAAAAATATTTATAAAATACCGATTGTAGGTAATAATCACATAATCTTTCATTTAAAATAAAAAAATTTGTCTTAAATTAAATATTTATCGAAATATTTGAAAAAAGTACTACTTCCGGTTTGTAGATTGAAACCAAAAATAGGAGGTGCACAACTAGATGCTATAGCTGTCCTAAATACAAAATTTCAACTTTCTACGTCTCACCGTATTTGAGTTATGCGACATACATACGTCCGTCCGTCCGTCCGTCCGCCCGTCCGTACGTACAGACGTCACGACGAAACTAGTAATAATGGATTCAGAAAAGGTCAAAACGGATATTTCCGTCAAAATCTGAAAACCGAAATTTTTCGCGATTACAATACTTCCTTTACTCCGTGTACAAGGAAGTAAAAATATAACAAAATCCTGCACAATAAAATTCATTCACAGGAAAATGCAAATCTAGAATTTTAGATTCGGTAGGTAAATGCAAATATAGGAAGATATAAATTTAGATCTAGAAAATTAATTTGTTTCATCAATACACAATTTATCAGAGGTTGAACTGAACTAAATGCACAACCCAATACCATTCTTGAGTTCCACATCTCGGCTTTAACTATAACTTTTGCCTAATTTGGCATCTTCCTGTGTTTGCATTTGTCAAATACAAAATTCCAGATTAATATTTTCCTGTGAATCTTTTGATGCAGGTATATGTACTTTGATGTAGAATGTGATGTTGTGTAGTCCATGTGTAGAATGTCGATGTGTTAGTAACGCGTGGCAGTGTGCGTGCTGCCGGGCTGGGGCCCCGGGGCGTTACCTTGGGGCCCCGCTATTAATCTGTAGCCATTACCCGCGGTCCGCTCCACGCTCCACTCCATCGCGTGACTCTAAACATGGGTAGCGCACGAGTAGCAAATCACTAGATCAACAGTCTACCAGTCCTTATTACAACCACTTGCCGGTGCAGTTGTCAAGTAATCTATACATTCAAATATGAGACCCGTATTTTTTCTTTTTATCGAAAAGTTGCTATTAAGCCAGAAAAAAATTCTTAAAGTTAAAAAATAGGTGCCGCGAAAAACGATGCCCTGAGAACATACGATACGTAGATCTTACCGTATTTCAACACAGGTCCGTCGTCCATTCCGTAGTCAAAACGACAAAATACGATCTTACACGAACAAATCTACTCACAAATTGGTTTAAATGTTGTCTGCGTCACATATGGCGCATTTTAATGCACGTTTCAAAAGAGTTTCCGATAAAAAGGTAATAAATCTATCAAAATTAACAATTATTATCACTTTCCTATAACTTACATTATGTTGAAAATTAATATCCAATAAGTATTTCTTTAAAAGCCGTAGGCTTGGTAACTCCTATTGCATCTCAACTTGGAATGGTACCGATACAAACCAAGACATGAAAATTTCACTCCAGATTCTGACCTGGATTCAAACCCAAAACCTCTATAAACCAGAGCCAAACATTCTACCACTGTGCTAGCTGCACGATATAGATATATATTGTACCATGTGTGCGGTTATCAACCGTCAATCCACTATGGTTGATAAAAGATAAAATATTACAAGGGATACTTTTTACCTTCCGCTTACCTGTAAAGGAAGGTATTGGAATCATGCAAAAAATCGGGTGGTGAGTTTTTAGTGGATGAGCACGAATTAGGGTCCTTACAACTCATTTTTGATAGTTTCACGATGATGTCTGTGTGTATGTGTGTGTGTATGTGTGTGTGTGTGTGTGTGTGTGTGGTCAAGGCCGGGTGTTAGTCGCATAACTCAAATACGAATTACCCGAAAATTTTGATATTTGGTATTTAACATTTGTATATAAATTGGCAGAGCTCCTTAGATTTTGGTACAAATATCTTCATCGGAAGTGATATTTTGTTAAGATTGAAAAGGTTAATTGTCAAAATTCTATATAAATTTGGAAAAATATAGTATTTATTTGTAATAAGAATAAGAGGAAAAGTTATTTGCAACTTACGTTATAAAAAAATTGTCTTTATCTGGTAGCATTAAAGAACTGCAGTAAAATTTAAAAAATAAATTTATCAAATAAAACGTTGATATCTTGTAATCCATGATCGGTTGATTTTTGTTTCTGCGTAAAAAATATTGACAGGTGAAACGGGTGACAAGTTGACATACTAGCTCTATATAAGTCGTAAGTAAGATATTAAATGTAGTAATTGAACGGAGGATGGCTTCAGCACAGCAGAGTTTTCCTGTGAATGAATCTTTTTATTCAGGTGATGCAAATTTGTGTTTGAATATTTTAAATGGACACCGGATTATACGTATACAATATACATTTGTGTTTATAAGTCTAGATATGGCGGAAGGTTGTGTGATGGCCACGTCAGATTTTTGTAGTAGTATCTTCGAACATGGATTCTTTTAGAATTCTTTCATACTTCTCTAAATCCTGAAAAAAATAATTAACTGTTTTCAACTATCAAAGGATTATAAATTCTTCTTTCTAAGACTCACTGAACATTAAAGCGGCGCCGCTATTTGACAGACAATTCTCACAGGATTATTATTTTTACCTTACTGAAATTCGTATATTGACAAATATTTTTGTTGATAACAATTTGAGCTCGCTGCTTAATCTTATAATTAAAATGCTGATTAAATTTTCCTGCAAATACTTTGCTGGTAGTAATTAATCATCACATTTAGTGAGGAATGCGTTCGGAATCTTCACCAATATAATCATCACCTTTCACATTCTTCAAGCGGACCGAACCCGACAAAAACACCCGCTTCTGAAGATGCTGCCCACCTCATGGGCGGCGACAGTGGGGCGTCAACAACCCCAACACATAGATACAGATACTCTGTTACTGCTTACAGAGATTTAGATTTAAAATGATTTTAAGAAGCACTATTATTTTATTTTTAATCTAGTTGGAATTGAACCCAGAAGATTTCTGCTATAAAAGTCCAATTCAAATAATGACACCTTGTATTTTATATTGAGTTTACTGTAAGTCATCGGTATAAATGTGTATTATCGTATCAACGCATACGTACTAAGTTTAAGTTGCTATTGTACATTGTAAAAAAGATTGTACAGTTTAACTGAAATTTGTTCCTGACGGGATTCAAACCTGAGTTGTCATAACTACAGGCGGGCACATAGCACGCTCGGCTAGCTACAAAAATGTATCAAAACATATAGCTTTGACATCACTTACAGTATAAAATTTCATTTAAATAAAAATGTATTTTTTCGTTTATACAATGCTCTGTTCATACATAGATTCTTTAGGAATCTTTCATGCACCTGAATTTTGGAAAAAATTACAGTTTTGAAAGGAAAATTAAAGAATCCTCAAAAAATCTTTGTGTTAGATTTAGCAACCAATGAATTAGAAATTCTTCTCCCTCAAGGCTCATTGAAGATTTAATTTAGCGACGTCGATATTTGACAATTATCATCAGGATTTCTCAAAATTCAGGAAAATTAAAGAGTCCTCAAATAATTTTTGTGTAAGATTTATCAACTTATAAATTATAAATTCTTCTTTTCCAAGACTCATTTAGCGTGCAGCTATTTGACATTGCAACTTTTACCAGGATTGTATATCTCAAAATTCAGGCAAATTAAAGAATCCTCAAAGAATTTTTGAATAAGATTTAGCAATTAATAAATTATAGATATATTTTTCTAAGATTTATTGAAGATTCAATTTAGCGTACCGCTATTTGACAGTCAATTTTTACTAGGATGGTATGGGATCCACTTATTTGCCCAAACTGTTTTACAGTCAAACGGTCATTTGACCAAACTTTTATTCTTATAACCTGTTATTTCACCAAACGAAGTTTATCTTACACAGGTATTTGGCCGAACTGTTATTTGACCAAACTGGTATTTTACCAATCTGTTATTTAACCAAACGCTGTTAAACCAAAACGTTATTTGCCCAAATCGTCATTAGACCAAATCGCCATTTCACCAAATTGTCATTTGACCAAATTACCAAAGCGACAGACGCTAGTGACATCTTTACCCAAACTGTTTTACAGTCAAACAGTCATTTGACCAATTTTTACCTCTCGCCTTATATCCTATAAGAGAGGTATTGTAATGGGTCAAAATTTTCGAGTATGAGTTTTTGGTGGATAAGCACGTTTCAGGGTCTCTATAATACGAATTTACTATTTTCACGATGATGTCTGTGTGTGTGTATGTGTGTGTGTGTGTTTGTATTAATGTATGGACTGACGATTTTTCGTCCACGATAACTGAAAAAGTATCAAACCTTTAATAACCAAATTTCATATTTAAGGTTTTAATAAGGATCTTAACACCGGATAACATTTTGGTAGAAATCCGAAAACCGGAAGTAGTACTTTTTGAAGCTTGATAAACTTTTCCTTTAATATATTGTTACATTATTTATTTATGACAATTTTTGCAATTAAAAATAAAAGAAAATATAATTATCTATGGGTACAATTACTTATAAATACAATTTGCTGAATCTGGTAGTATTTAACAATAAAATAAAGTACAATTAATATTCTATCTTGTTGTCCATGATATGAAATTTGTTTCTACATAAAATTTGAATGATTATGACAGTGACAGTACAGTTGACATCTTTTGCTTGCATCTTGGTTTACATTATCGTTTACATATTACACGAACATGAAACTATTAAAATGTAAGTAAAACTATTTATTAGATTAGTCTCGAGGTTAGTAGAATAAGCAGAATTAGGCGAGAGGTCGTGTACTGGCCACAGCAGATTTTTACTTCCTTGTACGAAGTAAGGAAGTATTGTAATCGCGAAAAATTTCGGTTCTCAGATTTTGACGGAAATATCCGTTTTGACCTTTTCTGAATCCATTAAGACTAGTTTCGACGTGACGTCTGTACGTACGTACGTATGTACGTACGTACGTACGTACGTACGTACGTACGTACGTACGTACGGACGTATGTGTGTCGCATAACTCAAATACGGTTAGACGTAGAAAGTTGAAATTTTGTATTTAGGACTGTTATAGCATCTAGTTGTGCACCTCCTATTTTTGGTTTCAATCTACAAACCGGAAGTAGTACTTTTTTAAAATATTTCGATAAATATTTAATTTTAGACAATTTTTTTTATTTTAAATGAAAGATTATGTGATTATTACCTACAATCGGTATTTTATAAATATTTTTGTATCTGCTATCATTTAAAAATAATTAAAGTATATATTTATAATTTATAGTATTTCGGTATCTTGTAGTCCATGATCGATTAACATTTGTTACTACGTAAAATTTAAATGATTATGACATGACAGTGACAATAGTAAAATATGCTTTATATCTTCTTCTGCAGTTTAAATAAAATGACTAAAATATATTTGTGAGTATACTAGTATAATAAGTTAAAAGAATTTTTAATATTATTTTACATTTTAGTTATTAAGAAAAGTATGAACACACAAGGCGTACAAGGAAGTCATGTGGTGTCCACGTCAGATTTTTTATTCTTATAACCTGTTATTTCACCAAACGAAGACACGGGGTTATAAGAATAAAAATTCGGTCAAATGACCGTTTGACTGTAAAACAGTTTGGGCAAATAAGTGGATCTCCTAGTATACTAAAGATGTCACTAGCGTCCGATGCTTTGGCAATTTGGTCAAATAACGATTTGGTGAAATGGCGATTTGGTCTATTGACGATTTGGTCAAATAACGTTTTGGTTTAACAGCGTTTGGTTAAATAACAGATTGGTAAAATACCAGTTTGGTCAAATAACAGTTCGGCCAAATACCCGTGTAAGATAAATTTCGTTTGGTGAAATAACAGGTTATAAGAATAAAAGTTTGGTCAAATGACCGTTTGACTGAAAAACAGTTTGGGCAAATAAAGCGCTCCCGATGGTATATTTAAAAATTCAGGAAAATGAAAGAATCTTTGTGATTCAGCAATTAATAAATTAGAAATTCTTCTATTTCAAGACTCATTGAAGATGAAATTTAGCAGCGCAGGTATTTTACCGGATTATTCTTTTCTTCCTTGTGAAATTGCCCACCTCCGGCACTGGGCCCTTTCAGGCTGGCCAATAAGCAATTTCATAAATATTCATCTTAGCACATAACTCACTTGGAACAATTAAAACCTCATTCCCAGTTCATTTTGAAATTAGTCCGCGCGGACCAAAGCCGAGCAGAGCAGAGCAGTTCGGTTTAGTTTTGATTTAATTGCCGGACCGCAGCGCAGACCCGGTGAACGAAGGCCCTAGCTTTAAATTTAAACATAATTTACCCGCCGTGGTATAGTTTCATAATTGTTTCAACGTATCGCACGGAATACTGATCAGCTAGATTATTATCGATGATGGAATTTGAAAATTAAATCAGAAAAACGAAAGTGAACAGCCCAATATTATACTTGAGTCCCACATACTCGGTTTGGAATATAACTTTTGTGTAGATTTATATTTATGCCGAATCTAAGATTCTAGATTTGAATTTTCCTGTGAATGAATCTTTTGATGCAAATATTAAAAATCTTATAAACAGAAATGTAAACGTACAATCCGGTGTCCCTGATGCCTAGTGCACACGGAGAAACTTTTTGACATGTTTCCTGAAACTTCAAAGTTTTAACGGCGCCTATAAAAATGAGGCGTTTTCAGGAAACATTGTGAAGTGCAACTAACTTCTTATTTGTCAAATCGTCAAATGTGACATGTGATCATAAACATATTTATAGTTTTTCAAAGAAAATCTCCATTTTCTGGAAACTTTTTTCAGGAAACTTTGTGAAAAGTTTCCCCGTGTGCACTAGGCATAAAATATACAAATACAAGTCTTAAATATTCAAACACAGAAATTTGCATCACCTGAATCAAAAGATTCATTCACAGGAAAACTCTTCTGTGTTGAATCCATCCTCCGTTCAATTACTACATTTTATTTCATCCTGTGTCAAATTCAAATACTTTACTTCAACAGTTTGAGTCCGGGAAAACGCAAATAACGACCTTTGTCCGGTAAAGTGTTGGTATAGAAATTAATCAACGCAATAACAATTAAACAATCGCCAAATTGCAGTTGTTAATTATGTTTCGAAAATGTTACTAGATTTGGAGCATTAGGTAAATTATTTTGAAATTAATATTACTGTTTCTTTAAAACGGAATTTGACACAGGATGAAATAAAATACATAACGACATTCGTCCGTGAATTCTTTTAACAATACTCGTTTCGAGTTTCAAACGTCTCACTCGTACTGTTAAATATGAATTCCCGGACTTGTAACGTTAATTACTATAATATCTTATGACTTATGGTGTTAGTGCCAATATTTTATACAAACAAAAATCAACCGATCATGGATTACAAGATTTCAACGTTTTATTTGATAAATTTTACTACAGTTCTTTAATGCAACCAGATAACGACAATTTTTTATAACGTAAGTTGCAAATAACTTTTTCCTGTTATTCTTATTACAAATAAATACTATATTTATCCAAAATATAAATTTTTGACAATTAATCTTTTCAATCTTCCGGTGAAGGTATTTGTACCAAAATCTTAGCATCTCTTCCAATTAGTATACAAACACATTCATACATACAGACATCATCGTGAAACTATCAAAAATGAGTTGTCAAGAGCCTAATTCGTGCTCATCCACTAAAAACTCACTACCCGATTTTTAACATGATTCCAATACCTCCTTTACAGGTAAGCGGAAAGTAGAAATAGCATAAAGAACTCATTTTATAAGACTTTTTCGCACTTGTCCTTTAGCAAACTCGCCCGAGGGCTCGTTTTACTAAATTTGTCTTATACAACTTTTGTTACCGCAAACAAGTTTTCTAGATTTGCATCTTCCTGAGTTTTGCATTAATTTATACTGAATCTAAAATTGTAGATCTGAATTATCCTGAAAATGAATCTTTAGATGTAGATATTTTATAACGCATATACTCGTACTTTCTAGATTAGATTCTTCTCGTGCATGTATATTATATTTTCTGTGAGGCTGCCACACTTGAAACTACTTGAAACCAGGGTTGGCACGTTTAAAACATTTCGTTTTAAACAAATGTTTAAAACTTGTTTAAAACAAAGCAAGTTTTTAAAGCACGTTTTAATGTTTAAAACACAATAGGTACACTATTATTAGTAATATGAACTTTGTTTTGTTACGTAGATAAAGTATTAAAAATGTTTAAAACGTGTTTCAAATATATGTTTAAAACGTGTTTTAAACATGTTGTTTAAAACACGTTTTAAACATATATTTGAAACACGTTTTAAACATTTTTAATACTTTATCTACGTAACAAAACAAAGTTCATATTACTAATAATAGTGTACCTATAACATATACTGTTTCTCACTATTGTTGTCACCCATAGCCATAATAATAAGTATAGGTAGGGGAATCCCCAGCATATTTATCGCCATAGTGCGTAATGATGCATATTTCAGAACTCCATGCTGATTAAAACATTGTTTTTTTGTGTGTTTAAAACATGTTTTTTTTAAATCAGTAAAAAACACGTTTTAAACAAAAAAAAAACAGTTTTAAACAAAAAAAAACAGTTTTAAACAAAAAAAACAGTTTTTTTTGTTTAAAATAAAAAAAACATGTTTTTTGCCAACCCTGCTTGAAACCTATTTTGTGAATCTAGTGATATTGAATTGTCATTATAATAACGATGATAGTGAGCTGAGATGAGTTGTCTGTGGATGTAGAAGTAGCAGAACACACACGTGTGTGGTAGATGTGGCAAGGTAAGCCGCTGACCTTGCTCTGTAATCTGCATTGCATTGCAGGATAACTCGCCTCGCGTGCACCTGGTCTGATATCCAGTCTCGGAGACTCGCTGTCTGCAACACCCAGCATTCAAGTCTCTTCACAACTTCAACACTCAGTATCAAAACCATTCAATCAGCTCCTGTAATAGAATAGAAAAATCATTCAAACATATGAATCCTGGCAAAAAGACACTGTTTCGAAGTATAAATTAAGTATAAATTCTTCTTTAGGACTCATGGAAGGTTCAATTTAGCGGCATCGTTATCTCATGATTTAAAAGAATCATCAAAGAATCCTTGCGTGAACATATGTGGCAGTCCTACATATTATGATTTATTAGGTTTATAAGTTTTGAACGAGTGAAGAAAAAAATTGATAACTTGGGATCTATTACACCTTACACAACTTGAGTGTTTTTTTAGCACTAAAAAATATTTTGGCAGTACAACTAATTGATGCAGAATCCAATGCCTCAAACAGAACTCAATTATCTTTTGTAGTTTTTGAGTTCTAGCTCTGTGAAGATATCAGCAGGACTATACAAATTTCAGAAAAAATATTATTATTTTTCAACGTTTATTCTGGGACGGAGTTTTGGACGAGTGAAGAAAAATAGAAAATTTGGGAATCACTAAAACGTTTGGGTCATTGCGAGACTGAAGAAGGTCGATAATTTCAACATTTGTTATTAAACGTGCAAAAAACATTAAAATTAATTTAAAAAATCTGCTGTGGCCACCACACGACCTCTCGCCTAATACTGCTTATTCTACTAATCTAATAAATAGTTTTACTTACATTTTAATAGTTTCATGTTCATGTAATATGTAAACGATAATGTAAACCAATATGCAAGCAAAAGATGTCAACTGTACTGTCACCCTCCTTGACTGTCACTGTCATAATCAAGGAGGGTCATAATAATTCAAATTTTATGTAGAAACAAATTTCATATCATGGACAACAAGATACTGGAATTTCAAAAAAATAGAATATTATTATTATTTTATTGTTAAATACTTCCAGATTCAGCAATTTGTATTTATAATTAACTGTACACATAGATAATCACAATTTCTTTTATTTTTAATTGCAAAAATTGTCATAAATAAATAATGTACCAATATATTTAAGGAAAACTTTTCCAAACTTCTAAAAGTACTACTTCCGGTTTGCAGATTTCTACCAAAATCTTATCCGGTGTTAAAATACTTATTAAAACCTTAAATATGAAATTTGGTTATAAACGGTTTGATACTTTTCAAGTTATCGTGGACGAAAAATTGTCGGTTCATACAAACACACAAACACACACACACAGACATCATCGTGAAAATAGTAAATTCGTATTCTAGAGACTCTAAAACGTGCTTATCCACCAAAAACTCATACTCGAAAATTTTGACCCATTACAATACCTCTCTTATAGAATATGAGGCGAGAGGTAATTAAATTTTAAAATAATTAAGATATCGGGTTTTGGTTTATGGGTATGTGTTGTTTTTTATTCCTTTAAAATAAGGTGAAACTCGACAGAAGTTGCTATTTCAAAAAAACTTCACTTTGCATGGAAGTTCTAAACTATCTAATAATGTACTTTTTATGACTCTTTAGTGATCCCCACATTTTCGGGACTTTTGGGAAAGCCTGTATTTGACTCGTGGTTGTTCGAGCACCCCACAGGGAAGTTTTTCATGCGTTATAAACTGAAATGTGTATTGTACCTAACTGGATTATTACGATTAGTAAATCATAATCTTTAGTATTTCTCAATTACTACAGTAGATTAAGAACATTGTTGTACCAGAACAATCACTCAAATAAAAGTGCACTAAGTGTAAAATTACTTAGCAGGTGTCTTAATAACCGCACAGAACCGTAACCAGCCCAATGACCAAATTAAATTAAATGCTGATTCTTGAATGGCGGAGTGCGTTAAATGAGTTATAAATTATTTTTTCCCAAAACTCATTGAAGATTCAATTTAGTGGCGCCGCTGTCTAGCAGGCAATTATTTTCCGGATTATTTTGTCAGGATTCAGAAACATAAAAGAATCCTTACATGACATTAAGGCTCGTTACTTGTTGCACGCAATATTGCTGCAATAGAATCAGAATTCACGATTCTGGCTATACATATTGCTCAAAAATATGAAATTTAACATAAGTAATTACGAAGCATTATTTGATCGAAAATTATTGAGGCAACAATAAATTAGGGAAAATAAGAATTAATTTATGCATTTTAATATTACAAATTATGGCCTTATTATTGCATATTTATTTTTTGTTTAAATAGTCGATTCCTTGCATTGTTCGTGAGAGTGCTAAGAAAATATTTTTGTGAAGAAAATTACATATTATTTTATACAGGGTGTCTCTAAAATGAGTGTACATGGCTTAACCACAGCTTCCTAGGCCCAAAATAAGACGATTTAACCAAACTTACCTATATCCAAAAGTGTACCGTTAAGCCGGAATTCTGCTTCAAAGTTCTTGCAAAAATAACGAATTTTGCTTATAACTAAAAATTGCTTAGGCCGATGTAGATGAAATTTTGTATGACATGAAAAATGGCTATAAGTCATCTTTTGAAATGATATTTGTTATTTTTAGTGCACTGCTAGTGCATAAAACTTTAGTGCTAGTCCCTTAATTAGGCTGTAACTTTTTAATGGTCAGGCTGAGAACTGTACACTCATTGTAGAGACATCCTGTCTATAATTTATTACTAAAATATCATTAAGTATTTCAAAAATATAATTTCTTAGCACTGTAGAGTAATCTTTGAACTATCTATATATAAAATATAAACAGTGTAGGTGTACTAACAAGGGCTCAGTTTGTAATATAGCAAGGTCCCTTTTCACTATATTTTTGCCACAACATAATATTTCAATTAAAAGGATTGAAGTTAATGGATTGCAGTCAAAAATATATATTTTTTTACTGCAACCCATTGACTTCAATCCTTTTAATAAAACTTCCAGTCAAGTAAATTCCAACTTCATAATATTTCAAGTTACGAATACAATTTGTAAGTACTCCTCTGATTGTACTTCTTAATAACACAGCTGTACCTCAATCAGATAATGTTCTACTCTACTGTTATATCAATTTAAAATTTAAAAACTACAAGTTGTATAATATTTGTATTCATAACACAATAGTCTGGGCCGCCTGGGTATCTGGTTGTCCCATCAGAGCTTGGGTTCAGTTTCAGCCCCAAACTTAGGTTGCTCGACACGTACAAGTGGAGAAAATGTAATACAAGGGCATAATGCGGCACTTTGTATACGTAACAGCACTGCAAGGGTGCAACAACAACACAGAAACATCAAAAATATGTTTCTATTTTACTTACTTATGGCCCATCTCTTGCTATCAAATGCAAAGCAAAAAGCATGTTACAATAAATCAGTTTGTGACTTTGGTTTTGAAATCGATGATATTTTACAATGATGTACTTATAGGTTGTGCTTACATGGCTATAAAATTAAATTTACAAAAAACCTTGACGTATTTTGTTAAATTCATTCTTTTGAATTACGTGCTCCACAATATGTGTGAGGTTGCCACAACCAAGTTGGGAAAAATATATATTTATAGAACCATTTTAAAACATTCCTGAACATGCAAAGTATCATTTCTGCTTTGAGGCTGGGTTTCTCAAAAGCTAAGCCCAATATCGAACTGCGGTTAGCGGCATTGTGTTCCTCGCACTTTCATTAACTTGTAACCAAATTTTCAGAATTTTAAATATTTAGAAATTTTAGGGTTCCCTAAAATTGACTACCCTCGATATCTCGAAAATGGTACGAGACCCGGACTTGATTTTGACACCATTGAATTCTTCGCGCCACATTACAAGGGTATACAAATTTTCAGCATAAAATTCCGACTGGTACAATTTTTATGAAGGAATTTTTCGCTGAAAATTTGTATACCATGTAATTCGTCGCGAGAGGAATTCAATGGTGACAAAATTAAGTCCGTGTCTCGTACCATTTTCGAGATATCGAGGGTGGTCAATATTTGGGAACCCGAAAATTTCAAAATTCTGAAAATTTGGCTAAAAGTCATTAAAAGTGCGAGGAACACAATGCCGCAAACCGCAATTCGATATTGGGATTAGTTTTTCAGAAACGCAGCCTCAAAGTTGCAAACTGTAAATTGAGAAAATGCGAAAAATTGTTTATCTAGAACCACATTATTTATTAAAGTATGCACTAAGGTTCATTCACAGCTAAATAAAAATAAAATTACACATAAAAATAAAAATCTAGCAAGCAATTCATAGCAGCCTTAAAAAAATAAACATGGATACACAAAAATATGTTATATATTTTTTTACACAAGCATAGAGAGATTGAGAATAAATAATTTTTACATTTGTCTCTTTGTGAAATTATCAGAACATCAAATAAAATGTATATAAATGTAGAATTAATTTTAAAAAATAGTTTGAAGGAGAAGGATTGCTGCATAGTTGCGTATACACAGAGCTGGGCATTACTTAAGTATTTAGGTACTTAAGTATCAATTTTTAATAACAACTAGTACTTAATACTTTTACTTAAGTATAAATATTTTTTTAATACTTATTACTTTAAAATTTTAAGTACTAAAATAAAAACTTGTACTTAAGACTTATTTTCATTTCATAATCGTAAATAATACTGAAGTACTTTTTAAATACTTAAGTTTTTCAATAATACTGAAATAATGTAAAAGTACTTAAGTTTTTTCAATAGTTTGAGTATTATACTGTTCAACCTGCGACTACAGCGACAGAATACGACATTTTCACTGTGAATTAATCTTCCTCGATAAAAAAAAGATAATAATCGAATGTAATAAGGTTACAAATGTTACAAACCATGTAATTTATTATATTAATTTTAAAAAATACTGCTACTTGAAAAATACTTATTTTTAAGTACTTTTGACAAGAAAAACTTATACTTTACTTAAGTACTGCGAAGCTTTACTTGAAAATGTACTTGGTATCAAGTACTGACCATAGGTAGTACTGGTACTTATACTTAAGTATTTTGATTTCGATACTTGCCCAGCTCTGCGTATACAATACGTGTTTTATTTTCGAATCTGTAAACACTAATAGTAAACCGTACTTATATTTGTCGGAGTTAGCAATCATGTTGATTGTAATAATAATTAATGATAGGAATGCAAGTGTGCTAATGAAGTTATGATCGTGTTTGTTTGTTCGATTACGTTAGTACACTTGGGCGAAGTCTGGGATTACGTACTAGGTGTGAGTCGGATATCGGCAGTCTTGAATATGCTCTGATATGAGTAACACGTGCCCGGGAATTGCCACCTTTCTTTATCGTCATAGTTTGTAGATCACGTTTAACTGGTCCATGACATGAGTGGTGAGTGGTGTTTAGATTAGTTAACTATTCCAATAATTGCGCCTTTTAGTAGTTTTGTTGATCACGTAACTGATCATCTATGGTCCACTCTGCTCGTATACTCCGACATATTTATATTTCTTTTTTCTTAGCTGTGAAAGAACCTTTAGACGTTTATACTATTCTTATTCTTAAATTTTGTGCGCATATAACCCACCTTTAATATGTGTGTAAGTGTGTAGAGTGTAGGTACCCAGAGTTATGATGCAGCCGTAATAATAATTAATCAAAACAAACCTTTTCAGTTTAAAGTGATTGCCATATAAGTCCCATAAATACATAAATGAAAGATATAACTGATTTGGTATAAATACTTGCTAATGATTTCCTGTTCATTATGTGCGATCAATGCGATGAATAAAACATGATTGTCTCCGAGTCGCGATATCATTGACACACGCCATATCATTGACTTCTTATTCACGTATTTAATCACATTGTCACCAGCCAATCTTTTGTACACTAGAGTACATTCGTGTATCTTACGCAGTGATAGATATTGCAGTTAGAGCTGAGAAAAAACCAAATAAAAACAGTACGGCACTGGAGCATGAATCCCGGAACAGGACCGTCACACCGGAAATCCGGATCAGGAAAACAAAACACGACACACACACTCAACTTACAAATACTAAAATTATAATAACTCCAAAACATTTTAATTCTAAATTCCTAGAATACTCTCGATTTTTATTTTTCTTTCACACTACTACGGCTGCCTGAAACCAGCCCGAAACTCGTACTTTGCCGCATTCTGACAATGTGACAATGCAATGTCATTTTGAAGAAAATACTGTAAAAGTGTTTTCGTTGCGAGTAAACTGTCAGATTATATTATTGACTTCAGGATAATGTTTTATAAACATTTAATACAGAAATAATGGATCTATATATAGATGTGCCTCTTTAAAATTTTAAAAATTAATTTCTATCATGAGATATAACCGTGTGAAGTTTGAATAAATTGGATTTTTTTTTAATTTTCCGCAATTTTTATAATCCTGTACAATTTTTTAAACAAAGTTTTAAAAAGGCACATCTGTAGATCCATTCTTTCTCAAATAAATCCTTGTTAAAATAAAATTTGAGCATTCTTGTACTGGCCACAAAACACTCGCTACGTTAGTACATTTTATGCTGGACGTACAATTAACTATATTCAATAATTATTAATTTTTTTAATTACTGAAAAATTATTTTTAACTTTAGAAATTCAACCCTCAATCCTGTTGCTAAAACCGCGTATTTTTAATATTAAAATATTTGAGTCTCACTGTTTGTCTGTTTGTGAAACCGCTCAAAACTAAATTCCAAATTCACAATTTTGTGTAGTCCAGGTTTTCGTGTACCACCTGTCGCCTCGCACGCGACTTGGATGGACACATCTGTCGACACAGCCAGTCAAGCCGCAAAACAAAATATCTCTTACAACCAGAAAAACTCACAATATAGTAAGACACACTAAAAAAAATCTGCAATATTATAATTAGTAACTTTATTAATAATAATAAACAACATATTTATTCCTCTTTTCCTTATTTTTCTATGGATTCTAAATAAGTATTCTTCTGAATACCAAATAAATATTGTGTTCCAATTGACAATTAAATTAATTATTATCCTGTAGTAAGACACATATTGAAAAAAATTTGCAATATTATAATTAGAAACTTTATTAATAATAATAAACAACAAATTTATTCCTCTTTTCCTTATTTTTCTATAGAATCTGAATATTCTTCTGAATACCAAATCAATATTAATAATAATAATATTTATTTCGGTCTAAGAATGTACAAATAATTCCAAACCATGTCATAAAATACATATTATAATAATTGTGTTCCAATTGACAATTAAATTAATTTTCGTTTCTGTGAAATTAAAATATAAAGCGCATCTTCTGCAATACCTGCAGGTCGGCTTTTGCCCTCTTGTTGGGCCCCAATCAACTTAAAGAAGAAGCCTCAGCCGTTTAAGAATATTATACAGCTCGAGGCAACACCAAAACGTTTAAAAATAATATTTAGTGGCGCTTGAAGTTAATTTTCCTTCGTGCATTCGGCGTTTATCGAGCCCCGGATGATTAAATCCTTTCCTCGCCCCCCGGACCCAAGGGGCTCGGCCTAGAGGAATTCGTCCAAAGGGAGAAAAAAACATTTCACTAAACTACACTTTGTAAATCCAGAAGATTAACAATTTGAACGATTCTGGCTGTATTATAAAAAATTTCAAATTGAAATTTAACGTGAAGAATCATGACTCATTAGTGAATCAATAAATGCAAATTATTAATTGCTGTGACATCAATTAGCAAAACTTAAAGTTAATTTTTATCATTCAATAATCCATATTATATGTTGATTAATGCACAAAAATAAATCGATAATATACATTAGTCGGAAGACGGGTATAGAGAGATTTTTTAAAACAGTTAACCCATTGACTGTAATAATTTATGTAAAACTCGCATTTTTAGTAATTTTTAGAAATTATTTAATAAAATACGCCATGGTTATTTTGTAAATTTCATTCTATACCATGTAAGCACAACCTATAAGTACATCATTGTAAAATATGAGGTCATCGATTTCAAAACCAAAGTCACAAAATGATTTATTTTTGCTTTGCATTTGATAGCAAGAGATGTTGCGACAACAATAATTAGAGAAAATAAGAATTAAATTATGCATTTTAATATTACAAACTACGGCCTTATTATTGCATATTTATTAATTTTGTTTTAAATAGTCGATTCCTTGCATTGTTCGTGAGAGTGCTAAGAAAATATTTTTTGTCAAAAAAATTACACATCTGAGGAAAAAAATCTGACGTGGACACCACATGACTTCCTTGTACGCCTTGTGTGTTCATACTTTTCTTAATAACTAAAATGTAGAATAATATAAAAAATTCTTTTAACTTATTATACTAGTATACTCACAAATATATTTTAGTCATTTTATTTAAACTGCAGAAGAAGATATAAAGAATATTTTATTATTGTCACTGTCATGTCATAATAATTTAAATTTTACGTAGTAACAAATGTTAATCGATCATGGACTACAAGATAAAGAAATACTAAATTAAAAATATATACTTTAATTATTCCTAAATGATACCAGATACAAAAATATTTATAAAATACCGATTTTAGGTAATAATCACATAATCTTTCATTTAAAATAAAAAAATTTGTGTTAAATTAAATATTTATCGAAATATTTTTAAAAAGTACTACTTCCGGTTTATAGATTGAAACCAAAAATAGGAGGTGCACAACTAGATGCTATAACAGTCCTAAATACAAAATTTCAACTTTCTACGTCTAACCGTATTTGAGTTATGCGACACACATACGTCCGTACGTACGTACAGACGTCACGACGAAACTAGTCATAATGGATTCAGAAAAGGTCAAAACGGATATTTCCATCAAAATCTGAAAACCGAAATTTTTCGCGATTACAATACTTCCTTATTACTCCGTACAAGGAAGTAAAAATAGTAAAAAATCGGCCAAATTGACTATTTTTACTAATTTATTACTAAAATACCATTGAGTATTTCAAAAATATAATTTCTTAGCACTCTAGAGTCATCTTTTAACTATCTATATATAAAATATGAACAGTGTAGGTGTACTAACAAGAGCTCAGTTTGTAATATAGCAAGCTCCCTTTTTCACTATATTTTTGACACAAGTGTAGTGCCTTAAGGATATCACTAAATAAATTATGGATTATGTAAAATGTGGGGAAAATTGAACTAAACGAAATTAAATTAATGAATCAAAAATAAGGATCCTAATTCGTGCTCATCCACTAAAACTCACTACCCGATTTTTAGCATGATTCCAATACCTTCTTTTACAGATATGGCGGAAGTTAAAAATATAGAACAAGGATCATCAAAAGTAGAATTGACTTAATAAATGATTAAATGTCGAAACTAGCAAACTTGATGCTATTGATTCTCAATTTTGTAGTTATTAAGTAGTTATAGTGCAATTAACATTAAATAATTTACATCGATGTTACAAAGTAGAAAAACTACCAAGTATTTAACTCCAATTTATTGCACGCGATTTAATAAATAATTTATCTACTCCACCCACTATGTGAGGCAGCCACACCCAAGTCCGCCTTTCTTTTGCAGTCCAGTGTCCTCTAATTCAAAGTGCAAATAGTCGCTCGCGACAAGCTGCTAACTAGTGGCAGGAACTATACTGGCACTTGCCTCCTTGTCAGAAATAATTGCAGACTTAGTGCTGCACTAATAGATTCTAATTTATAGCCTCGGACTATTTGGTTAGTTAGTAACGCTGTATGGATTTGATACTAAAAACTGTCGGGATTTGACGCTAGGAAATGGATTTGTTTTACTGTTTCCTCTTGAGTTTGATTAAGTTCTGATTTAGAAGACGGTATAGTGGCGCGCTAATTAGCAGCCCTTTAGTGGCTAGGAGTCGAACCAAAAGTCCTGAAAGTTTCTATTCTACATATTTGTTCAATTAGATCAATTCATTTAATGATATCTCTCAAAAAATATCAAACATTAAAATTTCAAAATTTGTATTTAAGGTTTCAATGCGATTCTTAAAAGTCCAATATAATTTTGGTTTCAATCTACAAACCGGAAGTAGGTAGTACTTTTTTAAATATTTTGATAAATAATTAATTTCATTAATTTTTTTAATTTTATATGAAAGATTATGTGATTATTAGATTATTACCTACCTACAATCGGTATTTTATAAATTTTTCTGTATCTGGTATCATTTAAGAATAATTATTAAATTATAATTTAGTATTTCGGTATTCCATGATCGTTAAACATTTGTTACTTACTATACGTAAAATTTAAATGATTATGACATGACAGTGACAATAGTAAAATATCGTTTATATCTTCTTGCAGTTTAAATAAAATGACTATAAAATATATTTGTGAATAGTATACGTAACGTACCTAATATTATTTGTTTAATAAATCAAAAGAATAAAGTAAGTATGCCGGGAAGTCTTATGCTGGCCACATCAGATTTTTTATTTGATGTTTGAAATTTGAAAAACATTTAGTGTAAAATTAATACCTTGATCAAGTATCATTTTATTCAGTGTTATGGCAAATTTGTTTGATTGCTGTTGTTTACAGTAAAAAATTTCAGTTGTGTCAAATTTTGTGTCAAAAAATTCATCATCTTCTGGTTTAAACATAATAATTATTGTAAAAACTTTGTCTTTAATTTTTATAAAACATAAATTTATGTGTGTATTAATAGTTAGGTAGGTATTTATAACAAAAAACTTGATCGAATTTCTATTTTTATTTCTCCTACAAAAAGAGCTTGTCATTATGAATTCATAAGGACACAAGTGCTATTACAAAATTCATAATGACACGCAAATTAGTGGGCGGCGAATTAGCATTAGCGCATCGTCGTAGATAAACTAAATTATGAATATGTACATATCCTTAATTCAATTTATGATATCTGAAATTGAATTGCAGATATTACTAATTGAATTTAAGATATCTTAAATAGAATTATTGATATCTGAAAAAGAGTAAACGAATAATTATGAATATCACTGAATGAATTAAGGATATCACTAAATAAATTATTGATATCATTAATTCAAGAAATTTAAGATATCTAAATATAATTTATTTTAAGATATCAAAAATTCAGATTGTGATATCTGAAATTGAATTAAGAATAAGTTAATTTATATTAAAACCAGAACGTTAGCCACTTTAAAAAGTAAAATATCTTTCCGTTGTAAGTAATACAAAATTAAATAATTTAATTATCAGATTCCACCCCAAACATTAATTTCTTCATTTGTGTCCCACAATCAAGTAGTCCAGTATATCACTTGTTTAGGCCCCGCCCACTCCGCCCCACTTACCAGATCCTGGTCTGTGATTGGCCGAATCCTTCGAACTCTTTTCATATGGAGCGGCAAACCGCCAACTAGATAACAAGAACACAATAGCATTATTCCGAAAATTTCTTCGCCGCTCTACGAAAATCACACCCTTACTAAGTGTAGCATTAAGTGGGGTAGTGTAAAAGCACAGCCGGTAGATTTTGACATCAGTAGCTTAAAAGACCGCAAGTAGACCTGTGCTAGTTAGTTGGACGTTAGTGAGTGACTTAGTTAGTGATTAGATATTTTTTGTGTATTGTCATTAAGGATATTTCGAATAAATGGGTGAGTTAAACTTTTTTTTTGGTTTTGCGAAATTTATAAATTTTACAGGTTTAGTTCAGTTCAGTTCGACTTAACCTACAAAATATTAAAAGATTGTCAGATTTGTTCAAAAAAATATTTATTTATTTAGTTACTAAGTATCAATTGAAATTGTGTGAATTCAGTGTCAAACAACTTTGTAAAGTTATTTCCAGTGAATCTTCTATCATTTCTACAAATCTATTCCACTAAATGTGTCTTCTGGTTAGTAAAATGTGCAAACTTAACTTTAAGAATTAACTTTTCTTAGAAATGTCAAAAATGTTTGAAGTCTGCATTCTATTTTAAACTAAGTTCAACAGTCGTCCTTAATGTGAAATTCTTAGACTACATTCCGTCTGACACGCGTCTGTCCCTTACTGGTACTCCCCACACCCCAGGATTCACAAAACGGCGTAGCTAGCAAACATCGAAAACATTATAGGTAAATACATCAAATAATGTTCGCATTCATATTTATTAAATGAAATAATATATGTATGTATGTATGTAATGTTTGAATATTGTCAGGCGTTATCCTCCTGTGGAGTATTCTGATGTGTCTACCCCAAGATTCACAAAACACAGTAGCTTTAGCTAGTTACAACATTCAAAATATGAATTATAATAAAATAAAATATTATCATTTATGTTTATTGAATGATTAAATATAAATTGAAACAATATTTTGTTCTTCAATGAAATGTGGAAAGTATCTGTTTTTTTTTCTGTGGGGTACGCTCCACTGTCTGTCTCCTTGATTCACGAAACGGTGTAGCGAGCTGCCAGATTAAATACAAATTAAAACAGTGTTATGCTGTTATGATTTTTGTTCTTGAATTAAATGTGTAAGGTATCTGGTGCTTCTCCTGTGGGGCACTCTCCACTGTCTGTCTCCATGATTCACGAAACGGTGTAACGACCGGTCAAATTAAATATAAATTCTCAATGTTGTGATTATTGTTTTTGAATTGAATATGTAAGGTATGTGTGCATCTCCTGTGGGGCACTCTCCACTGTCTGTCTCCTAGATTCACGAAACGGTGTAGCGAGCGGTCAGATTAAATATAAATTGAAGCAATGTTATGACTTTTGTTCTTGAATGAAATGTGTATGCATGTGTATGATGTCATGTATATTCGTCGAAGGGATTTGAACCCAAGACCTTGAGAAACAGACGACACCTACGTGTCCTCCTGTTATGGCAGCCGAGGACATTCAGTTGTTTTAAGTCAAGAAGTGATAGTTGAATTAAAGAAATTGGAACAAATTAAGAAACACCCTACTTATTATTATTAATATTCAAATACTTTTACTTACGATTTAAAATTATACCTATTCAGCTTTTTCCTGTTTGCAAAATTTACTGAATAATTGTGAGAAAGAATTTGGAACTTTTCCTTATATGAATACGAGTGAGCATATGAGATACAGATCTAAAGTGAACAAGAACAACTTCAAAATATGAAACAAACAAACATACAAACAGGGTTGTTGACCGAATATATATTTCAGGTAATTAACTAACCCCTAGACAGATTCACGAAACAGATACAAACTTGGTAAGGTTTTAATAATTATTATAATCATTAAATATAAAAATATAAAATACCGTTTATTAATTTCAAAATAATGATATTAATTTTGTACATATTTATACATTCATACATAAAAGTTAGTTTTGAGAATAAAATTATCTAGTAATAATAATAATAATAATAATAATTCAGAGGGTCCTCTGAACATACATAAATATTAATATATTTCATTCAGTTTTAGTAACAATATACCAAACTAAAATTTAATTTACGTCCTTTAAGATTTTTGTGAAGATTTTCTTCTTTAACTTTCGCTTATATGTTCGTCATTTCCTGTGCTAAATTCGTATTCAGGGTGTGTTCTTTTTATTCATTACATACATAACCTACAGACAGACACACATTGCAAAATTTACTAATCTAAATTTTAGCAAAACAGTTATAACAAAATTGTACCTACGCTAAAATTTGACATAAAACTGTCACAAATTACGGTATATTTTAAATTGTAACCCACGAGTTTTTACTGTTATTGCAACATATTAAAAAAATGGGGAAACTTAAAATTTACGTCAGATTTCAACATATTGTAATATTTTACATACTTAGGTATTATTATTATTATATGATGAAATATTGTTTAATTAAATACAGACATAGCACATCTTTTAACCAACTTGGATGTTTAGATATAGATATTTCACTGTGTGTGCGGTTACCAGCCGTCAACTCATTCATGGTTGTTAGCAAATAATATTTTTGTGCACTGGGCTACTTGCATAATTTTTTTATTAAATATTTTTGAAGAAAAGTATCAAACCTTTAATAACCAAATTTTGCATTTAAGATTTTAATGAGTATAAGTACAATTAATATTCTACTTTTCTGAAATTCCAGTATCTTGTTGTCCATAATCATATGAAATTTGTGTTTACACAAAATTTGAATGATGACAATGACAGTACAGTTGACATCTTTTGCTTGCAACTTGGTTTACATATTACATGAACATGAAACTATTACAATATATTGTAACTATTTATTAGATTAGTAGAATAATCAAAATAAGGCGAGATGTCTTGTACTCATCGCTGCAAGTGAATTGTTGTAGCTACATTTAAGCACTGATCATCTAAATCTAAAGTAGTCAATGAAATCATCAGATTAATGAGTCACGATTTCACCAATAGAACTGTCCCCTGTGACGTAACAATCCTTCATATGTGCGAGCGAGTTCAGACAGCATGCAGACGTGTTTGTACAAGTTCTCTCGCGTTCGCTAGTGAAGTGAGTAATTCGAAAGATTTCTGCATTTGTGAATTAAAAATACTTCGAGTGAATGTGAATGAAGAAACCCAGACGTGTAGACGATTTTCTCAGAATTGGGAGAGAGTACTGGGAACAAATAGTGGGAAATATTACGTTGTGTAACACTGCAGGTATGTTGCATATTTGCATCTTATTACGCGGTTAATGCTGTCATAATTAGTGTTTCTGTCGAGACGAGACGAGACGAGAAATCACTTTGTCTCGTCTCGTCTCGTCTCGAAGAAAAAAAATTCAAGTCTCGTCTCGATTTTTTCTCGTCTCGAACAATTAAGTCTCGTCTCGGTCGAGAATCTCGTCGAGATTTCTCGACTTTTTAAAATACCTATATTATTTATTTTGTATATGTAAAAATGTTAATATTTTTGTAACTGACCTATAAATATGTGCAGCAATTGTTTGGTATATAGTGACAATAAATTAAGAAGATGAATTAATTATCTTATATAGAATATAAAAAAATATGTGCGGTTATGTGAATACTTTAATTTTGATAAAATTAAGTAATTATTATTCAAAATTATACCTGATATTTTAGTGATCCCATCTGTACACTATATTACGAATTGATAAAATGTCCAGATATAGGTATACGCAAGAACGCAAGCGTGTCAGCCAAACTAAACTACCCCATGAAATTATTCACATAAGAAAAACAATGCTATTCACCCAACTTCATATTATTATATAAAAAGTGTAATAGGTACGTAAGATTGAACGCTAATCAAAAATCGTTAATATTTTGTTTAATTATTAAAAAAAAATTCTTGATAAAACGTGATTTTAAATAGTTTTTAAAAATGATCGATTTTGTCGAGAAATCTCGAGCCAAATGTCGAGAATCGAGAATCTCGACATATCAGTCTCGTCTCGACCTTCATTTTTAAAAAGCTTTCTCGTCTCGCCGAGACGACAAATTTCGAGACGAGACGAGACGAGATTCGAGAAATTTCTCGTCTCGACCGAAACACTAGTCATAATACCTGGAGTACCCGTGAGTTGATACTGTATTAAATATGTATGGGTGCCACATCCAAATTACGTACAAATATTGAGTTCAATTAATTTATTTATTTTATCCCTCATCCAGTAACAGTTCAAACATTTCTATCAAATGATCAATTTTTAAAAATTTCGACATATCCTGATTAGTAAATTTGTATGTACGTACGATATTCGATAGAATTTTTTTCTTAAACTATGTACACCTGTGTACTTTGACCCGAGGAATCGAATGGTGCAAAAATATTTTTTTTATTTCCACCAGTTTTTGACTTAAAAAAATTATGTCGAAAACTGTGGGTCGGAAATTTTTTTCGACTACAGATAAGAATCCTCGTGGTCGAATTAGTACCTATAACCACATTTTAAGCCAATTGCCAATATTATTCTTTAAGCTAGAAACTAAACAAGATTTTTATCTTTTCAAGTTTGTATCATTTTTTAAATACCTCAATAAAAATTATATCCCTTAGATTTTTTTCGTGAAAATTTGGGTTCCTATATAATTCGACCCGAGGAATACAATGGTGAAAAAATAAATTTTCCATTTCGAACAGTTTTCAACTTTAAAAAATTAAATCGAAAAATATTGGCCGAAAAAAAATTTCGACTGCAGATTTGAAATCCTTGGGGTCGAATTAGTATATAACCAAATTTTCAGCCAATTCTGAGAGAAAAAGTTATTTTGACAAAAAAAAATTTTGGCCATTTTGGAAAACCCTTCATAAAAATTGTGCTCGTTGGAATTTTTTGCGAAAATTTGGTTTTATATGTAATTCGATGCGAGGAATCCAATGGTGAAAAAATTACAGTCATAGCTACTCCTGTCTTTCACCTGCCAAAATTATCTCGAAAAATATTAGCCGAATTTTTTTTTAATGGCACTATTGGATTCCTTGGGTCCAAAATAGGGTATAACCAAATTTTGAACTAATCGAAAAATTTGGTCATTTAAAATTTTTTTAAAGTGCATTTAAAATTGAACCCGACCGAATTTTTTAAAGAAAATATGTATTTATATGTAGGTTGATACGAGGAATCCAGTGGTGTACTTAAAAAAAATATACAAAAATATTTGTATCTTGCGTATTAGTAGAGCATGGCGGAAGGTCTTGTGCTGGCCACATCAGATTTTTTCGTTTAGTAATAAATTAAACAATTTGGTTATGATCTGTGAGGGTGTGACACCCATCTAGACACATAATACACTCGGCTATTCGTCCTATTTTTATGTTTGACGTCACCTAATAAAATTAGCATGTAAAAGAGAACCCTAATATAATTAACGAAATTAATTAATTAAAAAGTAGGCACAGTTTTAGCGTTAAGCCCTGTTCACACAGGATTCTTTGCGGATTCTTTCATTATGGGCGTCGGCAGGATTTTTTTTAGGGAAGGGCATCAATAAAAAAATGATTAAGGTCTTTAAAATTATTATAATTTTATAACTTATTCTAAAATATTACCAAATTTAGTGATTATAATTTGGCACAAAAAAACTAAAAAAGTTGAACATATAGGCAAAAATTATTTAAAATAGGCCACAATTTTTTAAAAATAGGCAATAAAAAGCATTCAAGAATATATTTTATTGATAAATTTTTAAAATGATCTGTTTTGAAGCAATCAATGAATTTTTCAAGACTCATTGAAGATTCAATTTAGCAGCACCGCAATTTGACGGCAATTCTCAAGACTTACAAGCAGAGAGAATCTTCACGGTGTTCTGTGGGGCATCCACACCCTGCTCGCTCTATTGTTCTCGCATAACAGTAAAACAATGAGTTTGTTTCACACATGACGGCTGTATAAGAAAGTGAAGATGAACGAGTATTGAACTAGCGAATGTTGACTTCTTGGGCGACTAATGAAGAAGGTTCATCTCATTTACATGTCTTTAATTTGGTGGCTGGGCGAGGGCGTTAAATTTCGATCTAATCGACAGTGAGCTATGGTGGCGCCCTCGCCACCAGTGGCCACCAAACAACGATCGTTAAGGGACTCGTCTCCGGAACAAAATATTGCGTGTTTAGAGGTGTAGCAGTTTCTACTTTACTCATTGCATATTAACAATTTAAAGGAAAAACAGGTACTAGATTTTTGTGAAAGAATTAATCTAGGATTATACCCAGTTAGAATTTTGAAAAAATCTTTGAAATCCATATACGAAATTAATGAAAAAGTGTGTTTTAAGCAATTTTTTGCATGCTTTTTCATATTATTAAGAGATTTATTAGAAAATGTAACTCGACATAATCCTAGTTGCATTCTTCGTCTGTAAATAAATTTATGAAATTTACCTTTATCTATAAAACTTCGTGAGCATTGTAGAAATTGTTAGACTGCTTTTCCGTATTTTTTAGCGAGCGTTTATGCATTAACATAGGACAAACGCGGTGTTGAGCTACGTGGAGTCGATACCCTTAAGGCGCTACACTTGTAATCCAGAAGATTACCAGTTTGAACGATTCTGGCTGTATTATAAAAAATTTAACATGAAGAATCATGACTCATTAGTGAATCAATAAATGCGAATTATTAATTGCTGTGACATCAATTAGCAAAACTTGGAGCTAATTTTTATCATTTAATAATCCATATACGTTGATTAATGCACAAAAATAAATCGATAATAAACATTAGTCGGAAGATTTTTTAAACAGTTAGGTACCCATTGAGTGTAATAATTTATGTAAAACTCGCATTTTAGTAATTTTTAGAAATGATTTAACAAAATACGGCAAGTTTTTTTGTGAATTTAATTCTATAGTCATGTAAGTACAACCTATAAGTACATCATTGTAAAATATCATCGATTTCAATACCAAAGTCGCAAACTAATTTATTGTAACATGCTTTTTTGCTTGCATTTGATAGAAAGAGATGGGCCTTAACTCTGGCGCCAGATAAGTTTTCGTTTTCGGACAAACAAATAAAATCTGACCCGAATCCACCCTCTGATAACATTGATTTATCTTTTTACCAACGAAACAAGCCGCTAGATATTATACAGATTAAATTATTTAAATCTGTATTACTGTATTGACTTTCATGTTACAATATTGCGCATTAATTATTCACTCGTACTCGATAATAAATGAAATTAGAACAATACAGATTGATAGATAGATGTAATCATATTTAATTTTGTATTCTTTATATTTTATCGCAATATTTTTTATTTCAAATGACAGATTATATTATTATTATCTACAATTTTTAGCACTTTGTAATTTATTCTGCCATAGTACTTTAGGGATTAAAGTACCTATTATTTATAATTGAGAGTATCGTTTAACAATTGTTACTACGAAAAATTAAATTGATTATGACAGTACTAATAGTGACACATCATAAGTAACTATACCTATATATTTGTAGTAGTAAAAAGAGTAGGGTAGGGCGGAAGGTCTTGTGCTGGCCACATCAGATTTTTTAATCTTTTTTTTTTGTTCCATGATCACATGATCAGTGAGTTGAGTACTACAATGAATTTAGCTATTGAATAAGGGATATACATAGATTTAGTGAATGATTTTCATCGTCAAGTATGGCGGAAGGTCTTGTGCTGACCACATCAGATTTTTAATCTTTATTTTATTTTTTTGTTCCATGGTCAGTAAGTTGAGTACTACAATGAATTTAGCTATTGAATAAGGGACATACTAAATAGATTTAGTGAATGATTTTCGTCGTCAGGTCTGAAGCATGTCGAGACCTAGATGGGCACCAAGCATGGACCTTTCTTTTATTCTAATTCTATCATAACGTATTCTAATATGCTACATTTCCGTGGTCAACACCGGAACCTTTTTATTACAACAGCGTTTCCGCCTTCAGAATATTACAATTACCATTTTTATAACGGAGAGTGCAGTAGGTATGTACTTTTAAATAACATAATAAAAACCATACTTTCTTCGTTTTTAAATTGCAGTTTTCTGTTTAAACGGCTGTAACTCCTGAACCGTTGGAGCTACGGATCTGAGCTTAGTGTCAATCGATTCTTTGGACATTTTTCTTTTCAAAAACATAACCATTTTATATACAACTACTCATTTAACTACATTTAGGTACAGTTCATATTTTTCAAAACGCGAAAAAATTTCGTTCGAATGACAGTTTATGTTTAAACTGTCGTAACTCGTAAACCGTTGGAGCTACGGATCTGAGCATGGTGTCAATCGATTCTTTGGACTTTTTCCGTCCAGAAACATAACCATTTTATACAACTACTCATTTAACTACATTTAGGTACAGTCGAGGGTACAGTTCATATTTCTCAAAACGCAAAAAAATTTCGTTCAAATGACAGTTTATGTTTAAACTGTCGTAACTCGTAAACCGTTGGAGCTACCGATCTGAGCATGGTGTCAATCGATTCTTTGGACATGTTTCATGTTCATATTTCTCAAAACGCGAAAAAAATTTTTTAAAAATGTTTAAACTGTCATAATTCGTAAACCGTTAGAGCTACCGATCTGGTCATGGCATCAATCGATTCCTTGTACATTTTTCTATCGATTCCACTATCCACACTTCAGGTTCTAGCTGCTAGGGCTTCGCCCCTGCTACTGTGGCCCGTGCCGGTGTCATTGTTCGCTGCGCGTTCCCACGGTGAGGTCTGTGTGGGTAGTGGGGCCCCAGCGCCCACCCCGCGACGCGTGGGCCGCCACTGGCTCCGCAGATGCAAGAAGAGATTCCTCAGACATACCACATGTCCTCTACAGCAGTGTGAATCATCAGACATGGGTGTGTTCGAAGAATGTGTAGGGTTTCCCGAAGAGATATTCACCGGATTTTACATTGTGGTGGATTGTGGGTCAATTAAAGGGGGTGGAAAATATTTGGGAATGTTTTTGGGGAGAAAAATGTCTGAGGAATCGATTGCCGCCTTGTTTAGATCGATAGCTCTATGGGTTCAGGAGTTACAGCCATTTGAACAGAAAACTGTAATTTGAACGAAAATATGTTTGCGTTTTTGGAAAAAGTATTAATTATAGCTACACCTGTGGTCGCATTAAATGTTTAAAAAAGTTTCTAGATGTAAAAATGTTTGATGAATCGATTGCCGCCTTGGTCAGATCGATAGCTCTAACGGTTCAGGAGTTACAGCCATCCAAACAACATTTGAACGAAAATATGTTTGCGTTTTGGGAAAAAGTAACTAATTGTCACTAGACCTGTGGTCGCATTTAATCATTAAAAATGTTTCTAGATGTAAAAATGTCTGAGGAATCGATTGCTGCTTTGTTCAGATCGATAGCTCTATCGGTTCAGGAGTTACAACTAATTGAATAGAAAACTGTAAATTAAACGAAAAATATATTTGCTATTTTGGACAAAATATTAAATTGTACTTAAACCAATGGTATAGATGTAAAAATGTCTGAGGAATCTTTTGCCGCCTTGTTCAGTTTGATAGCTCTGTCGGATCAAAAGTTACAGCCATTCAAACAGAAAACTACAATTTGAACGAAAAATATGTTTGCGTTTTGGGAAAAACTATTAAATTGTAGCTGAATCAATGGTCGTGTAAAATGTTTAAAAACGTTTTTAGATGTAAAAATGTCTGAGGAATCGATTTCCGCCTTGTTCAGTTTGATAGCTCCATAGGTTTAAGAGTTACACCCATTGAAACAGAAAACTTTAATTTAAACGAAAAATATGTTTTAGTTTTGGGAAAAGTATTAAATTGTACTTAAATCGTATAAAATGTATAAAAATGTTTCTAGGTGTAAAAATGTCTAAAGAATCGATTGCCACCTTGTTCAGATCGATAGCTCTAATGGTTTGGAAGTTATAGCAATTTAAACAGAAAACTGCAATTTAAATGAAAAAGTATGTTTTTTGCGAAATATGAGTATTAAATTGTAGCTAGCCCAAACGTCGTTTTAAATGTGGATCATTAACTAAAGTGATCCTTAATAATATGATCTTGTGATTTGAATCAACTGAACCAATAGCAATATTTTACTTTGCCAATACGTGTTAGATCTGAGATCCATATTACGGCAAACATTTTTTATTCTTCGAAATTCCATCACGTCGTTGAAATGTTATCTCTTCCAAGGTCACTTCCATCTCCTTCTAGCGCATTATCCTCATACCTGGCGCCATGTGCTGTCCTTGTTCAACTCAGGTGCGAATTTAATATCGCAAAAAAATTAAAAACACCGCATTCGAAATTGTAACCCGGCGGGTTCAAAATTCAAACCACTTGCATAGTAGGCCCTGGAAAAAAAATAAACAGAGGGGCGAGGATACAAGAGGGGAGGGGAAGATTAGCATATAGGTTAAAACATGGCACGGGTTCTTAGAACCTGGGTTCAAATTACGAAAAAAATAAAATCGAAAATCGTGTATCAGGTAAATTGCTGTTTTTATCAAAACTGTTCTGATTTTCGGGCTATTTGGGTTTAAAGGTCGTTGACTTGCAATTAACTACCCCTCGAAATATATACATTAAATCCTAGATTCACGAAACAGGTTAATAATAATAATAATACTCATGGTTGTTCATAATAGTAGATCCATTTTTTTTACAAAACTCATTGAATTTAGCAGCACCGCAATTTAATAGGTAATTCTCACTAGAAAGAAGAAAACTTCTTCTTTTCCAAGATTCAGAATCTTGGTAGAATCTTCAAAGCTTAAAGCCTCATTCACATGAGCGTTTAATTTGAAGGTTTAAATTCATGTAACTATACAAGAATTCACACTTTTTACTCTCCAGCACTAAAGTTTGAATCATCCTTTAAGTTTATGTTTTCCACTTATTAATTAAAAGTGTTCGAATATGTTTTTCTCATTTCATTGTACATTTTATGTCGGCATAAAATAAAGATTCACTGTACAACAATTTATTCTGTGGTCATGTTCCAACTTTCAAGTATTTTTGATTGTCCTTCAATGAAATCGAAAAACATTATCAATCAAGTTTAACAGCAAAAACTAGATTCTTGGCAGTGGATTAAATACCGCTGTATTATATGCACATATTAAATTTATAATGCATGAGTTGTAAGAGAAAATAAATTGTGAAAGCGATCAAAATATACACTATTATTTAAATGAAATTTTACTGTTTTGAGACAGTCTTTAACTGTGCAATCACAACGAGTTGACGGCTGGTAACCGCACACACGGTATAATATACATCAGTGACTCACAGTTTTTGAGGTAGTTACACTCCAGTGTATGTATTATAGTCTCCGGAAACATAATTCTATTTATACTAACTTAATAACCAGGATCGGAAATTGAAAATTGGAATTAGTAAACCTTATTAAATTTAAGTCAACAGGATTTGCTGGCAAACTATACAGGCCTTTCTTAACAGAAGAAATAATGGTTTAAAATATGCAAGCAAAAATTCATACAAATATATGAACAGATGTGTATGAGGAAATTTGAAATTCCTTAGGTGTTCTATCTTACAGGTATAAATCAAAGTAAAATAAGAGGACTTAGTGTATTTATAGAAGCGTTTCCGGTCAGAAATACTCGTGAACTAACTGATTGAGATACTTATCGACTTATTATAAAAGTCTAATCCAAGTTTTTTAATTAAATAAATAAACTGTACCTATATGAATATAATTTGAAAGTTGAGTAAATTAGCAATGACAATTGTTATCATTTTGAGTGTTTCGTCACATGATAAGGTGAAACAATACTCAATATTTGCTGACAAGTTAGTCAAATATTCTGCAACTTGTTAACGTCAATAACAGTACAAATATCATCGCATAATTTCAGGTATTTAAAAGTCTGATTTTGAACTTTTGAAGTATGCGGCTAAAATAGCTTTTCTTTGAGGTACTACTAGTGCGATATTACTCGAGTAATACTAGAAATAACTCTCTAGTCTGTATATCATTTTAACGGTGTTTCTGAGTTTATTGCGGCGGTTTGACAAATCGACGAATAAACCAAATTCGTCACGAGAAGAGAAGTAAATACCTTTGGGTAATGGTTCATCACTTTGATATAGCCAAAGCCTCATTCACATCAGTGTTTACATTATTTAAGTTTACACAGCATTCACATATCGAACAAACTTAAAGTTTGGAGGGTTCAAACTTTAGTGCTAGAAGATATGAAGATTCTACGGAGATTTAGAATCCTGGAAAAGAAGAAGTTTTCTTCTTTCTAGAGAGAATTACGTGGTTTTGAAGCAATCAATAAATTATAAATTCTTCTTTTCACAGATATTTCTCACTAGAAAGAAAAAATCTTCTTTTCCAGGATTCAGAATCTCCGTAGAATCCTCGTGCGAACAGGGCTTAAAGCCTCATTCACATAAGCATTTAGTTTTAAGATTTACATTTACGTTTACGTTTAAGAAAGTTTAAATTGACATTCCCAACTTGATGCTAGCACTGTGAATGCTCGTATTTAGTTAGATGTATTCAAACTTTCTTAAACGAAAACATAAATGTAAACCTTAAAATTAAATGCTTACAGAATGAGGCTAAGGATAAGGAATAAGAATAAGAATAATGTTAAGAAAATTTGTAATCTAACCGAAGTGAAACGTGATTATTTGTTAATCTAATGTTGTTACGAATTTGACAATTGACATTTATGTAGAAATGTATCCATATCCGCAAAATTGACAACATTTCAGGCTATTTTAGGTTGTCATGAAAAAAATTTGACATGTCTGTGAGAAATAAGGAATAAGGCGTAAAATTTTTGAGCATAAAAACTTTCTTGTAAACCTCAAAACTAAATGCTTATAAGACTGAGGCTTACGTATTTTTGGATGATTTTTGTCATCGTGATTTTAGTCGGTTTAGTTGTAGGTACAGTTGGTGTTGGAGGTATTTGTGGGCCACCCACACTGGGGCAAAGGCTCGGCTCTCGGCTCAGCCTAATATGGAATGAGCGTTCGCCCCGCTCTCAACACAACACAACACAACACACCTTACTTTATAAACTTCACAAAAAAACTACTAAATCTTTACAATCCCATAGGGATCTACTATTATGAGTGAAGGGGTTGATGAATAAGGAGTCCAAGACAATGAATTTTTATTTTACAAAACAATTTAATTTTGTATTAAACGTAAATTATGTGTAATACCTGATAACCCGTTTTGTGAATCATGGACCAAAGGCTATTTTATAAACAAAGCTAATTTCGGAAATAATGCATGACTATTTATATTTAAGGGTAGTTCACCTAAAGTAATAATAACTTTAAAAACAATTTTCAGAAGTGTTATCGAGATTCTGAATCCTGGAAAAGAAGAAGTTTTGTTCTTTCTAATGAGAATCTTCAATGAGTCTTAGAAAAGAAGAATTTATAATTTATTTGTTGCTTCAAAACTATGATTTTTTTTTCAAGATTCAGAATCTTGAAACTTCTTCTTGTCCAGGATTCAGAATTTGCGAACAGGGCTTTAAGGAAAACAATTGACAATCGTTTAAATGTCCTGTTGAATTGTTTCAATTTGATACCACACTCAATGGACTACTTGCATAATATATTTGTAAGTACCTATACATATTAGATTTTTTTTTTAATTTTAAAAAGGCACAACTGTTAATTGATCCTTTAAGGGCCTATTGCATGGCATAATAATACGCATTGAAAAACGAGTAATTTTTGTGAGGATCTCAATCTAATACTGTTATACGTATGATGTTGAATTTTTGTATGTAGATTAAGGAAGAATACTAGAAGTGCGGAATCTTCAAAATATTTAATTAATGTAATTAGTTGGGCTTTAATAATTATCCGAAATTCGGCGAAAATTGTACAAGTTTAGATATAATTTATAGCAATTCTGTTGATAAAATTATAGTTTTATTGTTTTTCCTCCCTTTCTACATCTATGTTCTATTCATTTTATCTTGAAACTCAATGATAACTTTTATAGTTCATTCATGAGATCCTCACGAAATTTTAGTGTTTAGTTTCTTTTTATCTCTAATTGTTGTCGGAACAATATATAGTTTGAATTTTTCAATTCAACAATGCTTTGTCGTTACTAATGTAAAATTTGAGATTTTTAGTTTGAGCAATATAGCCAGAATCGTGAATTCTGATTCTTATTGCACTCAAGAAGTATAGCCCCTTAACGTTGACAAGTACCTATAGTGTGGTGTGTTTCTAGCTCAATAGTTAGCGCTACAATCGTTTTTATTTAGAAGAAAATCTAATAGGTGGACTCGGTGATCTACTCATAATAGTCATAATAAAAGTTCATAGATGGCTCCCTTTTATTTAAGATTCAAACCAGCAACTAATACTGGCGGTGGGGATTTTGTCTTCGCATGAAGTGCGCATGAGCGGACAAAAATATGTGATTTCCAGTTAAATACATTACATTGTAGGATTTCTTGGTATACAGGGACTTCTAAAAATTGGAAGATGAAACTTTCATAATAAGAAATATAGGTAATGTTAAATAATATTATAAATTTATTTGTAATGAAACAAATAAACAATAATAGGGATATTTAAATTATAATTATTTATTATAAGTACTTAGAGACAAAATACTTACTTTTGGTATTAAACAATGAAATGAACAAATTATATGGTAGATACTTATTACTAGGTAAGGTACAGAGGCGGCCGGTGACTTTATATTTGCAAAAAATGTTAATAAAACGTTTATTTTACTTTCAAACTTAATAAACTGCTATGTGTTGAACTAGAAGACCTTTCTTTGCTGATATGATGCTTTTATAGAATTCCAAGCATTGGTATTGATTGTTTATTTAATATCTCTTTTGTTTAACATTTACTTTTAACGCGATTTTTTTGGGAAATAAATATGACTATGTTATATGCACATAATAAAATTAAGTCTTATAAAAGCAACAGTTTTTGTGATAATAATTTTATAATGATTTTTACTGTTTATTTAAATTTTTGAGTATTACGTTATAAACAATTCATTATAATGCAAAAATACATTTATTAGTGTTAAAAGGGATATATTTAAAATAAATAAATATATTTAATATAAATTCTTACTAGGTAAGGTAAGGTAAACGTAAACGTAAAATAAAAATTTGATCGGGCCAATACATAACACCTCGCCATACTCTATTATTTTTAATTTACTAAATAATATTTAATAATATAAAATAATAATTTCAATAATATTCTTAAACTAAATATAATAATAATAATATTTTCATAATTTTATTATAATTGTCCAAGTCCAAATAAACCGAGATTTTATTAGAATTTGTAGAATTTTCAACTTCATATAATAAGTTGCTTAATTGTGTTAGGTAAAAAATAAGTTTCAAATATAAGTTGTAGCTAATTGTTATTAACAAAACATTCCCAGTACTCCATACAAACAACCATGAGTACTCGTGAGTGAGTTGACGGCTCGGGGCTCGACGGCTGGTATTATATAGAAATGTGTATATGTACCTATGAAGGAAATTCGGGTGCGTTATATAAGAGCATTTGGCCTTTATCAGTTCTTGCTTATCGACGTACGAAAAGCGCATAAAATAACATTTGAAAAACGCAGAAATTGAAGTTATATAAGCGCAGAAGGGAACATTTTTAGGGATTGTACGACAGTTTTTCTACAATATTTTTTGAATTTTATTATTATTTTTAACAAGATATTTTAAATTATTTAAAACTAGAAAATATTCTTGCCTAACATTTTTCTGTACTTAACCCCATCATACTCGAAGACGATCTGGACTAACTTTGTTATGGTCAGAAATCTCATTTTCGAAAAATGCGCTTATTGAACGTTATTGAACGTTATTGAACATAAATTTATGTTTTTAAATTGTTTATCCTCTCAGTTTGATATTTATTTCGAGTGAAATCAATTCATTCTATAAACATAATATCAACAAATAATTTCCCTAAATTTCAAATAAATAAATGGAAGCATATGACACTACAATTTTTTAAATTTCTTATAATATTTCGTTATTATTTCAAGTCCTTAGAAAATGCACTTTGTAAATATAGAACTGAATTATTATAATTTTACTAATTTTCAACTTTCTTATTGGAAGCATATTACCGCTACGATGCTCTCGGTTTGTTATTTATTTCGAGTGGAAACAATTACTTTCTATAAACATAACATCAACAAAAAATAATCTGCCTAAATTCCCGAATTCCCTTACAATAGTATATTTATGAGTAAGTAATACACACTTATATTAGTAAAATAGTAGAGTGTGACGAGAGGTTATTATGTTGGCCACATCAGATTTTTTAAATTTATCCTAATATTTCGTTATTATTTCAAATCCTTAGAAAATGCACTTTGTAAATATAAAACTGAATTATAATTTCACAAATTTAGAACTTACTAAATGGAAGTTTATTACCGCTATGTTTTTAAATTGTTTATTCTCTCTGTTTGTTATTTATTTCGAGTGAAATCAATTTCATTCTATAAACATAATATCAACAAATAATTTTCCTAAATTTCAAATAAATAACTGTAAGCATATAAACACTATACAATGTTTTTTTATCCTAATACTTAGTTATCATTTCAAGTCGTTAGAAAATGCACTTTGTACATATAGAACTGAATTAGGAGTAGGTATAATTTCACTAATTTTGAACTTTTTAAATAGAAGTTTATTACCGCTACGATTTTTTAATTGTTTATCCTCTCAGTTTGTTACTTATTTTGAGTGAAAACAATTTCGTTCTATAAACATAATATCAACAAATAATTTCCCTAAATTTGAAATCAATAAATGTAAGCATATAAACACTACAATTTTTTTCACTTTATTAATATTTCGTTATTATTTCAAGTCGTGAGAAAATGCATTTTGTAAATATAGAATTGAATTTTAATTTGACTAATTTTGAACTTGAATTTAAGTTTATTATCGTTATATTTTTTATTGTTTATACTCTCAGTTTGTTATTTATTTCGAGAGAACACAATTTCATTCTAAACATTATAATCAACAAATAATTTCCCAAAATTTAAAATAAATAAATTGAAGCATGTGAACACTACATTTTTTAAAATTTATCCTAATATGTCGTTATTATTTCACGTCGTTAGAAAATGCACTTTGTAAATATAGAACTGAATTATAATTTTCAACTTTTTTATTATTTATTTCGAGTAGAAACAATTACTTTCTATAAACATAACATCAACAAAAAATCATCTCCCTAAATTTCAATTAAATAAATGGAAGAATTTAACCAAAATTTAAAAAAAAATTATCCTCAGGTATATTTTGTTATTTCGAGTGGAAACAATTACAGTCTATGTAGGTACATAATATCAGCAAATAATTTCCGTAAATTTCAAGTAAATAAAAGGAAGCATATAAATATATAAACTATTTTTTTAAAAATAATTATATTTTGTTATTTCTTTAAAGTGGTAAGAATTGAACTTAGTACCTATTTTAGTAATTTTCAACTTTATAAATGAAACTATACTAACGCTACGATATTTTGAAGATTTATCCTCACAGTTTTTACTTTCTTGTACATAGAGTAAAAAGGAAGTATTGTAATCGCGAAAAATTTCGGTTTTCAGATTTTTATGGAAATATCCGTTTTGACCTTTTCTGAATCCATTATGACTACAAGGGAATTATGACTAGTTTCGACGTGACGTCTGTACGTACGTACGTATGTACCTATGTAGAAAGTTGAAATTTTGTATTTAGGACTGTTTAGCATCTAGTTGTGCACCTCCTATTTTTGGTTTCAATCTACAAACCGGAAGTAGTACTTTTTTCAAATATTTCGATAAATATTTAATTTAAGACAAATTTTTTTATTTTACATGAAAGATTATGTGATTATTACCTACAATCGGTATTTTATAAATATCTGGTATCATTTAAGAATAATTAAAGTATATAGTATTTATAATTTAGTATTTCGCGGTATCTTGTAGTCCGATCGATCAACATTTGTTACTACATAAAATTTAAATGATTATGACATGACAGTGACAATAGTAAAATATGCTTTATATCTTTTTCTGCAGTTTAAATAAAATGACTAAAATATATTTGTGAGTATAGTAGCAGTAGTAGTAGTACCTACTTATATATTAATATATTTGTATAATAAGTTAAAAGAACAAAGTAGGTATGGCGGGAGGTCTTGTGGTGGCCACGTCAGATTTTTTATATTATTCCACATTTTTGTTATTAAGAAAAGTATAAACAGTTTAATAGGCGTACAAGGAAGTCTTGTGGTGTCCACGTCAGATTTTTTATTTATGTCGAGTTGAATCAATTGCATTCTATAAACATAATATCAACAAATAATTTTCCTATAATATTTAAAAATTAAAATGGAAGCTTATAATCACTACGGTTATTGCAAGATTTAATATCCTAAAAATTGTATTTTTTTTCTTCGAATAGTTGCAAACGTATTTTATAAGCATACTTAATATCAAAATATCTTGAACGGACGGCGGCGAAACGGATTCTGAAATATTTAGAAATATACTGTGGCTGCCTGTGTGTTAGCTGTTGGCTTCCATTGTATTGTTGTGCAGTTAGAGTAGGGGAGTGTAGTACCATTATCTCTCACGCGCTACCGCTACTCATGTCACTACTAGTCGGGCCGGTAAATTATATTTGCAAAAAATGTTAATAAAACGTTTATTTTACTTTCAAACATAATAAACTGCTATGTGTTGAACTAGAAGATCTTTGTCTTTGCTGATATGATGCTTTTATAGAATTCCAAACATTGGTATTAATTGTTTATTTAATATCTCTTTTGTTTAATATTTACTTTTAACGCGATTTTTTTGGGAAATAAATATGACTATATTATATGCGCATAATAAAATTCAGTCTTATAAAAGCAACAGTTTTTGTGATAATAATTTTATAATGATTTTTACTGTTTATTTAAATTTTTGCGTATAACGTTATAAACAATTCATTATAATGCAAAAATACATTGATTAGTGTTAAAAGGAATATATTTAAAATAAATTCGTGCATAGATATTAAAGATTTTTAGCTTAAATAAGGTATTAATTAACTTTTACTATTTTTCGTTTTTTTACTGTAACAACGCGAAATTGTAATTATATGGAATGAAACTTCGGCATGGTACTAGACATGTACCTAGTAATATCATACTAAAAAATGAAAAAAATAAAAGCACTAGTTCTTGAGATAAAAAACGTAATATTTAACCTTAAGAATATAATACAATTGCACTGGGCACAAAACACTCGCTACGTTAGTACGTTTTATAGGAGTAGCATATTGCAGATAGTAAGTGAACTAATTGAAAATGCCCCTTTCCCATGCTCAAACACCATGAAGCTTCTTTGAAAGGATCCACAAGTCATCTCCGAGTAACAATACTTGATTCTTGAACTAATTAGATGCTGATTTAGTTAGTGTCGTGCAAAACGCAGCCATTGAGTTAGTGTGAAGTAGAACGGTCGTCTTGGACTTGTTCACTTTACCTCTGAAGACTTTCCCGTGTGATTTACAAAGCTGAACAGTGTTGGTGTTTATGAGTTTATAGCCTGAATTAACATTGAGATTTATATACTTTTCCCACTATTATATTTGTCTAATTGAACACATCATTAATTTTAGACCCTACTGAACTTAAAAACATATTCGGCCTGTTTTATCTCTGAATGTTTTGAAATGGGTTACTGACAATTAGATTTTTAACACCAAGTTTTTGTCTGTTCTTCAAAAATAGTCAATAAAAAATAATCATGTCATTTAGTCAACTGTAGAACTGTAGTAGAAGATATAAATGATGTATCACTATTGGCACTGTCACTCTGACACTGTCATTATCAATTAAATTTTTCGTATAGTAACTGCTAAACAATCATGGTTCATGTATAACAAGATACCAAGATACCTACTGAAATTTCATACTCTAAATTATAAATAATATTTTAATTCCTAAAGCACTATGACAGAACAATTTACAAAATGCTAAAAATTGTAGATAATAATATAAAATCTTTCATTTGAAATGAAAATATTGCGATAAATTAATTATTTATCAAAATATTTATAATAATAATAATAATAATAATAATAATAATTTATTGTCTGTCTATAAAGTACAGTACAGAATGTATATACAAGACACTGTCAAAACAAATGTAGCTGGTACTTACATAAATTGGTTAATATCATAGTAGCAACTATTTATAAGAAATGATCTTAGTGAATTCTTAAAGCTATTAATGTTAGTTAGGTTTTTAATATTACTTGGAATAGCATTGTAGATTTTTATTGCGTTAAAGTAAGAGCTATTTTCATAAAACTGAGTGCTGTGAACAGGAACATTGATGATTTCTTGTTTCCATATTTGAATACAAATCTTTATTGAGCTTAAACATGGTCAGATTTAATTTCACAAAGATCGCTATTTCATAAATATATAGAGAAGGCACAGTTAGAATTCCCAACTCTATAAAGATTTGTTTACAATGAGCTCTATTTGACACATTCGCCATACTTCTAAGTATTCTTTTTTGTAGTACAAATATTTTTTTGGCATGACATGTATTTCCCCAGAATATTATACCGTATCTTATTCTACTTTGAATATTAGCAAAGTAATTGGTTTATATATGATATAAAATTCTGAGGATAATTTGCAATGGAGATAATCAACCTGCGCATGCCACCTTAGATTTGGATCTACTAACATGCCTAAGAATTTAGTAATATATATATAAGAAAAGTAGTACCTACTTTAGATTTGGGGATTGCTTCCAAAAATACCTCCCTTATAGAATATGAGGCAGGAGGTAAAAATTGTACATTATTATAAAAATTTATGCAAACTTTACACGGTTATATCTCCTGATTTTAAAAAGGCACATCTGTAGATCCATTCTTTCTCTATTAAATACTTATAAAACATTATCCTGAAGTCAATAATAAACTAACAGTTTACTCGCAACGAAAACACTTTTACAGTATTTTTCAACTTCAAAATGACATTGCATTGCTAGGATGCGGTAAAGTACGAGTTTCGGGCTGGTTTCAGGCAGCCCTAGTAGTGGGGAAAAACGTAGAATAGAAAAAAAATAAAATCGAGAGTATTCTACGAATTCGGAAAAACTGCAATCATATTTATTAAATAAGGATTCTTTGAGAAAAATAATATTAGCCTGGCAAATACCGGCACCGCTAAATTGAATCTTCAATGCGTCTTGGAAAAGAACAATTTCTAAAACTGTTAATTTATTTCTTCCAGCTGACGGCTCACAATATGTGAGGCTGCCACACCCAAACTGATTAATATCTGTAGAAATCTTTTTTCTGCTTGGTGTTTGAACACTATTTTGTTGGTCTGTGTTGATTATAGACAGCGAAGTGAACTGTAGTGAGTCACTTGGGTTATTTTAGTCTTGTGTGAGGTACCTCAACAGTCTGAGGAGGTTTAACTTGACCGCTAGACGTAAACATATCAATGAGGTCCTCTAACCCCCAACTCAAAACAGGTGCCACTAACAACCATCACTTCATGGCTGGTAACCGCACACACGAGGCGTAAGATACAGGGTTTCCCAAAAGTCCGTTTTGAAAGAGTGAAGAAAAGAAATTGAAAATTTGGGGATCACTAAAGAGTCATTAAACTACATTCTTAGATAGTTTAGAAACTTCCATGCAACGTGGAGTTTTTTTTAAATATAGCAATCCCTGTCGAGTTTCATCTTATTTTAAAGGTAATGAAAAAAGAAACACATCCCCATGATCCAAAACCCTGTATCTTAAGGCTCTACACTTGTTGAAAGCAATATTGCTGCAATAGAATCAAAATGCACGATTCTGGCTATATTGCTCAAAATAAAAATTTGAAATTTACCATAAATAATTACGAAGCATTATTTGATCGAAAAATTCATACAATACATTGTTGCGACAACAATTAGAGAAAATAAGAATTAAATTATGCATTTTAATATTACAAACTACGGCCTTATTATTGCATATTTATTAATTTTGTTTTAAATAGTCGATTCCTTGCATTGTTCGTGAGAGTGCTAAGAAAATATTTTTTGTCAAAAAAATTACACATCTGAGGAAAAAAATAGTAAAAAATCGGCCAAATTGACTATTTTTACTAATTTATTACTAAAATACCATTAACTATTTCAAAAATATAATTTCTTAGCACTCTAGAGTCATCTTTTAACTATCTATATATAAAATATGAACAGTGTATAGGGGTACTAAGAAGAGCTCAGTTTGTAATATAGCAAGGTCCCTTTTTCACTATATTTTTGGCACAAGTGTAGCGCCTTAATTCTTTCAACAATTTAATTTTAATTATTTTGAATGTTTTTTGCACGTTTTATAACAAATATTCAAATTGTCGACCTTCTTCGGTCTCGCAATGACCCAAACGCTTTAGTAATCCACAAATTTTCTATTTTTCACTCGTTCAAAACTTATAGCTCCGTCCCGGGACTTTTAGGAAACCGTGCATAAAACATTGAAAAGTAAAAATATTTGTATTTCTGCTGAGAACTCAAAAACTACAAAAGATAATTGATTCAGCACCAGCACTGCCGAAATATTTTTCAGTGCTGAAGAAAACTACTCAAGTTGTGTAAATAATAATTAATTAATAGAATGATTTTGAGGTGAGAGTAAAATATTTAGTTGTGTATTCTCAAGCAATTTAATTTGTACAATGGTTAAATACGTTCATCCACCGTGAAAGAAAGTCTAAAAACTTTCAAACGCAAATGGCAAAGTGAAAACATTATTGTATTAATTGATGTTTTTATTACAAAATAATAAATAATTAGCGTCTTCCTTGGTGTTTTTATAGAAGCGATCCTTGAACCTGGCTAACATTAAACTACAAATTCGATTTACTAAATTTAGACAAGTTCGTTGCCCGAGAATAAATTTACATCTGTAATTTTGTTAATTTCATTTCCTTCATTTGTAAAGAATCATCTGGCAAATGTAAACTTAACATGATGAATATTTATCTGAAGAAATTCCACAATTTACCGATAAATTAAAATGCCATAATCCTTAGAAGTGGGAGAAGACGATTGTATGAAGGGTCGAAATGGTACAAGGCTTTTGCTAGCGCACAAACCATGACGAAGTAACGTTTATTTACCGGTATTCTAACCGGTAAGGAAATTATACACCGTGTGCATAAATTACAACAAACAAGGCTATCATTTTATAACTGATAGTATCACAAAATTGATTTCACTTTTACTTTATACTAATATGCATTCCATAAAATTGATATACCTACTTTAATTGATAGCTGAACAAAAATAAAATAGAGCAATTTCATACAGCATGCCTTTTGGAGGATACACTGAAAAAAATATGTTCGTCTTTGTAGCTAAAAATTATTCTCTAATGTATTTTTACCTTCCGCTTACCTGTAAAGGAAGGTATTGGAATCATGCAAAAAATCGGGTAGTGAATTTTTAGTGGATGAGCACGAATTAGGGTCCTTACAACTCATTTTTGATAGTTTCACAATGATGTCTGTGTGTATGTGTGTGTGTATGTGTGTGTGTGTGTGTGTGTGTGTGTGTGTGTGTGTGTGTGTGTGTGTGTGTGTGTGTGTGTGTGTGTGTGTGTGTGTGTGTGTGTGTGTGTGTGTGTGTGTGTGTGTGTGTGTGTGTGTGTGTGTGTGTGTGTGTGTGTGTGTGTGTGTGTGTGTGTGTGTGTGTGTGTGTGTGTGTGTGTGTGTGTGTGTGTGTGTGTGTGTGTGTGTGTGTGTGTGTGTGTGTGTGTGTGTGTGTGTGTGTGTGTGTGTGTGTGTGTGTGTGTGTGTGTGTGTGTGTGTGTGTGTGTGTGTGTGTGTGTGTGTGTGTGTGTGTGTGTGTGTGTGTGTGTGTGTGTGTGTGTGTGTGTGTGTGTGTGTGTGTGTGTGTGTGTGTGTGTGTGTGTGTGTGTGTGTGTGTGTGTGTGTGTGTGTGTGTGTGTGTGTGTGTGTGTGTGTGTGTGTGTGTGTGTGTGTGTGTGTGTGTGTGTGTGTGTGTGTGTGTGTGTGTGTGTGTGTGTGTGTGTGTGTGTGTGTGTGTGTGTGTGTGTGTGTGTGGTCAAGGGGTGTTAGTCGCATAACTCAAATACGAATTACCCGAAAATTTTGATATTTGGTATTTAACATTTGTATATAAATTGGAAGAGCTCCCTAGATTTTGGTACAAATATCTTCATCGGAAGTGATATTTTTTGAAGATTGAAAAGGTTAATTGTCAAAATTGTATATAAATTTGGAAAAATATAGAATTTATTTGTAATGAGAATAAGAGGAAAAGTTATTTGCAACTTACGTTATAAACAAATTGTCTTTATCTGGTAGCATTAAAGAACAGCAGTAAAATTTAAAAAATAAATTTATCAAATAAAACGTTGATATCTTGTAATCCATGATCGGTTGATTTTTGTTTCTGCGTAAAAAATATTGACAGGTGAGACGGGTGACAAGTTGGCATACTAGCGCTATATAAGTCCTAAGTAAGATATAAATGTAGTAATTGAACGGAGGATGGCTTCAACACAGCAGAGTTTTCCTGTGAATTAATCTTTTTATTCAGGTGATGCAAATTTCTGTGTTTGAATATTTGAGATTTTTATTTGTATATTTTAAATGGGCACCGGATTGTACGTATACATTTCTGTTTAAAGTCTAGATATGGCGGAAGGTTGTGTGATGGCCACGTCAGATTTTTATTTGAAGTAGAGATAAAAGTTATTAAAACAGAATTTTTTTCCTTGATATACATTATTTTGATTTCTATATTAATAAATTTATATTTCTAAGGCAAAATTAACTAAATTACATAAAAATATTGTCTACATTATTATATAGAAATTATTTTTCCCTATTTTGAATTTTAAATTCTCTAATTTCGGTTAAAAAAAATTTAATTTAACTAGCACATTATTTTGTCTTCCTTGATAAAAACGAAGCAACTAAAATAGTAAAAATAGTATTATGTTACAAGTAGTGTTTACAGATTTAGGAAATTTATCTTCTAAGCTGGAAAACGTATACTCCAAATGATTGGAGCACAATTCTTTGTTGCTTCTGTTCTTGTACTGAATAAAAAAGTAGTATTGTGCTATTACTATTTACTATGTATAATAAATCAAAGTAGGTAAATAACAAAAAGTATAAAAAATAATTACATACGGAAACATTAAAGAAATATTCATTTTATTAAACAACCAATAGTTAACAGGTTAGCTCAACGGTAGAGTGTTCGCCTAGAATACTCGAGGTCCCCAGTTCGATTCCAGCAACCGACAATAATACAACAGAATTTGAGTGGTTGCATTTCACTGTAATAACACTCCACTATAATGACAAATTGTCATTAAGAACTCTAAATAAAAGTTAAATCAGTTAAATAGCCAGAAGAAAGAAATAAAATAAAAAGAAACTAAATGTTAATTAGGATTAAATTTTTTTATTTCAGCTATAATTATTCATTATAAATTATAATAGAGAAATGGTATATCTAATTTAGTCATTATTTTATTGATACTAGAGAAAAAAATTACTAAATTATTAGAAATTTGTATTTCTGAATTAACGAAAATATAATAGAAATACATTTTAGTAACCTTAGGAGGTATTTTAGATGTCACGATATTAGAGTACCTTTTTCGCTAGTAGAGGCAACCTATTTTTTTCAGTGTAGCATATTGACCCTACGACTACAAAGAAAAACGGGTATTAAACCCTTGCACGCTTTCCGGTCATATGGAAAATTGCATTTCCACTTGCACAAAACTTTTCCGAAATTTTCCACCCTTGGGCCAACGAGGACTGCATGCCAATTTGGTTATAGGTGTTTATGACACAAATATTAATTCTTTTCATCGGCATGGAAACGCGGAAAATCATATATTTTTTACAATATTTTAAATGTGTTTAAGTTTCTTTTGATAAAAGGGCATGCATTATAAAATAAGAGACAACACAAACATTTTGTGCAAGTGGAAATGCAATTTTCCATATGACCGGAAAGCGTGCAAGGGTTTAATACCCGCTTTCCAATGTTGTCATAGGGTCAATATGTTATCCTCCAAAAGGCATGCTGTATGAAATCGGAGACCATCACCTGTCATGAGCTCTTGGCCTAAAAGTCAAAATGGCATCTAATCGATTGTCAACTGTTTTTACCGCCCGCCTCATATTCTATAAGGGAGGTATTGTAATTTTCGGATGTGAGTTTTTAACTTTTTAGTGGATAAGCACGTTTTAGGATCCGTAGAATACGAATAAAGTTTTTCCAGGTTCTAACTCAAAAAGTTACAAACATTTAGCAACCAAATTTTATATATAACGTCTTAATAATACAAATCTTAAGAACCCAGTTATTTTTGGGAAGCAATCCCCAAACCGGAATAAATATTTTGATAAATAATTAATTTATCGCAATATTTTTTCTTTTTTAGCAATTTGTAAATTGTTCTGCCATAATACTTTACGAATTACAGTATTATTTATAATTTAGATTATGAAAGTTCAGTATCTTGTTATCCAAGAACCATGATTGTTTAACAATTACTACGAAAAATTTAATTGATAATGACAGTATCAGAGTGACAGTGCCAATAGTGATACATCATTTATATCTTCTTCTACATCAGTTCTACAGTTGACTAAATGACTAAAATATATTTGTAAGTAGTAAAAAGAGTAGGGTAGGGTGGGAGGTCTTGTGCTGGCCACATCAGGTTTTTTTTTAAATTCAGTGATGATCATTAGTAGATTGGTAAGGGTGCGTGTTAGTCCAATTTGTGGGAAACAGCACACAGTAATTACACAATAGTAATTATACTTACTACACATGCAAGTAGTATGCAATAACTACAAGTTTCATATTCGTACACGCACAGTTATGGAACAGTGAGCCCCCTTATCTAATTGTAATTGTAATTACAAGTACACTGGCTACGCACAACTATTACATGATTATCATCCGTGAATACCACGCAATACTAACTTACTTAGCAAGCCGCTAAACTTACACAAGAGGAGCTAGGATCATTTACATTTTTACCTTCCGCTTACCTGTAAAGGAAGGTATTGGAATCATGCAAAAAATCGGGTAGTGAGTTTTTAGTGGATGAGCACGAATTAGGGTCCTTACAACTTATTTTTGATAGTTTCCCAATGATGTCTGTATGTATGTATGTATGTGTGTGTGTGCGTGTGTGTGTGTGTGTGTGTGTGTGTGTGTGTGCGCGTGTGTGTGTGTGTATGTGTGTGGTCCGGGCCGATGCCGGATGTCGCATAACTCAAATACGAATTACCCAAAAATTTTGATATTTGGTATTTTACAATTGTATACAAATAGGAAGAGCTCATTAGATTTTGGTACAAATATCTTCACCGGAAGTGATATTTTTTGAAGATTGAAAAGATTAAGTGTAAAAAATTTCTATAAATTTTGATAAATATAGTATTTATTTGTAATAAGAATAAGAGGAAAAGTTATTTGCAATCCACGTTATAAAAAAATTGTCTTTATCTGGTAGCATTAAAGAACTGCAGTAAAATTTAAAAAATAAATTTATCAAATAAAACATTGAAATCTTGTAATCCATGTTCGGTTGATTTTTGTTTTTGCATAAAAAATATTGACAGATGAGACGGGTGACAAGTTGACATACTAGCGCTATATAAGTCATAATTAAGCTATTAAATGTAGTTCCTAACTGAACGTAGGATTGCTTCAACACAGAAGAGTTTTCGTGTGAATGAATCTTTTGATTCAGGTGATACTAATTTCTGTGTTTGAATATTTTAGATTTTTATTTGTATATTTTAAATAGGCACCAGATTGTACGTATACATTTCTGTTTAAAGTCTAGATATGGCGGAAGGTTGTGTGATGGCCACGTCAGATTTTTCATTAAGGTGTAGCAGTTTCTGCTTTACTCATTGCATATTAAAAATTTGAAGGAAAATCAGGTACTAGAATTTTGTGAAAGAATTAATCTAGGATTATGCCCAGTTAGAATTCTGAAAAAATCTTTGAAATCCATATACAAAATTAATGAAAAAGTGTGTTTTAAGCAATTTTTACATGCTTTTTCTTATTATTAAGAGATTTATTAGAAAATGTAACTCGTCATAATCCTAGTTGCATTCTTCGTCTGTAAATAAATTTATGAAATTTAGCTTTATCTATAAAACTTCGTGAGCATTGTAGAAATTGCTAGACTGATTTGCCGTATTTTTAGCGAGCGTTTCATGCATTAACACAGGACAAACGCGGTGTTGAGCTACGTGGAGACGATACCCTTAAATAATTCTAATACTCGTCACTAACAACCATGCGTGCGTTGGCGGCTGGTAACCGCACACACGGTGAGTCACAGAATGTGAGGCTGCCCATCCAAGCTGAGTAAAGGCGTGATAGATATACAATTATTTATATTTTAGTCGTGCTGTTTCTCGTGAGCGGTTTTGAACTACGGTTTCCGGTGCGTAATTAAATGGCTGGTAATTATGCGATAAGTTTTGATTAATTAGAGCGTTAGTTAATTGCTGGAAGAAGAAGAATTCCATTCTTCTTGGGAAGAATCTCTTCTCTAGCGTTCACGCTTTGCAGCACAGTCAGAATAGAATGCGTCTCTAAAAACGAGCGCAACTTAGAATTCCTATCATGCGTTATAGTAACATATCATATATCGATACACTCAATTAATTTTAATTCGTTTAATAAAGATTATAGCTGAATATATAGCACAGGTGTGCTGTTGCGTGCGTACTGAACCTGCCTTTAAACACCTGTAACAAATAGAGAAAAAGATCTGGATTCGCTAAGACAACATTTTATAAGAGGCAGAGAAATCATTTCATAAATTCACTATTCTTGCCATTATACAATTAATTAAAATTCATAGTTAATCAGATATCCATTATACAATTGACAATCCAGTGCTTCTTGAGAAAACCGAAGTAGAGACGATTTAAATCCATATAGGAGTGACGTCATAAAAAACAAGCAAATTATTCGTATGAATCAAGATTTGACTTTTTAGTACAGCATGAGTTTGGTAGATGGTGCTGGCAGTCTTTTTCTATACGCGAAATTTAAAAGCAATATTTTTTGTTTCTATTTTAAGGATGAATCATTATTTTACCATTTTAATACATCTCATGATTCTGTAGGAAATATTAAAGATTATTAAAATACAACAAAACGAAATAACAAAACACGTTAACCTCAAAATTTTATGTTGACACTTGACACAACAAGAAGGAGAAAATTGACAAGTTGTCAGCAATAAACAATAAAAAGTATATAACGAACTTTTGTGAATCTAAAAGAAAACAATAATATGTAAGAAAATATATTTCATATAATGAATACTATATTATAATGAATAATTGTTCTGCTACTGCCGTTAAGACACAAATTGATAAGCCCCGCTTATGACATACGATATGCGTATAGACTTATACGAGTAAAATGTGTAAGAAAGAGATAGCTTATTTAGTGAACGTGGTGGATAGAATTTATCTGATATGACGTCACTCCTATATGGATTTAAATCGTCTCTACTTCTAAAGGTTCAAATTTTGTACTGTTAAAAGTTAAAACAGTCAATGTATATTCCTACTATTCGCCAATGTTGACATTAGCCGTAGTAAGTAGGTCCATATTTTGGTCTAAAAAGACCTATGTTGACTTTGGCCATACTAAGAAAATTTCCAAAGGGCCAATGTCAATCCTTCGATTATGTAAGTACTTAATTTTAATGTAATTTTTTCAATTAAACAAATCGTTGGTATGTTATTACACATATAGATACCTGAAAATCTAACAATTTTCCAAATTTGACGAATAATAATATTTTTACGGATGATAAAAACAAAAAGTCCAATGTTTAAATTAAATATATATAAGATTTTTAAGAAGAGCCAATGTTACTTCGTTTTATTTAAAATATATTTTCGAATGTTAAGAATAGGTGTCTAACATAGTGTTTAACATATAATTTAAAAAGCTTAAAATCCAATGAATGCGATGCAAAGAATAAAAAATCTGACGTGGACACCACATGACTTCCTTGTACGCCTATTAAACTGTTCATACTTTTCTTAATAACTAAAATGTAGAAATATAATAATAATATAATATTATACAAATATATTAATATATAAGTACTACTACTACTGCTACTATACTCACAAATATATTTTAGTCATTTTATATCAACTGCAGAAGAAGATATAAAGCATATTTTATTATTGTCACTGTCATGTCATAATCTTTTAAATTTTACGTTGTAACAAATGTTAATCGATCATGAACTACAAGATACCGAAATACTAAATTATAAATATATACTTTAATTATTCTTAAATGATACCAGATACAAAAATATTTATAAAATACCGATTGTAGGTAATAATCACATAATCTTTCATTTAAAATAAAAAAATTTGTCTTAAATTAAATATTTATCGAAATATTTGAAAAAAGTACTACTTCCGGTTTATAGATTGAAACCAAAAATAGGAGGTGCACAACTAGATGCTATAACAGTCCTAAATACAAAATTTCTACGTCTAACCGTATTTGAGTTATGCGACGCGACACACATACGTCCGTACGTACGTACGTACAGACGTCACGACGAAACTAGTCATAATAGATTCAGAAAAGGTCAAAACGGATATTTCCGTCAAAATCTGAGAACCGAAATTTTTCGCGATTACAATACTTTCTTTTACTCCGTACAAGGAAGTAAAAATATATCGGTTTTTATTAAATGCAAAATCTTGAATCGCGTTTATCTCTAAACTTGATTTGGTGACGGCCCTTTTAGCACCAAGCCACAGATTTATAACACAGTATTTAATTATTTTTGTTCATGGCAATGAACTATCGCCTATTGTGCGTAGGAACAATTTTATTCTCATCTCAACTTTGTTACAAGTGAAGAATGTTACTAATTTAAGCCTAGTATCCACTAGTGTGGGACGATTTAAAATTTACATTTATCCTAATTTGGATAATTGAATCTTAGATACAATATTGTACCAAGTAGTTCATCGAACTTTCATTTGACTAGACTAATAAACAAAATTTTGGCAACTAAGATTTGAGTTGTTTGGTAATCGTCTGCATGTAGGCGAGCCTACGTCTTGGTTCATCACAGTTCATAGCACCAACAGTATATAGTAGTAGATTTTACATGCATACATACCTTTTACCCAGTTTGGGTGTGGCAGCCTCACATGAATCATCAGAACTGATATACATACAGGTAATTCAATAAATGCATATTACCTACTCAATTTACAGATTATGGAACAAAAAGAATTTTTTTAAATTTGTAAATTTAAGAGGCTCGTCTACTTCCTAAAATCCAGCACAAAACGTACTAACGTAGCGAGTGTTTTCTGGCCAGTACAAGAATGTTCAAATTGTATTACAACAAGAATTATATACTAAAGGATCAATTAACAATTGTGCCTTTTAAAAAAATTGTACATAATAATAATATTTATCTACAACAATAGAATAATGTATTCATTATATACGTGAAAGTAGTATAATAAATCCCTCCATAAGGACACATTATGAAATAATGAATGCATTATTTCACACTGTTAAATAATGAGTACTTTATTCTTCCGAACTGTCAAAATTACTCGGATGAATTGTCAATATTTTGAGGTTAGGTTAATATGAATACAAATTTGTAAATAAGAAATGTTGCTTTATTTAAAAAGTCGTAGATAAAACGTCGTATTTGACTCGCAAATAATGGCTATAATTCAAGAGGATGATTTATTAACTCGCCTTCGGCTCGTGAATAAACTTTCATCCTCTTGAATTATAGCCTACATTATTTGCTCGTTAAAAAATATACTATTATTAAATTTTAGCAATAGGTACAATATTATAGTAGTATAGTGCTAACATCAGAAACAATGATCAATAATTACAAAAAAAATTTAATTAAATTATAAAAACTCCGAAAAATTCAAACTTTACACAGTTATATCTCCTGATATACCTAAATTTATTTATCTGTAGATCCTTTCTCTATAAATGTTTATAAAAACATTATCAGTCAATAATTTACAGTTTACTCGCAACGAAAACACTTTTACAATATTTTTCGACTTCAAAATGACATTGCATTGCTAGGATGCGATAAAGTACCAGTTTCGGGCTGGTTTTAGGCAGTCGTAGTAGTGGGGAAAAGAGTGGAATAGAAAAAAGTAAAATCGAGAGTATTCTAGGAATTCGGAATAAAATTAATTTTTAATTAATATATTAATTGATTTAAAAACCTGGAAACAAAAATTGAGAGTTTTGAAAAATTCTTTCAGTTTCGTGATAGGTAACTAAAGTAAGTAAAATATATGGACGAAGTTGTGAGTTTTAACAGACGTATTTCAACTAAAAATATTGACCACGCTGACGTCACGACGTACATTAGGGTGCATTTGTCTCGTTTGAGTGCACAGTCGATAAGATCTCCAACGGTTCTGTTTGGAATAAAATTACAATTCATTATATGCGTCTGTGAGAAAAATTCCATGTTTTTCCTTAGAAAATTACGTCTTGTTCATTGTTCTCGCCATCAGAGTGATAATCAGGCAGGCTGTGAAATACTCCTGGACTTGGCAACGAAACAACGTGTAACGCTAGCTTCAATTTGTTTATTGTTGGATTTATTGTTGCAATTAAAGATGCACTAGTAGGACATGGAAACACACTCATCTATTTTTTATACGAGTGTTGATTGCGCAATGGTTGCTATAGTTACAATGTACTTGTTTCCGCAGTTGTGGTGCAACATTTTTCACACACTAGACATGTGAAAAATTGTGTGTGAATTTTAAACTGCAATTTGAATAATTACATAATTATATTTTTCATATTTCATAATTTGGAAGCTAATTCGTTTTGTAAATATGTTTCAAAAGGATAAATGACTTTTTAAGGGTCCTTAAACGACTGTTAAATTCAAATTTTATGTAATAGTAAACAGTTTAAGAAAAATTTTGTGATAAAGAAATCGTTAAAATATCGTCAGTATACCATTAAGATCTTTACATAAAAAAATCTACCTCTCGCCTAATTCTGCTTATTCTACTAATCTAATAAATAGTTTTACTTACATTTTAATAGTTTCATGTTAATGTAATAAACGATAATGTAAACCAAAATGCAAGCAAAAGATGTCAACTGTACTGTCACTGTCATAATTCAAATTTTGTGTAGAAACAAATTTCATATGAATAAGATCATGAACAACAAGATACTAGAATCAGAATCTCAAAAAGTATAATATTTTATTGTTAAATACTACCAGATTCAGCAAATTGTATTTAAAATTAACTATACCCATAGATAATTATATTGTTTTTCTTTATTTTTAATTGCAAAAATTGTCATAAAAAATAATGTAAAGCCGGGTTTATGCAGCATCATCATAGTCACTATCATAGTCACAGTCTTAGTCTTAAGAATTGAAACTATCCAATTGGTTATCATAATCAATCATAATGACTATGACAATGCTGCATAAACAGGTGTATTAAAGAAACAAGTTTTATTTCTTAAGACTACGACTGTGATTATGATTGTGACTATGATGATGCTGCATAAATCCGGCTTTAGTACCAATTTATTTAAGGAAAACTATATCAAGTTTCCGGTTTGCGGATTTCTATACCAAAATCTTATCCGGTGTTAAGATCCTTATTAAAACTTTAAATATGAAATTACGAAAAATCGTCAGTCCATACGTCCATACAAATACACACACATACATCATCGTGAAAATAGTAAATTCGTATTTTAGAGACCCTGAAACGTGCTAATCCACCAAAAACTTACACTCGAAAATTTTGACCCATTACAATACCTCTCATATAGAATATGAGGCGAGAGGTAATAATAATACTAGCTCTATAAGTAAATGCCAGATCTATGATTCAAAATCTTAACCAGCACAACTAGTATTTATTTTAGTAAGTAACTACTAGTATAAATTGTAGAAACATAAATAAATGACTTGAAATTAATTTGAATACATAAACAAATTTATTTACAACTTCAATAATTTTACAAATAACTTTATGTTGGCTTAACTTAAATAAATACTGAAGATACTGACTTACATTTACTGAATTTACCTGAAACAAGTTTTTTAAGTAAAGCTAATTTTATGCTATTTATCTAGTTTAAAAATGAGTTGTACTACATTAAATTATCAAAATACTGTTATAACAGTACTATAACAATACTATTTCGCACAATTAACTAAATTAGAACACGATAACAATAACTTAATTAAAATCATGAGCTCGTAGGTACTAAAAGAATTAATAATTCAAATTGGCTTCAATCACTAAATTCATGTACATGAAATACAGAAATAAATTTATATTATTCAGTATATATAAGGGTGATTTTTCCTTAGCTAGAAAATAGTGTAGTTTACCAGTTTAAATATAGTTTAACACGCTATCAAAAGTAGCACGGTGAAAATATTGATTAAGTAGGTATAATCAATGGTTGTATGTAGGTATGTATAAGCTGGGGTGTTTTTAAGGTTAAGAATCATTGGCAGCCATTTTGTTTATAATATTTGTACCTATTTAGTTATTACATATATTACGTCTGTTACCAAATTTGGCTGTGACAACCTCTTTGTCAACTCACGGGCACTCATGGTTGTGCAGTTAAACTAGGATGTGTATCGAACTGAATTTAACCTGACTTGACAGAATCTTGTCTATATTTCTTACGTGCATTAATGGTGCAAAAAACTATTGTAGGTAATTATAGATTTATTAGCATTAAAGTATTTTTCCAATTCCGTTTATAATTAAATCCATGTATGAGTCATTTAAATAATAGGCGACTAGAAATCCGTTACAGGAAAAAAATAACCTTCTGAAGGACGCAACTCATGTATTAATAACTTTTTTAACTTGTAGATAAACTGATAGACTAATAAAATTATTTATTAATATCGACTTATAACCAAATTTTGAGAATTTGAAAAATTTAGGAATTTTTGTGTTCTCAAAAATTGATCACCTCGAAATCTCGGAAATGGTAAGAGACCCGAACTTGATTTTGTCACCATTGAATTCTTCGCACCGAATTACATGGGTATATAAATTCCCACTGGTAGGTACATTTTTCATGAAGGATTTTTTCGAAATCTGACATTTTCGGGGTACCCCTTAGTAAAAAGTAGATTTTTGAAAATTCCTCATAAAAAATGTACCAGTCGGAATTTTTTGCTGAAAATTTGTATACCCATATGTAATTCGGCGCGAGGAATTCAATGGTGACAAAATCAAGTCCGTGTCTCGTTCCATTTTCGAGATATCGAGGGTGGTCAATTTTTGGGAACCCGAAAATTTCAAAATTTTCAAAATTCTGAAAATTTGGTTACAAGTCAATGAAAGTGCGAGGAACACAATGCCGCAAACCACAGTTCGATATCGGGCTTAGTTTTTGAGAAACGCTGCCTCAAAGTTGCAACTGCAAAATTGAGATAATGCGAAAAATTATTTATCTAGAACCACATTATTTATTAGTATAAATAAAATTACACATAAAAATAAAAATAAAAATCTAACAAATAGTACACGTTCACAGCAAACATAAGTCATAAACACAGGACATACAAATGTCATATATTTAACATAAGCATAAACATAAGTCTCAATCAGAGATTGGGAAAAATTGTAACTTACATCTTTATCTTTGTGTAATTATCAGAACATCAAATGAAATGTATATACTTAAATGTGAAATTAATTTAAAAAAGTAGTTTTACGAAGAAGGATTACAAGGAAGACATGTTTTATTTTCATGAAAGAACGAGATTTATTTATAATTTTATTTATATTTGTAATGAATTATTAAAATCAGAGTAATGTAGATGACTTTATGACGTGTTTGTTGTTGTTACAGATGACCGGTAAACGAAGTCGGAGTTTTAAATGTGCCGTCCATCACCGCGACAGAGAAGTCAGCTCCGAAAACGACTTTCATCTTCTGCTCATCGAACCGCCCTTATTTCGCAGGTAAAACACAAAAAACACTTTCAAAAAATTATTTAATTCATTATCTGTAAACTGTATTATACCCTTAAGGCGCTATAATAGAAATAAATATCTTTGATAAAGCGTTTACATTTATATTTAAGGCGGTACACTTGTAAATCCAGAAGATTAATAATTTGAACGATTCTGGCTGTATTATAAAAAATGTCAAATTGAAATTTAACATGAAGAATCATGACTCATTAGTGAATCAATAAATGCAAATTATTATTTGCTGTCACATCAATTAGCAAAACTTGGAGCTTTTATTTAATAATCCATATTATACGTTGATTAATGCACAAAAATAAATCGATAATATATATTAGTCGGAAGATTTTTTTAAACAGTTACCCATTGACTGTAATAATTTATGTAAAACTCGCATTTTAAGTAATCTTTAGAAATTATTTACCAAAATACGGCAAGGTTTTTTGTACATTCTATAGCCATGTAAGCCCAACCTATAATTACATCATTGTAAAATATCATCGATTTCCAAACCAAAGTAACAAACTGATTTATTGTGACATGCGTTTTGCTTTGCATTTGGTAGCAAGAGATAGGCCTTAACGTACACCCTGTATAATTTTGTTTGGCCACAGCAGAACAACACATTTATATTTTGGTCTCCGTTAGACAATAATAAAAGATATATGTGTGTGTTCCGAGTGAACAGTTTCAACTCCTACGCTTTGGTTGGTCTGAGTTTCGATTTATTTCGAGCAGCCAGATTTTTTAGGTTAATTGTGAACGATCCTTTTCCTAGGCGCATACATTTTTACTTCCTTGTACGAAGTAAGGAAGTATTGTAATCGCGAAAAATTTCGGTTCTCAGATTTTGACGGAAATATCCGTTTTGACCTTTTCTGAATCCATTATGACTAGTTTCGTCGTGACGTCTGTACGTACGTGCGTACGTGCGTACGTGCGTACGTGCGTACGGACGTATGTGTGTCGCATAACTCAAATACGGTTAGACGTAGAAAGCTGAAATTTTGTATTTAGGACTGTTATAGCATCTAGTTGTGCACCTCCTATTTTTGGTTTCAGTCTACAAACCGGAAGTAGTACTTTTTAAAAATATTTTGATAATTAATTAATTTTAGACAATTTTTTTTATTTTAAATGAAAGATTATGTGATTATTATCTACAATCGGTATTTTATAAAAATTTTCTGTATCTTCTATCATTTAAGAATAATTAAAGTATATAATTATAATTTAGTATTTCGGTATCTTGTACTCCATGATCGTTTAACATTTGTTACTACGTAAAATTTAAATGATTATGACATGACAGTGACAATAGTAAAATATGCTTTATATCTTCTTCTGCAGTTTAAATAAAATGACTAAAATATATTTGTGAGTATACTAGTATAATAAGTTAAAAGAATTTTTAATATTATTTTACATTTTAGTTATTAAGAAAAGTATGAACACACAAGGCGTACAAGGAAGTCATGTGGTGTCCACGTCAGATTTTTTATTTGGTGATGCATTGAGCGCCTGTCAACGAAATTACAAATTAATGAATGTGTAAAAATAACCGAGGGGACATTTTTTAATTTTTATTTTTATGCATATTTATCTCGCCTTGCATTCAGCTTGGGTGTGGCAGCCTCACATACTGTGAATCATATTTCACCGTGTTGATAAACTAAAATTGATATCCGGTTAATAAAATAATAATAAACTACAGGTTTAACCACGCAGTGTTGAGGTACTAATCAAGGTTGTTTATAAAATAATATACATTAAGACTACACTTGTTGCACGCAATATTGCTGCAATAGAATCAGAATCCACGATTCTGGCTATATTGTTCAAAATAAAAATCTTAAATTTACCATAAGTAATTACAAAGCATTGATCGAATAATTCATACAATACATTGTTGCGACTACAATTTGAGAAAATAAGAATTAATTTATGCATTTTAATATTACAAATTATGGCCTTATTATTGCATATTTACTAATTTTATTTTAAATAGTCGATTCCTTGCACTGTTCGTAAGAGTGCAAAGAAAATTACACATCTGACGAAAAAAATAGTAAAAAATCGACCAAATTGACTATTCTTACTAATTTATTACTAAAATACCATCAAGTATTTCAAAAGTAATTTCTTAGCACTCTAGAGTCATCTTTTAACTATCTAATATAAAATATGAACAGTAGGTGTACTAACAAAAGCTCAATTTGTAATATAGCAAGCTCCCTTTTCACTATAATTTTGTCTTTAACTGTACAAAAATCTCCTTTTTGGCGTACTGTCCACTATCCACTAACAACCCCGAAACTGTTGATGCCTAACCGCACACACGCGGATAAGTAAAATGCGTATGATAGATAACATATAAATATTTTCGCAGTATGTACTGTTTTTATGAATACATTATAGTAAATCCAATTAAAATAAAACCTGTATTATCAACCGTGCCTTGGCAGACAGGAAGTCTATCCACAGGAAACAAGAAACGAAAAATAAGAATCAAAACTAAAATACAGAAATAGCAGAAGATATTTTTGAAATAATTTTTACCCAACTGTTATTCATCGGTATAGGTATTATCATACCGTGTGTGCGGTTATTAGTGGAGAGCACGCCATAGGGAGGTTTTCTGTTTGATCAATGCTGGAAATTTCATTATTGATTTAGTGTAGTCTGTAAGAAAATGCTGAGTTCATCCAAGGAAATGCATTTTCCGACTAAATCGGACATGATTTATCTTCTGGGGTCTCTAGCCGGGAAATTTAAGGGCATTAAAGGGGGAACTTTAGGGGAATGACGTCATAAAAACAAAACACTCCAGAAATGGAGTACATTTGCAGATGAAAGACAGAAAAACAGTTTAGAAAATTCCGGCTTTCTTATAAACTAAACTGGATTTTTTAATTCTGTTTGAAGAATGCATTCGACACAATTTAATAGTTTTAATGAAATATATAAAATGGTACAAATTTAATAAATAAATATTATGTATTACTTTATTGCGGATACCTCAAAAACTAAACAAAATATTTGAATTTAATTCTACACACTTAAACTAAATAAATATGTGTAATATTATTTTTTAAATATATCAAATGGTACAGATTTTATAAGCAAATGTACAATAAATTATTGTGTATGCTACTTTTTAATTATTTCAAATATAAAGCTAGTTATTGATTACTTGCGTAGAAATTACTGCAGTACTACAGCCAAAGAATCAGTAAAACTGTGGATTAATCTATTTTACTTTTGATTTAATTATTTTATTTGTTATTTTTACTTTTTCAAACAAATGATAATTGGATTTTAGATTGTCAACATGTTATTATATTTTAAACAGATTTAATTATTAAATTATTGTTTTTTTTTCAATAATTACTGCCTTTATATTTTTAACAAGCCTTAAATTATAAATGTATAATGTTTTACAATAAAAATTACCAAATATCAATAACACAATTTTTGAAATTTGTGACAGAAAATACGTAAGAAACAATTTGTGCGCAGCTTCCTAGTTTTATACAAATATTATACAAATTTTAATTTTTTTTCAGGATGGTTCGAATAATAGCTGAAGAATTCCTGACAGATGAGCGCGACCGGAAGTACTACGCAGATCATTACACTTGCTGCCCCCCACCACTTTTCATAATATTTATTACTCTAGTTGAGGTAAGTAAAACATTCAAATAAGACAAAACACTCTTGGTTTGGGTGTCTGGCGACCGTCTGCTGTTTTCGAGCGCGCGCACAGCACGTGTACGACCGGCATCTGTTTCCTCAAATGTGAAATATTCACCACACGTGTGAAATTGATACTTTAGGGTGCAGGGACCCTTAGGGCTTCCTTTAAAATGAGCTTCGAACTGCACTGAAAGTGTCATTTGCTTATACGTGAAACGCACTAAACAGATGTGATTCTAATATTGGGTTTTTGCCCTAAAACTAACAAGTTATAAATACACCTATAACTACTAGTGGCACGCTAACTACCGATCAACTATGTTGGGAATTAAGTATTAGTGTATCTGTATTGATGTTTAAGTGAGTCTATATTTATTTTGGACGCTCTTTATTTATTTTAGCTGACAACTCAAAGACTATTTCTTAATTTTCTCGTCTGACAAACAACATTTGACACGTGTCATGCCAGATATCAGAAAATAGTCGAAACATTTTGTTAATTTCCCTAGCGGGCCATTTTCGTGATACACACAGACCATTTAACAAATTACAACCCTCCAAAACAACATCGAATCGATGCATTTGTTTCACGGGTCACTTGATGGAGAATCCGACCAATAAATGACAGTTAAAACAAAAAAATAACGAACAAATGCAATGAAATCTAATAAATTAGAACCCTCCAAAACAAAATAGTATCAATGCACCAATAAAAGACAGTTAAAAACAAAAGAATAACGAATAAATGCAGTGAAATCTCTTCTCCCTTGTTTTTGTTGCTGCGCACGTGTACTGGATTTTCCATTTTCGGGGGAACTAAAATAAATGGCGTATTTTTCGAGACATTTACCCTAATTTAATGCGTTCTGACGTTCGAGGGGACACGGTACAGCCCTGAAACAAATGCAGGATGACGCCAAATCCCAGCCACAAGAATTCTAGTTATCTTGTCAGCGTTAAAAATTGAAAGATTTTATCAGCCGTTCCGTTTTCTTAGATTGCGTGACTACCTAGTAAATAGATTGCATATTGAGTAGAACAACCCTTTAAATACATTTAGTTGCATAGGTACATTTCAATACAAAACATGTAATATACAACATACCAATCGAAATATCATTATTGTCTTCTAGACCTTCCATTAATGTATTGTATTATTTTGCAGTTGGGCTTCTTTACGTACTATTCAATAAGCACAGGCGAATTAAACCCAGCTGGTCCAGTTCCAATCGACTCAATCTTCATCTACCGTCCAGACAAAAGATCAGAAATATGGCGGTTTCTTCTGTACATGATGCTCCACGCAGGGTAAGTCTCACTTATTAGTCCACCAACACACAAACTAACTTTCCATGTTGATTTCAGCTGGCTGCATCTGGGTTTCAACCTAGTGGTGCAGCTTCTGGTCGGGCTGCCTCTGGAGATGGTCCACGGCTCTCTGAGGATAGGAACCGTGTACATGGCTGGCGTGATCGCCGGCTCTCTAGGTACTTCCGTCTTTGACACTGACGTCTACTTAGTAGGAGCCTCTGGAGGAGTTTACGCACTACTAGCCGCACATTTAGCTAATGTTATGCTGAATTACAACAACATGCAGTGCGGAATACTCAGGCTCATTGGAGTCTTCGCCATCGGTAAGTCGATTCTTAATACTTGATTCTTAAAACTTGATACAATATAACATGTGTTGAGTGTGACAGCAAATTCTGCGCAATAGTTGTGCGCATGGTTGTGGCAACAGGATGTGAAATAAATGCGCGCGTATTTTGAAAGTACAAATATCAAATTTATTTAATTTACAATCCTATTACAATTGTTAAATATGGTTCATGCCTGTTACCAAATTGAGCAGTCTTTAAATTGAATTAACTTTTCGGCTACATTTTAAAAATTCAAATTTCCAGCTTAATATTACGAACAAATTAAGGCTTATTTATAAAGATGTATAAAAATACAATAATTGATGTTTTTTTCAGCGTCTTGCGACGTGGGCTACGCAATATACTCGCGCTACGCCGCGGAAGCGATGGGCCCCCCTGTGTCTTACGTGGCGCACCTGACAGGAGCTTTGGCCGGGCTGACCATCGGCCTCCTAGTGCTGAAGAACTTCGAGCAGCGTCTTCACGAGCAGCTACTCTGGTGGGTGGCACTAGGAGTCTACGCAGCTTGTACGATCTTCGCCATCCTGTTCAACATTCTCAACCCGACAACGGAGTCCGTGGAAACGCTCGCAGATGGCGTTAGTAGTCAGTATGTATATAGTCGGTATGGCGTTTGACATATAAATGTCGTTTTGTCGTAGTTTTTGTGATTGTGATTGAAGTGGGAATAAAGCCGCATTCACAGCACGAAGTTTAGTCAAATTTCACCAAATTTCGGGCGGTGAATGCGGCATAAGTAATAAGTTTTGTTATGTTGTTGTTGGGGTTTTGACAGGTGACATAACTTCATCATGTTTATATTAAATATATCGTGGGAATTTTTGATACTACATTTGTATGGCTACTAAATTGAATGTAGTTATGTCGTCTGAGAAAATTACGTTCAGTTAAACTGAATATTGTGTTGTGAGCCTAAATTGTAGGTATTTTTTACTGTCTGGTGCAGCTATATGTATAAAAATACAAGAATTGTATATATTTGTCATAAGATTTGTATATAGTAACTATTTATTTGATATTTCGTGGTACAGAAATCTTAGAATAATTTTAATTTATTTTCTGTACTGTGACTTAATGCATATACACCAAAGACTGATGATTCTAACTTTATATATTATCAGTTCCAATGGAATTATTATGCAAGCATTTAGCTTATCTCTAAATTACTGAAGGTTATAATTATTATAAAAGTGTTCAAACGCTGCTCTATTTCAAGTTGAAACAGTCACACATCGGCTAATAATTTCATTGGAACATCGAGAACAAAAGAAGGTAAATTATTATTTAGTTTAAATAATTTATATGTTTATAGAATATAATTTAATTTGTAAAATACTTTGTCATCGTGAGTGATATTAGAGAAGCTAGTCATAAGAGTTATTTTTAAAGCCTACCAAAGAATCATGCTAGTTAAAATTGCCTAAATAAAGAGCCTTGATAGATCTGACATTATACAAATAATAATAAAGTTATAACTGATTTGTTATAATGGAAACAGATAACGTATTTTTGCAATACTCAGGTAGTTTTTTCACATTTAGATAATTATTCAAATCGAGAACTGATGAAATGTGGTTATTTTTTGCACTATTTATTATTTTTATAAATAATTGCTGTCTTTGTATTCATTTTTATGGAATTTTCAACAGTAATGCACTGCCACAGACCTTCCATATACATAATTTAGAAAATATTTATACACAACGTAAATTAATAAACAATTGATCAATAAAACACATGTTTTTATTATAATAAACCACTCTGGTAATAAAAATTTACCTGAATCCGCTCCTGTTACTTTGAGCAAACCCGGACCTGGCCACAAAATATTATAATAACAAATTACATAATTTAACATACAATGGAGCCAAATCCAGTGTACTGCGTATTATTAGATGCATTCTTACATAATTACGATTATATATTTTGGCAAAATTCGCAAAATATTTACCAAATAAAAAACTAAAAAACGCAGTTACGTAGTATGACATAACCTAACAAAGTATTTTGACGTTTATAAGAGTTGGACATGAAAAACATTAATATTTATAATTAATACTCAAAATTGAAGCATGTTTGATAGTAAGTACCCTTCATATACATCTGGACTACAATTCTACACAATTTTATTAACAAATCATTTAAATTTTAGCAGGAAAATGTTTCGAAGACTGTTTAACACAATCATTGATTCACCGTCAAACATTCAGCCCACCTACTTGAGTTCTTCCAATCCATTTACCAAACCAGAATTAGAACATTTAGGATGGCTAGCATCTTTCTCACCCTGTTTTCCAGTAAACGCAAGTAACGTTCAAATAATAAACGAGCCTGACGTATTTTACAAAACACTTTTGAAACGGTCTTCCAAAGCTAGATACCGAATCACTTTAGCCAGCTTATACTTAGGTAACGGTGAGTTAGAAAAAGGGTTCATTAACACTATAGCGGGTAATAGTAACTTTACTAGCGGAAATTTAAGAGTTAGTGTCTTGCTAGATTATACTCGAGGCAGTAGATATGAAAATAATTCGCGTACTATTCTTCTACCTCTGTTAAAGCAAAAAGAATCTAATTGTGAAGTATGTCTTTATCATACTCCAGCTTTGCGAGGGATCAAAAAAAAGTTAGCCCCCCACAGATTCAACGAAATATTCGGGTTGCAACACATGAAACTGTACATATTCGATGATTATTTAATAATCAGTGGCGCTAATTTATCAAATGATTATTTCACAAATAGACAAGATCGGTATATTGAAATTAGAGACAAACGTTTAGCAGATTTCTACGATGGTTTAGTAAATAAAGTGCAGCAATTTAGTTTGAAACTAGATAAACATGATAATTTAGGGTTGAACGAAAATTGGAGCTTAAATCCGTACAAAAGCTCGAAATACAAGTTCGCGGAAAAAGCTGGACAACTCATATCAAATTATATGTTGGACCAAAAAGAAGAGACACAAAATATTGACCGCAAAAGCTCAGGTAATTATTTATTTACTTATTAAGCCCTTCATGCTTCTGAATCCTGGTGAGAATTGCCTGCCAAATGCCGGCGCCGCTAAATTGAATCTTCAAAACACTGAATCCAGGATTCAGAAGCCATACAGAGCTAGTAAATTTAACTACATGAAAATTCTACTTAATTGAATTTTCTAGTTGTAAATATTCAAGTGTTGAAAACATTCCCATGTTTTTTAGATACTTGGGTGTTTCCTCTAGTCCAGATGGGCCAACTGGGAGTAGAACAAGATTCTCTCGTCACAGAACGTTTACTATCTCAAGCTCCCGAAGGTACTAAACTTTACATAGCCACTGGGTACTTCAATTTAACGTCTCGTTACAGTGACACGATTGTAAACGATTCTGTCGCTGAATGTAACGTTCTCATGGCACATCCTAACGTAATACATTCAATACTTATATTTATTTTTATACATTAGCTAATATTTTGACAGGCTAACGGTTTTCAAGGCGCAAAGGGCCTAGCGGGAGGAGTCCCAGCTGCTTATAGTCTAATCGCGCACAATTTTCATAAAACTTTATCCAAAGAAGGCCAAGAAACCAGAATCACTTTACAGGAATACCTCAGAGATGGATGGACCTACCACGCCAAGGGTTTATGGTAAAAAAAACACAGCTGTCAACTCAAACTCACTTCAATTTTTAATTTTTTTTAGGTACTACCCAGTTGGGGCAAATAAACCCTGCCTAACTCTAATAGGGTCACCTAATTTTGGAGAACGCTCAGTTAAAAAAGATTTAGAAACGCAGCTAGCAATTGTGACAGAAAACGAAACTTTACGGAATAAATTAGACGAGGAATGCAAATATTTATATCAGCTGGGATCTCCCGCAGATGTGAACAGATTTGTACCAAAGTGGGTTTATGCGATGGTATTTTTATTTAAAGGATATTTTTAGTGTTATATTTTCAGTATTTTAATGTTATTATTTGTTAAATAAATATATTGTTTTATTTAAATTTGTTTAACTGATGTGTAGTAGAGCTAGTACGGCCCTGGCACCAAAATATAACCTTAAATTTTATCGTTATAAAGTGTGCTTGTTATAAAATGATTTTAAGAAATATATGTGCCTGTTTAAAATATAAACCATATTTCAATCAAACCAACTTATTTAAATCAACGATAAATAATTTTAAACCAAGCTTCGCCAAATATACAGCACAAACTTATAATGTAAATACAAATGTTGTAAAAGATGTAATATTGTACAAATACGAAAATCCTAGATTCTTTAAAATCATAAACATATTCGCGTTGTGCCAGTTCGGTTTCTGGGCGTATTTATCACATTTCGCTTTTACATCTATGCGAAATGTTCCGGTTCCCAAAAACGTAGATGAAAATACAGCTTGGTGGAGGAAAATCAACCTAGGAGAGAGCAAATATCGAAATGGATTAACCATCATTTCTTTTGCTATGGGTAAACAATAATAATAATTGATAATTCTGTAAGTAATGTGTGATTTTCAGGATACGGCATCTTAGTAATCGCCTGGATGTTTTCCTTAAAATCAGTCCGGTATTTAATTCTGAGGAAAGGTGGACAAGCAGTTACGTTTGTAACTTATGGTCCTTTCGGCAGAAACAGATTAATGACTGTTAATTTAAAACATGTGAGCTGTAGAGACACAAGAGGGAGTGCTAAAACTTTTTTGCCTATTAAAGTAGAAAACCAATATTTGCATTATATTCTGGATATGAAAGGAGAGTTTAAAAATACTAAATTGTTTGATAATACTGCTGGCCTGAAAAGACGATTTGTTTAGATGTAGAAAAATTGTAGATAAAAAATAAATAATTTATTTTATACGGCGTATTCATTAATTAAAGATCCAATTCTTTATTTTTTTATTAAAATAAAACTTTATTAATAAATAATTATTATTTAGGAGCGCCGAAGGTTGGTATTCTGATCTGTCACACGTCAATGTGACAGCTGTCAAATAACCTAAATAAATAATTAAGAATGGCATTTTATGAGGTATTTCTACACATTTATCCTTACAAACTAGACAAATTAACTATTTTATTTAACATTTTTTAGTGGCGACGTTTTAATTTCTTCGATTTAAAAGAAGACGTAGATGAAGGCAAAATATCAACAGTACTAAAGGTAAATTCAGACTCATTCTTTACATCTGCTATTAACAGTAGACATAGATCCCGAACATATCATTCTTGCTGTCCTGGTTTGATTTGGCTGTACAGGCTTATGTATTGCAGGACAGTGTAATAACATCATCAACAAGCGGCAACTCCCAGCTAGTATTCGGCGATTCATCGGGTCAACTCCACATAGTCTCTCGCAACTGGACAGTCAACTCATTTCGCGCTTACGAACTTCGAGTTCTAATCGCGCAGCAGCTTCGTCAAAGTGCTTTACTAGTCACAATCGGCGAAGACGAACCTGGCGTGAACCCAGTGCTCAAGGTATGGGACACGTCGCGTCTAGACCGCAACGGGGCCCCAACTTGCGTCAGAATATCACGAACAATTCCACAAAATCGTCCCGTGGAGGCGTGCTGCCTCTGCGTTCACGATGGACTTCAACTTCTGGCTGTTGGATTCGTTGACGGATCTTTAGTGCTTTACAGAGGAGATATTACTAGAGATCGAGCCGCCAGACAAAAAGTTTTACGAGATGGGACTGCGCCGATAACTGGATTGAGTTTTAGAAGCACTGGTAACACTACGCTGTTGTTTGTAGCGACAGGAACTAATGTTGTGCTGTATAATATTACGCAAAAGGATAAAGAGCATAAAATTACGCTGGATTCGTCGGGCTGCGCACAAAAATGCAGCGTTCTGGCCGAAAGCATCCAAGACGGACATTTTATGATCGGAAGAAACGATGTAACACATTTATAATTAATTATTTTTATTCAATTAATGCTGTTTATTTTAGGCGATTTATTGTTACACCACTGACGGAAGAGGGCCGTGTTATGCCGTAGACGGCGAAAAAGTTATGATGGAATGGTTCCGAAGTTATTTAGTTATTATTTCTAAAAATGTTGGACGGTCTGGACCTGCGACTACGCCCCAACCGACTCATTTAATCACAGTTCTAGATTTACAAAATAAATTTATTGTGTTTTCGGCACCAATACACGAAATTAAAGCAGTTTTGAGCGAATGGGGCGCATTTTACATTCTTGGTAAGTCTATTTTTTATACAAGGTGATTCACAACTTTGTGCATATAGTGCTCAACTCACTTATCTCAGAACTGGAAGAATTTATCAAAATTCGCAAACAATTTTGAGTCAGTGTTTTCAAATAGTATTTCATATTACTATTCTTGCCATTGCACAATTAATTAAAATAATTTTATTCCATTAATTCATCCAAATAATTACAGGAGGCAACAATGAGATCTTGCACTTAGATGAAAAAGACCTTCAGTCAAAATTGAGTCTGTTATTCAAAAAAAACTTGTACGATATAGCGATCCGTATTGCAAAGTCTCAACAATACGATTCTGATGGACTAATTGAGATATTCCGTCAATACGGCGACCATTTATACAATAAAGGTGACCCATCAAGTGCTGCTGAACAATACATCAAGACAATAGGCAAACTGGAAGCCAGCTACGTCATCAGAAAATTTTTAGATTCTCAATACATAACAATGCTAATCAAATATCTACAAGCCCTGCATAAACTAGGCCACGCTTCGGAAGACCACACAACATTGCTGTTAAATTGTTACAAGAAAGAAGACAAGACTGAAGAACTCAAAGAATTCATCATGACCAAAGATCGAGAACTTGATTTTGATGTAGAAATTGCTATCAAAGTCTGCAGGCAAGTTAGCATAGATGATGCTCTCAATTTGGCTAAAAAGCATCAAAAGCATGACTGGTATCTTAAAATACAAGTTGAGGATAATAAAAAATACCTAGACGGGCTTGAATATATTTCTAATCTTGATTTCGACGATGCTGAATTGTACATGCGGCTGTACGGCAACATTTTAATACAACAAGTCCCAATAGAAAGCACCCAGTTTCTTAAAAAATTATGTTCGGATTATAAACCCAGTAATAAACCATTAATAAGCGAAAATATGCTGGATGGAAGCATGCATATCACTCAGAAAGCTGATCCAGAAAATTATATACACCTATTTTTAAATAATTCAGCTCAGTTGGTCGTATTCTTAGAATATTTAGTTGCTGATGGACAAATATTAAGTACAGCTGTTTATGACACATTACTGGAACATTATTTACATGTTTGGGGCAGTTTAGAACAAGGCTCAAACAGAAAAAGGTACAAAAATTATTATTTAATTCAAATATATCATTATTAATTAATATATTTATAGTTACGAACAACGGGCGTTGAAATTACTTCAAAATCCGGATGCAAAATACGACAAACACCAAGCATTAGTAGTTTGTCATTTACATAAATTTTCTGTAGGTGTTTTGCATTTATACGAAGAACAAAAACAGTATCAGCGCATATTAGGTACATTAATCAAATAATTAACAAACAAACCAAATATTTATTGAATATTTTTAGCTTATCATTTAGCGCGAAAAGATTCTGCATCAGTTTTGGCCTGCTGTCGAAGACACGGTCATCAAGAGTCATATTTGTGGTTGCAAGCTCTTTGGGCTTGTGTTAAAGATTCTGCAGACGACAACGGCAAAGAATTAGCTGAACTACTACCAGAGGTAACTAAAATACATTATATTTAGCTAAAATACTGACTAACTTGTGTTTAGATTCTTGCAGTTGTTGCAAAAGACCGTTTGTTATCTCCAATGCTTGTAATAGACGCATTAAGTACCGGTTCAGCAAATGTCACATTAAAATACGTCCGCGATTATGTTATATCTGAGCTACAACGCGAGCAAACTTTAATTTCCTCCCATAACGAACTCAAAATTAAATACAAAAACGATACAAATGAGTTGCGCCAAAAAATACATCAACTCAAAACGGGATCGGTAACTTTCCAAGGTTCCAGATGTTCCGCTTGTCACCACCAATTAGAATTACCGTCTTTGCATTTCTTGTGTCAACATTCTTATCATCAACACTGTTTTCAAAGTTACGCCGATAATGAAAATGAATGTCCGGCTTGTCAGCCCAAAAATAAAAGTATTGTCGATTTGTTAAAAGCGCGAGAACCCGGTAAAGATCTACACGAAAAGTTCCATCATTTACTGGAGAAATCTACTGATGGTTTTTCGTTAGCCGCGGAATATTTCGGAAGAAGTGTGTTTAATAAAGTTACTATTGTCCGATTGTTGGATAATAATACTGTAGTAGATACGCAGAAAAAACTGGATGAGCCTATTGTTGTTAATAGAAGACCTCAAGAAAGCATTCCGGTTTATAAATCCACCGAAGGAAGAATACGCCAGTCAGAAGGCAAAAGTAAAACTCCTTCTGTAATTCCAATACCAGAAGGTCGCATGCGATTGCAAGAAAGTCAATACAGTGGATCTTTAGAAGCTAATCTTGTGAGAATATCTCCGAAAGGTACCCCAAGAGAGAGCCCGAGAAGAATTTCAGATATGTTAAGCTCGAATCTTGCTAATAAAGACGCAACGTATGATGAAAAGAAAAATCCTTTTGCAGAATCGACGAATCCTTTTGAAGATGACGAAGAGGGTGAAGATTATGATAAAAATTTGAATCCTTTTGCTGTCTAATTATTCGCCTGTGATTATAATTATAAAACAATTACGTATTATATTAATTTTATTTTAGCATGATGAATAAATCAGTTTTAATTTTAAAATCTTAGAAATGCGGGAGTAAAGGCTGGTTTATGATAGATTATAAAATTTACAATTTTTAAATTTCTGAAGTACCGCGTGACTTACTTTAGATAACGATTTTTTATTCATAATTATGAATTTTTAAAATTATAATCAAGATGATATGTTTAATATATCAGGAAATATAATCTTCATTCAAAAAATAAACTGACAGGTGACGTTTAATAATATTCATCTGTCGGATTTAAAATTTAGATTTAGGAATATGAAATATTTTAAATTACAATGTTTTTAAATTCATCATGAACCAGCAAAGGTAGATAATGTGTACATTTTATATTTCTACATTAAAATTTGTAAATTAAATCTATCATAAACCAGCCTTAAAAAACACACCCAGTCCGAATGTAGTCACAGTTGCAAAGGTAAATTTTATTTGTCAGATAAAAATTGACAATTTTAGTGTTCATAATTGGGAAATAATTAAATAATCTAGCTAGAATTGATTATAATTTTGCATGTGTCGTATAGTATAATGAATGTTTCATTTTATTGATGACTTCCATGTAACAGTCTGTCATTGCCCAATGGCAGCGAGTGCTGCATTCAAGGTTGCACAAAGAAAAAAATAAATTCTCATTTTTCCAAGTTACTTTGTCTAGAGTAGATAATCAAAGCTGTGACTTAAACTAAGGTATTTATTATTTTTCATTTGTAGCGTATTAATTGTACTAGAAGAATCCATTATAATGATTACTAGAAGATAGCGAAGAGCATGCTCGAAAAATAAGGTTAATATCAAGTAGTTATTGTTAGAAATATTACTAACTAGTGTTTTTTAATTGATGGGCAAAAAGAAACGTCAATCAGACCCGAACATGGATAACGATAACGATTCAACCGAATCTTGTGATGAGAACCAAAACGCGACTTTCTGTCCGCACATCGCAAAGGCTGTAGACTTAACCAAAATTAAAAAAGCAATAACCGGAGGCCTCAGCACCGACTGCCCGCAATGCGAGAAAAACCCTGTGGAAAATGGCATCATCGACGGCGACTACGAGTACGATTTAAGTCTGTGGTTGTGTCTGCGATGCGGGAACCAAGGCTGCGGCCGAAGTCGCAGAAAACACGCCTTGTCTCACTACAACCAGCCGAGATCAGACTGCCACGCTCTGTGCGTCAACACCACCCTGTGGACAGTCTGGTGCTACGACTGCGACAACATGATCAGCCCTAGCTCCAAGAAGAAGCTGCTGGAAACCGTCGAGTGGCTCAAGAAGCAAAGTTTAACCGCCGTATCGAAAAAACCGCCAATAGCTCTCGAGTACCACACGCTAGACGCCGTAGAAACTGAAAACCTGAAGAACCAAACGCCCTGCACATTAAAAGTTGATCTACCGAGGGTTCGAGGCCTGACAAACTTAGGAAACACTTGTTTTTTTAACTCAGTCTTGCAGTGTTTGGCGCAGACCCCGTTTTTGCTGCCTGTTTTGCAAGAAATGTCGACCCCTGGCGAACAGTTCACTTTGCCCGGAGGCAAAATCACCATGGAGGACAGCAAAGACCCGAAGGAGCTTCCAGCTTTGGATGGGGTCCTCACAGATTGGGGCCCACTAACTGAAGTATTGTGCAACACTTTAAAAGAGCTAACAAGCGGGCGAATGGACGTGCACAACCCACGAGCGCTGTTATCTCAATTAACTTTACGTCAGCCGTTATTTGGAGGCGGTGATCAGCATGATTCACATGAATTGTTACGATTTTTACTTGAAGCAGTTCGTTCAGAAGATCTGCGAAGGTACCAGACTATTATTTTAGAAAAATTAGGGTTCAGCAGAAAGACCGATCCGAGTACAGTCGAAGGATTCACCAAACAGATAATTAAATTCTACGGTCAACAAGCTTCCGATATAATGGTTCGCACAGACCAAGTATTCCGCGGAATTCTAGTTTCAACGCTTCAGTGTCAAGATTGCAAACATTCTTCCCACCGCGACGAATTTTTCCTGGATTTAAGTCTTCCGGTTTCCGGCGAGAAGCAAATGCCGCCGTCTTTGCGCCGCAAATCAGACGTAGAAATGTTAGAACCAGAAAAACCTTCCAAATACCAGTTAAAAAAAGAAAAACGAGCTGCCAGAAAAGCCAGAAAGCAAACCAAATCAAACCTGAACAACACAATCACCGAAGAACAAAACGACAATAAAAGCGAAAGCGAGGAAAGCGATGCAGACGTCGAAGACAACTTGGAAGAATGCAAGAGTCCGGGAGGAAGCGGCGAAGTTAAAGAACTCGAAAGCGGGTACAACAGCGAGAAAGTGAGCGACGCGAGTCCAGAATTAACGGCACTAGACATAGATTCAGGTGTTACAAGCCCGTTAACACTCACGGTAGCAGACTCACCCAACTCAGGCTCATCAGAAGCCAACATCGAACTCCCGAGTCCACAGTTGCCGTCAGTGAGCCCTGAAGACTACGAGCGGCCGATCAGCCGGTTGTCTTTCGCCGACAAGCCAGCCGAAGGGCTGTTCCAATCTATAAAAGATAAAATCCAGCCCCTGAGTGATCCGTCTTCTGATTTGTTCTCCTCGCGGTGGATGGGAACTGTGAGCGCGAGGTACCAGTGCGATGAGGGCGAATGCAGCGTGCAGTCTTGTCTCAATCAGTTCACTTCCTGTGAACTGATGACAGGGAATAACCGAGTCCGGTGTGAGAATTGTACGAAGAACAGTAATGAAGCTGGGAAGAGCGTTTATACCAATGCTACGAAGCAGCTGCTAATCTCCAGCCCGCCTGCTGTTTTGATTCTACATTTGAAGAGGTTTCAGGTCAGTTTTTGCTTTTAATATGGCTGACGCACACATTTCACGTTTTTTATTGCTTTATTTTAATTATTGATCATTTGAGAAGCTAAATTTTATATTAATTATTAATTTAAAGTAGTTCTAATATAATTATGACAATTTTTACAAATACACGTTAAATTTTGTTTTTAATATAGCTGCCACACACACATTCCAAACATTTTATTAGTTTATTTCAATTTATTAACATTAAAAACGGTAAACTAAAGTAACATTGTATTTATAATAAAATTTGTTTCGTTTTCTAGGTTTCCCGCTGTTTCCCGCGCAAGATGTGCAAACACGTCTCATTTCCATTAATCCTGGACATGGCGCCATTTTGTTCAACCCGTTGTCGAGACCTGCCATCCATCGACCACGAGCAAAACCGCTTACTGTACTCGTTGTACGGCATCGTAGAACACAGCGGCACAATGCATGGGGGACACTACGTCGCTTACGTGAAAGTGCGGCCCAACATCCCCCAGGAAAACTACCGCTGGAGCTTCCTCAGCAAGCCGCAGGGCCGCGAGCGCAACTTCAGCGACAGCGGAGCCCAGGGGGCGCAGGGCGAGCCCGCTTCGCCCCCGGGCAAGTGGTACTACGTCAGTGATTCGTACGTCGCCGAAGTCCCGGAGTCCAAAGTCCTCAAGGCGCAGGCTTATTTGTTGTTCTATGAGAGAATATTGTAGTTAGGTAGGTAAGATTCGTAGTAAATGTACCTCTTACGCTTGATTTATGTCTCTGTAATTTATATTAAATTGTTTTGTGGTTGGAAGAAGCCCCGAAGAAGGAATACTGATTAGCAAATTGTATCTTGAACGTGTATATATTTTTAATCACTTTTTGAGATGAGTACGATAAAGTTTTAATGTTTGGTACTGGGGTTACTTAATTATTAATATTAAAATATATTACTGCAGTTCGAGCTTTTATTTTCTCCTTCTGCCCTGTTCACACATGGATTCATACTACTAATAAGTCTTTGAACAGAAGAATTTGTCGTGTTCAACTCTAGAATATTTATAACTTAGAATAATTTAATTCTAAGTCTAAACTCGCACACAAAAATAAACATTCATATCACGAATCCAGTGTACACAAAATTCATGTAAAGGAATATTCAAATCTAGAAATTTTTGGGAGCACACAATTTGGACAAATATAGTTTTGTCAAAGTGTAGTTTGACCAAAAATAATGAAGCCAAACTGTATTTTAGTGAAACTGTAATTTGTTCAACTGGAATTTTGTCAAACCGTAAATATGTCAACCCGTAATTTAGACAAACTGTAATTTCACATTCCGTAATTTGACCAAACCGCAACTTCGACTAATATTATATTGTCAAATCGTTTTCAGGTAAACCCTAATTTAGTCAAAACGCAACTATACCTATCTTCCCAACTGTATTTAAAGACAGTTGCGTTTTGGCTAAATTACGGTTTACCTGAAAACGATTTGACAATATAATATTAGTTGAAGTTGCGGTTTGGTCAAATTACGGAATGTGAAATTACAGTTTGTCTAGAATACAGTTTGGCTAAATTACGGGTTGGCATATTTACGGTTTGACAAAATTCCAGTTGAACAAATTACCGTTTGACTAAAATACAGTTTGGCTTAATTATTTTTGGTCAAACTACGCTTTGACAAAACTATATTTAACTAAATAAGCGGACGCCAAATTTTTATCCGCCTTCGTGGCAGTCCCACAAGCTGCTGCGCGCAGCTCTTTTTCCAGATTTGAATATTCCTTTACATGCGTTTCTGCATCCAATTTGAAAAATAATCCTGGTGAGAATAGCCTGTCAAAAAGCGGTGCCGCTAAATTGAATCTTCAAGGAGTCTTGGAAAAGAAGAATTTCTAATTCATTGATAGCTTCAAAACATGAATCCAGGGTTCAGAAACATGAAAGAATCCATGTGTAAACATTACTTTAAGTCATGTTCACACAAGGATTATTTTTTCATAATGAATTTAAGAAAAGTATTAGTTTTGAGATTTGCCTGTTAAATAGCGGTGCCGCTAGATTAAATCTTCAATAAGTCTTGGATAAGAAATATTGTTCTAAATCATTGATAGCTTTAAAACAGTGAATTCAGAAGCATGATAGCATGAATGAATTCATGTGTGAACAAAAGGCTTTAAATACATCTCATTCTTAGCTTTAAATTTCAAATAAATATAAAGATTAATCAGAACTGGAATTGGATTGGATTACTACCTTTATTGTATGTTTCTTTAAATTAATTAATCGACATTTCGACCAATGCCCCGGTCATTTTCAAAGATAAATTAAATTCGTAAAATCAGTTTTATTTACAAAAAAGTGGGGTTATGTTAAACAATCCGCCAGCACACGTGCTGTCAGTCAACATGAGTCTAGTGTCAGAAGAAGTCGAAAACATGGAAACAGAAGAGAAAACCGAAGAAATAGAAGATGAAATCAAGCCGCAAAAGAAGAAAAAAGCCCGTCAGTTCTTTGCAAAAGAATTCAGACGCCAACTATCATCCACAAACGCTTATAACTGTAAGTTGTCTAACCTCAAAGCAAAACATGTTTCTCATATACTTCTTTCAGCTGTAAAAGAGTTTGTAAGCCTATGCGTGTACGAAAACGCACAAGATTATGCCTTAGAGTATTTAGAAAGCGGCGGCTCATGCATAGAAATCGTGCGAATCATCGATACCCTCGAAAATAAAAGTGCAGCAAATGTAGTTCCAATCCTAGAAGCATTGTGCATCATTTTACTGAAAATAATCAGTTCTCATCCGCAAAAAACGCTAAATGGGGAAGAATCATGCCGAGAACTACTCAACAAACACTTTTCTTTGATCAAATCGTGCCTTGCGCTGAGCTCAAACACGATTCAAAGAAAAATCGGGCTGAAGTTATTGACTACGATGGTGACATTGTCAGATAAGTTAGCCAAAGAAGTGTTAACACAAATCTTCTTCGACGAATCGTGTCTTCAGGTTCTCACGAGTCCCTCAAACTCGGAAGACGGCAGCTCAGTAAGAACTTCTTTCATACATTTTCTTATTTCTTTTTTAATTGAAGGACAAACTGATATCGTACAACTGTTGCTACAAAAACAGTTCTTGTTACAATGTGTTTTTCCGGGTTTAGTTTACGATTCGCCGGACATAATCGAAGTATTTTTGAGTACAGTACAAAAGATTATCTTAGAAAATCCTGATTTGAGTAAAACTGTTAAAATGAATATATTTTCGCAAAAAATTATACAAAATATTGTTAATTTGTTTGAATGGAAGGGACCGAAAAACTGGAACCCTAATAAAAAAAAACCTAGCGCTTTAGTTATAGATCAAAACGATAAACAATTTGTTTGCGACATAACTCAGCAATTTTTGTCGGTTTTGTGCACTTCTAAAAAATTTGGTATCGTTTTTCAAGACGAAGCATTAGGTTTAACAAATACTAAACATAACAGTTTGCTATTAAATGTTGTTAAAAGTTTGAACAAACCTTGGAACAACAAATACGTTTCTAGTTTAGTAACAAATATTTGTGTAGCCTGTCCTGATATTATAAAAGAGGTTTTACACGATATAGATGCTTCTTTAGAAGTTCGTTTATCTCAAAATTGGTTAAATGTTATGCATTTCATTAAAAACATTTTCCAAAAGCTGAACCCTGAAAACATAGATAAATTCTTACCGAAACTAACTGCAAAACAGTTACTGACAGTGGTACAAAATTTCTGTGTGCCTCAAAATATTTTAAAAGTTATTTTAAATCAAGGAATTGTTCATGAACATATCGGTATACGACACGAAAGCATTTTATTGTTACATATTTTATTAAATTCATTAGAAAAATATTTAAATGTCGTTCATATTTCAACAGAAATAAATCCAGACACAAAAAAATATCTCAAAGACAATTTAACAAATTATTTGAATAAAAATCTGCCTCAGGCGTCAATTTTACTCAAAGATTGGCACAAATTTGACCATCAAAACGATGACGAAATAATTTTAGTTCCGGAATACAGTGTTCACCTCACTTTATTGCTAGATGTTTTGTATAAATACAAATTAATTTGTCCTGAATTGGTAGATGAAATAACAACTGAACTAGATGTGAACAATTTCTTAAAAACAATTGAAAACCTAACAGCTGATGCCCAAAAAACAATTGAAATGCAAATAAAAGCCCTGAATTTGTTTATTTCTTTTGATGCTTCATTTTTCCACCCGTCAAAAAAATTATTTTCTTACATTTTTCCGCTATTATTAAAATTATATGTCCAGAACCATCAACATACAGAAATTGAACAAATTTTGAACAAAATTTTAAACGTAACTGGTATTTTTGAAGGGTGTGACCACGAAATATATATTTTCTTATATTCTATTTTAGAGTTAGATATTTTCGATGAAAATTTGTCTCAATTTTTAACAAATGTATTCAAAGATACAAGCGAACAATTTTTAAAATACAATTCAGAAATAGATTCATTTAAAGATGGTTCCAATAGTGATACTACTTTTAGTATCAAAAATTGGTTACAAAATAGCAAACAAATATATTCTGATGTCAAATTAAAACATACAATTTTAAGCCCATTAATTGTTGGTTTATTAAACCAATTATTAATTGACAGCTCTGAAACTGAACGAATTAATAAAATTTTGGTACATTTATTATTTGCGCAAACTAATAATCATGTTTTAGTTTCGTTGGTTTTACAAGAAAAATATAAACCAATTATTAGTAAACATGTAATAAAATATTTCAAAAATACTGATATAAATAATTTAAATCAAATTAAAAAATTAATATCTACAAAAAACGATTTTACCAAAATATTTAATTACATATTTTCTGAAGACGCTTCTATAGATGTATCAAATATAAACCTCCCGACTTATCATAGTACCCTACTAACAAATTTCTTAATTTATTATTACACTCAGTCATCAATCCAACAAAAATTAACTGAATCATCTCAAAAAAAGTGTTTACAAATTATATTTTTGATAATAAACAAATCCATCAGTGACAAAACGCTAGAAAACGGTTTAAACTCTATTTTAAAACATCCGGTTTTGCTTCAATTGTTTTCACCAACTCAAGCTGACAAACAAACAATTGAATTCTTGTGCACTGGATTTATTGTTGAAATAATTGAGCATCTGCTTGAAACAGAAACAAAAGACAGCCTGGAGGGGTATTTACAAATTTTTAGGGGGAAATTGGTTAGTAATATTTGCAGTTTGTTAGGAAATTTTAATTTAAAAACTGGGGAATTTGATGGATTATTAAAAATTGTTAAAATATTCGGATTTAATTTTGAACAAAGTTCTGAAATATTAAAAATCATTTCTGGTTTGTCTTCTACGGTTTATATTGAACAAAATATTGTTTCAGAAATATTAAGTTATATTTTAAATAATAATTATGGTTATTTAAATCCGTTTAATAGCGAAATTATTACTAAAATATCTAAATGTGTTCAAGAAATTAATTCTTCTGTTGAAACAAATTTAGATGACTTAGAAAACAATTTTTGTTGCTACATTTCAAGATTTCCTCACACAAATGAATATTTAGACTCAAAATTATTTGAAAGTCTATTGAAAAAAAGTAACACCTCAAAAAGTTCAATCAAACTTGCCACAACTTTAATCAAACACAACAAAAATTTAATAAAAATATTTGAAGAAAATATATCAAACATATTTGAAAAACGAGAATTAATATTTTCTATTTTAAACGTAATCAAAGATTATGAGGGCTCGAAAAATATTTTAGAAAATGTTTATAAGGAATATGAACAAATAATATTAAAGTTTATTAATAAACCTCAAAAAATATCAAACTATCTGATTGATAATTACGCAGTTATAGTTAAATTAGTTCAGGATTATATGAGTATAGAAAACTGTAACAATATTGTTAGCAAAGTACAAAAATATGACGTCACAGAACATTACCACACTGAGGTATTGTTGACAATATTTAATAAATCAATTTTACAAGAAACTAACCCGGAAAAACAAATTAAGCTGTGTACAAACTTCATAGTTACGTTTATGAATTTACTAACTAATAGTTTAAAACGTCAAGACTTAGATTGGGAAAAAATAGAAGAAATATCAAAAGATTTCAACACTTATTTAATTAAAATAAAACATGTTTATAAGCTACAGTACAACGATGAAAGTATTTACAAAAACGCTGCATTCCAAAACTTCTCAAAACTGAGCTTAAAATTCGGTCTACAAAACAGAGTTATACTAATCGTCCTCTTAAAACGAATATGTGCTTTAACCGAGGCACTAAACCAAGATTTAGGGACGTTGTTCGAGATGTCTATATCGCATTCAGAGTCGCTAAACATTCTACTATCTGACAAGCCGATTAAACCGCCCTACTTAAGTCTTTTGCTAGTGCTGTGTAAAAAATGTCCCAATGTAATGGCAAAGTCCCATATACCAGTCTTTTTGGGCGCTTATTCTGCAACTTTAAGCGAATCAGACCAATGTATTCTACAATTATTGGCTCTGTACGAAAAGGCGGATCTCGGATTTCACGAATACAGACCGTATTTGTGGGGCCAAGCTGCTATCACACACTATTCAGTCAAAACTGGAGGCAGTACCAACCTTTGGAGGCAACCTTCCCCTAAAAATGTGTTGGATATATTCGTGGAAGATAAAATTAAACATACTGTAATCAATTTTCCTAAAACGAGAAAATTGCGACCAGTAGACTCACTTTACAGGTAAGAAATATAATACTCTCGATTTTACTTTGTTTTCTATTCCACTCTTTTACTAAAACCAGCCCGAAACTCGTACTTTACCGCATCCTAGCTATGCAATGTCATTTTGAAGTTAAAAAGTACTGTAAAAGTGTTTTCGTTTTACATAAACACAATCAATCGTATGTATGGACCTTTTAAAATTCGTAGAAAATATACCAAAAGGCCTACAATGTTGAAAATGTGTTTTTGCACTTCCAGGGCTAAAACTCTTCTTTAGTCCTTATTTTTAGGGACTTAGGTTCTTAATTTGATCCCAAGGGATTATTTTTCATATTTAATCCCGTTGTCAAGGAATTGAATTAATTATTCCCGTTGTCAAGTAAATACGTGCTATTTGTTACAGAGTATCTATGGTAACAATATAAATATTTGTCATAAAATTTACTGTCAAAATTGCAAAATATGTATTCTTTTAAGGAGGTTCGATACCGTTTTTGAAAATATTACCATTCATCTGAAATTTTTACAAGTTGAAGATGGATGTATTTATCGTACACTGTTAAAATTTCAGATCAATCGTCCACACCGTTTTATAAAAATAAATTTTTAAAAATTTCTGTTTTACATGGGAGTAAATGAGAATACATTTTTAAAGGGCTGTGTAATCTATAAAAATAATACCACCAGAAAGAGATTTACAGTAATTATAAATCAGACATTAATAAATCATGAAACTAAAATTCAGTGGATTCTTCCACACCGTTATTGAGTTATTCAAATAAATAAAATTTAAAACGTGACACATAACTAAAAGAGCGATAACTACGGCAACGTCGCAAATCATAGATTGGCGCGAAATTTAAAATACTGTTGGAAAGTAAGAGTATGCGTTTATGTTGAAGCATATTATATTATAAAGTTTGTAACAAATGATATTATATTTATATTTTCACAACAAATAAAATAAAATACACATACACAAGTCATTTTTAGGAAATTGGACACACTTTCGCAATGCGCATACAAACATCGTTACGAAACTATCGAAAAAAAGGAAGAACAATTTGAGTAAGAATTATTCGTGTTCATCTACTAAAAACTCTACAAGGGATATGACGGGTCCATGATTACTAAATTTGTTTGCAATTATTTCGTAACTAATTCCAAATGTCGCTAATCTTTTAATTATTCCAGAAGATCTGACTCTTTTTAAAGGCTGTACAGTAGAAATAATAATATCTGTATCTTTTGTGTAAGTTTGTCATATACTTAATCAAAGCTTTCCCCATTACTAATTATTTCTGAAACAGAAAGATGAATTTCTATCAATTGTTCTAATAAATAGACATCATATTCAGCCTCGTATTCAGCGTTATGAGCATACTTTGTAGATAATGATAATGTTTCCGACGACAAAGTTGTTAAAGTTAGTTGTTGCTTTTTAGATCTACGTTCAGGAAATCTGTTTTTAAATAATTTTAAAGTGTCTTGGAAATGACTGGACGAATACTATCAATTAAATTATCATTTTTTATAGCTTGCATTAATCTTGGAGCGTCAAAAGAAGAATTATGAGCTATTGCATTTAGGTACTACCTCTGACAACACTTGACAGTTGTGTTGACACCAACAGTTAGGTTAGAATCACTGCAGCCAACAGTCAACTAAAATACTAGCGCTGTTGCCGTGTTTTCGATTGATTTTTAAAATTATGAATTTTAAAATATAAAATCTTTAGGACTTAAAAATACAATTTAATTGAAAGATAGTAATAAAATATTTATAAACAAATATATTTCGCTATAAGATATTTTATATTTTCGGTGTTTTTTACAACAAAATTTAATGGGTAGAAGTTGTCACTCTGCAGAAATACAATAGATTTTTGTTTAGATCCCCTAGATAGATAATCGGTATCGAAACTCCTTAAACTATTTTGCATTCGTTTGAGGATGAAGTGCAAAAATAGCGTATATACCACAGGACTAAAGTATCTTTAATCCCTCAGGTGATTATTTCCCTCACCTTCGGCTCGTGAAATAAACTTTCACCCTCAGGATTAAATCATGCACTTTAGTCCCTCAATATATAATATACTATTAATTACTGATTAAAGTACGAGGAATCTAATGGTTTATGTATATTTGCATTATTTTGATTATTTTACCAGAATTTAAAACATGTAATATAGTTCTGAACCTGCCGTTGTTGCCGATAGATGGCACCACGCATTCTATAAACTGATAGGGGTAGAATTTTAAAACTGGTATAACTCTAAAACGGGTAGAGATATTAAAACGCGGTTTGCGCCATTGAATTCCTCATGCCTTTTTTTACTAGAATATATATTTAAAAAAATATTTTAACACTCATTGTTGCCAAAAATAATTTTTATGTTAAATTTTTCGTCAGAATTATTTTTCTCCGGATTCAGAAGCATCAAAAAATCCTCAAAGAATCCACTGAAGTTCTTGTTAACTGATTGATTTTTTTAGCGAGTCAGATTTGAATGTATACGACCCATGTTTTTATCTACCACTACTAAGTCATATACTAGCGCCGGAATCAACTGTTCGATGGTATAATATAACAAATAGAGGCGTCATTTGTTTAGTTATCATTTGTTTAACAAGTGAATGTGAAGACATAAGAGCAGCGGCCTGTCATGTGCTGTCTAGATTCCATAACCATGTAGAAGCTGCGCAGTAAGTATACAATTTGTTAGAGTAAAATTCAAATATCTAGGACCCTGAGCTGCGCGAGAAGGCAGAGCTTGTCATGTACTGTCCGTTTTACAAAAGTGGAGCTAGCGAGTATATGCTACGCTGCACTTCACTTAATTTTCAAACAAAACTAATATACAGGTTGGTGGAGGTGAAATGCGAACATAGGGAAATATATGACAATGGAGTTATCATGCTAGGCATCTTGATATACGTGGAATAAGTACTGTCAATGTCAAAGTACCTGTCATATTATTGAAATTTTTATTTTCAGGGGTAATACCATAAGAGATGATAATTTTTTGAAAATTATTTTGTCGTTTCCACGGCAACTTATTTTTAACAATTTCACGACACAAAACATCATCTATCAATATTTCCCGAAACGAAGTTGAGGGGAATTGTCAGATGATGTTTTGTGGAGTGAAATTGCAATAAGTTGCCGTGGAATAGACAAAAATTCTCTCAAAAAATTATTATCTCGAATGGTATTTAGGAAGAATATTTTTCTTGTTAAAAATACTACCAAAACGACTCATTTTTACTTCCTTGTACGAAGTAAGGAAGTATTGTAATCGCGAAAAATTTCGGTTCTCAGATTTTGACGGAAATATCCGTTTTGACCTTTTCTGAATCCATTATAACTAGTTTCGACGTGACGTCTGTACGTACGTACGTACGTACGTACGTACGGACGTATGTGTGTCGCATAACTCAAATACGGTTAGACGTAGAAAGTTGAAATTTTGTATTTAGGACTGTTATAGCATCTAGTTGTGCACCTCCTATTTTTGGTTTCAGTCTACAAACCGGAAGTAGTACTTTTTAAAAATATTTCGATAAATATTTAATTTTAGACAATTTTTTTTATTTTAAATGAAAGATTATGTGATTATTACCTACAATCGGTATTTTATAAATATTTTTGTATCTGCTATCATTTAAAAATAATTAAAGTATATATTTATAATTTATAGTATTTCGGTATCTTGTAGTCCATGATCGATTAACATTTGTTACTACGTAAAATTTAAATGATTATGACATGACAGTGACAATAGTAAAATATGCTTTATATCTTCTTCTGCAGTTTAAATCAAATGACTAAAATATATTTGTGAGTATTAGTATAATAAGTTAAAAGAATTTTTAATATTATTTTACATTTTAGTTATTAAGAAAAGTATGAACACACAAGGCGTACAAGGAAGTCATGTGGTGTCCACGTCAGATTTTTGACGTTTCATGTGACAAATTAATTAATTTTTTGTTACTGACGTAACAAAATAAAACCTAATCTACAAAATGATGTTGTCAGATACATCATTTTACATTTTCAATTCTATTGGTTGCATTACGTCATTTGACGTCATCATTACGCAATATGATTGGTTAAACCATCTATTAAAAAATATTCATTAAAATATTTTCTTTGCATAATAATGTATGTGTACGAGCAGAACGAGAAAGTTTACATGCACTTTTAGATTTTATTATTATTTCTGTTATTGATTACTCTTTTTGCCACACAAATTCACATTACTTCGTTTTGTGACACTACTACAAAATATATCAAGATACCTGGCATAAAAGTTCGATTGTCATGTATGTTCCCTATGTTCGCATTTCACCTCCACCAACCTGTATAACTCAATCTCAATCAATTACAAAATTCACAGCGTTACACGAAGCAAAACACTACGAACGTCAACATGAGAATAACAGATATTGAAGCTGATGTTCTGTATAACAGACAGTAGCGTAGTTCCTCTTGTTTATTATCTACGCCTCTCTTTCTAAGGCGAGAATTCGTACTTCGCGCAGGGTTCTGCTTAAATGAATTTACCTCTATAAATATTGTTTTAAATTTAATTGAGCCCTGAAAATATAGCTTATGGTCATTTAGATTCTATAGAAACCACTGCAGCAATCAGATTTTTATTATCTGTTCTAGTTTTTTATTTAGAAACTCTGTAATATTTTTTTACTTTGATATTTATATTTATGTTTTAAGACGACTAAAAATTACAATACTTTTAACGCCTTTTGTTCAATTTGGGCATGGCATCTGCATATACTGCGAGTCATCGGTACAGATACATATTTATCGTGTGTGCGGTTACCAGCCGTTAATTTAATTTATTAACGATTTTGTTTTCAGATACGCGAAGAAGCGTCTTCTCTGGCAGCACCTAACAGAGTCAATCTGCCGCGGCACAAGTTCTCTCCCAAGTCTAACACTTTCTTCCCCCGTTGCTGTGTTCCTCTGCCGCTGTGCTGCCGTATTCACAAAGCCGGACGACCCACTATACAAGCCACTAGGCCACTACTTCATGGCTAAAGAAAGCCCCAACTTCGCCCAAGTGCCCGAGTTACTGGAGATGTTGTTCAACGCTAATGTTGCTTATAAAACGCATCGAGGGTTTATTCTGAGAGTTATTAGGGATGGAATCGCCACGGAGAAGGATCTCGAGGTAAGAAGTGGGGGAGGCCTTTCATTATTATTTTTTGCTGCGTTATGTGTCTGAATTTAAATTGGTAAACAATATTTATCGAGCGGACATAGATTATCTATCAAGTAGTGTATAAAGAAGTCGTCCAGTTCGGTTTTCTCTGACTCAGTTGCGTTCAGGCGAGTAATAAGTTGGCGAACTTTGTTTCAGATCTGTGTAGATCATAAGCACATTCTTTCTTTTACCGCTGCACAGACAATAGTTGAGGAGTTGATTTGCAAAACTAGATAAATCCACTTTTGAGCAAATTTGAGTTATACATCATTTCGCACTCAAAATGACTGAATACATTCGATACTTATATTCTACCAAAACTTAATAAATTCTATAGATATCCATATATAAATGTGCCTGTTCCCTGCAAAACTAAACAAATCCAATTTGTTTTTGTTAAAGTATCCAATACCAGTCATAGATGCCAGTTAAAATATTTATTTGATTAATAGTGTAAGTGCTTAAGTATGAACATACCTTGCATTATAAAAAATGTCATTTTGAAATTTTCTGTATTGAATATTATACCAAAACTGCACAAATCCTGTACCTTAAATACGTACACACATATTGATTATCAAAACTTAACATATCCATCGTTTCAAATCAAAACTTATAAAATTGGAAATAATTGACCTACCATTGGTCATTGAAAATTAATTTTTTGATAGGTTAAATGTACATATTAAGCTAAGTTTATTAATTTTTGAACGGATAATTTATTTTAAAATTTAAGCATGCTTACAGTTTTTCGCGTTTTATTCTAAATAAGTAAGTGTGGATTTATTTAGTTTTGAAAATCAACTCCTCAGTTATATTCTGTCTATATGTGCGGTTATCAGCCGTCAATTCAATCATTTTTATTAATAATAATCTTTATTTAGCAAAAATACGAATACAAACACTAATAATAATTATGAAAATAATTAATTACTATAATATAAACAAAATTACATAACATAAATAGGCAATATGAGAGAATATTTGTACTACTTAATTATAATATGATGCACAATACATATTTTTTAACCTGCCTGAGTGTTTCTGATATTTTTATTTCATTTGGAAATTTATTATAAAAATCTAAGCCTTTATGAAATACATTATTACAACTACTTTTCTTACTTTTTACTTTCATGAAGAATTTGTGCAGTTAAATTAATTAAATAAATAAATTATTCAACTATTTTCCCCGTTAAATATGAGCATAATCTACAAATAAGATACTTTATCAACGACATTTGAATAATATATTAATTCTATAGGTAACTTTAGTAAGATAAACTTACACCCTCATGAATTATCTAAAATTCGAATTTAAATTATCAAAACCACAAACAAATAAATGAAACACAGACAAAATTTGGTTACGGCAGACGCACAAAAGCTACTAATTTAATTTTTGCTAAAATATCTACTAACCATCGTTCTAAGCGTGCTACTAAGCATCAAATTATTTTGCAGGTAATTTTTCGCAGTTTGGTGTTCAAATTAACCATGGACCTGTACAATTCATCTCTAAGTAACTTGGAAAGTAAAAAATTAATTTTAGAAATAATTTCTAAGGCTGTGTCAATCCCGCTTGGCTCCCAAATTTTAATTACAAACTATAGTTTGTTGTCTTGGTTGCATACTATTTTACAGCAAATTAGCGTTCATGAATATGAGTTGTTAGATCCGCTAATTGATATATTAAGTAACTTAGTAACGCATATGCCGTTTACTAGATTAAAACATTATAAGTTCAAAATTTTGTTGATCCTTGTTGCAACGATAGACAAACTAAAAAATAGTAAAATCGAACTTAACCAAATGATTAAATTTGTTAAAGTATTGTATCTAACTTACGAACGACGGCCAGATATACTTAGTAGAGCCCAACTTAGTGATCTACTAACATTTAGCAGTAAATTTACCGATTGCAACATTTGTAATTACTATTTAAACTTTGGAATCACTTTTATAGAAAAACCTAATTTAAAAACTGAAAATTCAAATGAAATACTTAGGTATTATTTAGAATTGTTGACTTTAAAATGGATAGAAGCTAATAAAAGTTAATTACTTTGTAAACAGATAATATTTTTAAGGTTTCTAACAGTAATGGTAATTTGAAATACGTTTGTAAATAAAATAACGAAAGATATATGAATTGCGGTGGTTTAATTTATTGTTCTATGTAGATTTCTCTGAAATTGCCCAATCGTCCAAACAAATAACATATTCTACGATTTAAAAATTAGTTTTATTCAGTATTTATGTCATAAAAATTATAACAAACATTTTATAAACTTCTAAATATTTTTATTAATTAGTTACAATGTTTATACTTTCAAAATTTGATGGATTTTTAGTTAAAATAGGCTTTATATCTTAAATATACCTGTCATACAACTGTTCAACTACAATAGTTTGCTAAAGGTAAGTTTACAATTATTTGTAACAATATTTTTACATTTTATTTCAAAGTTTAAGTCATAAATAAATAATAACTGAAATAACAAATTATTTGGTTCTGTTCTGTATTTATATTAATCTACGACCATTGAATAATACATTCATTATGTAGGTAACTGTACATAATTCAAAACAATTGTATTATCAGTCCATTATTTAACGCTACTGTCATTGTGTCATCACATCAAAATGTAAAGTTAAATTCATAGTATAATGAATAAAAATTTATAAGATAAAACGTCGTATTCGGCTCGCACATAATCAGCTCGTGCATAAACTTCATCCTCTTGAATTATAGCCTACATTATGTGCTCGTTAAATAATATACCATTATTTACATTTCGGAAATATATAAAAATAAATTGATTACATTTATAAATCAAGTACCCACATAAAACAATGACTAATCTAATCGCCCCGAAAACAAATGCAGATCACGTCAGTGTGAAACAATCTGGCATCGCATTCCTCGCGAGTAACTCTCAGGTGAAAACGGTGCTTTACATACACAAAACCTTATTTATCTGCAAAGACTGGTGAGGTTAGACGCTCTTTCAAAGTTCAAGTCCTCAACATGAATTTATTCTTTAGTTAAATGGTCGTCTGCTGCAGAATGGCGTCACACGAATAGTTTAAACCATTAAATAACATCAGAAATAACAAACAACAACTTATTTAGTGATACAAAGTGACATTTTGCTGGTGAAATCCGTGTGTGAGCATCAAAGTGTTGAATAGGTTAATTTAAATGTTGTACAGTGGTTTAATCGATGGATATATGTAATTCGTGCAACCCAGGATCCAGGAAATACAGTGGAATGTATAAAAATGTGTGGTTATGTTACGTTTTAATTGAAATATCAAAGTGTTGAAATGTTTATGACCTGATGACAGTTATTAAAAGTGTTTGCTTGGAAATAAACAATCAATTGTGGATGGAATCATCTGTAATCCAATCAAGAATGTAGGGCACAGGTAATAATCATCATCCTTGACCAAATAATACACTATTGTACAATAATGAGTGCAGCTAGGTAAAAATAGACTACACAGGGGTGTACTCCAGTAATTAATGTAAATTTGCGGCAAATTTATAATTAAATAACAGGTCATATGCCTGGAATAGATTCATGTTGAAATCACATTAATTGGAGGTGACAAATACATCATTTTATTATTAAATCTAGGGCACAACAATATGAAAGAATTTTAACACATTTTTGCTGAGCTGCTTTCTCTTTTCTGTGGGCTTGTTTAAATTAAAAGGAAACAAATTCATTTCCGATTCTATACTAAATAGAATCTTACCAGATTCACAAAACAGTTTACAACAGAGAAAGTGAATAGGCAATAACGTTTTATTCGTAATTATTTATTAAAGACTTGCTGTATTAATGTGCTCTCATTATACCAGCAATATCGTAAAATTTAAATTACTGCAATTAAAATATCCCAAAATACAACCACTTTCCAGAAGTTATAAAATATTTATTACTCATTGCACGTTCTAGTTAAATTCCCTGTACTAGTGTACCTTTAACTAACTAGCTAATAAGTTAACATAAATAGTATCATTACACTCAATTTGAGCGTGTATTATCGTTCGTGTGTGCGGTTACCAGCCATCGATTCACTCAGTATTGTTAGTGGTCAATATACTACAACAAGGCATAATTTTATACAGTTAAACTAAAATAAATACAAGGTAGTACGCAACTTCTAAAAGAAAAAATACATCATAAAAAATGTTTTTTGTTAGAGTTTTAACCTGCACCACTTATGCCTGTGGCACACCGGCCGAGGAGCATCGAGGACCATCGAGTAACTCCTCGATGAAACGATAGAACGCACCCCGTCCTCGACGAAAAATAGGGGCGCCGCTATTTTCATCGAGTTGTTCCTCGATGAAACGAATGTATCTTATTTCAGACGTATCTTTGGATTTGATTTCGCGCAAAACTTTGATGTATTTGTCACCGATTAAATAGAAATCCATCGCGGACGGGTGCGTTCTTTCGTTTCATCGAGGAGTTACTCGATGGTCCTCGATGCTCCTCGACCGGTGTGCCACAGGCATTATGGATCTTTAAAAATTCGTAGAAACTATATAAAATGGCCTACAATATTGAAAATTTGTTTATTTACTGATTAAAGTACGAAGAATCTAATGGTTCATGTATATTTGCATTATTTTGATTAGTTTACAAGAAATTAAAACATGTAATATAGTTCTGAACCTGCCGTTGTTGTCGATAGATGGCACCACGCATTTTATAACTGATAGGGGTAGAAATTTAAAACGGGTATAACTCTAAAACGGGTAGAGATATTAAAACGCGGTTTGCGGCATTGAATTCCTCATGCCCTTTTATAGTATATTTTTAAAAATATTTTAACACTCATTGTTGCCAAAAATAATTGTTATCATTTAAAATATTTTTTAAATAATTTAATCTGTTCGATAAATAAAATATTTTCCAAATTTGTTTGTATACTTAGTGACATAATTTCTATAATAATGTAAACATATTAAATTATTTTTAAACTTAAATTTATTAATATCTGTATATTATTATAGTCAGATAGGACAGGTCAGGCTTTAGCAACAAATGTACGTGCCCACCAAAATATTTTTATGTTAAAATTTATGATATTTATATTTGAGAACACAATATGATTTAATGGATTCGAAAGTGATATTCAATACCGTCTTTGAAAGTAGAAATTTGGCATCGGTCCATACAACTCAAAAACTTCAATTTCTTAACATTTACAAATCTATTTGTAACTGATGTGTATGCCAAAGGTTTCTAAAGAAATGTTCATTAAATGTTTAAATAACGAGAAACGCACACCTACAGACAATCAATATCATAATCATACTTAAATATGTTCCCTGTGGTGTGCTCTCAACTAACAACTAACCAAATTGCGTTACGGTTACCTTTAAATATTTAAATCATTTATTTTTCAATAAAATACAATTTCTGATGGTTTATAATGCTTTATGTAAATGACTGTGGTTGTGAAAAATCAGGTTTCAATCCCGTAACTGCACTAAAATCTCCCTTAAGTGTACTCTCAACCAATCATGAGTGACTTGATAGAATATTTTTACTGGTGACTCATTTAGGTGTCCAAGTTGAGAAAAAACGTGTAATCTGTAAAAAGGTGTAATATACAGTTTACAGGGTGTAACCCAACCTGTGTAACAAAATTTAAGGATGTATAGTATTGGATGCATTGATGATGAATAAAAAAGAATTTTGTTGAAATTCGTAAAATTAACAGTAGTTTGAAAAATAATATCATTTTGGGTTGACTGGTTGTCACATTTAAATACAAAAAAGTTATGCAGTATTTATTTACGTAATTACATTAATGTAATAATTTTACAAACAGGAAAAAAATGAAATTTGTAGGTCTCATATGCTTGGACCCATTTTTTAGTTTGCGAATTTCAACAAAATTCTTTTTGATTTATGATCAGTGCGTCCAATACTATACACCCTTAAATTTTGTTACACAAGTTGGGTTACATCCTGTATTTTACAATTTAAGTATCCAGGGGTCCTATTCTATTTCACTTATCAACGTTGATAAGTTGGGTTGTCTTGATAACCCCCCACCATGTGTGACGTAGTAGCCAAGCGACTGTCGCTACGACTTATCAACCCTCGCTACGGTAGACTTGCGCGTTGCGTTGATTTTTGTTCGTTAGGAGGTTAAAATATTTATTTTATAAATATAAAATACCAATAAATTATGGGTTCATTATATGTATATAATATTTTTGATTAGTTTATTAAATAATTCAACTTACAAATTTTAGAAATAAGAAATTGACATTTTTCTTGAAAAAATAATTTACTTTGAAATTCAAAAAAATGGCTAATTTTAAAACAAATAATACGTTTATGATAAGTGATAGGTAAAATGGTGGTTTAGCAGTTTTTCTTGTCAAATTTCACAGTAAATGTAAAATCTCTATCAGTCGTTATCAACTGGAGGCCAAATATCCCTAACCCTTGATATAGTTACAAACGGAATGACGTCACGAAGTTATCAACTGAACTTCGCTAGCGACTGTCGCTATGAATTAGAATAGGTACCCTGTAGTTTTGTATTTTATGTAAAGTTCTATTTTATAGTTTGAAGGTTAGGAGTGTTTTTTATTTACTCTTAATTCACTCTCTTTGTGTATATATTTGAATCACATAAAAACCTAGTTCCCATGAGCATCAAATGTACAATATTACGAAATTATTTTGTAAATAATCAACAATCGTCCTACAATAATCAAACATCAAAGATAGATTACAATAATCAAACTACAATTTTGATTGTAGATTTATTCCGATTGTTAATTTTAAGTTTTCGCGCATCGTTGTTCACTTATTTCTCCGGACTCGCCTTCTATTGTTTCTCCATCGCCTACTAGATGTGATTAACACTTTCAATGATCCTGAATTCCTGTTGGAGTCTTATTTATTGTATTCCGCGATTTTATTTTGACAGTTCAAGAACGAATGTTGCGAAGAACTTGTCACAATAAATAGAGATTTTTATGTGAAGTGTCGTGGGATGTTTCATTGGACTAAATACAATTATTGTAAGTTTGATATTTCGTTATCTATACAATCTGGGTAAAATAGATTGATTACTCATTGATCTAATTGATTTAAATGATGCTAAACGGGCAATAAAACGACTCGCCACTTAAAATATTCATAACAAGTTTACAATTAAGCCAAACACTTCCTTCTTGTACAGTGTAACGGTTATAATCTTTGCATTTAAGTGCAGATACGCCTGTAGAAGATATTTGATTTTTTGTTTTTCATGTCTAGTAAATGATACACATGTTCTGATATTTTATACTTGATAAAATCACATAAAATTAGCCATTAATGCTGGAATTTAATGCCAGCTTTACAGCAGTTTTATGAGAAAATGTTTATTTAATTTTCATTTTATTGTCGGTCTCAAACAAAGTTATTTTAATATAAATAACTTGTGGGGGGGGGGGGTTATTTTATTTACCTACATCCATTAAATAATACTTTCATTAAGTATTATATTATGAGTCCATTATTTAACTCAACTGCCATCTGTCATCACATCAAATGTGAGGTTAAGTTTTGAAAAAAATGTTTGATTAAAAAAGTCGTAGATAAAACGTCGTATTTGACTTGTTTCGCTCGTGCATAAACTTTCATCCTCTTGAATTATAGCCTACATTATGTGCTAGTTAAAAATGGTGCTACTGTTGTGAATCTAATATCAAAATGTTTTATGATTCTATTTGCAAATTATGATTCAAAACATTCGTATATAAACGTAGATTTATTGGTCATAAAATTCAATTTAATCGATTTGTGTTTACCAATATTTTCGGAAAATATTTGGCAATTTGGCAATAATATTAATGTGTCGTTATAATTTGGAACTTTAATTGAAATTTACAACTGCATTAATAAAATACAACTACTTTTGTACCATTTATTATAGAATTATAAATAAATATCACAAAATTTTGAGATATGTTTCGAATTCTAAGAAGTGCAATTCATTATTATTTAGAGAAATTTTAATGCGTCAAAACTACGTTTTAAGAAAATTATTATTTGTGTTTGATAAACCGTGCATAATCTTATGTCGCTTTATTTAATAATAGATTTAGCATTTGACTAAAATATGCAGATTCTATTTAAGACTTTGTCATTTCCGTTCTACAAGACGGAGAAATTGTTTATATACAATGTGTTGTGCTAAATTAGTACAATGTACATTTCTTTTCAACAAATTATTTAACAACATATGCCAATCTTAGGAGTGACATACTTAATTTTTCTATAATAATTATTTATAACAAATTATTTAACAACATGAGGATCTTAGAAAAATCTGTCACCTAATAAATAATTTAAATTTTATATACCAGTTCTCCTGAATATTTTTATAATTTATTGTTTATTATTATTGGATTATTAATAATTGATAAAAATTGATTCTCTAATAATTTTAACTTGTTGACACCCACTGTTAAATAAAATAATTGCTATTCATATACATACACACGCACATTTTTACATGTGTAAATTCTTTGGATGTTTATGCTAATAGATTAGATTTAATTTTACTTTTTCTGTTAATTTAAAATACAAGTTTTGATCATCAAACTGGTTACGATAACATTGTGTAGCCAGATTTTAGAATCTTGTAAACATGTGTACAATTTAGATAATTTTTGTGGTCTTTATAATGCTCACATGGCCCTGTGGAAAGCCACATCTTTACAGTTCATTAATATGTGTACGGTTATTCACTTTATAGTAGGATTAATATATGAAAATATATTTTTCATCCCACATTAAGATTAATTTAATGTTTGATTTTATCTGCAATAGAATGTTATAATGCTACACCGTTTCGTGAATCTCTCGGTGAATCTATGTGTAGTTCTACTTTACTATTTTCTCTAAGAAATATTTTTTTTTATAAATCTCAGAATTCTAAGGCGTGATAAAATTATTTTACATCTTGTAATATAAACAGTCCTAGTTTTTTTCTTAACTTCTGAATCACAAATTCGAAGTATTTAATTTGGTGTAGGTGTATCACGTTTGAAAATTTGTTAATTTGTTTATTAAATGAATTCTAAAAAATAATAACAGCGTTGGTACACAGTTTATAAAAGGAGATTATAAATACGGAACATCGTTTAGGAAATATTTAGTTTTTAGTTTAAAGTGAAGAGAAAACCAATGTTAAAAATGTATATTTTTGTAGCACAGTTTACAAAAATATGTATTAGTAAGTAGTTAAATTATTACTAAGTCCTATTCATACTTGGTGTAGTAACTGTGCAGTTAAACTGGCTTGTGTACCTGACTGAATTCAAAGTTATCATATTCACGGATAAAAACACGTAAAATAAATTTCTATACGACTGTTATAGAATGTTATCATTCTTACATCATTTTCAATTATGGAATGGTTACATATTCTATCATTTGTTACGGAATGATAATAATTTAACTGTATTGAATTATGCTTGCAGTGGACTGTAGTTTAGGTTTTTGAATAAATGCACTTTGTTGCTTTTATTTGCTATACTTTTACTTCTAATCTTCAACACAACAGCACACATGTGCATACAACTTTGACATTCTATGCTACACTTCCATACATACATACTGCGCATGCGTTACATTGGTATAAAGGTTTGTTCACACTAACTAAATAAATTATTACAAATACATTTAAATTCGTATTAATCATTAACATATCCCGCCCTCCTTGAAGGACTATGAACTTCAATTTGAACTGAATATTTCTAACTTAGATTTATGTTAGACAGTCTCTAGCTTATTTATTCACTAGCACTGGTAACTGGTAACAAACATATTTTTGTGATTGCACGTTTGTACAATCCACTTGCCGTTTTCACACTTACTACGCGCACTTGACCGTCCCTTCCAGGGTGTAACTCTTCTATTTTTCCTAGACGCCAGGTGGTTGGTGGTGTTGGCTCCTTTAGGATGACTATGTCGCCAACCTTGGGTCCTTCCCTTTTAGTGTGCCATTTGGTGCGCACCTGCAGTGTGGTCAAATATTCCTCTGACCATCTTTTCCAAAAATGTTGGGTGATGGCTTGCGTTCGTTGCCAGTGTGACAAACGATTTTCTTGAATATGAGTCAAGTCAGTTTCAGGAAGATTATGAAAGGAATCTCCAATTAAGAAATGACCTGGGGTTAATGGTATGGGATCATTTGGATCGGGTGAAATTTCTGTAATTGGGCGTGAATTAAGGCACGCTTCTACTTGTGCTAGCAATGTCAACAACTCTTCAAAAGTGAGATTTGCATTCATACAACAGCGTTTTAGATGGTGCTTCGCTGACTTCACAGCTGCCTCCCAGAGGCCGCCGAAATGTGGTGACCGTGGTGGTATGAAGTGAAACTGTATTCCTTCTTGTGAAAATTTATCTTGAATTTGTTCTTGTGTGTCTTTAATATTAAGAAAATTTCTAATTTCATCTAGTTCGGTTTTAGCTCCAACGAAATTGGTGCCGTTATCGCAGTAAATATCTGAACATTTACCTCTTCTTGCAACAAATCTGCGCAATGCTGCAATGAACGCTTCTGAAGATAAATTTGAAACTACTTCTAGGTGCACTGCCTTTACAGCTAAGCATATAAAAACTGCGACATACGCTTTTCTGGTAGTTTTTCCTCTTCCTCTAAAGTCCTTTATATGGAAAGGTCCGCAAAAATCTACTCCACATCTTGAGAACGGTCTCGACTGAGTAATTCTTGCTTCTGGTAAGTCTCCCATAATTTGGTTTAGATCCTTTGGTTTTGCTCTTGTACAAATTATACAGTTGTGTATAATTTTCTTTATTAATCCCTTTGCGCCGATGGGCCAAAATTTAAGTCTAATGCTAGCTAGTACTGCTTGTGGGCCAGCATGTAATAAATTTAAATGTTCATGCCTGATTACTAAGTTTGTTAACTTGTGATTTTTTGGTAAAAGCATTGGAAACCTTTGTGAATAAGTTATGTTTGCATGGCGTAATCGTCCTCCTACGCGCATGATATCTTTACTATCCATAAATGGATTAAGCGATTTTAATTTGCTGTTAGACGACAACTGTTTTGATTTTTTCAAATTTTCAATGTCTTCTGAGAATTTTTCTTTCTGTACAATTCTTACTAGAATTTCTAATGAATATTGTAACTCATTGCTTGTTAATGATCCTGTTCTTCTACCTTCTTTATTTTTTAGATTTTCTACAAATCGAATGCAATAGGCTGTTATTCTTTGTAGTTTAACTAATGACGAGTATCTGTCAAAAACGTCCCATTGCTCTGTCACTAGATTGTAAATACTTGTTGTTTTCATATCTAGCAATTCATGGTTTGATGAGAATACTATTTTTGTTTCAGGCCACTCTTCTTCATCCTTTCTTAACCATAGTGGTCCTTCCCACCACAATAGTTCTTCCTTTAATTGGTGTGGCATTCGTCCTCTAGATAGAATATCTGAAGGATTGTCTGTCGAGTTCACATGTCTCCACTGTGAAATCTCTGTAATTGCTCGTATTTCTGCTACTCTATTAGCCACAAATGTTTTTAACTTATTTGGTTCTGTGTTGATCCAGAATAAAGTTATTGTTGAGTCAGACCATAAGTAAGCTTCATTAATATTTAGCGATAAAGATCTACTTACGGCATCGTAAAGTCTTGCTAGCAACTGTGCTGCACACAGTTCTAATCGTGGGAGTGACAATTTTTTAAGAGGTGCTACTCTTGATTTTGAGCACATTAATCTTGATAGATGATTGCCCTTTGTATCTGTAGACCTAATATACAAAGCTGCTCCATACGCTTTTTCGGAAGCATCTGCGTAGCCATGTATTTGTATACGTTTGTAGTTCACGCTAAGTATGTGTCTTGGTATTTTCATACAATTTAATTCTGACATGGTTTGACAAAATGTTTGCCATTCTGTAGTTATGTGTTCTGGTACAATTTGGTCCCAGTCGGTTTTTAACTCCCAAATATCTTGCATGATCATTTTTGCTTTGACAATGATTGGACTGATTAATCCCAACGGATCAAAGAGCTGTGCAATTTGAGATAGAATTTGTCTCTTAGTTATTCCAATGTTATCAGCAAAATTGGGTACCACAAAATGTATGGTGTCGTTTTGTGCATTCCACATAATTCCTAATGTTTTTGTTGTTTTGGAAGAGTCTAATGATATGAGGTGATCATTATTGTTTTCATCTCCAAAAGTTAAACTTGAGTTATTTGACAACCATTTTCTTAGATGAAATCCATATTGTTTCAACAAATCTGTTAATTCTTGTTTTAATTTGTTTGCTTCATCAACACTCTTAACTCCTGTTAAAAGGTCATCAACATAGAAATTTTTCGTTATGACTTCTGATGCCTTTGGATGTTTTTCTCTTGATTCAACTGCAATTTGTTGTAAACTTCTTATGGCAAGGTATGGTGCACATGCTGTACCATATGTTACGGTTTTTAATTTAAATGTTTGAATTGGCTCTTGTTCATTCGTACGCCATAATATTTTTTGGTACTTGCAGTCGGTTTCGTCAACTTGTATCTGCCGATACATCTTTTCGATGTCTGCCGTCATAACTATGTTGTGCATCCTGAAGTTGATTAGTATCGAAAACAGATTTTCTTGTATAGTCGGACCAACCATGAGCTGGTCATTCAATGAGTTGCCATTTGATGTTTTCGCCGAGCCATCGAATACTACTCGTATTTTCGTTGATAAACTCGATGACTTAAATATTGCATGGTGCGGTAGATAATATCCTTCTGAGGTGTTATCATTTGGATCTTCTTCCATGTGTCCAAGTTCTTGGTATTCTTGCATGAATGCATCATATTGTAATTTCAATGATGGGTTTAATTTTAATCTTCTTTCTAGCTGAATAAAACGCTTGTGTGCTCCTGTATATGAATCTCCTAATTCTGGTTCACCATGTTTGAATGGTAATTTAATTACGAAATTTCCATGCTCAGAGCGTGTGTGTGTCTTGTCAAATACTTCTTCACACAACATTTCCTCTGTTGATAAATGTTGCTTTACTGCTAATTCTTCGATTTTCCAGAAACACTCTACAGTATCTTCTAGAGACTTTCTTATTATCGTGTGATATGATTGTGTTTGCAACACACTTTCTTTATTTGACACTGGTCCTGATACGATCCATCCTAATGTTGTCTTGAGTAATATTGGTAGATTTTTTCCTAGATTGATTCTCTCTTGGTCCAATATCTCAAAATATATCTCTGCTCCTATAAGCATATCTATCTCTCTTGGTTCGTCAAATTCTTCATCTGCTAATTGTACTTGTGGTAAGTTCAATTTGATACGTTCTATTTTTGTTGTAGGTAGCCATGACGTAATTGTTGGCATTATTAAGAATTGTAGTGTTTTTTTGTATTGTTCATTCTTTGCAAATAGTGTGAGATTCAATGTTTGATTGATTTCTGTCTCAGTCTTATTGATTCCATTGACTGATACCTTTGAATTCTTCGGTGTGTATTTTAATCTCTCGGCAAATGATGTTGTCATAAAGTTGGATTGGGATCCACTGTCTAGGAGTGCTCTTCCAAGCTGCCACTTTCCATTTTTGTCTTTTATTTTGACTACTGCTGTAGCTAAAAGTATTTGTGAATGTATCTTAGTTGAATTTGCTGTTGCTGTCTTGATTGTCTCATTTTCTTGACTTATTTCTTGCTTTGTTTCTTGTTCTTTATGCAACAAAGTATTATGTGCTTTGTTACATTTTGTACAATGCCGTGCTTTGCATTTTACTACTCCGTGTCCTTCGCGTAGACAATTGTAACATAATTTGTTATTTTTTACAAATTCTGTTCTATCTTCAATGTTTTTCTTCAGAAACTCTTGGCAATAGAATAGTGGATGATGTGAATTGCAACATTTACAATTGGCTGGCTTGTTTGATTCGGAAGAAAAATGTACCGCATGTTTGTTGTTAGTACTTATTTTCTTGAATCCTGTACTTGGTGCTTGACTAGATGGATTGATTTGCTTGTTAACCCTTTCCAGCAGATTGCATCTTATTTCTAAAAATTCTGTTAATGCGGAAATCTTTGGCATGTTTTCTGATTTAATTACTTCTTTTTCCCACTCTTTGGCTGTATTGTTGTCAAACTTTTCTGTGATAACATAAATTAATAAGCTATCCCAACTGTCAACAGGTTCTCCTAAGCATTTTAAAGCTCTTGTGTGAGTTTGAATGGTGTCTAACAATTTTCTCAAAGAACTATATGATTCCTTTGTCATTTTCTCAAACTCGGTTATCGCCTTGATGTGGTTATGGATCATGAGTTTCTTGTTATGGTAACGTTTTTGTAGTAACGACCATGCTGCTTCGTAGTTTATAGCTGATAATTCTAAACCCTGTATTACTTGTAATGCTTCTCCTTGAAGACTACTGCGCAAGTAATGAAATTTCCTTATGTTCGGTAATGTGTCATTTGTGTGTATTAATGACTTAAATGTGTCAAAGAAAGGCGTCCATTCTTCATAAGCTCCGCTAAATTGTGGTAATTTAATGACCGGTAAATTTACTTGTGGGGAGTTTACATTGTTTCTACTATCAAGGACATGTGTCGGTTGTGCAACATTGTTTACGTTCGCATTTGTAATTTCATGTGTATTAATAATCTCCTCAGCTTCTGCATACAACGCGTAATATGTTTTGTCGAAAGCTGTTCTTTCTGCATGTTGCTCATCAAGATCCTTACGTTTGACTGACATTTCAATTTCTTCTTGTATTTTGTCGAATTCTGAAGCCAGTAATTCGATTTTCAGCATTCGTTGTTTTAACTCTAAACTATCTCGACTTGTTAGTTTATGTTGTACTACGATTTTCTCTTGAACTTCTTGTAAATAATTTGAGAAGCTGCTTAAACGCAAATTGTATGATTCTCTTTGACGGAAGAGATGCGTTAACTTGCTAGCCATTTTTAGTATGTATGACAATACTAACAAAGGGTAAATATTCAATTGAAGATTGACTTTAAAAGTTATTTGTTTTGGAATGGGAAAACATGCATCTGACCTGACAAATAAAATGCTGTGCCGCCTCGCTGTATCGTTCGTGTCACCCTGCAACTCACTGTTGTGATGTCGAAAAGTGCCCGCTGCTGCCCTCTGTTGTCGGTCTACTGAGTCCTGTCTCGGTTCACGTGTGCCGCTCTGTTGGTAATCTCTGAGTTGCTGCTTGCTGATTGGTTGCTTCAAGGCTGTTTCCGTCTGCTTCTTGGTTATGTACTAAGTTTTCACTGATTTTACTGTAATCCGGTCGAATTGACCAACATTTATGTATTGAATTATGCTTGCAGTGGACTGTAGTTTAGGTTTTTGAATAAATGCACTTTGTTGCTTTTATTTGCTATACTTTTACTTCTAATCTTCAACACAACAGCACACATGTGCATACAACTTTGACATTCTATGCTACACTTCCATACATACATACTGCGCATGCGTTACATTGGTATAAAGGTTTGTTCACACTAACTAAATAAATTATTACAAATACATTTAAATTCGTATTAATCATTAACATTAACTTTATTCAATGTTTTTGGTTGGTGGGAAGCTTCAAAATACGTTTAGATTGATTAATTTATTAATTTTATGTGTAATATGATTTTATAAATACCTACATATATTTTAGTTTTAATAGTTTTAGGTTGTTTTTTAAAGCAATTAAATTTATGGTCGTAGAGAAAGTATAGTCTGCAACACGCTCTCGTGGTACCGTGAAACTCGCCTACGGCTCGTCTCACAAACTTTCCACTCGAGCTGAATATGCTTAATTCCACACTTGTTGCAGAATATACTATTAATGTATTTAATCCTGAACGTATTTTGATGTGTCGTGCCGTGCTGTGCCGTGCCGGATAAGTATGCGACAACCTTTACTGATTTCAAATAAACCGAAACGTCGCATGTAATCTTCTAGTACTGATTTCAACCTTGTCCACTTTCCGACAATTGGACGCTATTCCACATCAATCTTATGAACTAACCGAACGTTTCTTCTAGTGCCTGTGTTTGTAGAGTGGGGTAATGTCCACGCTGCACTCTTTGTGTGCCTCGGGGGACCTGGATGCCGTGGAGCTCTTCCTCAGCGGTCGGTGCTGACGGCCACGACACGGTGGTGTGGATACTCATCGAGCACGGGATGCACCTAGACCGGCAGGACACACATCATTATACATACCACACTACTGTCTTCAGGTGAAGCCGACGGTGTAGTTACCGACATTTGCAGTTTTGCTAATATTTCACTTGGAAAGCTAAATCAACTAGGTACTGCAACTGATTCATTAATTTTATCACTTTCGGAGCATGTTTTGAACATGGGCAGGTTAACATTGTGGGCACTGTTAAGCCCCGTTTACACCATGTCAGTTCCTGCCGCGATGGCGACTGTCGTGACTTCTGTCATGGTGTGAACGAAGAAACTGTCAAGACAGTACTGTCGTACTGTCCTGTTGCAGTATTAGACCAAACTTCTTAGTGCGACAGTGCTGCTGCGACAACTACAAGACCTGCAGCTTCCTCCATGGCACAGCTGTCACTGTCGGGAGACCAATGTGAACGGTGGGCTGACAGTAACTGTCATATTGTCATGGAAGTGAAATGCCATGGCAGTACTATCATGACAGGAATTGTCACCGTGTGAACGGGGCTTTACGGAACGCGTTTGCGAGGTGGCGAAAATGCGAGAAAATCTAATGAATCAGTTGCAGTAGTTGATTTAGCTTTCCAAGTGAAATATTTGCTGCAACTGCAAATGTCGGTAACCACACCGTCGACTTCACCTGAACACAGTAATGTACTGAGAGTGCGGTATGTATAACGATGTTTGTCTTCTCATCATTTGGTTCTGCCGGTCTGGCTGCACTCCGTACTCGATGAGCATTCTCACCACCGTGTCGTAGCCGTCAGCGGCGGCTCGCTCCAGGTCAGGTGGAGCTTGGTGCGGCCCAGCTCTACCTTGAGTCGTTAAATGTAAACTTTAATTTAGAGATAAGCTTTGACCTATGTATTCATATTGTTAACTGTACTTTGAAACCCAGTGTGTATTCCTCACTAACTGGCTGATGTTGTTGTAGTGCCAGTGGGGTGTGGTATGTCGACGCTGCACTCTCTGTGCGCGGGGGGCGACCTGGATGCCGTGAAGCTGTTGCTCAGCGGTCGCCGTGGAGTGCGGCTGGCACGGGACGAGCTGGGGCGCACGGCACTGCACCTGGCGTGCAGCGCGGGCCACGGGGACGTGGTCCACGCGCTGCTGCAGGCCGCCGCCCCCCTGGAGCGCGACCAGCCCGACGCCGCCGGCTGCACGGCGCTGCAGCGAGCCGCCGCTGACGGACACGACACAGTGGTGAGGATGCTGCTGGAGCATGGGGTGCAGCGAGACCGACAGGACCTAGTGGTAAGAGCACACAAACATATCACACTATAAAGGGTGTTACTGTACTTATGGATCAAACTTTAAGGGTATATGTTCTACTGATAAGGGTGGTTTACTTAACAGGTTAAGCGCCACGGCGGACACCGGTGTCCTCTACTCGCCTAGCCAATTCGGCCATGGCGGACACCGGTGTCCGCTATGCTTTTAATTTTTAGTCGATCGTATCTGGCCAAGCGGACATTTTATTACGAGTTTCAATGTTGTATTGTGTCCGCTGTGGCCCTTCAAAACAAACGCTGGTTCAGGCTTTCTGTAGCCAAAATTTAAAGGCAGAAATAATTAATTTTTTTCTGAAAAAATCATTAACAGCCAAATTAAACGAACTAAATAGAAATTTTTTATTGCAAAGATTAAAATTTGCCAAAATTGTGTGAAATAGGTTTTAAAGACACAGATTCATTAAAATATGTCGAAAAATATCTTGGCCCGTGTGGAAAGTTTAGATAAATATCCTTGGCGCTTAACCTGTTAAAGGAAATATGTTGAGTGCCACTGGTTTCATTACTGTAAAAGAAACAGAATAATTGAAATTAATTTATTATCAAAATTGCATTACGTAACGTAATATAATATTTGAATAAAACAACACAAACAGCTATGAAACCAGTTGCACTCAACATGTTTCCTTTAAGTAAACCACCCTTAATTTTAGAACGTTAAAGTTTGATTCATAAGTACAGAAACACCCTGTAAAGACCAGGAGCTCATGACAGATGGTCTCCGATTTCATACAGCATGTCTTTTGGAGGATAGCATATTGACCCTATAACAGTGGAAATGCAATTTTCCATATAACCGGAAAGCATATGTTACGAGATGTTATTTTAATAAGAGTACTACAAACAATTAGATAACTCTTGAGACAATAAAACTCATTAGCTAGCCTCTTAGATTTCAGTTTAATGGTAGTGTTCGAGAAGAACAGATCATAAATCAGTAAAGTGTATATGGTTATGTAAAATAGATCCGTGTTGATCTGGCCTGGTGAGTTGAGCCGTGTGTGTCTTATGATGTGTAGAGTGTGATAAGTGTAGAGACGATGGGTACGCTACGCGGACCGTGGTTGGCCGCCAACGATACAGCGAGCAGCTTTGGGCTGTAGTGGACCGTGACTGGCCGCCAACGGAACAGCGAGCAGCTATGGGCTGTAGTAATCCTAGTCAGATTGCCAACGGTGCAGCGAGCAGCCGTGGGGCTGGAGTGGCCCTAACCAGGTCGCCAACGAGATACGAATGTTTGAATGTGGTATGATGTGGAGATTGATGTGTGATGTGAGAGTCTGAGGTGGAAGTGTTCCACCAGCGTAATACTGCTCCTCACTAAGCATGTTTGCTTATGTTTTCTTTGCTTCCAGAGTTAAACGTGATCTTGAGCTCGCCAACTAATTCCTTAAACCTTACGACAAGGTTATCGGTTCCAGGTATGCTTGATATTTGATCTAACAGTAGGCATCATAAATACGGGAAAAGTAGGTAATCTAGTTTATTTTGTCTATGTCATTAAAATCTAACTTAGACGCGCTTCGCAATTATTTAACAACTCTTAACAAATCAGAAGTGGGATCAGAATCTAAGTCAGTATTGCAACATGTATTTTATTCTCAAGTGATTAATAATTTTGGAAATTAAAATCAGTTAGTACTTCAGAACATCACAACCAGATTCGTCTATTACGTCAATGTTTACACTCACTTGATCTGGTAGTCATCTAACTCATACGAAGTTTTAAGGAAATATCAAAGTTTTTGTTTAGCGTGAATTGAGGTAGAAACATTATGACCCTTGTCTCAAGGTCCTCAGTTGTCCCAGTGCAGTTGATTCATCCCGTAAAGTTCTGAAGGAAACTTTGGGACTGTCTCCTTTCATTTTGAACCCGGAGTGCGTGTGATTTAGTCACTCTCTTTGCCGATTTCTTCACTTGGTTTTAAAATCAAAATATAATTTGTAATTTGAGGTTTATGCAATCAATCATGCTCTTCATTTTATAAGTAATAAAGTAGTGAGACATAAACATGTAACGTAGTAACGTAATGCTTTGTAAAATAATCATCTGTAGTTACGTAATGACTTCTGTCTAAGAAGTATTCGTCATAACTTACACCCATACATCCCAACAGAATCGACATTTCCTTTAGAAATAAACACGAAATGATAAACTGTTCGCAGCCTACATTGCATTTTGCTTACCTAAATCCCTATTAAATTGTCTACTTTACATCTCTTCTGGATACTCTATACCGTCGAGCACCGATACAAGCATCCAACTGTAATTAACGTATCTATTTAAACCTAGGAGATGCTTTTTTGTTACTTCATTGAAATTAATAAATCTTCTTCTCGATTTCGTTGTTCGCTGATACCGTTTAGAAAATGAGATTATGTGGTAGATATAAATCATTGCAAGACAAATTTAGAAAACATAATAAAGAAATCAGAAATAGGTAGATACAAACCGTATCAAGTTTAGCTTGTTGAAAATATTAAGTTTTATTATTTCTCAAAATATAGAATTAACTACTTTTTTTAAAAAGTATGGTGTTCCGAAAGAAATTGTATTTTCGTTAAAAAGAGAATGATTTCCCAATTTTGATTTAAGTATTTTGTACTTTTCTAGTAAGATTAAATTATAATATTTTGATTCGGAATGTAAAAGTGTAGCATTTTCTATTGTAGCTTATGATGATTGTTTTTAAGATGTTGTATACATCTGTTGAAAAATTAGATGCGGCAGAACACACAACACCTGTAATAATTGAGATCCTTAAGTTATATTCAGAATGTCTCCTTATAAATATGTGAGTATTTCATCGTGACATTTATTTTCAAGTACCATATTTAATATTAATGAATGCGGTACATATATATCCCCTACAACTCTATATCGTACTGAAAGATGTTTATCTAATTTCTCCTCTCTGGATTACGCTGCTGCCGTTTTAGCTGTTGTTATCTTACGAGAGAGGTAGATGAGGCCACACACACTTTCGCTTTTAAAATTATTGTTTTACCAGAGATATTAGAATACTCTAACAGAGTCCTGTTGCTTCAATGAAGTTAGCTAGTCTACTGCAACTTGCAAGAGACGCTTTGAATGTTACGTTGCTCTAGAAATAGAACCTGTAAATTCCTTTTTCTGGTGACCACTAAAGGCACAGTCGCTGAGTACGTGTTCCGTCAATTACTCGACAATACCGAATTTTCTGCATAAGTCGTAATTTACTACGTTGATTAGATGTTTCCTGAGGAGATGTTCCGTGAACAAATCTATACGCATACTCTGAGTCTCTTTCTATTAAGATGTGAACATAATCTTGCCATGACCCTCAGTGTTGCTTCTGAACTTCCACTGGTTAATTTCTGTTTAACGCACTATCGCAGCCATTGCCTGTTCTTTCATAAGGTAGAATGGTGCAAGATCTAACAAGGCCTTTATTGTCGTAGTACGCATTGCCTTGCTGATTCCCAGATATTCTTTAGATGTATGAGAATTTGATAAGTAATAATTATCTTTTTGAGCATTTACTTCCGTCAGCAGGGTATCCCATATTGCTGTACAATTTTAAAAAGTCAAACGTTCCCTTGTTGTCGACAATGATCGAGTAGACCAAAAACGATTAGTATTTTGAAATTATTCCGGAGTATTTAATTTAAGGTACGGTTAGATAGTCAGGTAGCATATTATAATATTTCTGTTTTAAAATCTAATTTTGTTTACTGATAATGCTATCGTGGCCAGTTAAGACTCGGACCTTGTGGATGATCCGTTCATGAACGACACAATTCTAATGTATTAGTCCCTTCTCGTCAAATTGTGATGACATAATTGTAAATGGTATCCGATCACATGCTTCCGCAACAGTTAGGGCATTCGCCAAGTTTTACAATATAAAGTACTGTTTGTTTAATTCTGAAAATTATTCCGAAATTCAAATAGAGTCGTATTTATAGTAGAATGTCAACATGTAACTTGATATGAAATTTCGGGTGCTTGGTTATATGTACCTGGAGACTTATTAGGATTCTGATATTCATATACCTATCAGTCATATGAAGCAAGTATCGCTTAAATGCAATTCTCGTCTTTTCAACTGTTGATTCAATTAATACTCTAAACACCATTATTCAAGACAATAGGAGATCCTTCGACAATGTTTTTAATTTATTAATCATAGTGCTTTAATGACTACGAAGCTTGTTATTGCCCAGTGTACTATATTGTCAGTGTCATCTGATTAAAAAGGAAAGAAATAAGTAAGAAACTGTTATCCTTGAAAAGTAGCGGTTATTATTAGTTCTTTGTTTGTCCTTTGGGCCATCTAAATTACTATTATTGTATATATTTCTAGTATCTTCGAGTTTATGATCTATTGGTACATTTGTCTACAAATTCTGAATAGTCTACTGTCTAGCACTCGCAGCAAATTAAATAATCTTTTACAAATTTTAAATTCGGTGAATTAATTTGTATAACAGTACAATACGGTTATCAGAAAATAAGTCCTATAAAATAAAGTCTGTTTTATAACACAGTTTACGCCAGGTATAAGTTTGTACCACCCACTTTAGTATTTATTCGACCTTAACAATAAATTGCAACATCAATGTTTTTCACGTTATTCAACGAGTTACTTTTTATTTACAAGTTACGATGATTTTAAAATTGTGTGATTCCTTCGTCATGTAAAGAAATGAATTTAACTATTCTGCTGTTTGCTCTACAAATAAATCACAATTATTTAACTCTATATAAATGTTGTCTGCGTAACATCATGGCAATATATTTTCAATTATAAGGATTATGCACCGAGGGATTTTTGGTACCTACCTAATCAAATTTAGTCCGCGATTATTGTAATGTAATAGAGATTAATTTAGGAATAGTTGGATTAGATTATTGTAACTAGTATAACTGATAGCTGTATTCCATCAATTACTGCAGGAAATTAGTGATTATGTTACCGTCAAAACTAGTTTGAACTATAAAAACAAAAATGGAAACTAACCTAACCGAACCCTAGTTTTGAATAGTCAATACGCGAACTTAGGTAAGGTAAATTTGTACAAATAGCCTTAATTATTTAAATAATTGCTTATATATCTTTCACTTCAACTATCGTGAAACAATTCCTTTTGCTCTGTTTCTGCTGTTTCAGTAGGTGCACATACTGGGGTAGCAGACTTCAGTGTTGAAGCGAGTTGTGGTAAACGATGACTATTAGACTTCATGTTCTTTTCTTATTCAGTAAAATTTCACCAAATACGTTCTCCTACTCGTTTAACGACATCCTCGAGGACGAGGATTAAGTCAGGTTGGTCGAATGTTACGAGATGTTATTTTAATAAGAGTACTACAAACAATTAGATAACTCTTGAGACAATAAAACTCATTAGCTAGCCTCTTAGATTTCAGTTTAATGGTAGTGTTCGAGAAGAACAGATCATAAATCAGTAAAGTGTATATGGTTATGTGAAATAGATCCGTGTTGATCTGGCCTGGTGAGTTGAGCCGTGTGTGTCTTATGATGTGTAGAGTGTGATAAGTGTAGAGACGATGGGTACGCTACGCGGACCGTGGTTGGCCGCCAACGATACAGCGAGCAGCTTTGGGCTGTAGTGGACCGTGACTGGCCGCCAACGGAACAGCGAGCAGCTATGGGCTGTAGTAATCCTAGTCAGATTGCCAACGGTGCAGCGAGCAGCCGTGGGGCTGGAGTGGCCCTAACCAGGTCGCCAACGAGATACGAATGTTTGAATGTGGTATGATGTGGAGATTGATGTGTGATGTGAGAGTCTGAGGTGGAAGTGTTCCACCAGCGTAATACTGCTCCTCACTAAGCATGTTTGCTTATGTTTTCTTTGCTTCCAGAGTTAAACGTGATCTTGAGCTCGCCAACTAATTCCTTAAACCTTACGACAAGGTTATCGGTTCCAGGTATGCTTGATATTTGATCTAACAGTAGGCATCATAAATACGGGAAAAGTAGGTAATCTAGTTTATTTTGTCTATGTCATTAAAATCTAACTTAGACGCGCTTCGCAATTATTTAACAACTCTTAACACATACAAGGGTTTAATACCCGCTTTTCTTTGTTGTCATAGAAACAATATGCTATCCTCCAAAAGGCATGCTGTATGAAATCACCTGTCATGAGCTCCCGGTCTAATATCCCTTGACCATTTAACACCAGAAAATAAAATTCTAGAATATTCATACACTAGAAAATTTATTACATAACAAAATAGGTACTGAACTTCAGTAAAATATTCATTCACAGGAAAATACAAATTTAAAATTGTAGATTTGATATAAATGCAAACATAGGAAGATGCAAACACTGGAAGATGCAACAATTCTAAAAAACTTGTTTATCTCTTTAACACAAGAGGAATAAATTAGATTGAATTAAACTAAATGAAAAATCCAATACCATTCTTGAGTCCCATATAGGTACCCGGTTTTGATTTTAACTTTTCTAGATTTGCATATTCCTGTATTTGCATTTATGCCAAAAACAAACAAACATTCATCTTTATACACGGTTTTCCAAAAATCCCAAGACGAAGCTTTATGTTTTGAACGAGTGAAGAAAAAAATTAAAATTTGGGGAGCGTTTGAGTCATTGCGAGAACGAAAAAGGTCGACAATTTGAACATTTATTATAAAAATCGTAATAAACGTGCGAAAAACATTAAAATTAATCAAAATTAAATTCTTGAATGAATTAAGATATCGGGTTTTGGTTTATGCAGATGTGTTTCTTTTTTCATTACCTTTAAAATAAGGTAAACCTCAACATTTGTTGTATGGAAGTTCTAAACTATCTAAGAATGTAGTTTTTATAACGCTTTAGTGATCCCCAAGTTTTCAATTTATTTTCTTCACCCGTTCAAAACTTATAGCTCCGTCCCGGGACTTTTGAAAAACCTATATATTATTTAAATTTGGTGTTATGAATGCAAGTACACATTGCCATATGACAGACTTCACAAATTTCGTCAAATTTCACCAAATTTCGGGCTGTAAATACAGCTTTAAGATCCTTAATTTCCAAATCACAAAAATGTAATCAATTTATTTATTTATACAATATTATGTACGTAATTATTAGAATTTACTTTTAACTTAATTTAATTAAATAAAATATTTCTTGTTAACTGTCCACTAATAATAATGAATGAGTTCTCAGCTGGTAACCGCACACACGGTATTTATATCTATCGAAGAATCACAATATGTGAAGCTGCCATTTGTTAAAGTTGGGTAGTCAAAGGCGTTATAGTTATGTTATTACGTTAAAAGATGGTTGTTACTTCAATGTACAGTTAGCAGAACAGATTAAAATATCTTTCACTTCGCCTAAGGCTTTATCTGGGAGAATTAGATGTAATCATTAATTTCTGACGAAGATAACAGATTTAAATTACTCTACTTACGGTTAATAACATTTTTAACGTAAATACAATAAATATAACTCTACTAGGTAGTTGAAAGGTATTTAATAATGTTTTGTTTTGTTTATTTATTACTTAGCACCATTTGAGTTTAAGTATTCTACTAAATACTGGTTTAACAAGTGAAGCAAAGTATTAATTAATGATTTATTTTAATAACTGTTAAGTTCAATGCCAACTATGTTAACTACGTTAAATAATAATTATGTAAATATGCAATTAATAATTACATTTTACTATTAATAAAACGTGTGTGCGATTAGTAGCCGTCAATCCACTCTGAATTGTCACATAATAAACAAGCGTTTAGAATTAAATCAGGTCATTGATAGTCAAATTTACAAATTGTATAAATATTTAACATTTGAAGGTTAACTGCGTAATTCAAACATTTATTTGTAACTATTTCTCCAGCATGGCAATACAGCGCTTCATGAAGCTTCTTGGAAAGGCTATTCAAGAACTGTTAAGATCCTTGCAGAGGCTGGAGCCAATCTTCAGCTCAGTAACAGTGGAGGATTCACTGCATTACATCTTTGCTGTCAAAATGGACACAACCAAAGCTGTAGGGAACTGCTGTTAGCTGGATGCGAACCTGACCTTCAAAATAATGTAAGTAGAAATAGAAACCATGTGAACGAGGCGAGAGATGTGTGTCTGGAAGGAGTATTTGATAGAGATTTATTGTTTAATGTCTTCTTTTTCAAAATAAATGTGAATGAGGCGAAAGAAGTGTGTCTGGCAAGATTTATTGTTTGAGTTGATTGCAACAATAATATTTAATTGATTATCGTGAAAACTGGGCATATTTTATTTCATTTTATACTTTCGCTTTGAAAATAATGCAATTTTAAGTAAAATAAATGTGGATGAGAAGAAAGAAGTGTGTCTGGTACAAATGGTGTCATTATTTAAGTTGATACAATTATCAATACATAATTATTGTATAATCAAGTAAATGTCACATTTATGTTGGCATTGATATTATTTTATTGTTTTTATGAACTAATCAAAATTATTATAAATTGATTGCGCCATTGGTTTCCGTATAAATCTTTTTTGACGAATAACAACAATCAAATATTATTACAACAATTCAATATCTCGTTATCTAATAACCAAAATATTTTAAATCTGATTGTATCATCGGATTCCTCATATTTTTCTGACTGTTATATTTTCATACCTATATATTATTTATTGTTACAATTTCTACAAATTTTTAAACATTTCATATACAAATACATTTATTTCAAGCATATATTAGTAAATTGCAAGTGTAGCACAACAAGTAGAAGCGTTAAATTAAAATTATACAATATTTTAATTTGTGAAGAATTTATGACTAATACATAGACATACAGTTATCGTGTACCTACGTGTAGGCTTGCGTGTACAAGTCCATAACGATAGACTGATTAATATTTGGTTCTGAGTAAGTTTTGTTGTTGAATTGTGTTGGTTTGATGAAAAATATAAGTGTGGAAGGATTTATAATGCAAGTGTCTCTAGTTTTTGAAGGTAAATAACTGTGTTTTTATGTATTTTACTCGGTAGGAACATTAGTTTGTTGGTTACATGATATAATTTGTGTTAATCAACAAATATTATAATGTGTGTACTAAATAACACCGAAATAACATTATTGCAAGCGTCTACAAACATTTTTGTGTATTTACCGAGGTATTTACCAAGTAATTTAAAGGTTTTATGCTCAAAATGTATGCACAAGTAAATTGAAACCTAGAAAATTATACGTAATAAAATATATTGCATTAAAAGATTCATCCAGAATGTAAATCCAGAATTTTAGATTTGGCATAAATGCAAATGCAGGAAATACAGGTTATAATCAATACCAGAAGAATGATATACTAGCCGGGCAGCCCGTACTGCGAAGCATTGTTCGTGTTTGACGTGATATTAGCCCCAAGTAGTTTTAATGTTTTCTTGGCGAATCAGATCCTTCAAATTTGAACAATTTGAACTTCGCAGTACGGGCTGCCCGGCTAGTATTGGGTTGTTTATTTAGTTCAGTTCAACCTAATTTGTGTATTGCCCTTGAAGAGACAAGATTTGCACCGTTCTGTGTTTGCATTTATGCCAAATCTAAATTCTAGATTTAAATTTTCCAGTGAATAAATCTTTGGCTCAGGTATTTTATTACTTATGAATGCTTCTGGTGTTTTATTTCCCTGTGCATGCATATTCTACAATTTGATTTTCTGGTGTTGAATCATATAGTACTATTACTGCAGTAGTAGTACTATTACTGCAGTAGTAGAGAAAGCCTAATCCGTCCACTTAGGACTGACAGATCTTCAGCAGATATGCAAGATCCAAACCCTTCAATTTCACGACAAATAAAATGTCCACACTAATTTGACCGCTAGCTCTTGGACTAGTAGTACTATTACTGCAGTAGCACTATTATTACAGTAGTACTATTACTACTACTGCAGTAATAGGAACTCCAACAGTAGTACAGCTAGCAGTAGTATTGCAGTAGAGGTAAATTCATTTAAGCAGAACCCTGCGCGAAGTACGAATTCTCGTCTTAGAAAGAGAGGCGTAGATGATAAACTGTCTGTTCTACAGAATATCTGTTATTCTCATGTTGACGTTCGTAGTGTTTTGCTTCGTGTAACGCTGTGAATTTTGTAATTGATTGTGTTTGAGTTATATTTTAGTTTTGTTTGGAAATTAAGTGAAGTGCAGCGTAGCATATACTTGCTAGCTCCACTTTTGTAAAACGGACAGTACATGACAAGCTCTGCCTTCTCGCGCAGCTCGGGGTCCTAGATATTTGAATTTTACTCTAGTACTATAACTTATTTAATAAATAATTGACTATGAATTACAATGTAAAGCATTAATATTCAATATTCTTGGATGGCAATATAAACTTTATTGAATGAAGACAGATAACACTCAATGCTGTAGTATACAATATTGTGAAGGCAAGAAGTACGGTAGCGGAGAGCAGCAGCTATAGGAGGTGAGGACACGTTATAGTGTTGCACATTGCTGACTTCTGGTTTGTTTTCATGAAACAGAGAATGAAAATAAGCAACTGCAACACTTCAAGGTATCTTCACACCGCTACGCTAGTTCTTTGCTTCACAACAAAGGCTTGCGTTGTTTGTCTATTCCTATATATGGGAGCAGCAACCTTAGGCGAGGACACGTTAGAGTGTTGCACATTGCTGACTTCTGGTTTGTTGTCATGGAACAGAGAATGCAACACTTCAAGGTGTCTTCACACCGCTACGCTAGTTCTTTTTTTGTTTGTCTATTCCTATAATGGTCGAAGATTTGAAATGTATAATGAATCTTATCTTCCAGTACGGCGACACGAGCCTGCACACGTCAGCCCGCTACGGCCACGCAGGCGTCACCCGCATCCTCATCTCGGCGTCGAGCCTCGTGTCCAGACAGAACAAGAATGGAGACACGGCGCTGCACATAGCGGCGGCCATGGGGCGCAGGAAGCTGACGCGCATCCTGCTGGAGGCCGGCTGCGACCGCCTGCTCAAGAACAAGCAGCACGAGACCGCCATAGACATCGCAAGACGCAAGGACCTCAACGAGATACAAGTCATACTACAGAGCACCAAGACACGCCGGGCCAAGAAGGACAAGAAGGAGAAGGAGAAGATTGGTGAGTGCACTGTGGTTCAAGCTGTCTTAAATGCGAGATGACAGCTTTCACACTCACCCAATTACGGTAGAATGCCAATCGCGCGGCTACAGCAGCGCGGCTATAGACGCATCAGTCACTGCTTTACATAGAAATAAATGAGTCCGTTGTCAATCAGGCGATTTTAGTCGTACGACAGAAGCGGCTGCAGCGACACTTGCGACGCGGCTGCTAAAATAGCAGTCCAGCCGCGCTGTCGCAGCGAATTAAACGTAATCTTAAGGTGGAGTGTCAATCACGCGGCTGAAGCGGCTAAAGCCGCGCGGCTGTAGTGTCAATCAAGCGATCGTAGCCGTTTTAGTTGTTGATGATCATTGAGAAATCAATGTTGTTGGTTGATTTAAAAGATGAAGAGTAAGAGCTTTTACTTCTCTTGATGCTAAATTCTATCAGAAATAGCCCCCATGATATCTTCTGCACCAGAGAAGAGGAAGGTTTTCAAAATATACTAATTCAGAGACATCTTTTAAAAGTGTCGCTGCAACCGCTTCTATCGTACGACTAAAATCGCCTGATTGACAACGGGCCTATTTATTTCTATGCGACTTCGTAATAGTCGTGCGTCTATAGCCGCGCGGCTGTAGCCGCTTCAGCCGCGTGATTGACACTCCACCTTTAGGTTATTATTACGCTTATTGCTTATAGGATGCCTGACAAATCCACACGATTGTTTCTGCAGGTCTTTTTCAATCAGAGACAACAAAACTGATTAATGTTGAGACGAAAAAAACTTCTAAACTTGCTGTCATCTTTTAAAAGATGTCTCTGAATTAGTATATTTTGAAAACCTTCCTCTTCTCTGGTGCAGAAGATATCATATGGGCTATTTCTGATAGAATCTAGCATCAAGAGAAGTAAAAGCTCTTCTTTTTTTAAATCAACCAATAACATTGTTTTCTCCATGTTTATCAACAACTAAAACGGCTACGATCGCTTGATTGACACTTGAACATGTCGCTGCAGCCGCATTCAAAAGTCGCGCGTCTATAGCCGCGCGGCTTTAGTCGTTTCAGCCGCGTGATTGACACTCCACCTTTTAAAGGATGGTTTGATTTGCTGTTATGTCAGGGATTGTAAAACATCTTCGCACTCGGACGCTTCAAGCTGACCACTTGATAGTCTTAAATGCGAGATGACAGCTTTCACACTCATCCAATTATAAATATAAGTGCTAAGTAAACCAACGACGCTTCCACAAAATTCTAATTTCAATTGTAAGTGCGAATGTTGAGCGCTGGTTGGTTAAATTAGCTACTTAAGGTGAAGTCGACGGTGTGGTTACCGACATTTGCAGTTTTGTAAATATTTCACTTGGAAAGCTAATTCTGATTCATTAGATTTTCTCACTTTCGGATCATCTTTTAACCTGGGCAGGTTAACATTTGTAAAGTATTGTAGGCACTGTTAGGGAACACGTTTGCAAAGTGGTGAAAATGCGAGTTCCGGTTAGAGGAGTACGATAAATACAAAGTAACATTGGTTGAGTGAAGCCCTGTTCGCACGACGATCTTTGGAGATTCTACGAAGATTCATAATCTTCGAAAAGAAGGAGTTTTTTTCTTTCTAGTGAGAATTATCTGTTAAATTGAGATGTCGCTAAATTGAATTTTCAATGAGTCTTGGAAAAGAAGAATTTATTATTTATTGATTGCTTCAAAATCACGTAATTATCAGTAGAAAGAAGAAAAAACTTCTTCTTTTCCAGGATTCTGAATCTCCGTAGAATCTCTAAAGATCCCTGCGCGCGAACTGGGCTTTAGAGAGTAAAACTGCTGCGCAGCTTTTCTCATTTTTAATTTTAAAAAATCATTTAATTTACGGATATGATTTTTGTGACCAATAATAATTTATGAATGGCAGCTTCACATATTGTGCGTCATCGGTACAGTTGTTACGATTTATCTGTTGATTTTGCGTGTAAAATTTGATGGAAGGATATTACAAAATCCAATCTAAATATATTTAAATGTTCTGGCGTACAACAATAGCTGTGAAATATACCGTGACATCCAGGTAAAAATAGACAACAATACGCCATAACTTATTTTACTTGGCACACAACCTGCACATATTAATAAACATCATCATTCAGCTCTCCTAATTGACAATTTAATAAATTAAGAAATCAAACACACACTTGACAAAATTATTTTATTATTTGTTACGTACGTTTCGTGGTTACGGACATCATCAGACAATACGTAACAAATAATAAAATAATTTTGTGGATAAACCAAGTGTGTGTTTGATTTCTTAATTTAATTATGTTCCACCAAGTACCGACTACAAATTCTCTTTCAATTATTGACAATTTAATATTTGAATGTTTCTTTCTCCGCAGACAAACTAAAGAAATCCAACCCCACCTCCCCGCACTGGTCGCCCTACGGATGCCACTACTACCCGGACTCAACCTCGTTCCCGCGGCCTCGGCTAGACTCGCTGCCGTCGGACCCGCTGCGCTCGGGCGAGCAGTACTTCTTGGACCTGGCCGGCAACATCCGCAAGGGCCCCGTGGGCGTGGGCTACACGTGCTACTGCGCCCCGCTCTTCAAGCACATGGAGGAGCGACTCGAGAGGGACAAGAAGGAGATCAGGGAGGAGATTGAGAGGGCCCACCAGAGGGTGGGGTACCGCGTCGCTGGACTAGAGCATCGCACGAGGTGAGAAATTAATTAATTAGAAATTCTTCTTTGCTAAGACTTATTCAATTTAACGGCGCTGTTATGTGACAAGCGATTCTTAGTTAGAGACTAAAAGTAAAAATAATAGTTAAATTTACACTGTTCATAATTTCTAACTTGGTATTTTTTTATTTTAACGCCTAGTGCACACGGAGAAACATTTTGACATGTTTCCTGAAAAAAGTTTCTGGAAACTTCAAAGTTTTAATGGCGCCTATAAAAAGAGGCGTTTTCAGGAAACGTTGTGAATTGCAACTAATTTCTTATTTGTCAAATCGTCAAATGTGACATGTAATCATAAACATATTTATTGTTTTTCAAAAAAACTCTCCACTCTCTGGAAACTTTTTTCAGGAAACTTGTCACAATGTTTCTCTGTGTGCACTGGGCATTAGTAAATTGCCATTACTGTAAGATACAAATGATTTAATTGTATTGTCATTTTGACATTTTGAGGTGTAAAGCTGGCTGCGTTCCAATTCCAACCAATCACAAGCATAAAAATTATGCTAGAATTTTGTTGAATCTCAGGTTGATTTCTATGCATGTGATTCGTTGGAGTGATTCTCTATATTTTTAGAAAGTGTAAATCTGACTTTTCTTTTTAAAATAACAAACTGTAGTTTTATTATATCTGTAAATCGTCCAAAAACACTTTGTTACTGGTCTAGTTCAGCAAATAATAGTAATAAATAATTATTTTCCATAATTAATTGTACAATTTAATTATTATTTTTTTAAAAGGGGATACTCCTCATGGTCTTAGGTACTAAGCCTTTTAGACAGTGACAATTTTATTTGAATGATATCCAATTTTTCCATGCCCTAAGTGGAATTCGAATCCACGACGTCGCTAGACGAGCGGACCAGCGTGAAATTTAATTATTAAATACTTAACATAATTTTACTTACATTTAACATAAAAGTAAATGTGTAATTCAGTCATGACAACTTAAACATATATTTTATTTACATCCGGGAATGTTATAACTTGAAACCATGTGTCCAACATTTAAAAGTACAAATAACTATTTCTTTGTGTTTCAGGGGCCAACTCCAGCAACTATCGCGCACATCAGCAGCAGACCGCGCGCGATGCGAGCGACGCCACCGGCACTTGGAGCAGTGGCTGTCGCGCGGCGTGCTAGGCCGCCACTCTGAACGAGCCCCAACTACAGCCCCTCCAGACCTCGCCACAAGCACGCTGACCCGCTCTAAATCATTAGAACTCCTCGACGAAGTCGCCCGCACCGCCTTACCACCCGCCAAGAGCCTTGACGAACTAGCGGACGACATACAGCACGGTGAGAACATTCACTAGCTAGCGAAACACTACAATATTCTTATACCCATGTCACACCGGCGTGGCATGAAGCACGGTGCTCGATGTGGCATTTTGCTTCGTTCAAAGCTGGCAAAAGGGTGTCACACCGGTATAGCAAAATACCATACGAAAATTTGTATATTGCTATGTTCACTTCGTACTTTGAAGATTTTTGAAAATTATTTTTGTCAGCTGAGAATTAAAATTCATCAATTCTTTATGTTAATTAAATCAATAATTAGTTCATATATTGACAAAAGCTTAAAGAGTTATATTCTTATTATCTAAGTACTTACTGTTACTATTTTGACATCAATTATTCACCAACTGTCAAAAATTATATTGAGTACTCACTGTGAAATCAGCAACAAATTTCCATATGTCAAAATGACAATGGAATAGCGGCGATAACATTTTTACGTTATTCAATTGATCTATCGAGCACCGTGCTTCGTGCCATGCCGGTGTGACATGGGCATGACATAGCATCACCCTACAATCATAAAATAATAGTTAGAGCCGTATCAATTTGTTTCAATAGTACTGATACTCGAGCAGAACTCGTGAGAATCTAACGCATTCGCAATAAAGGCGGATAACATTTCCTAGATTTTAATATTCCTTTACATGAATATTCTGTGTCCGCTGGATTCTTGATATGAATGTTTATTTTTGTGTATGAGCTTTCTTAAGTATGAAGTTTCATTCGTTTTATGATTCTATTCTAAATAAGAATGATCTAGTTATGGATTAATATTTCTTTAAAATAGCGCCCTGTTTGAAATACCCCGGATGTAACATTTTCTTGAAGGCAAGAATTAAATTGACACAAAAAGTCATTTCTGGCAAGTGGTAAAATCATTCACGATTTTATATTACGGCTCTCAGCCTATATTCATAACTAGAACATTCTTATCTAGAATAGAATCATAAAACGAATGAAACTATACTTAAGAAAGCTCATACACAAAAATAAACATTCATATTAAGAATCCAGTTGACACAGAAAATTCATGTAAAGGAATATTAAAATCTAGAAAATCTTATCCGCCTTTATTGCGTTTGGATCAGTTTAAAAAGCCTACAGCGAGTTTGTTGTTATATAAAAATTATTTCACAATCGCTATAAAAATTCCAACACTTTTCTAGATTTGAGTATTCTTTTACATGCGTTCTGTACATCCATCGGATTCTAGATTTGAATATTCCTTTACATGAATGTTCTATATCCACTGAATCCTTAACATGAATATTTCATTTGTCTGATTTCAGAGCAATCATCCCGGAGTCACCCGGAGCCGCGGCGGACCGTAGCAGAGATAGTGGCGTCCTTGCAGGGTCGACTTCCGATCCGCTACACCCCGGACATCCAGTGGTCCCACCACACTCAAGCCCCCAACCAATCAGAGTCGAGCGACGACGAAGATTCGCCCCTCAAGCTCACCCAGCTCCCCGGTCCCATGCGGGACTCAAACCTCGCCGATCCGAACTACGAGAACGTGGGCGGGCTTGCCAACGGGGGCGTAGCGCCCGCCGCTAGGACCCGCAGCGGCGTCTACAGCCCCGAGGTGGTGGGCACCGCCTTCGACAAGTTGAGGTTATGTGAAAGTGATAAGGTGGACAGAGAGACTAATAATGACAGCGGGTACTCCACGAAGGTGTACGGGAGCTCGAAGGGGAATTCGCCCCTCATGGGGCCCCCCGATGCAAGTGAAAAGACCACTAGGATAGGCGCTAGTAGTTTAGTTTGATCGCAAGGTAAAGATGAGCCCAATTTCACGTTTTTTACTGCGTTGAAATTTATTTGGACCATTTTTCTGCCTAATGCATCATACGTAAATCACGCTATATCCCTAACCCCATAATCAATTTAGTTTAAACAAAAATAACGTTCCTACCTCCAGCTGTTTTAATTTCAAACACATCAACACAAATTTTAATGATTTGTCTCGTCCACATTCATTATTTTATCTGCTGCCGTGTCATAATGACAACATTATGAGCTTCAATTTGAGGACTACAATGAAATAACAAACAATTTGGAACCAAGGAAGTTTTAAAAATAGAATACCTGATTTTTTTAGATACATTTTTTTTTTTGTTAATACCAAATAATTATTTTACTTTTTGACTTACGCCAGCAGATAAAATTTTGTATGCAATACGTAACCAATCATGGTACACAACGTGTTATCAAACTCATCTACTAATTTTCACGACTAATACCATAATGACTGACATTACGATCCTTATACTTAAATAACTATTACTGATGCAAGCTCTCTTATTATTATTATTATTAGATGTGATAAAAACGCAGCTATTTTATTTAGGATCGTAGTTTGTTTATAAGCAGCAAAAATGGTCCGTAAATAATTATTCATTTTTCAAATCTGTTTATATTTTAAAAGAAGTTTTCTTTTAAAATAAACTCAGAGTGATGTAATAAATAATTATTTATTAATTTCCAAATTTGTTTCATTCTAGGATTGAAAATTCTCAAAATTATTTACCCGGCTCGAGCTGAATTTGAAGGTTAGAAGGTAAGAAACTTTTTGGGCTCATTCTTTTTTAATAAGCAACAATCAAAATGAAACAATTAATTGTATTGTTGATCAAGTGCCTTAGCATAAAAATGCAAGTATGATTGTTGAAAAATACTCAAAATGTTCAAATGAATATTTATATGTACTTAATATATTGGGACCACTAAAAGTGGAGAACCCCGTTTTTAGGGGACGATGTGCCTTTAAACACAAATACCTGAAAGAAATAATGTATTGTTCTACTCTTATAAGTTTATTTTTTCGATAAAATATTTACATACAATTTAAAGTATTTTTATGATATTCCGACAGCGTTGTATGGTAAAGTGGGATTCCTTTTAACACTTGCGACGTTGCCGCGTTTATTTTCACAACGATATAGTCTCCAGGTTTAATAGGCTCCTGAGAATTAGGATCATTTAGATTCGACAACTCTGTATTTGGGAAAATCACTTTGATGTTGCTGTCGTTTCGGCCCATCAGATTTTGCGTTGAGCGCTTGCTCACCTGGAAATCAGTCTGTGAGGTAGTCACACCCAAAAACTAGAGATTGTACTTACCCCTTCCACTAGAACTAGTTGTTTGTTGCCTATTTGTGATTTATTAATAATTTCTACTTGACTTCTAAACAAGTTTATCATTTCTTCGAGCCGCCTTTTTTTAATTTCTTCTGGTACATCATCTGCATATCTTCTGTGAGCTGTAGTTTTCTAAAATTAAAAAATATATATTCACGGTGTTCTGTACGCCAGTCACACCCATATTAATCTAAATATACGGGTGATTCATCGGTCTATTCTATTTTTTACAGTGTTACTTGAAGTTAGAGTAAAATAAAATGTATTTTATATTGTTTATCTACGTACCATATTCATTTGTATACAGGATGTTTGAGCGCAATAATATGCAATTTTATATTTCTTAATGGAATAACCTATAAATATGTATTGGTTCTGATAGTAAAGTAGATTACCTTCAAAAAAGTAATGTAGTGAAGTGTCTAAAATTATAAATGAAGAAGATATTTATTCGTTCAATGATAAGTTTGTATCACGGTGTTTCATTATGTAATATAAAGTGCATATTATTACGTTCAAATGGAATATCCTGTGCCAATGATATAACAATTGTATATTATACAATGACGCTATAATGGATGCTATTATTAAATACCAATACGCAAAAATTTGACATTTTCAAATGTCAATTCACTATCATCATAGTTACATAATTAAACATTGCAATGTTTTCTAAAAATAATTTGCACAGATAAATTAAGGGAATACTGACTATTATTCCCTGTGGGATTAATATATGGCATTATGAAGCAAACATCATACATTTAATGTTAATATTATACATTAGTCGTAGATACATACATTTTGTTTGAAGAATTTTATTCTATGACTTTAAATAACACTGTAAAATAAAATTACAAAAATAACAGATCGACTTATCATCTTGTATAATTTAATTATTATTTGATTCATAATTTGGGTAAAAGAACGCACCTGTTACATAAAAACAAATTTGAGATTGCAGTAAGCCGTGGAAACAAGTAGTTATTTGTTTACAAAATGGCGTTGTTTATTAGTTTAAAAGTGGTTAAAGTTAACAGGTGTGTGTGCGTTTTTACACTCAAATCAATAGTTATTATACTTTAAAAGGCATTTAAAAACATTTTTTCGTGAATAGATAAGATAAATTTGTGTAAACAAGGTAATTAATACTGTTTAGTTACCTCTCTCATGCTATACGGGAACAAATATGCTGTGTTGTACCCAACAATCCTCATCAAACTCAAAGTATCTTGAAACTGTTGTTCAGTTTCGCCACAGAAACCACAAATAAAATCAGAACTGAGTGCAACAGTCGGAATAAACTCTCTTATGTGTTGTACCAGTTCCAGATACGCCTCGCGCGTATATCCGCGACGCATTCGCTCGAGAATGACAGAATTTCCAGACTGAGCTGGTAGATGAAGACTTTTGCAGACATTTCCTCGAGAGCGAATCACTTCCAGCACCTGGAAAGAGACTTCTTCAGAGAATAAAGGTAGGATTATCATTTGATTATTAATTACCTCATCTGGAAAATCTTTGGGATGCGGCGAAGTAAACCTAACTCTCAATTCTGGGCTCACTTCGCTCACTCGATCTAATAAATCAGCAAACCGCAAGCCGCCTAATTTATGTTTATAAACAGTTTTGAACCCTTTAGCTATTGAAGTAATATTCGAAGCGACATTTTGCGTTAAATCTCTGTAACTGTTGACGTTCTGGCCCAAAAGTGTAACTTCTTTAACTCCGTTTTGTACTAAATATTCGACTTCTTTGACTATTGAGTCGATTGGACGCGAACGTTCGCGGCCTCGAGTAAAAGGAACTATGCAGTAGGTGCACATGTTGTCACAGCCGCGCATAATTGAACTAAAAATTAGTTGTTAGTGGATGTATGTGCGGTAGATTGGGGGATATACTCACACGAATGCAGATACCGAGTTTTGGTTCAGTCTTACTGGAGTTATATCGGCGTACGTTTCATCTAATGATAACAAAACATTAACTGCTTTTTGATTGTTGTCTGTTAGCGCTAATAATCGCGGTAAATCTTTGTAGGAATCTGGACCAGCTACTAAATCAATTGACTGTTCTTTTTCTAACAGTTTGTGTTTTAATCTCTCAGCCATGCATCCCAACACTCCGATTTTCATGCGGGCTTGCCCTTTTTTGATCTTGCTGCTTCTCATTCCTTTTAAATATTCTAACCGATTCCATACTTTGGATTCTGCTCCGTCTCGGATTGCGCAAGTTATTACTAAAACTATATCTGCGTCTTTTAAGTCGTCGGTTTTCAAAAAGTTGTTGCTTTTTAAAATAGACCAAATTATTTCGGTGTCGCTTACGTTCATCTGACAACCGTAGATATCGAAATATACTTTGCGTTTTTGTCCAAAATTTGTTGTAGCTGGTAAATACGGAATCGGTTCATTCTGTGTTGGAATATTTTCTGGAATTGAATCAGATTTGATGAAGTCTTTTAATGTTGGACCGTTTTGCAGTCTAGTCGCATAAAAAGCTTGGTTATAATTCTTTGTCTGCTCGATTTTATGTAGACAACATGTTTGTAACAATCTGTGTTGCACAAAATTATGTTTATTAATTGCAATATATTTATTTAATACATTATAAAAGTTTTTCATGATTATTCAGTCAACACATTTTATAACCTATATTTCTGGGGATAAACTAATAGTCAGAAAGTAACTATATTTGGTGGTTTTATTAAATAATAAATACAAAACTAAACTAACAATGCAACTTAAAATATTCGAAGCTAAACACAGCCTGCACAGCTGCATTCAACACAAACATTTAGTTTTAAGATTTATATTTACGTTTTAATTGTAAAACTTAAAACTAATTGCGTATGAGAATGATGCTTAATAATCTCCTTTGAGTAAAATAAACCGAACGTGAACGGACGGACAAACGTGCTTCACTCTGACTAGTTAAGAGATTATTCCAACTTAGATTTAATTTCATTCATGAGAGCAATCGGGTCAATCTTATCTCCTTCAGTTACTTCATCTTCCGGATAACTCGGTGCAAATATCTGATGAATTATAGTAACAATAAAAGTTGCAGATATAATATAAGATAATCTGTATAAATTCAACGGTGCATAAATCAGAGCCAAAATAGCCATTCCGTAGATAACCATTCCCAGTTCTTTGTAGAATTTCTTGTTCGGTTTTGGGAATTCGAATTGCCACAGAGGTACTGCGCAAGCGCACATTAAAATACTGAACAGTTTTGATGGATCTGGGTTTAGAATATTGTTGTACCTGTAATAAAAACGTTTGAATACGTTAATAAATTAATTATTTAATATCTCACTTGAAGTTGCGGGCCCAGGTCAGGACTGAAGGTACATTTAGCGCGGCAACGATGAACCACAGTAAAAATAAGGTGAAATGGAAATGCATCTCGCTGTTATCCGGGGCCTCGAACATCTGCTGAACGGTTTTGTGTATTTCTGAGTCGGTTTTGAGTTGTTCTTCAGTCTTTGGTTCATTGATGGCAGTCAACTCTTGATTAAGGTGCACTTTTCTTAGTCGCACGCTATTCCTATCGCTAGTTTTCATATTTTGTTCGATTTGATTTTGTAGTAGAGAGATTTTGTCATCGATATCTTCATCAGTATTTTGTTCCTCATCGTCAGATTGATCATCAATTGTTTGTACATCGTTAATTTGTTCGTCTTTTGTTTCATTTTGATCGTCTCTTCGTTTTTCATGTGTTAATTCTTCGTTTAGCATTTGTTTTTCTTTAATTTGTTCGTGGTTTGTTTCATCATTTTGATCGTCTTTTGTTTTATTATGTGCTAATATATCGTTTGGCATTTGTTCGATTTTTGTTTTTGTTTGATCGCCTTTTGTTATCATTTGTTTTTTAGTGATATGTTCGGATTCTTTTGTTTCTGTTTGTTCTTTTTTCATAAATCGTTTAAATAATAATTGTCCGATCATTTTAAATAAGTTTTTAAATATTTTGACTGCTATTTTTTTAACATGTCGGAAAATTAGGCCTTCTACAAAATCTTCACCCAATTGAGACAACTAGAAACATAAATATATTAATTATAAATAATTTAAATGTTGTATAAGTTAGTTTCACCTTAAGAAAGTAGTAGCAAACGCCTAGACATAAAGCTAGGCCTCCACAAGTCGTCAACCCTAAACAAAATAAAGTCGCGGCTACAACAAACGGCATTCGATGCAATGCTTTTATTAACCAATCAGACATTTTAAACGACTTTCCAAACGTGCGAGAAAACGCCCTAAAACCACAAAACCCCATCAACTTGAACCCATTTCGTGAATCCAGTTACTCACTTTCCCACAAACTTATGCACAGTCGATTCATTCATGATGATTCCAGCCCAGAGGCCTAAACTCATCAAATACGTCAAACCTACTGAAATCGCGTAAATTATAAGAGGCAAGAGTAGAAAATCTATGTTCTCGTCTGCTAAGATTTGCGTATCAGGTACTGGGAGTATATTTGGCATTTTTATCATCCTGAAATAGGAGCAATTCATAAATTTTTATCAAAAATTAAATTAGAAATGCAGTTTATAGCGTTTATATTAAATCTCACGAGTGTATGTGAGATAAATTATAGTTTATACTTACGTTAACGCTTTAGAGAGTAATTTAGCGCTGGTAACTAGATAATACGGTTTTGCACTCATGCTCAGTGAAGCCTGGAACAAACTACAGTATTTATTCTCTTCTAAACAAATCAACTGAGATCTGTAGCTCATTAGAATGACAGCTGCGATATTAGCCACAAGTAACGGTGAATAAAATCGAGCAAACTGTCCTAACATCCCCAGAAAAGAATTCCGGACCCTAAAATTCAACAAAATTAGGTTTGAACAATAAAATAATAATAATACTTACGAAACTTTGTACTGGCATTTTGGGTCTAACGTTAGAATGACTCTTGCAGTTAAATTAGAATATTTAATTGGTCTAGAACCATGTACACGTATATTCAGCGGTTTTTTTAACGTTTCCCTAAAAAGTAAACCATTAGGCACTAGTACTCCATTATATCGCTCCACTCACGTGATGTAAACAGTCTTGTCGTGATTGGCCCACGGTACGGTCAACGTCGCAGTCGCATGATGCAATTCTTCTTCACAATTTACTGGTTCAACAAATAATAAATAATTTTGAATTATATGCTGCAGTCCGTTTAGATTTATTTCATATCTTAGTGCTCCTTGTTCAGTTTTTAAAATTATATCAGTTCTGGATAGCGAAAACCAGCGCGGTAGTTGGACGTTAGTTAGACGCTCGGCTGGATTATGAATATCGAAGTTTAGTGACACCTAAATCATTAATTTTTTGATTAATAGTTGTATCAAGTTTTGAAGATTTATTATAGCAAAATTGGCTTGTAATGTAAAACGGTAATTTTGCAAATAATTCTCATTTTTTGTTGATTATAATTGTTTACCCCCTAAAAGTGGGTAATGGCGCAATACTTACTGGTTCTTGTGTAGGCAGAATTCGCACCACCACATGTGTGATTTTAGGAAACCGTTTTTTAAGCGTACCTAAATTAGCGTAGTGCGTGCGTCGTTTAAGTTTTGTACTCGGTGCTATTTTTGATACTTGGCTCAAGTGTATTCCACTCTCACTAAAAATACAGTTATTTATAACTTTATTGCAGATTTAAATCTATTTGCACTTGAAATGATAAGATTTTTGCATTTCTTAGATAAGTAAATAATAGTTTGTAAACAATTCTCACCAATATTTGGCTCCGCCTCGAATCTTATCGGCTTCGCAAGCGAAAATCCAATCAGAAACCGCTAAATTATTGGCTTGAACAAACAATCCTTGTTGTTTAGGGTCATTGGTAACTGCTACCATATACCACTGATTATTTTGTGCGCCTTTGGGTAAATAAATATTATATTGCTTTCGATTATCTTCAAGCCATTGTCCTCTATCGTCAAAACGGACTAAAACTTTATACCGATCGGCCCAACGTATATTTGTTCCGCTATTCTGAATAAATTAATGAAAAAATGTATAAAAGAAATGTTTGTGTGTAATAAAGTTACCTGTAAAAGATGATGTTTGAAAACAGCTGTTCGGTATTTCGCGTCCAAGGATATTTGTCTTGTTTTTAAGTCGACTGCGTCGAATAACGCACGAATTATTGCTAAAACTAGTTGTTTACACCACACTATGCAAGTGTGGTCGATTGACAACCACACTGTAGGAACTGTAGTTGTCTGAAAACAAATTTAAAATTATAATTTGTATTTTATGACCCATAAAACTTTGAAATTACCGCGTTTCGCCGTGTTTTATTGACAAACGACAGTAGTGTTACCATAGCAACCTTGATACAAACAAAAATACTTACAATTACATTTAAACTGCTTAAATTTGAATCAGTTAACCAGCTGTTAACTAAATGATCTTGATATCCTCCTCCAATACTAATTAAAGTTTTATTTTCTCCAGTAAAATTAGACATACTAGCTAGATTACTATAATATTGAGCTGTGTAACTATCTAAACTTATAGTTGGTCGTCTGTTAGGGCTAGATATAGTTATCAATAAGTTCAATAGAGGTGAATCAATTATACTTTGTCCAATAACACCGCCCTGCAACGAAATTCTTACAAATTTTACTAAAAAATTTATATTTGAACAAACCATTGAGTGTCCAATAACAACTACAGATTTTGGTCCATCGCCCGGGCGTTTTCTGTCGTACAAATCTAAAATTCGGTGTAAAGACTGGTTCAAAAATCTAGTTTGGTCTTCAAGAACTACTCCGGATAGTCCAGATAGCTCTCTGTTCAAATCTAGAGCGAAAAAGTCGAAATGGTAGCCCACTCTTGAGTTCAGAGCTTTACGGAGAGCTACTGACGCTAGGGAACGAACTAAAAACAAGATTTTAAAGAATATTTCAGAGCAAATTGTTGAGTAAAATACCTTGTTTATAAGATCCGGCACTTCCAGGTACGAACAGCACAGGTATTCCCTCGAATTTCATTGCCCGGGCCTTTTCTGTCAACTTTCCTTCACTGTACACAAATAAACCATACCGGGGAAACAATTCTTCCATAGGCATTTTCATTTTCTGTAAAGTTATCCATCAAATTCAAATGATTTTCAATATAACCTCAAAAATACTTACGACAAATTGTGGATATTCAAACATATAAGTCATTTCACACTTGTTCTCTTCATTATCAGTAATAAATGTTAGTAATCCTATGAAATAAAATAGTGTTACTAGCAAAGAAAGTATTACAAATTTACTTATTAACGTCATTTTGACGTTTGTTGTGTTCGCATTCCTAATACACTGTAATATGAGTTATGACGTTATGAGAGACTGAGGCTGTGAATGATACACGATACACTGTCTGATGTTATGTGATGTGATATAAAGTCTACAAAAATAATCCTCCCCACTATTCCCAGCGGTAAGTGTGTAATCACATAATAATAAAGATTATTTGAGAAGATTTCCAAGTCTAATTCTTATTTTTATGACAACAATCTAAAAGTGATATGTAAACATACAACACACATAATGTCATTGCCAAGATATGACAGCATAATTTTATAGGTATAACAAAATTAAATTACACTTGAGTTCCATAAGTTTTAGGTGCATTGTAATTTACTTAATATAAGACGCTTTTATTAGAAAATTTTAAATTTTTACCAAAAAATGTACTTACTACCTAGAGATATCAAACCTAAACTTTGAAACCTCATATCTCGAAAACTAAAAGACTTATCAAAGCGCGGTTTGCGGCATTGGATTCCTCGTAATTTACTTAATCCGCTACTTTTTAGAGAATTTTTAATTTTGACCAAAAAAAGTACTAAGTGGTTAACCTTTGTTTTTTTTTCGATTTTTACCTTCCGCTTACCTGTAAAGGAAGGTATTGGAATTATGCAAAAAATCGGGTAATGAGTTTTTAGTGGATGAGCACGAATTAGAGTCCTTACAACTCATTTTTGATAGTTTCCCGATGATGTCTGTATGTATGTGTGTGTGTGTGTGTGTATATGTGTGGGTATGTATGTGGTCAAGGGGTGTTAGTCACATAACTCAAATACGAATTACCCAAAAATTTTGATATTTGGTATTTTACAATTGTATACGAATAGGAAGAGCTCATTAGATTTTGGTACAAATATCTTCACCGAAAGTGATATTTTTTGAAGATTGAAAAGATTAAGTGTAAAAAATTTCTATAAATTTGAATAAATATAGCATTTATTTGTAATAAGAATAAGAGGAAAAGTTATTTGCAATTTACGTTTGAAATCTTTGTAATCCATGTTCGGTTGATTTTTGTTTCTGCATAAAAAAAATTGTCAGATAAAACGGGTGACAAGTTGGCATACTAGCGCTATATAAGTCATAAGTAAGCTATTAAATGTAGTAACTGAACGGAGGATTGCTTCAACACAGAAGAGTTTTCTTGTGAATGAATCTTTTGATTCAGGTGATACTAATTTCTGTGTTTGAATATTTTAGATTTTTATTTGTATATTTTAAATGGGCACCAGATTGTACGTATACATTTCTGTTTAAAGTCTAGATATGGCGGAAGGTTGTGTGATGGCCACGTCAGATTTTTTATCTAAACTTTGAGAGCTCATATCTCGAAAACTAAAAGACTTATCAAAGCGCGGCCGGAGAGTGACATTTTTGGATTCCTCGTACTTTTCTATGGTAGGAACCACATTTTCAAAGTTGCGGTGTCACTGGTGTAGCTGTAATTTAATTATTTATGTAAACACATCACTTTATAAATGTGATTTTTTGACTTCTAAGGGCTCTGTTTCCTAAACGATTAAAGTTAGCGGCCTGAGCGTGACATTTTTGGAATCCTTATACTTTTTATGTTAGGAACCACATTTTCAAAGTTGCGGTGTAACTGGTATGGCTGTAATTTAATTATTTATGTAAACACATCATTTTTTAAATGTGATTTTTTGACTTCTAAGGGCTCTATTTCCTAAACGGTTATAGTTAGCGGTCTGAGCGTGACATTTTTGGATTCCTCGTACTTTTTTATGGTAGGAACCACATTTTCAACGTTTCAGAGTCACTGCTTTAGCCGTAATTTAATTATTAATGTAAACACATCACTTTATAAATGTGATTTTTTGACTTCTAAGGGCTCTATTTCCTAAACGGTTATAGTTAGCGCTCTGAGCGTGACATTTTTGGATTCCTCGTACTTTTTTATTTTAGGAACCACATTTTCAAAGTTGCGGAGTTACTGGTTTAACCATAATTTAATTATTTATGTAAACACATCACTTTAAATGTGATCACTTTTCAAATATGATTTTTTGACTTCTAAGGGCTCTATTTCCTAAACGGTTATAGTTAGCGCTCTGAGCGTGATATTTTTGGATTCCTCGTACTTTTTTATGTTAGGAACCACATTTTCAACGTTTCAGAGTCACTGCTTTAGCCGTAATTTAATTATTAATGTAAACACGTTACTTTTTAAATGTGATTTTTTGACTTCTAAGGGCTCTATTTCCTAAACGGTTATAGTTAGCGGTCTGAGCGTGACATTTTTGGATTCCTCGTACTTTTTTATGTTAGGAACCACATTTTCAACGTTTCAGAGTCACTGCTTTAGCAGTAATTTAATTATTAATGTAAACACATCACTTTTTAAATATGATTTTTTGACTTCTAATGGCGGGATTACGATGAACTTAACGTGACGGGACAGAACGCAACGTGACGTGACGTGAAGGCAACTTAACGTGCAATTTCCGCGAATGCACAGAAGCGCTATTATGATCGCCGTAACGTGAACGTGTATCTCTCTTTATGTCATTCATCAGTGATAAGAAAATGAATCCTGTGATGCATTGTCAAATATTACTCTTTATGTTGGCTGGATATTTGTATCTTCAAATGCGAAAACGTAAATCATTTACTGTTTCGGCCACAATTTTCCATGCTGTTTCCTTTAAACCAACGTTTATGAAGCTGCATGGCCCTTATTATAAATTTCAGGATGTACTCGTACAACTTCAATTAGCATACTATCGTCAATAATTGACATTTTGATGATATGAAAACAAACACAAAATGACAGCTCTAAACACGAGGTGACAGTAACAACAATAATTCTAGCAGATCTGAGCCGAGAGCGTTGATTGGTTGAGGGAATCACGTGATTGGTGCCGGTGACGGAACGTGACGCAAAACCTAGACATTGGCAAGCTTTCACGTCACGTTAAGTTCTCATACATTACGTTAAGGTGATCGTAATTAGATACATATAAAATAGTGTGTTTGAACTTTTAAGTTACGTCACGTCACGTCACGTTGCGTTCTGTCCCGTCACGTTAAGTTCATCGTAATCCCGTCATAAATGGTTTACGCTTTCGCATTTGAAGATACAAATATCCAACCAACATAAAGAGCAATATTTGACAATGCATCACAGGATTCATTTTCTTATCACTGATGAATGACATAAAGAGAGATACACGTTCACGTTACGGCGATCGTAATAGCGCTTCTGTGCATTCGCGGAAATTGCACGTTAAGTTGCCTTCACGTCAGGTCACGTTCCGTTCCGTCCCGTCACGTCACGTTAAGTTCATCGTAATCCCGCCATAAGGGCTCTATTTCCTAAACGGTTATAGTTAGCGGCCTGAGCGTGACATTTTTGGATTCCTCGTACCTTTTACCTTCCGCTTACCTGTAAAGGAAGGTATTGGAATTATGCAAAAAATCGGGTAATGAGTTTTTAGTGGATGAGCACGAATTAGAGTCCTTACAACTCATTTTTGATAGTTTCCCGATTATGTCTGTATGTATGTGTGTGTGTGTGTGTATGTGTGTGGGTATGTATGTGGTCAAAGGGTGTTAGTCACATAACTCAAATACGAATTACCCAAAAAATTTGATATTTGGTATTTTACAATTGTATACGAATAGGAAGAGCTCATTAGATTTTGGTACAAATATCTTCACCGAAAGTGATATTTTTTGAAGATTGAAAAGATTAAGTGTAAAAAATTTCTATAAATTTGAATAAATATAGCATTTATTTGTAATAAGAATAAGAGGAAAAGTTATTTGCAATTTACGTTATAAAAAAATTGTCTTTATCTAGTAGCATTAAAGAACTGCAGTATAATTTAAAAAATAAATTTATCAAATAAAACGTTGAAATCTTGTAATCCATGTTCGGTTGATTTTTGTTTCTGCATAAAAAAAATTGTCAGATAAGACGGGTGACAAGTTGGCATACTAGCGCTATATAAGTCATAAGTAAGCTATTAAATGTAGTAACTGAACGGAGGATTGCTTCAACACAGAAGAGTTTTCTTGTGAATGAATCTTTTGATTCAGGTGATACTAATTTCTGTGTTTGAATATTTTAGATTTTTATTTGTATATTTTAAATGGGCACCCAGGGCCGCCGCGTGCGAGTGTGCAGGGCGTGCCCCGCACAAGGGCGGCTCATCAAGGAGGCGGCATTCTGGGTGAAAATTAAATTTTTATTTAAAAAAAAAAAATTAATTTTAATGTTTGACAATAATTTTCAAAATTAATTGTTTAAAAATTATTATTGTAATTATTAATTATGAATCTTAATTTATTTATATTTCTTCGTCTTCAATTTTATTACATAATCTTTTATCATACCTATACTGCACGTTATTGTCACTCATATAACAAATTCAACCTAACGTTAAACCGAGCGCTAAACTAACGATCTCTCTAATAAGATTCCGCAAAAATAGTTGACGTAGGGCCTTGAATTTATTGTCTACTGCAAGAGTCAGTACAATATTAATTATTGTGATCGGCCGATTACGCGAATGCTCGGTAAAAATTTAAGTTCCAGTCCTCCCCTGGTCACCAAATTTTCTTTATGAAGCATTATGACTTCAATAAAAATAAAGGTATACTGCTGAAAAAAATAAAACTTAGTCTTAGAGCCAGTGGCGGATGCAAGGGTGGGGCGATGCGACGACCTCTCTTTCATCTTTGTGACAATTTGTTCTTTAAAATTTAAAAAAATCGTTTCCTGACAAAATACAAGTACTTAAATAAATTTCCCAATTTTCATTTCATAATTTTTTTATTAATTTCTACTCGTGATAGAGAGAAGAGGGTGAAATATAATGTAATTTCCCCTTTATGGAAAAACTTAACTTTTAATGAACAGCCATTGACCTTGAACGCTATTTATTCTTTTTCTTTCAAAAACACTACCCAAAAGTACCTACTATTTCTAGATCCGGCACTGCTTAAAGCTCTAAACAGAAAAAAAGCAAATAACCTCTAAATGGAAATCTTGGCCGGCTCATTGAATAGTTGCAATTTCTAATAGGGGGCGGATTTATGAAATATTGCACACGGGCGGCTAACATCCACGCGGCGGCCCTGTGGGCACCAGATTGTACGTATACATTTCTGTTTAAAGTCTAGATATGGCGGAAGGTTGTGTGATGGCCACGTCAGATTTTTTATGTTAGGAACCACATTTTCAACGTTTCAGAGTCACTGCTTTAGCCGTAATTTAATTATTAATGTAAACACATCACTTTTTAAATGTGATTTTTTGACTTCTAAGGGCTCTATTTCCTAAACGATTAAAGTTAGTGGCCTGATCGTGACATTTTTGGATTCCTCGTACTTTTTTATGTTAGGAAACACATTTTCAACGTTGCAGAGTCACTGCTTTAGCCGTAATTTAATTATTAATGTAAACACATCACTTTTTAAATATGATTTTTTGACTTCTAAGGGCTCTATTTCCTAAACGTTTATAGTTAGCGGTCTGAGCGTGACATTTTTGGATTCCTCGTACTTTTTTATGTTAGGAACCACATTTTCAACGTTTAAGAGTCACTGCTTTAGCCGTAATTTAATTATTAATGTAAACACATCACTTTAAATGTGATTTTTTGACTTCTAAGAACTCTATTTCCTAAACGGTTATAGTTAGCGGTCTAAGCGTGACATTTTTGGATTCCTCGTACTTTTTTATGTTAGGAACCACATTTTCAACGTTTCAGAGTCACTGCTTTAGTCGTAATTTAATTATTAATGTAAACACATCACTTTTTAAATGTGCTTTTTTGACTTCTAAGGGCTCTATTTCCTAAACGGTTATAGTTAGCGATCTAAGCGTGACATTTTTGGATTCCTCGTACATTTTTATGTTAGGAACCACATTTTCAACGTTTCAGAGTCACTGCTTTAGTCGTAATTTAATTATTAATGTAAACACATCACTTTTTAAATGTGCTTTTTTGACTTCTAAGGGCTCTATTTCCTAAACGGTTATAGTTAGCGGTCTGAGCGTGACATTTTTGGATTCCTCGTACATTTTCAACGTTTCAGAGTCACTGATTTAGCCGTAATTTAATTATTATAATTAAAATTAGTTAGTATGTGACAAAAATGTTTTCTTAAGACTAATATGTTTGTGTTTGTTTGTTACAGGAACCCGGGAATCGATCTTAATCTTCTGGAATCTTCTTCGAAGAGAACCAAGTCCCAGAGACCCGCCGAGTCACTAGGATATCCAAATAATAAATAATCTGTTATAAATTATGTTTTATTTTATAGTATACTGTAATTATTATGTATATTCTATTTAATAAATATATTACATTATTGTTTTATCATTAAATTATGTTTTATTTAACCCTTTTAATCATAAACCTCCAAACGAGCTTAGTGCTGCCATCTCTTGGTAGTGACGTCACAAGTTTTGAGCAGAGGGTCCAAAAAATGAGCTGCTAATTAAAAATTATACTAAGAAATTAGAGTGAATTTATATAATTTTTTTACCTCCAACAAGTTATGTTATCCTGGTACCAAATCGGCGATTTCAGATGAATTTTTCTTAGTTTTCAGTGACAAATTTTTAATGATTTTTTGATCTCCATCAAGTTATGTTATCCTGATACTAATTTTGTGATTTTGAGTTGAAAAATTTTCAAAACCGAAGCTGATTTGGCTAAGTTAGTATGAGGATAACATAACTTGTTGGAGATGAATTTTTTGATCTCCAACAAGTTATGTTATCCTGATACTAACTTGACCAATTCAGTGAACTCGAGCTTCGGTTTTGAAAAATTTTCAACTCAAAATGACAAATTTGGTATCCGGAGAACATAACTTGTTGGAGATCAAAAAAATCATTAAAAATTTGTCACTGAAAACTGAGAAAAATTCATCTGAAATCGCCGATTTGGTATCAGGATAACATAACTTGTTGGAGGTCAAAAAATTAATATAAATTCACTTTATTTTCTTGGAATAATTTTTAATTAGCAGCTCATTTTTGGGACCCTCTGCTCAAATCTTGTGACGTCACTACCAACAGATGGCGGCACTAGTATCGTTTAGACAAAATGTTAAATTAAACGCTATATAACGGGACGCAGGACTAGGATAGGTTGTTTTATAACTATAATAAAGCAAATTTCTTACTTTAACAAAATTATTTATTTATTTAAAATAATGCAAGCAACAAAATTAATATATTTACTGACTAACTTGAATAAACACTGTTCATTTTTCTTACTTTGAACATATACATTAAATACAACACAAGTGTATTATTTGTTACAATATAATAAATTAAATGACTTGCCCTGTAAGAAATACAATAAATGATTAGTTACATTTTGTTATGTTACATCACAATAGAATTTTATTGCCAAATGTAATTACAAATCAATATTGTAATAAGTCCATTTATATTGATAACTCACAGTATATGAGGCTGCCACACCCAAGCTGGATGATAGGCGAAATAGGTACGTATGTTTTATATACAATTGTATCAAAGATTAAGTTGCATATGGCAATGTCTAAAAAAATTAAAGGAGTGGAGAAAAGAACCCAACACGCAACCAACCAACATGGTTCTTTTCTCCACTTCTCCACATAAATGGCCATGTACATAATTCATAAAAGGACCATTAAACAAGGAACAAACCGCACACATATTTTAGTAGTGACATTTCCTATCTGAGTTTAATATTGACCGCGGGTGATTTTAACTTGATACCCAAGAACAACCGATGTTGCTCTACAAATGCAAATATCGTGAGGTGTCCTGCCGACCTCGCGTGGGCTTGTTACCGCTTAGGAACGCGATGCAGAGAACCCGCCACGCCTTGCTCTAACCTCATGCGAAATGCAATCACTGGGAAGCCGCTGAGAGGAGGCCTTAGGATTTCCGGAAGCATACAACCGACGCCACCGTCTCTAATCGTATAGAGGGCGTACACCGAGAGTCTGTGCGCACAACGGAGCGCACACAGCCCCTTGTCCTTTACTGTAAAGGACTACGAACAAAAAACAAATCATCTAAAAAATACAAATTTTAAATGCAACCCTAACCTGTGGGTGTTGTTTAGTAAACCAATAGAACATGGAAAACAAACAACTAAAAACAAAGCTATCACCCCAATTATAAAATACTTTAATCGATAATAATGTCACTAATCTCAATAAAATTCTGTATAACCCGTAAATCTGTACTATTAAAGTAATAGTAGTTAAATGTGGACGGTTTATTCCTTGTCAACTTTTTGCTTACTTAAACCTAAGTTTGAAATATGATAGGTGAAATACTAGTGACTTTGACCTAGGTATCCAGCTCCACCCAATATTTAACATTTACCGCGCGCGCTTTTTAATTCTAACCCCAAGAACAACCGATTGTTGTTCTTGTACAAATTTCGTGGGACCTTGCCGATCCCCGGATGAGTGCTTAGAACGCAGTAGACAGCCAGGGAAAGACTTTCCACGGTCTATCACCACCTTCATGCTCAGGATTGCCGGGATGGATTCAGTTTTGCATTCTAGTGACTCAATTCATCCGAGCTATCGAAGGCTGACTGACCTAAACCCTACGAGCTGCTACATCCCGACTCCCCGTGGAGTGCACCGAATCCCTCGTCGATCCTTACACGTGCAAGGACGTACGGTTCGAAGTCATCTGCGACCAAGTACTATACTGCCCGCCAATGACTCACCGACCACAACATAGACTTATTGGTTCCATCTTGCCCCCTGGCGTCTAAGCCATCCGAGGCACGATGACGGAAGCGCCAGGAGGTTGGGGTGCCAAAAGCGGTCTATGCAGGGTGTACCGTGCCCTCGTCGGCCCTTCAACGGAAGGACATGCAAACAAATACAAATACTAAAATGCGGTTTAACGGTTCCTATTGGCTCTAAGCCATTCCCAGCCCCCAACCCACTCTAGTTGAATTTACTGTGTGGCATTGTCCTAAGTACATCATTGTACATAATTTTGAGTTACCCGGTCGCTGATTGATTCTAACCCTGAAGAACAAGCCGGCCTAGTGTTGTTCTTATGCTCAAAAGTTTACGTGGGACGTCTTATCCGATTCCCCGTAGTTTACCGCTTAGTTACACGCTATTCCAGTGTTTACCATTACGCCTAGCCCACAACGACGTACGCACTATGTCCTGGTCAGATTTAGCATATTCGCTAGGCGGACTACGACTGCCTTTGACATACCTAGCGAATGAACCTTCCGACAGCGCGCACCGACTCGATAGCCGCAGGTAAACATCGACTGGCTTCCCGTCACCACATCCGCTAATACCGTACATACACTAAGGAGTCGTCCATCACTGAAGCAAGGGCGAGGCGTCCGCTTGCAGCTGCGCTTGGATTCGCTTAGATATGCAGAGAGTATGGTAGGGTACCGCTCCAACGTTGCCCCCATACACGAGTACGGGAGGGTACAAAACTAGACCTGCATGCTGCCGCACACATGTCTAGCAAAGCCAAAAAAAGTTCTAACGTCGTCAAGTTAAAAGCAAGCTATATAAGATAGCAAGCCCCTAACTATACTAATCCCAATTTCAAATCTAATTCAATTCAAATCAATGCCACACCTAATTGCAAAAGAATAATTCGCGAACCGAAATTTTTATGTCACTGTAAGTTATTTCACCTACCAAAATTTCCTAAGTCTAAATGGACCTGTACATAATTCATTAAAGAAAGAGATACATGCTGTCTGCTGTTTCGAAGCTGCCAGTTACTTCAAATTAATTCATTTGTTATTATTCAACAGTCTACAACATTCAATTTATAAAAAAATAATTCTGCTCAAATTGTCATCATTATGTTCGCAACTTAATGTTAAGTATCTGGCAACAACGAATTTATGCATCGCTTCTTGGTTCTTTATTTATTGTATTGTCACATTAACATCTTACATTTTATTTGCAGTTTCAAATGCATCTCTTTCTTTATTTTGTTCGTTGAAAAAGGACCATTGAACAAGAAGTAAACCACATATATTTTGCACTAGTGACATTTTCTTTTTAAGTTTAATATTGACCGCAATTGATTTTAACTTGAACCCAAGAACATGACAAACAAAACAACCAAAGGCAAAGCTAACACCCCAATTAAAATTATTTTAAAATAAATACTAATGTCACTAGTTTAATCAAAATTCCGTTGATCCCTTAATCTGTACTACTAAAGTACTAATAAAATAAAGACGATGTGGTTTACTCCTTGCTAACTATTACCTAAGTTAAAATTAATTGTTGAGATCATATTCACATCGTCATTGGGAATTGAACCCAAGACTGTGCTGCCTGTATTCATTTCCAATCTCAACATTATTATCAAAGATAGAATATTCAGTCTTTATTATTTATGTAAAGTATTATTTCGAGTTAAAGAATGATTCACGCAAAGGGAAAAGACTGGCAAAACTATCTTTGATAATTAACTTATCACTAAGTCTCTGGAAGGCTGCTGGAGTTGATGTCGCCTGCAGAAAGTCCCACGATGGATGTTGAAGTTGTTCAGTGTAATCCCTCGACGACTCTCGTGGTTGATGTCATGTGCAGAAAATTCTTCCATGTCCTTGGCTTGATCACATCGAATACCTAGGAACCACAAATCATTTATTTACCATTTGATAAACACTATTTGCTTATCCTGCAAATATTAATTATTTTATACAGGAAATATCCATCAGTTGACGGCTGGTAACCGCAAACACGATAAAAATATATATCTATACCGATAACTCACAATATGTGAGGCTGCCGCACCCTAATTGGGTGAAAGGCGTGATAGATTATGTATGTAATTAATATTATATTAGTTTGTCTTTGTTTCCTCGATTTAACCTCGGTTTATTATCTGTATTTGTATTTTTTTTTCTATTTTGTTCACTATATTTAGTCAATGTACATTTGCAATGTTGTAATATTATTCTGTAAATGGGTTCTAAGCCTGTTGAATAATAACAATAAATAAATGTAATGTTTTAAGATTCAATATTGAAATTGAAATAAAATAGTCTAAATTGGATGCATAGCTGAAAGTGCTAATGACCGACTGTTTAGTTTCAGATCAAATTTCAATTTACTGCACAAAAATCTATCCTGTAGTGTACTCTCCACAGTCATGAGTGAGTTACCTACCTGCTGGTAAGTGCACACACGGTAAAACATAATATCCATACTGATGACTCGCATATGTGAGGCTGCCGTACCCAACTTGGGTAAAAGGCACGACAAAAATAGAGTAAAGAAACTTACCGAAAAAATATTCTCCCATGTCTTTTGAAGGCCGCTACAACTGCTCCTGCTTCCTTAGAAGATAACATGACACTTGGATAAGTCATCTATTCATATGACAACCTCGAACACCTAGAAAACACAAATATATTAGTAACATTTATCGCACAGTTCATGCTGTCACACCCATATTAAATAAGAACAATAAGTTAAACATCTATTTCACAAAGTAAATGCCAATAATTCTCTTATTTAAGTGATTTGTAAAATAAACTATAATATACGAGCTCCGTCTCATTGAAGTTGGCCAATACGTAAACAAGTCGTTTTTTGTTGTACATAAGTTTAAATAAAAATACAAGTATAATGTACTGTATCTAATATTTATTGAAAATTGCAATACATTTTACACAATCTCAAATCAAATCAACAGTCGAAACTATGGAACCAAATAAAAAAATAATTTGAAACATTGTCCTATGCACGAACAATCAAAGAATTTTTCTGCAGAAAAGTATGTTTAGGACTTGTAGATACTATGCCACAACGAATTGAAACAGTTTAAAAATTAAGGTGGAGTTACACAGGGGTAAAGTCGTTTATAGTAATTAGAGGAAACAACAAAAATATATGCTAGTTATATACTTTATTATCTAAGTTATATTTAAAGTTTAATTTACTAAAATATATTAAAGGTATATTTTAAGTGCATGTAACTTTAAATATAAACTTAGAGAATAAAGTATACAGCTTTCAATTTTTTTTATTGTTTGCTCTAATTACTATAAACGACTTTACTCTTATGTAACTTCACCTTAATTTTTAAAACTATTTTAATTCGTTGTGGCACAGTATCTACAAGTCTTAAACAATACTTTTCTAAAGAAAAAAATCTCAAATATTCTACAGTTTGTGCCACAATTCTTTGATTGTCTGTGCATAGGACGATTTTTCAAAAAAAAAAATTTATTCGGTTCCATAAAGTTTCGACTACTGATTTGAGATTGTGTAAAATATATTGCAGTTTTCAATGAATATAAGATATAGTACATTATACTTGTATTTTGATTTTTATTTAAACTTTTGTACACCAAAAACGATTCTTTTTACATATGGGCCATATGCACAAAAACCTCCGCTATAGTGTACTCTCCAGTTATGAGTGAGTGAGACTGGCAACCGCACACACGGTTAAACATATGCCTAAACCGATGACTCACATTATGTGAGGCTGCCACACTTAAATTAAGTGAAAGCATTGAGTCACTTTTCAATCTGTAGTATTTATACTGATGTTCGCAGTGACCTGTGAGGCTGCCACACTCAAGCTGAGTAAAAGCATAGTTTCAAATGGAATATGCAAAGTAAAAATGAGAAACTTACGTGATACGTTGTAGCACCAGATGATGTTTCCCCTCCTAGAGACTTCAATTGTAGAATTTCAAACCAAAGAATCTTCAAACTTTGTACATTGAGTCCAAATTAATCTGTAACAATAACAAACATTTAGATTCATATAAACTGCACTAAATAACGACAAATGTGGTGTGCTCTCCAGTAACAATTATGAGTGAGTTATTGGCTGATAATCGCACACACACAATATATTATGTATACGGAGTGATTCACCCGTCGTCATGCTTTTATTTTATATTTTTATAGTGCTATTGAAGTTATAGAGTAAAACTCTTCGGTTAAAATGTATTTAATACATTATCTATCTATATTATATTCATTTGTATACAGAATGTTCCATTTGAGCGCAATAAAATGAAACTTTATATTTCTTAATGGAACACTTATAAATATTTATTGATTTTGATAGCAAAGTAGATATTCCCTTAAAAAAGTAATGTAGTGAAGTGTATAACTTTATAAATGAAGAAGTTATTAATGTTTTTTCGTTCAATGATGCGTAATTGAGTATGTATCATGTTGCTATTATCAAATAAATCGATGGATTAATTTATTAATTGTTTCGAATTCAAATAACGCTGACTAGCTGTCAAATTATTTATATTTTTTTTGTGCCAAATTTCTATGACATTCGTCAAGTATGAATATCATATTAACCATTTCATCTTTACTACAATTTGTATTCATTTTCACTTTAACAAAGATAAAGTGTCAATAATTTGACAGTTTGATTATTAAGAAAATTATCCATCGCTTTGTTAATTGTAATGTGATACAAACTTATCATTGAGCGAATAAACGTTGATAACTTCTTCATTTATAATTTTAGACAGTTTACGACATTACTTTTATGAAGAATAGTATATTACTTTACTAGTGGGAGAAGTAAAATACTTCTGTCACAAGTGTCTGATTGGCCACGAGCAAAGCGAGTGGCCAATCAGGACACGAGTTACAGGAGCATTTTACTTCTCCCACTTGTGAAGTACGCTATTTTTCCTCACAGTGAGGAAAAATATATTTTGCTATCAGAATCAATTAATATTTATAGGTAGTGCCATTAGGAAATTTAAAGTTGCATATTATTGCACTCCAATGGAATACCCTGTATACAAATGAATATGGTACGTAGTTATACAATGATCTACCAAATACATTTTATTTAAAAAGTTACACTATGACTTCAAATAACACTAAAAAATATAAAAAAAGGATAGACCGATGAATCACCCTGTATATCTACACCGATGACACATTATGTGAGACTGCCACACCCAATCTGAGTAAAAAGCTTTCAGTTAACTGCACAAACATGTTACCTGTAGTATACACAGAGTGAGTTGACGGACAGTAAGAGCATTGAGTCACTTTTTGTTCTGTAGTATCAATACTGATGTTCACAGTGACCTGTGAGGCTGCCACACTCAAGGTGAGTAAAAGCATCATGTTCCAAATGGAATACACAAAGTAAAAATTAGAAACTTACGTGTTGAACTGGTGAACGAGATGTTCCTTGTCCTAGAGACAGTAGACTCCAACAGTAGAATTTCAAACCAAAGAATCTTCAAACTTTGTCCAAATTAATCTGTAACAATAACAAACATTTAGATTCATATAAACTGCACTAAATAACGAAAAATGTTCACTGTGGTGTGCTCACCGCACATTTAAATAATGACTAATGTGTGCAATTCTTGAGAAAACACATCAACAGTAGAGATGAACAATTTTCAAGGCGGGATAATTTCCTCAGGCAATTTTACAACTAGAACCACATTTTCGCGAATTTTCTACGACAATTACATGTCTCTTTCGTGCTACCATTGAAATAAGGGGGCACTAGTCGAGACAGCATAATATTTTAAAGGATTTTTACCCCAGTAATAAAATTTTCACGAATTTTCTATAATAAATAATATAACAACAGCAGTATTGCCCAACAGTGGAGGAGGATAATGTTTGAGCTCAGAATCGGCTTCCCCAAGAAATTTTACCCCTGACTACAAATTTTCGCGACTCTTCTACGATTATTAACAGATAAATCATAAAGTATTTAAAAATAATGGCGGCTGAACATATTGTAGCAGCCATTTCAATTATAAATGTCAAAATATCTACTCTATAATCTCAAATATAAATAGTATATTACTTTACTAGTGGGAGAAGTAAAATACTTCTGTCACAAGTGTCTGATTGGCCACGAGCAAAGCGAGTGGCCAATCAGAACACGAGTTAGAGCAGCATTTTACTTCTCCCACATGTGAAGTACGATATTTTTCCTCACTGTGAGGAAAACAAGTGTACCCGTGACTTGGGACTCACTCATTGAGCTACGACATTGAAATTGTGGTTCTTAATGTAGAAATGTCAGAGGAATGATGATTTAAAAAATGCTTACATGATTGCTTGAAGATCTGAAGGTGTTGATTCAAAGTTGACTGTTGAAGTTGATATTTCCCGAAGGCTACTGCAGATGAATGTTGAAGTTATTGTGGGAAGTAAATGGTCGGGAATGGTCGTTGAAGTTATTGTCCAGTAAAGTCTCTCGTCTTTGATGTCAGGTGCAGAATATTCTTCTACGTCCTTCGAAGACTGTTGAAGTCATTGTCCACATACCTCCTTGCAAATTATATGCTCGAATACCTAGGAACCACAAATCATTTATTTACATTTGATAATTACTAAATAAATATTATTTTATACAGGAATATCTGCTCAAATATTACACCTGTGGTGTACTTTTCACTAACAAACATTTAGATTCATATAAACTGCACTAAATAATGAAATACTCCACTGTGGTGTGCTCTCTAGTAACAATTATGAGTGAGTTATTGGCTGATAACCGCGCACACACAATATAATGTATACTGAGTGATTCAACCGTCGTCATTCGTTTATGTTATTTTTTATAGTGCTATTGAAGACATGGAGTATATTTCTTAATGGAACACCCTATAAATATTTATTGATTTTGATAGCAAAGTAGATATTCCCTTTAAAAAGTTAATGACTTCTTCATTTATAATTTTAGACAGTTTACTACATTACTTTTTTGAAGGAAATCTTTTTTTGCTATCAGAATTAATAAATATTTATAGGATATTCAGTTAGGAAATATAAAGTTGCATATTATTACACTCAATGGGGACTTAAAGTGGCGCTAGTGTTCCAGACCCAAGAACTAAAATTTTTACCCTCTCCATATATTTGACGTTTTAAATATCAGATATCAGATGTTTGTATTTTGAATTTTTAAATTTATAATATGCCATGAATGAATTACATTCCATTATTAATTTCTATTTACTACCATACACCGCTCTGTTTATAATACTTGTTTACATTATTTGACTTTTCAAATACACGCGTGATATGACACAATGTGTGTGCGTTCATATATCACATTTTTTGGGACTGGAACACGGCTGCCATCTAGAATAGTTTGGCCTGTAAGCCCCCATTGGAACAGCCTGTATACAAATGAATATGGATGACCGATGAATCACTCTGTATATCTATACCGATGACCCACATTATGTGAGACTGCCACACCCAAGCTGAGTAAAAAGCTTTCAGTTAACTGCACAAACATGTTTCCTATAGTATACTCAGACCTCAGAGTGAGTTGACAGATAGTAAGTGCATTGAGTCACTTTATGATCTGTAGTATCTATACTGATGTTCACAGTGACCTGTGAGGCTGCCACACTCAAGGTGAGTAAAAACATCATGTTCCAAATGGAATACACAAAGTAAAAATTAGAAACTTACGTGTTGAACTGGTGATCAAGATGTTCCTTGTCCTAGAGACAGTAGACTCCAACAGTATAATTTCAAACAAAAGAATCTTCAAACTGTGTACATGAAGTCCAAATTAATCTGTAACAATAACAAACATTTAGATTCATATAAACTGCACCAAATAACGAAAAATGTCCACTGTGGTGTGCTCTCCGCACATTTAAATAATGAGTTAAAAAAACATAATGACTAATGTGTGCAATTCTTGAGAAAACACATCTACAGTAGAGATGAATTTCCTCAGGCAATTTTACACCAAGAACCACATTTTCGCGAATTTTCTATGACAATTACATGTCTCTTTCGTGCTACCATTGCAATAAGGGGGCACCAGTAGAGACAGCATAATATTTTAAAGGATTTTTACCCCAGTAACAAAATTTTCACGAATTTTCTACGATAAATAATGAAGTAAATAATATAACAATGAAATGCCTCATATGTACTACCTCTGGAGGAAGACAGCAGCGTAATATGGGCCCAACAGTGGAGGAGGATAATGTTTGAGCTCAGAATCGGCTTCCCCAGGAAATTTTACCCCTGACTACAAATTTTCGCGGCAGTTCTACGATTATTAACAGATAAATCATAAAGTATATAAAAATAATGGCGGCTGAACATATTGTAGCAGTCATTTTAATTATAAATGTCAAAATATCTACTCTATAATCCCAAATATAAAACAAGAGTACCCGTGACTTGGGAATCACTCATTAAGCTACGACATTGAAATTGTGGTTCTTCATGTAGAAATGTCAGAGGAATGATAATTTAAAAAATGCTTACATGATTGGTTGAAGATCTGAAGATGTTGATTCCAAGTTGACTGTTGAAGTTTATGTCCAGTGAAGTCTCTCGTCTTTGATGTCATGTGCAGAATATTCTTCTACGTCCTTCGAAGACTGTTGAAGTCATTGTCCACATACCTCCTTGCAAATTATATGCTCGAATACCTAGGAACCACAAATCATTTATTTACATTTGATAATTACTAAATATTATTTTATACAGGAATATCTGCACAAATATTACACCTGTGGTGTATTTCTCACTAACTATGAGAGAATCTAAAATAATTATTTTATATATTGATTCAACCTTGTAAAGTTTAAACTGTAAACAGAATAATTAAATTCCAAGTTGGTTTGTAGAATTACATAATATTCAATAACATGGAATAAATCATGTTCAATAATAATGTTTTGTTCTGTAGTATCTATACTGATGTTCACAGTGACCTGTGAGGCTGCCACACTCAAGGTGAGTAAAAGCATCATGTTCCAAATGGAATACACAAAGTAAAAATTAGGAACTTACGTGTTGAACTGGTGAACGAGATGTTCTTTGTCCTAGACACAGTAGACTCCAACAACAGAATTTCAAACCAAAGAATCTTCAAACTTTGTACATGAAGTCCATTAATCTGTAACAATAACAAACATTTAGATTCATATAAACTGCACTAAATATTAAATAACGAAAAATGTCCACTGTGGTGTGCTCTCCGCAAATTTAAATAATGACTAATGTGTGCAATTCTTGAGAAAACACATCAACAGAAGAGATGGATAATTTTCAAGGTGGGATAATTTCCTCAGGCAATTTTACACCTAGAACCACATTTTCGCGAATTTTCTACGACAATTACATGTCTCTTTCGTGCTACCATTGCAATAAGGGGATACCAGTAGAGACAGCATAATATTTTAAAGGATTTTTACCCCAGTAATAAAATTTTCACGAATTTTCTATAATAATATAACAAAGAAATGCCTCATATGTACTACCTCTAGGGACAACAGCATAATATGAAGCCCAACAGTAGAGGAGGATAATGTTTGAGCTCAGAATCGGCTTCCCCTGGAAATTTTACCAGACTACAAATTTTCGCGACAGTTCTACGATTATTAACAGATAAATCATAAAGTATATAAAAATAATGTCGGCTGAACATATTGTAGCAGCCATTTTAATTATAAATGTCAAAATATCTACTCTATAATCCCAAATATAAAACAAGAGTACCCGTGACTTGGGAATCACTCATTGAGCTACGACATTGAAATTGTGGTTCTTAATGTAGAAATGTCAGAGGAATGATGATTTAAACAATGCTTACATGATTGCTGAAGATCTGAAGATGTTGATTCCAAGTTGACTGTTGAAGTTTATGTCCAGTGAAGTCTCTCGTCTTTGATGTCATGTGCAGAATATTCTTCTACGTCCTTCGAAGACTGCTGAAGTCATTGTCCACATACCTCCTTGCAAATTATATGCTCGAATACCTAGGGACCACAAATCATTTATTTACATTTGATAATTACTAAATATTATTTTATACAGGAATATTTGCACAAATATTACACCTGTGGTGTATTCCTCACTAACTATGAGAGAATCTAAAATAATTATTTTATATATTGATTCAACCTTGTAAAGTTTAAACTGTAAACAGAATAATTAAATTCCAAGTTGGTTTGTAGTATTACATAATATTCAATAACATGGAATAAATCATGTTCAATATGAAATTTTGAGTTATAAGTGTAAATAATTATCTGAAGAATCTTACCTTCCATGTTTGGGTGCGGAGCACCTCGTACTGGATTTCCAGGTTGATGAAATGGTAATGGGCTGCAAATCTGTAACAAAAAATATGTTCATTATTACACAACAGTTTTACAACTTTAAAAACGTACTTTATAAATGTAAATAAACACTTATTCAACAGTAAAATCATGTAGATATTGGTGGATATTATTTAAAAACAGCACTAAACATCACAGTTTTAACAATGAACTGCTTCAAATGGCATCTTTTCTACTATGAATATGAATAAATCGACAAACTTATTCCTAGAACGCGTTAACAAACAGATTCGTGCAGGCAATGTTGATGAACACCTGCTGGTTACGAAACATTATGACGGGGTATTACGTCATCGCACTGAACCTATTTGTGTTGGTAAACGCTGTTCATAATATTTGAAAAATATAATTTAATTATTATTTCTAAAAACAATTAAAATATACAACAACGTTATGGTCAACAATTGAATAAAAATAGTCTTGTTAAAAAACAATCAATTTATATTTTACAGCAACAATAAAATAAATAATTACGATACATTTCAATTGTTGAATACTTATTATTATTATTGCTACCAAACACAGTTGTTTTGTAAACAATAACAATTTTTCAACAAAATAATATTTCATAATTATTTAATAGGTACATTGTTGCAAAATAAAAATTGATTGTTATTTTAACAATTATTATTATTCCATTATTGGAATAAACATTGCTGCTCATTTAATGAGTTATGCTATAACTGATTTTTAAAACAATAATTTTAATGCAACTAACATGATGTATTTGTTTATCTAATAAAAAAGCTAATTTAATGTTAAATTATTATAAAAATATTACTTTAGCCCAACATTTTCGTATAAAAGAAACGTAATCAAAAGCAATGTATAAGTAGATGCTGAAGAAATGTACTACTTTTTATATTCAATCATCCAGCTCTATTATTGATTTAATCGCGATACAAACATAATATCGAGTATTTCTCGTACAGTACAAATCTCATTTTACCTGATATTTCTGAGGAGAATCACTTTTCACTACATATTTTTGTATTTTAATTGGAACGTAAAAGATAACACCAGCTCGCCATTTTGTGATCTTGCAAGAGAAAGAAAAATAAACGCTTCACATCGTTTACGCTTGGCGCATTCTGCGCAAGCGCACTAAGTTCACGTCGATTAAATATAGAGGCGCCAATTACAAAGCATATTTTAAAAAAGCTAATTAATTTAGCAATATCATATTTAGATTATTATGACTTTTATTAATAATATTTTATACCAAAAACGCAAGTTAATCAATACTTCATTCTATTTTAACTGCAAATGGCCCTTGTGGCGTACTGTCCACTAATAACCATGACTGCGTTGACGGCTGATAACCGCACACATGATAAAACATTTTTATACCTAATTCGCATTGTACCCAAGTCAGGTAAAAGGTGTGATAGATTATGTAGTATTACTTAGAGAGCCGTAATATAAAATCATACCTGATTTTACTACTTGCCAGAAATTACTTTTTGTATTAATTCAAGTCAATTAAATAAGTAAAAAGCTGGTAACCACACATATATCTTAATAAACTAATAAATTGTGATGGATACCTTTTCCTGAGACGTTCTAGCAGCAAAACATATAAGTAGACAATATAATAATAAACTTTATTGCAAAATACATGTATATATAAAACCATTTCCTTAAATATAAAAATATTTACAACTTAGACTTTAAGCTCCCCATTAGCTTTTCCAATTTCATGGCCTTTTGCAGATTACCTGAAATTTTCAGCTTTCCCATCATATACGCCGTAGCGGGTTTGAGTTTTCCTGAGAACATGTCGAAGAAGTTCTTGCTGTCCATCGTTAACACAGCATCCGGTTTGTCGGGGGCGCCACCTTGCCCGCATTTTCCACTTCCGGATTTTAAATCGACGAACCATTTGCCGGCTTCCGCCCCTGTCAGAGAAAACTCGTACACTGCCTGAGTTTTAGAGACCAATTCTTCGGTCAAAGTTGTTTGTATTTTATCGAAAAGTGCTCCGACTTTTCCTGGCGAGGCCGCAGACTGTGAAGAAGATGAAGAGGAGGATTTAGTTTGAATCATGTTCGAATCGCCCTCCGGATGGTCCAAAAAGAAGTCCAACATCAGTTTGTCTTTATTTTCTACAAAAAATATTTAGGTCAGTTATAAGCGAGTACAAAAATAGTATATGCAACTATTATCAGGTGATTGTGTTATCTCACCTTTATGGCACGCATAATCGTCCAAATTACTAACTCCAGCCTTTTTCAAAACTTCTTCGTCAATTAAAAATTCGCCGGTCACACTTTCAGGGTCTTGTGACATAATAGCATAAGCAGCATCGGCAACAATGTCTGGTTTTCTACTCCATTTACTAGAATCCGGTCCAGTAAGCATTTCAATAGCTGCCGTGTGAATTGCTACAAAAAAGACAATTAAAATGTTTTTTTAAGTTAGGGTTCATTGTCATTTTCGTACCTGTTTTTGGCCACAGAGCATTTACAGCAATGTTGAATGGTTTTAATTCTGTCGCCATTCCTAAAACGCACATAGACATACCATATTTTGCCATGGTGTACGCCACATGGTTGGCAAACCATTTTGGGTTCATGCTTAAAGGTGGCGAAATGTTTATAATGTGGGCATGTTTACTTTTTTTTAAATGTGGAAGACATTCTTTGGATCTAAAACATGAGTGTGTTAAGACGCATTTCTTGCTACAAAATGTTGTTACTATTGTTTTGAAAATAGCCTCATTCACATAAGCATTTAGTTTGAAGATTTACATTTATATTTACGTTTAGGGCAGTTTAAAATCATATAATTAAATACGAGTATTCTCACGTTCCATATTCAAGCGCTGTGAATGGTCGTATTTAGTTAGATGTATTCAAATGTTCTTAAATGTAAACATAAAAGTATCTTATATTTTGTTGGTTGTGCTTCACGGCAATAGAATTAAATTTACGAAAAATCTTGTTGTATTTTGTTAAATAATTTCTAAAATTACTAAATAGACGAGTTTTAGATAATTTTTTATGGTCAACTATTTAAAAAAATCTCTATAGCCGTCGTCCGACTAATGTATATTTCAAAATAAAAATGTAATTTATGTGTATTAATAAACGTATAGATTAGATTATAATATAATAAAAATTTGCTTTGTTTTGCTTATTGACGTCACAACAATTTATAATTTACATTTATCGATTCAAGTTTAAAAATATTTATAGCCTCATTTACATAAACATTTAATTTTTTGTTTACTTTTTTAAGAAAGTATGAATACATTTAACTAAATTTGAACATTTACAGTTCTTGAAAGTGGGAAGTGTGAATGCTTATATTTAATATTCATAAACGTAAACATAAATGTAAACCCTACTTTCCACTTTCTAGCACTAAAGTTTGAATCCTCCAATCTTTAAGTTTATGTTTACCACTTACTAAAGCTATTTTAAGTTTATGCTATGAATGCTATGTTTCTTAAACTTAAATAATAAATGTAAACCTTCAAACTAAATGCGTATTTGAATGTAGCTAATGATTCTTGATATTTCTAGGTACATAAACGTTGCGCTTCTAAATAAAAGAATCGTCAATGAATCTGTGTTAGAAGCTTTTAGTATAACTTACACTAAGAATGTTCCTCTGGTGTTGATGTTATGCATGAGGTCGTATCTTTTCATGTCAGTTTCTTCTGTTCCAGTTAAAGAAATGGCAGAAGCATTATTGACAAGGATATCAATGCCTCCGAACTTGCTGATGGCTTGATCAACGGCATTTTTCACTTGGTTTTCATCTCTGATGTCAACAATGCAAGGAAGACATTTTCCTCCAGCCTGCTCGACTGAATATTGGTGTAAATGAATGAAATATGTTGTGTTTAAAGTGTTATTTTACCTTCTTTAGCAGCACTGTAAATAGTACCGGGTAGTTTAGGATGGGGCTCCGCTGTTTTAGCAGCGATTACGATGTTCGCCCCATCTCTAGCTGCTTTTAAGGCGATTGCTTTTCCGATTCCTCGACTAGCTCCAGTTATAAAAATAGTACGGCCGGCTAGTTTACTACAATTAATGTTGATAAGCTAATACGCCTAGTCATTCAATCATTAAAATGAATTACTTACCCTGTGTTTATCATGATTGTTGAAATATGGAGGATTTGTAAACGTAACTAAATTATAAACGTAATCTAAATGACTAAAAGTAAAGTCCACGGCCGTTCCCGTTATATTTACAGTGGACAGTGAACCTCTTGATCTGTTGTCAAATTACAACTGTCAGCCGCTGAGGTATTTGTGCGTTCAGATACTCGTCGAAGACCAAAGTCCAACAAATAATCAAAGTCCATTTTATAATTTTAAATTACTCTTGAAACTACTACAATCATATTAAGATAGCCACCCATTTAAGCCGGGGCCAGACTAGAACAGAACTTTTTCTACAAATATGTTCGTGTTCATTTCGAACACGAAACAAATTCCAACAAATAATTATTCAAAGTAAATTTGTAATTTTAAATTACACTCAAACTGTAGAAGATAACCACGACTAAAACAGAATATTTTCCACGAAGTGTTCATGTTTATTTCGTTGTGATCGCGTCCAGATATGAACGCGAACATGGAGCAAAATTGAACACGAACACGTTCGCGAACATGTTTACTCTGTAGCTGTTGTTCGATGCGAATGTTCGCAACGACGTCCAAACTACATCCGCAAAATAAGAGATGACCGGACTTATGAATTTTAAATTGGTAAACAATATTAATCGAGCGGACATAGATTATCAGCAAACCGCTTCGCTATCTTGAAATAGTGTATAAAGAAGTCGTCCAGCTCGGTTTTTCTCTTGACTCAGTTGCATTCAGTCGAGTAATAAGTTGGCGAACTTTGAATCAGCTCTGTATAGAACATAGGCACATTATTTCTCTCCCTGATCGCTCTGACTGTATGAATAGTACTGTCCGTGCAGTCAGAGTTGGCCGGTAAGAAAAAGAATGTGCCTATGTTCTACACAGAGTTACCGTTCACCAAAACACAACTAAGCCAAGAGAAAAACGGAAAAAAAACTATTTCAATGTAGTGAAGCTCGATTAATATTGTATACCAATTTGAAATTTTTAGTCCGACCATAACATCCTTTGAAGTGACGGGTAAAAACTGAAACTGGAGGATCGCAGCCGAACAGAACATCGAACAAAATGTGTTCGCAAAATGTTCTGTTCTAGTCTGGACCCGACTTTAAACATGTACGAATATAAAATTTTATTTTATACAACAATTACAATAAAATAATATTATTAAACAAAGGAAAATTCATTGCAACAATTAACTAAAAGAACAATGGATGTATGCTTTTCAAAGTGAGATGTTTCCTACATTTTGGGCACTTTTTGGTAGTTTTTATAACAGTTTTAATGCACATTGCACAAAAAATATGTCCACACATAGTCGACATGATCTCACATTTATTAAATTCTTCCATACAAACCGGACAGGAGCCTAAGCTGGGTCCTTTTATTGGGGAATCCGCACTATTTTGCGACAGTTCATCATCGTCAATGTTTATAACTTCTGAAATGATTTTAGGGACGATTGGGGAGTCAGTAATTTCGATGATGCTGTCGTTGATGACATTTTGATGCCTGGTTCTGCGTGTTTTCACGATGTTTCTGTTGGAGTTCACTAGGGCTGTTGATAAACTCGCTAAGTTTGATGATTCTTCTGTTAAATTCACAACATCGATGATTTCGTCCTCTATGACTGGGTTTCGCAGCAGTTTTCTGCGTTTGCTACGTTTTGGGGTGTTTCTGACTATAAGTGTTGATAAAGGCGCGTTTTCGTCTATTTCGTTTACTACATCTATTTCTTCTTCGATCACTGGTTCTTGTGTAACTCTTGGACGCTTTTGAATTACTATTTCTGGTGTTTCGTTTACTACATCAATTTCTTCTTCCATACCTTCACTATCGTTTACTTCGTCTGTTACGCTATTTACAGATTCATCTACAATTACATTATAATCTCTTTCGATTTGTACATTTTCTACAGTTGTGTCAAATACAGGACCAGGACTTATTGACGTTTGCCGTTGTTCGATTGTTTCCTCTTCATTTGTTGAGAAATTTTCTGGAGATTCGTTCACAACGTCAATTTCTTCTTCTTCTTCGGGTGCTGCTGCTGCAATTGGTTCTCTTTTCATTAATTTTAGAAACAGTTCTTCGTATTTTTTTCTTTGAATTTCTTCCTCATCGAAATTAATGTCTACAGTCACAGAATCAATGAAAGATTGAACATCTGCGTTGTTGGCAGCTGATGTTGACGTACTTGGCAGATATAATTGTTCTTCTTCAATCTTTGCAACATGTTGTAATTCGTTGTGAACTATTGTTTCGTTTTTGTCAGTTACATTAGACATGTTTGGTTTAATTTGACAGCAACTACAATCAAGCACACCAAATTTTGCGCATGTTTTCATTCGGTTGCCATTTGACTTCTTCTTTTTTGTTGACGGAGATTTGTTTGTTGTATTTTCGATTGTTTCTGGATCTTCCATTGTTTACTTCTATCTTCTAAAAAGTTTCGTTTCTAACCTTACTTTACGCATTATTTTAAATATTTATTACTTACAATAATTATAAGCCAAAGATTATTTATATATTTAAAAGCACAACAAATAATATCAAATTTTTGTTGTTATTTTGACGAGAAATTTAGTGACAGATGTCATTGCATGTGACACTTTAAAATCATGTAACCACCATTTTAACCTATAAGTTTAGCAATATATTTTTTTGTTCTTATGTACAAATTATGGAAGACAACATTATAAAATATATTTCATCTTTTTACAAGCTAGTATACACAATATCAATTCACAAACTGCGTAAAAAATAATTTATATATTTGTGCGTATCACAATTAAATTCTATCATAGCTCTCACTGTTTGATATGACTGGTTTGCAACCATTTTGCAGAAAAATAGCTCCATCCTAAAAAAATACCTTGAATATGTTTTTATTTTAATAAATAATCATTATTACCCGAACTAGACCAGGTAGATTGCTCCAAAAATCGTAATTGGGGACCATTTCTCTACCTCTAGCTCCTCTTAAAAAGTATAAAATTGCTGCGCCACCAAATAAATACGCAGATGTAAAAGTAAATAATAAAATGACCAGTACAGAACCTGTACTTAAACCAGTATGCTTTTCAGAAACCGGACAGGCCGCATTAGAGAACAGTATTAAATTCTACAAAATAATACTATAAATACATAAATAAAATATATAAACGATATACTAACATGAGTGTTGGCATCTATTTGTTTAAATACAAATACTGTATCTGCATAATCAACAGTACAGGCCAAATGTATCATAGTAGTTCTAAAATTCAATATTATTTAAAATATGCTCTAAAAAATGTTTGTCAAACTTACATATTGTATTTGTTGTGGTCATACAAAAGATACTTTTCTGTATTGGCCGAATTGGTAAATTTAACATCTTTAGTATTTCCTAGATTAAGTGCAATATCATTTGTATCATTTACAGTTGCAGTAGTATTAAGTAAACACAACTAAAATAATTATTATTTAAATTGTTTTCTAATAAATATTGAATTAATACAAACCGATGTGCTATCGCAATCATTGGTCAAATTATTTATAGCAGGTAAAGCAGGTTTAAAATCCTTGCATGGGTTAAAGTAATAAGTGAGGTTACGACCAACAGTTGCTGTTAAAATTTTTCCTTCCAAGGGTTTAAGGTCTATTTTTCTCCCGTCTTCAAATTCACAAGAACAAGGAGATTTTTGAACACAGTTTTCCGATTGAACATGAATTATTGATAGCAAAAAAACCAGGAAAAATATTAAAAAATCACTGCGTGCCATTGTTTCTTTGTAAAAAAAATATTGACCAAATTAGAACTGAACATGGAACAACATAATATTTGTCAAATTATTCTTGTTATTGTAAACATAAATAAATAATAAAGACTGTGTTACAAGCACAAATTTTTGTGGTTTATTACGTTTATATGCTAATTTTAAAACGACTTATAATAAAATACAATCACATGATATTTTTTTTATTATATTTAAATATTTTTTGTTGCATGCATTAATCTTAATGCCCTGTTCACACGTTGCTACTTTGAAGACACATTCGTGCTACTGTAGCATGAAAAAATCTGAGTCGCTTGTCAAATAGCAGCGCTGCTAATTTGTAGCATCAAAGTATCAAGAACTACTCGTTGATAATTTCACATCGTTGATCGTTGTGTGTGTAGATAGCGATTTTTTGCGGTAATTGTTTCGATTTGAATTTCTTTTCATGCTACAGTAGCACGTATGCGTCTTCAAAGTAGCAACGTGTGAACAGGGCATAAAGTACACATTTATCTTTAATTTAGCGATAAGATTTGACCTTGTTCTGAACTCTTTAATTAATTGTCAGTATTGTACAAGATGAATGACGAATTTGCCAACAAAATAGTGATCGTAGGATCATGCATGATCGATTTTATCAGGTAAACAACATAAAAATATTTTTAGACAAATGTTACAACCATTTACTTATAGTTATGCCAATAAATTGCCAGTAGCTGGCGAGACAGTCAAAGGAAACAAATTTCAAACTGGATTTGGTGGAAAAGGAGCAAACCAATGTGTCGCAGCAGCAAAATTAGGAGGAAACACTGCATTTATAGCAAGAGTACGTCTTCACCTCACAAATAAAACGCAAACTAACTCTTCATGTTAGCTAGGTGACGATACCTGGGGCAAGGATTATTTGAAATCTCTGAAAGATTTAAAAGTGGACACAAGTTATGTGCAAATTACACCTGGTGAACACAGTGGAATCGCTCAGATAACCGTTGACGAAGATGGCCAGAATCAAATCGTGGTAGTAGGTGGTGCAAACGAGAAACTTAGCGTTGATGACGTCATAAACGCTGGAGATGTGTTTGAAAATGGCGCCGTAGTTATCTGCCAGCTAGAAACCTCGGTGGAAGTTGCTTTGACAGCCATCAGCTACTGCAGAGGAGTAAGAATTCAAAGTTTATTTTTAAACTTGGAGGAGAAAAATTAAAGCCTGATTTACACTCTCAAAAACACAAGTTCGGGTTTCTACCCTATTCTTAAAAATAGACTATAGAACTTTGTTTTTACTCCGTCTAGTTAAAGCCCTGTTCGCACGGCGATCTTTGGAGATTCTACGGAGATTCAGAATCCTGGAAAAGAAGAAGTTTTTTTCTTTCTAGTGATAATTACGTGGTTTTGAAGCAATCAATAAATTATAAATTCTGCTTTTTCAAGACTCATTGAAGATTCAATTTAGCGACACCGCAATTTAACAAATAATTATCACTAGAAAGAAAAAAACTTCTTTTCCAGGATTCTGAACCTCCGCAGAATCTCCAAAGATCGCCGTGCGAACAGGGCTTAAGAACACACTATACTAACTTATGACGGAATATTTTCTCTTTTAAGGTGTCAATTTTAAACGCAGCCCCTGCAATATCAAACCCAGATCCCAGGATATTTTCAACACCAAATATATTTTGCGTAAATGAAACAGAAGCTTCAGTTTTTACCAATTTGCCTGTTACAAACATAGAAGAAGCTAAAATAGCAATAAAAGCACTGCATAAAAAAGGGGCGAAGACTGTGATCCTTACTTTAGGAGCGGAAGGAGCAATAATGTCCAAAAGTGATACAGACGGCTTCACGCACATTCCAACACCAAAAGTTACCGCAGTTGACACAACAGTAAGATAGAGAAGCTGTTTGGTTATTCAAATTAATTTAAATTTTTTTAGGGAGCTGGTGATGCATTTATTGGCGCGTTAGCTTATCTAATAGCTGAGTATAATCACAACAACTTTACTATGAAAAAAACTTTAGAAGTTGCGTGTGATATGGCTGCTTATTCAGTTACAAAATTAGGAACACAAACCAGTTTTCCAGAAGAACACGTTATGCAAAAATATTTTGTTGTAAACAAATAATTAAAGGTTTATTTTACTAAAAATATAATTGTTTACCTGTCTTATTATTGAATTAAGATGACAAATAGCACTGACACCTGTCTGTGTCAAAACATTGACACAATTTGTAAACTAAACAAGTATGTTGTTTTACCAAAGGCGACTACAAACTAAAATGCGTTTTTGAGAGGAAAATGTTGTGTAACAAATTAATTTATATATTTATTAAAAATAAGTAAACAATAAATGACACTACTCTATACATATAAGAATTTACACTAAACTGTCAAGTAAAAAATCTATTTCTATTATAAGATCTCGGCTTGATATGGTAACAAGATAGGAGAAAATAATCAGTTTAAAATATTGAGATACAAATTAATTATTACATTAAATATTATAGCATACTATCTCAGTCACTCTTTATCCATTATTTATTTACAAAGTTTATAAAATCGTTTATGTAGATTTTAAGTGAACGGTTTATTAGGTAGGTATAACAATAACAATAAGTTCTACTGTATTAAATAACTTAATTGTTATTAAATAGTGTAGAATTAACACATGCACACATTTTGCTCCGTTGAAATGGGGCACCAACCAAGAAATTCATCATTGCAATAGATCACTATTGCAAGGTTTATTTTAATAATAATTTAATTGAAACTTTAAAATTAGATTACGTACCTACTGTTTTATGTTTTTTCATTACTTAAAATTTTTGTAGCATTTAAAATATAATAACCCAACTTGGATATGGCACTCACATTGTGAGTCATATGTTTAAATATTTGACAAATTTAGTAAATGCTTCTTTGATAGTATTTTAGGATGATTCACAACTTTGTGTATAAACAGGATGATTCACAACTTCGTGAATATATTTTAATACATATAATGCTCAACTTATCTATAATGAAATTGAAAAAAATGTAATCACTGTTTCACATGGAATTTCATAAATTTACTATTCTTGCCATTGCACAACTAATTAAAATTTAATTTTATTCTATTCATATTTAATCAGACGTCCATTATATGGTTTCAAAAATGTACTTCTTGTGAAAAACACTCTTAAATTTAAAACGTTTCCATGATCAGTAAGTTAAGTACTATTTTCATTAAAATATATGCATGACGTTGTGAATCACCCAGTATTTTAATTTAAATTATTTTCGTTATGAAGTGAAGTAAATTTATAAAATTTCTTTCATTGGCTCAGAACTGATTGATTAAAAAAATGTTGAAGTTAAAAAAGGTTCATTCACAGCAATGAAAATAAAATAAAATTACATAAGACATAAACACAGGCATATATGCAATCAGAGAAATTAGGAAAAAAATTGTTACATCTGTCTGTTAATTTATAAGAATATTAAATAAAATGTATATTAAGATATTAAGAGGCCCGTCTACCACCTAAAATCCAGCATAAAATGTACTAACGTAGTGAGTGTTTTGTGGCCAGTACAAGAATGCTAAAATTTTATTTCGGCAAGGATTTAATAAAGAAAGAATGGATCTTTAGATGTGCCTTTTTAAAATAGAAATTAATTTTTAAAATTTTAAAAAGGCACATCTGTAGAACCATTCTTTCTCTATAAAATGTTTAAAAAACATTATCCTGAAGTCAATAATAATCTGACAGTTTACTCGCAAATAAAACACTTTTACAGTATTTTTCAACTTCAAAATGACATTGCATAGCTAGGATGCGGCAAAGTTCGAGTTTCGGGCTGGTTTCAGGCAGCCGTAGTAGTATAATCGAGAGTATTCTAGCAATTCCGAAAAACGTAGACGAGCCGCTTAATGGGAATTCATTTAAAACTAGTTTTAAGGAGAAGGGTTGAATAAATTCTTTTTTCATAGCTGTGAATGAACTATTAACTAGTAGTGATGAAACTCTCGGCTGACACCCCTCACATAAATACTCATTCACACCCTAAGGAATGGCGTTAAATCAGGTAACTTGAAGCCGCTGAAGGCCTGGCTGAAGTGCACTTGGTTGATCTGTCTGGCGCGGACGTGCCTCGAGAGCGATGGGGGCGGCACCAGGTCCTGGTGCAGGCTGGACGTCCTGGCCAGGTCCTCGCGCAGCAGGAAGCCGCACTGCGCCGTGCAGACGTCGTCGCGCAGGATGGCCTCGCGAGACCACTCACGCATCAGCTGCGTGCAGTCTGTCACTCGGAGGGATGCGCATTGAGCCTGCGGAGATAACAGTGGTGGTTGGTGTTCGTCTTCTGTTAGGTTAGTGCTACTGCTTCTGTCTTCTATTCATGTTAGTGTATCAGTTACCAGGAAATTATTGTTAGTGCTTTTGTTAGCTATTATAGTGAGTGCATTTTGTCTCGCTTCTAGTCAGTATCATATCTTCTGTCAGTAATGGTATTTGTTCTTCTATCTTCTGTTATGTTAGTGTACCAGTTACCAAGAAATTATTGTTAGTGCTTTGTTAGCTGTTATAGTGTTATAAGCAATTCAGTGCATTTTTGTCTCGTATCTTCTGTTAGTAATGGTATTTGTTCTTCATCTTCTGTTATGTTAGTGCACCAGTGTACCAGGAAATTATTGTTAGTGCTTTTGTTATTATAGTGTTATAAGCAATTCGGTGCATTTTTGTATCGTATCTTCTGTCAGTTACGGTATTTGTTCTTCTATCTTCTGTTATGTTAGTGTACCAGTTTACCAGGAGATTATTGTTAGTACTTTGTTAGCTATTATAGTGAGTGCATTTTTGTCGTATCTTCTAGTCAGTAGTGTCTGCCATGTCCTTTTGTAACTATTTAGTTAGCTAGAAATGTTTTTATCTTCCTATAAATTAAATTGTGTTTCATTTTGTTGTCTTTAGTCTTGAATTTGCAGCCCTAATTTTGTTTGTCAAAAATGTTCTGTTCTTTTATTTTCTTGGTAACTTCTTCCAAATTTTGAAGATCTTCCAATAAATGCTTCAATTTTTTTAAATTACACTATTTTTGTAATAATTTAAAATTTATAAAAATGGACGAATTATTTGTTGGACTAATATCAGACCGAAAAATAAAATAGATATTTAATCACATTTGGATATGGTAACCCTACATGTAACCGTGTACCATGAATTATTTGCCAAATGAAAATTAATAATCAGAAATAAACCAATGACCCATAAAATAATCATACTGCCAAGCAGGCCTACAGATCACCGTGTTCCAAAAACAGTATAATACAAATGTTAATAAATTTGTATCATGAATTATTTGTTGGACAAAAATTAATTATCAAGAAGTATAAGTCATAATCAAAAATGTCTCTGCCAAGCATCCATTTGGATGTGACAGTCCTACAAGTCACCGTGCGTCGAGAAAAAAGAGTATACCATGAATCAGCAATTATTGTTATATGTTGTAGGTAGACCATAAACCAAAGAATAATATGAATAATGTCCTTGCCAATAGGACATAAGAATGTGTCAGCTGTACAAACACCTTATGTGCGGTTACCAGCCATTAGAAGCAAATAAAGCATATATAAAACAATTTAAAGAGGCCTCATGCTCTTTAAATAAAACAATTCACAGAACGAAGTTTGGTATATTTTAATTATGTAAACCAAAATTTTATATCAGCATGAACTATTAAATTAATTTTAGTTGAAATTAATGAACACCATTTACTTGGATAGCAGCTTAAAATTTTATATTAGATAAAAGAAATAAATTAATTGAAGTATATCTGGCTGATTATATTCTTATATTCCGTAATTTCAAATTCAAAACTGCGTCTCAAAATATGCCAAACAAAAAACAACCCCGGAGAACAATCTTTACCTCCAATTAATCAATAAATATTATTGAAGATAACATTATTGTGGAATTATTAAGCTTCATTCACAATACGAAATTAGTAGTTATAGTCAGTAGGTATAGTTAGTAATTATAGTTAATCAGTTAGTTTTGACAACTGTCGTTCACAATTACAAAGTTAGTCTAGTAAAACAAACTAGTTTTGAAATTAGTGTCAGAAGTGTCAGTTTGTTCGCTTATAGGTATATTTTATGTTTAGTTTACTTAAAGTTGCCTTTTGTAATAATCCTTGTCTATAAAAATGGCTGAAGAAACATATATAAATATGGTGCAAAATTGTAAATGTGTCTGAAAGGAGATTCCGAATTTAAAAATATTAATGTCATCTTAGACGTCAAACGTCAAAATTAATGAGAATTATGGTGGGATTCTGTTCAAATCTGTAAGTTTTACAAATTTGTAAATCTTTAAATATTGAACAAAATCACATCAATATATGTTGACAAATATAAAAATGTCTATATGCTTATAAATTTCATTGCGATTTTGTTTAATATTTACAGTTTTATAGATCTGTAGCAACTACAGATTTGATCAGAATCCCACCAATAGAAAATAGTCGACTGGGTAGTGTAATGATGGAAGAAATTATTCGGGAATGCAGTCATGAACAATTTTTTATTACTAAACGTCGGTCTTTTAGTAATAAAAAATTGTTCATGACTGCATTCCCGATTAATTTCTCCCTTCGTTAAAATTAATTTTCGTTCTAGATTATTGGTGGGATTCTGTTCAAATCTGTAAGTTTTACAAATTTGTAAATCTTTAAATATTGAACAAAATCACATCAATATTTGTTGAAAAATAGAAAAATGTTCATATGCTTATAAATTTCATTGCGATTTTGTTTAATATTTACAGTTTTACAGATTTGTAGCAACTACAGATTTGAACAGAATCCCACCATATGATTGGTTGTTCATACAGAAAATCATGAACTACTAACTACAGGTTTGGAGTTTGCAAATCCCTGCGCTAGCTGTAGTTACGTGGAGCTAATTTCATTATTGTGAACGCTACAATAGGATTAACTATACCAACTGACAATAACTACTAATTTCGTATTGTAAATAAGGCTTTACGGTTTATCCTACAAATTTCGCGAACGTTTAAACATCATAACTGTTTTTCATTACATAAAACAGACCAAACATCGTTCCGCACCCAACCAACCCATCAACTCACCCCCTCAGTGGTGCACACACAGCTGGTACACGGCGTGGGGAACGCGCTATCACCGACGCCCACACTCCTGTCTGCGATGACGCACCCAGCTGACGTGGACTCCCGCCAGGCGGAGAGGTCGATCTGCGGCAGCGACTCGCACGACACCCGGGGGTTGAGGAAGTTACTCGGCAGGTCCAGCACAGCGCGCTGCATGTCCGAGGTGATGTCCAGGTTCGCGCAGATCACCTTCGCTAGAGTTGTCTTACGCAGCTCGGAGAGCTGAGAGGCTGTGAAGCGGATGGATGGGTCGGAGTTCTCGTACCTGGGGGAGAAGATGGTTAATGTGGATGCAGTCTTCGGAATAGGAATAGACAAATGTTGTGAAGTAAAGAACTAGCGTAGCGGTGTAACCTGCAGACACCTTCAAGTGTTGCAGCCTCTGTTCCATGACAACAAACCAGAAGTCAGCAATGTGCAACACTCTAACGTGTCCTCACCTCCTATAGCTGCTGCTCCCCGCTACCGTACTTCTTGCCTTCACAACATTGTATACTACAGCATTGAGTGTTATCTGTCTATATCTATATATGGTCGAAGGATGCAGTACAATTGTAAATCCAGAAGGTTAACAATTTGAACGATTCTGGCTGTATTATAAAAATTTCAAATTGACATTTAAGGTGAAGTCGACGGTGTGGTTACCGACATTTGCAGTTTTGCAAATATTTCATTTGGAAAGCTAAATCAACTACTTCAACTGATTCATTAGATTTTCTCACTTTCGAAGCATCTTTTGAACATGGGCAGATAAAGTATTGTGGACACTGTTAAGGAACGCGTTTGCGAGATGGCGAAATTGCGAGTTCCCTAACAGTGCCCACAATACTTTACAAATGTTAACCTGCCCATGTTCAAAAGATGCAAATGTCGGTAACCACACCGTCGACTTCACTTCATGAAGAATCATGACTCATTAGTGAATCAATCAATACAAGTTATTAATTGCTGTGACATCAATTAGCAAAACTTGGAGCTAATTTTTATCATTAATACGCTGATTAATGCACAAAAATAATAGTCGGAAGACGGGTATAGAGATTTTTTTTTAAACTGTTAAACCCATTGACTGTAATAATTTATTTAAAACTAGCATTTTTAGTAATGTTTAGAAATTATTTAACAAAATACGGCAAGGTTTTTTGTAAATTTAATTCAATAGCCATGTAAGCACAACCTATAAGTGCATCATTGTAAAATATGAGGTCATCGATTTCAAAACCAAAGTCACAAAATGATTCATTGTAACATGCTATATTATTGGAATTTTGAATGCTTTTACTAATATAGCTGAAAATTTTTTAAATAAATAAAAATAAATAGTTACAATACACGTTATGCTAAACCAAATGACAAAATTCTAACGAAATATTAAAATAAAATATAGGTACATGTAACAAGTTCCGTCGAGAAGTCTAGTCGAGCGTGCAAACGCAAGCGTGTAGTAGTAAACAAATTCTTTAAATCAAAATATTCGTAGAGTTACATCACCAATACACATACAATTCACTAATACAATCACAAAATCTGTGTACTTATGAAATATATAGAAATACGTGGAAAATGTACCAAAAGTCCGGAAAACACGAAAATGTGTATTTTAAATGTTTTCTTACCTATTTTTACCAATGTTTACACAATATTTATCAATTAATCTTTTAAAAAACACCTGTTAACTGTTATGCCTAGTGCACACGGGGAAACTTTTCACAAAGTTTCCTGAAAAAAGTTTCCAGAAAATGGAGATTTTCTTTGAAAAACTATAAATATGTTTATGATCACATGGCACATTTGACGATTTGACAAATAAGAAGTTAGTTGCACTTCACAATGTTTCCTGAAAACGCCTCATTTTTATATGCGCCGTTAAAACTTTGAAGTTTCCGGAAACTTTTTCCAGGAAACATGTCAAAAAGTTTCTCCGTGTGCACTAGGCATTATAGAAACCACCACTGTTTTATCTAGATCGCCATCTTGCAATAAACAAACAGCATTTGTTTTCCAAGCCTACTCAATCCGAAATTTGTGGTGCGTTCTTTTGCCCAAATTTTTAATAAATTATTATTTATGAAATATAAATAAATGTGTAAATATGCAATTTGATTAATTTAGACGTGTTGTCATACAGATCACGATGAAATGAACATATTTTTGTGTATTTGTATAAATAAATACTGTACGATTCATAAAAATTTAAATTTGGGAATAGCAGCAAATATTTTATGCCATCGGTTTAGGGATAATGTTAGGCCTGTTCGCACGAGAATTCTTTGAAGATTCTACCAAGATTCTGAATCCTGGAAGATAAGAAGTTTTCTAGTGAGAATTACCACTAAATTGAATCGTCAATGAGTCTTGAAAATGAAGAATTTATAATTTATTTATTGCTTCAAAACCATGAATTTATTTTTTCAAGATTCAGTATCTTGGTAGAATCTACAAAGAATCCGCGTGCGAACAGGGCTTTATACCGTGTGTGCGGTTATCAGTCATCAAATCGCTCATGATCGTCGGTAGAAAATGCACCACAGGGAAGATTTTTTTTCAGTTACCGTCTCTACCGTCTAATCCTGCATAAAATGTACTAACGTAGTGTTTTGTGGCCAATATAAGAATACTAAAACTTTATTTTAACTAGAATTATATAGGTACTTACAGGTTCAATAAACAGTTGTACCTTTTTAAAAATTTAATTGAAAAATTGTATTTGATTATAAAAATACCGAAAAATTCTTAAAATGTCCAATTTACGCAAACTTTACACGGTTATATCATCAAATATAAAACACTTTTACAGTGTATTCCAACTGCAAAATGACATTGCGTAGCTAGGATGCGATAAAGTACGAGTTTCGCGCTGGTTTCAGGCAGCCGTAGTAGTGAGAAAGGAAGTGGAATAGAAAAAAAGTAAAATTCTTTCACTTACCAATGCCGGTCACATTTCCGCAGCTGTCGGAACTGAATGGCGATGATGCATGCGAAGGTGGGCCCCACTAGGCCCCCTTGTAGAGGTCGTTCGCTCATTCCGCCGGGGAACAGGTCGATGTCGTCCACTGTGGGGTAGATCCGCTTCAGCCTGGTGATGACCTCTGGAGGAATCTCTCTGGCGAGGTCTTCGAACGTTGTCGCGCGCTTCAAGTTGCACAGCGCGCGGTAGTTGTTGTAGGAGGGGATTCCGTGGTCGCGCGCTGAAAGAAGAGAACTTTATTAACACCAGAAACTTCTAGAATATTCATACACAAGACAATTAATGAACAAAAAGATTCAAATATAAACAATAGGTACTTCCCTCTATTACATAGGTCAGGGAAGTAAAAATGATTACGTAATAAAATCATGCAGTAAAAGATTCATTCTAGAATTTTAGATTCGGCATAAATTCAAACATAGGAAGATGCAAACACAAGATGCGAATATAGATCTAGAAAACAAGTTTGTTGCAAATTAGAGGTTGAACTGGAGCGACCCAATATCATTCTTGAGGCTCACATACGCACATACCCGGTTTTAACTATAACTTTTCTAAATTTGCATCTTACTGTGTTTGTATTTATGACGAATATAAAATTTTAGGTTTGAATTTTCCAGTAAATGAATCTTTTAATGCAGGTATTTTATTACGTATAAAGCTCTGTTCGCACGAGGATTCTACCAAGATTCTGAAGCCTAGAAAAGAAGAAGTCTCAAGATTCGGAATCTTCAAAAGAAATAAATTCTTGGTTTTGAAGCAATTAATAAATTATAAATCCTTCTTTTCCAAGACTCATTGAAGATTCAATTTAGCGGCACTGCAATTTAACAGGTAATTCTAACTAGGAAGAAGAAAACTTCATTTCCAGGATTCATAATCTTGTAGAATCTTCAAAGAATTCTCGTGCAAACTTTCTAGAATTTTTGCATTTTCTGGTGTACTTGCGTTCAAAACACAAAAATTCAGTAATGTGAACGCAAGTACTCAAGTACAAATTTCGATCTGTGCATGTGGCTTTAAGCCCCGTTCATACATGGACACACAGGCAACAAAAGCAAAATGAAGAACGTGTGGAACGTTTGTGGGCTCAAAATTGATTTTTACTTACATAGAAGCCACAAAATAGCGGCGCCTCTATTTCACAAGCAACACACACAATATTATTTCTTACTGTTGCGTATGCGTGTCTTCTGTGTCTATGTTAGCTTCATGCACAGCTCGAAATTTGGTGCAATTTGACTTAATTTGTGAAGTCTGTCATATGGCAATATGTACTTGCGTTCAAAACACCAAAATTCAGTATGTGAACGCAAGTACACATTGGCAGACTTAACAAATTTCGGGCTGTGAATGCAGCTTTAAATAGAAGTGGTAAATTAGCAAATAGTGCTTACCTCGTTGGATGTTCATAGCGACCAAATCAATCCCAGAAAACGGAATCCTCCGATCCTCAAACAGATGATTCGTAACTTCTCCCGTAATAAATTGATCTAGAGCTTCCATCGGCGTCGAAACGAGTCCTCTAGAAATCTCATCGATCATTTGAACTTGCATTAACATATCTGGTTTAAAGAACCCATCTCTGAGTAAAATAGGCGGGTCGATAACTTGATACGTGGGGCTCAGCCTCGGGATATGGGGCCTCAGGAGCGAATGTCCAATCCTAAACGCAGCGGCAGCGAATTCAGTCACAATAGAAGGGTTGCAAGATGGATTATAATCTTTGTAGTATCCTTGGTTGAGAAGTTTCAAGCCGTAGAGATTCACCGCGTTCCAGCTGAGCAGCCTGGGTAGGAACTCGTTGTAGGTTATGTGCTGGTTTTGCGCTATGATGATGCGTCTAGCGTGTTCGAACAACTTCTCGCTGTCCCAGTGCGGGTTGACGCCTCTTAAGCCCTCGACTAGGCGGTTGTGTTCGCGAAGGAACAAAGTGTGGATGACTGTTAAGGCTGGTTGTTCGCTAGCGCGACCGTCGCCCGCTATGAAGCAGTAACCTGATGGCGCTTTGCACTCTGGGTGGCTGGGGGATTGGGGGAGAAGTTCTTTGCCTTTTAGAGGGTGGTGCGTGCTGTTCATTCGGCCTGCAAGAATGGTTTCATATTTTTAAACACTAGAAAATTTGTGAGTCAAGATTAATTAAGGAAATGCAAATCTAGAATTTATATGTAAACACAGATACAAATCTAGGAAACTATTGCTGCAATTCTGTGAAAATCTGTAGTTGCTACAGATTTATAAAACTGTAAATATTAAACAAAATCGCAATGAAATTTATAATCATATGAACATTTGTGTACATGTCAACAAACATTGATGTGATTTTGTTCAATATTTACAGATTTACAAATCTGTAAAACTTATTGAACTGCACAAATTTGTTTAAGGACTAATTCGACAGAGATGACAGTTGTTGTCGAATTTTGTAATTTAATCATTACCGGCATTTTTGAGATATTAAGGAATGGAAGAACTGTTAATTTCGTAAGTAAAGTATTCATTTCCATATTTATAGTCGAGGAACTTTAGACGAAAAAACGCCAAAAGCTCGGACGCCGGGAAAGTTACACCGATTTTCATGATTTTTTTTTAATCGTTTCGAAATCGAATTTGAAACAAAGTTTACCACCTGAGAACACTTGCTTTTGTTTTAAAATTTTTTCGAAATTTTTTTATTGATTATTGCCAATGGCGTTGAAATCGTAGCTGAATGTCACAGTGGTAAACTTTGTTTCAATTTCGACTTCGAAAGTTCCACCGATTTTCATGATTTTTTTTAATCTCTTCGAAATCGAATTTGAAACAAAGTTTACCACCCGAGATCACTTGTTTTTTTTAATTTATGTAAAAAAACCGATTAATCGTTAATTCGCATTAAAAGTGTATTTGAGGTATTCAATTCAGATAAGCGTGTTATGGTGAATTTATTTTAAAAACAATCATAAGATCGTAACTAAGTTCTTAACTAACGAATTATAAATAACGAAAGTATTATGTTGTTTATAATTATCAATAATTGATTCATTTTAAAAGGTATAATATCAGTTGAAGATACGATACATGTTTTTTCCATCGAGGAAAATATTAAAATTTCAGCTTAACGAAAGCCTTAACATTAGAATTTAGTAAAAGAAACCGGATATCAAAATTTTTATTCGTTCAGAAACTATAGGTCCGAGCTAAATGTCTAAAGTTCCTGGACTATTAGAAATAGACAAAAATTGACAACTCGAAACAAATAATAAATATGACACATGTCAATCATTATACTTGTGCATTGCGCCTTATGTTTGGAGATTGCAAAGTTTTGTTCTTATGTGTTGCTCTTAATACTTGTGCATTAAACATAGTTCTTAAGCATTAAAACAGTCGGTGGAAATGAGGCTTTAAGTTTGCAAAGTTTTTTTCTTATGCGTTGCTCTTAATACTTGTGTATTAAACATAGTTCTTAAGCATTAAAACAGTCGGCTGGACTTAGTTTATCTAAACCGCTGACAGACATCTCACCTGCGAACCCTTTCAGATCTCGGCACACACACCGGTTCTCGCCGTACACCTGGCTAGCGTCAAGGAAGGCGGTGTTCTGGTTGAGCTGCTCGCGGGGCCCCAGGTGCTGCTGGCCGGGCAGCGAGCGCATGAAGGGGAAGCACATGCGCTGGCCGGACGTCACGTTCACCTCCGGGTAGTAGTGGTCGCCCGCCGGGATGGGGAACGGGTTGCACTCGGGGTGCACGGTGCGCGGGGAGGAGCACGAGCGGCAGTCGGGGATTGATTCGTGGAAACCTGCAACGGAGAGAGTAGATAGAGTAAAATAGCTGCGCGAGAAGGCAGAGCTTGTCAAAAGTGGAGCTAGCGAGTATATGCTACGCTAAGAAAACAAAAATATAACTCAATCACAATCAATTACAAAATTCACAGCGTTACACGAAGCAAAACACTACGAACGTCAACATGAGAATAACAGATATTCTGTAGAACAGACAGTAGCGTAGTTTCATCTTTCTTAGACGAGAATTCGTACTTCGCGCAGGGTTCTGCTTAAATGAATTTACCTCTATTACAAGTGCGTGCGACGATCTTTGCAATTCAAAGCAGCATCTGACAGATTCTTATGAAAGCAGGACTGCATTTAAGATTGAAGCGTCCGAAGATGTTTAACAATTTACCGGCCGAGATACTTGAACCACGGAACTCCGAGTTCGTACGTCATCACATGCAGAGAGCTGCTCAGCTACTGTTTCGACTACATTTAAAACGGTCAAGCAGTCAGCTTGAAACGCTCGAATGCGATTTAATTGCAAGATGTTTTACAATTTAACAAAAATCACACGGCCTAGAGGCAGAACTAAGATTATAAAAAGGATGGTTTGCTCGTTCCCATTTATGCGCAATGTAAACAAAGTGGGAGGAGCTAGCTTATGTCACTTTTAGACATCGTTTCAAAGACGAGAGTTATTTTATTTATTATTTGAATGCTACTAAAAACTACAAACGTTCAAAAATACTATAAAATAAGTGAAGTGCAAATAAAATACATCGATCTATGTTGTGAATTGAATATAAGCGCGACATGACGTCACGTCCCCACCTTGAATGTTTGGAATGAGCAAACCTTCCTTTTTATAATCTTGGGCTGAACCACGGTACTCCAGGTTCGTACGTCATCACATACAGACTGCTGTGCGCAACTACTGTCTCGATTTATTATTATATTATGCCCTGTTCATATTTTGATTCTTTGAGGATTTTTCATTTTTTTGAATCCTGAATTCACGTTTTGAAGCTATCAATGAATTATAAATGATTCTTTTCCAAGATTCATAGAAGATTCAGTTTAGCAGCGGCGCTATTTGACAAGTAATTCTCACTAGGATTATTATTTTTTAATTCAGAAACATGAAATAATATAATACACATGTGGTGACGTACATTACTGCATAAATTGTGATTATGGCTTGCTCAACAGTAGTTGTCATTTCGGCAACTCTCGTCAAAGATTGAGCGTTCTGATTGGTCGAAAAATCAGAGCAAAAGTTCAGTTTTTCATTATAATTTTGCAGAATTAAGTTAAATTCAAACCTAGTCAATTATAAGTATAAGTGCTAAATTAACAACCAGCAACCATAAAATTTCAATTATAATTGCGAACGTTGAGTGCTGGTTGGTTGAATTAGCCACTACCACTTATTCTTATAATTGGGTAGTTTTGAATCTAGCTTTAAAGTATTAACTCATTATCGTATGTTTTTATAAAAAACATCGTATATTTTTATTCTCGTGAATAATAAACATCGTTACCCTCCCATCGAATAATATAATATTATTATTTGCATAATCTTACCTTTATGTACTGGGGTCATGGTTAAATCATGGTCCAAGAACTGCGCAAACTGCATAACCATCAGCGTATACCGGGTGTGCAGATTACTAATGTCAGGATGAACCACCGTCGACACCGTTCTCGGATTCGGCAGAGGTACTCCAGTCACCGACCTGGTTCTAGGTTTAGAAATACCTGAAAATAATCACACCACTTAGAAAAAAACATCAAACAAACTTCATCCTCTTGGATGATTATTCAGCAAAATAAATACAAATCTAGAACATTCATAGGAAAATGCAACACCAAAAGATGTTCATCTAGAATAAAATACTGCATTCAAAAAGATTCATTTACAGGAAGATTCAAATCTGGTATTCTAGATCCAATAATGCAAACACAAGAAGATGCAAATCTAAACTAAAATGAACAACTAATTGTTAAGTTAAGTTCAACATACTCGGTTTTGACGATTTGAATTTTCCTGTCAATAAATCTTCTGATGCAGTTATTGTATTAAGCCCTGTTTACACAATGGTTCTTTCATGCTCCTGAATCTTGAGAATAATAATCCTGGTAAGAATTTACATTCAAATAGCGGCGCTGCTAAATTGAATTTTCAATGAGCCTTAGAAAAGAAGAATTTCTAATTTATTGAAAGATTCAAAACAGTGAATTTATTTTTTTGATTGAAAAGCACTAAAGAATTCTCAAAGAATCCATGTGTAAACTGGACTTAAAAGAATTGTGTTACAATACTTCGGGGGATAAATTAAGGTATATAATTATATGACGTGTTGAGTGTAGAACAAAAATAATTTATAATTAATAGACATAACCGATAATTTCTTCTGTAATCTGTAAAGTTGAACACGGAACCGTAACATAAAAAAACCTTTGTTCAACTTTACAGAACACAGAATAAGGAACCGGTTACATCTGTTACGATTACGAAGTATAAAACACTCTAAATATTTATTCTTACCATCTTCGTATGCAGCCGGCAACAACCTAGCGAACGTGGTCAAACTCTTGCCGAGGTTAGGGTTTCTGAGATTATTACAGTGGCCACTGAAGGTCCTGAAAGGGCTCGAAGGATCACAAGGGCCGTTCTCGTCACACGTGGGCTCGAAATCAAGTGCATGAGCTGGTATGAGAGAACTCACGTCCACGTTCTGAAGACCATCGGTAAGTTCGTCCCGGAACACTGATGATAGGACGTTGTCGAAGATTTGGCGCTTTCTGCGCTTGTTCCTAATGAGAAACGCACACATTAGTTGATGGCTGGTACCGCACACACCGATGACTCACAATATGTGAGGCTGCCAGACCCAAGTTGGGTAGACAGCGTGAAAGATATTGTAATAAACATGATCATTGCGAATTATGTAAATAATTCAAGAAATAAATGTTTAAAAACCGTAGTATAATCATTTATTTACCTGTTTCATGACATTTATTAACTATTTAAGGTGTAAAACCTGACAGACACCTGTAAAGCTTATTTACTTGGCAACAAAAACTCAACTGTTCCACTTTGTTTATAAACAACAAGCATTTGTTTTTCCACGGCTTACTACAATTCGAAATTAATCATTATTTATGTGCGTTTTTATCAATATTATTTGTTTAAATAAATAAAAAAAAATATTTATAATACACGTTATGCTAAACCAAATGATAAAATTCTAATGAAATGTTATTTCCAATATTAAAATAAAATATACATGTAACAAGTTACGTCGAGAAGTCTAGTCGAGCGTGCAAACGCAAGCGTATACATAACGAGTCGTGTAGTAGTAAACAAATTCTTTAAATCAAAATATTCGTCGACTTACGTCTCTATTTGTACTAATACACATACAATTCACTAATACAATCACACAATCTGTGTATCAGTACCTATATGAAATATTTGGAAATACGTGGAAAATGTACCAAAAGTCCGGAAAATACGAGAATATGCGTTTTAAATGTTTTCTTACCAATTTATAACGATGTTTACACAATATTTATCAATTGATCTTTTAAATAACACCTGTTAACTGTTATAGTTCGCCATCTTGCAATAAACAAACTGCATTTGTTTTCCAAGCCTACTGCAATCCAAAATTTGTGGTGCGTTCTTTTACCCAAATTCTTAATAAATTATTATTTATGAAATATAAATAAATATTTTAATAAGTAATTTAATAAATTTATGTGTAGTATCTTACAGATAACCGTTAAATGAGTAAAAAATAAATATTAAACTACTTATACATATACATATTTAAATGATCTGACGGCTGGTAACTGCACACACGGTACACAATACACAATACAAGCCGTGCAGCCCGTGGTGCGAAGGTCAAATTTTTCAAATTTGAAGGATCTGATTCGCCAAGAAGACATTAAAACTACTTGGGCGCTAATATCGCGTCAAACACGAACAATGCTTCGCACCACGGGCTGCACGGCTTGTATATACGAGGCATAATAAATAAAATATAACTTACGTTAGCTGGTTTAAGATTTCGTTTGAAGCAAACTCGAACAATAGGGACGTATTCGCTAATTTAAGTGCTCCTTTATTGGCTTTGCTAAAGCTAGCAGCAGTTCCTGTCGGACTTTTAGGGTCCGCGCCTCCAACTGTAACAAAATAATAATAAAAAACCATATTTGCAACAATAAATGTATCTTACATGTAGCCCACGATTCGTATTCCATTTTTCGTCTTTGGATGACTTCCTGTTCCGCTTTGCTCATGGCATCCATCAAAATGTCATCTGACAGATCTGTCATGTGATTCATTTCGATCCACGGGGTCAAAAGCGGCAAAGGATGTTGGTCGCAAGTAATTCGCGCGTTTCTAAAACCAATTTCGTTACAACAAAGTTGAGTCAATCATTATTTTCAACTTACAAGTACGGATCTTCCGCTACGAACGCCATCGGCTGTATTTTGTTGAGTCCGTCTGTATTGGCGCATAACAGTCCAGCTAATGTTACTTTTCTTATTTCTTGTAACTGTTCCGGAGTTAGAGAACTTGGTGGTAGATCGTTTTCGTACCAAAAACGATCGCTACGTCTCAATAAGGTAAACTGGTGTTTTAGTAGACAACTAAATGTTGGTCCTACTAAAGAACCAGGTAAAGGTGACTCTAAAATGGCGCCTGGTAGCAAATCGATGTCCATTGGTGACCTAACAAATCATTCAAAAATAGATACACATTTTATAATCACTCATGGATCAATCAACACCAGAAAATGTAATCTGCGTCAAAAGATTCATTCAGGAAAATTCAAATCTGTCTGTTATTTACTGTAAGACTAGTTCTCAAACTACTGCTAGAGGGCTACGCCTGCGAAATTTAAACTCTTTCTGTGTTCCAAGTAAGATTTGCAGCAACAGATTCATTCCAACTGATTTCAACTTACAAGTAGAGCATCTTCAGCAGCTCAACGCCTTCCTGCGTATGTCCGAACTTCTTCAGGTCGTCAAACCCGATATCCTTGTCGATAACTTGTCCTGAACAATATCTCAACCAATATGGGTACGCGGCAATGCCGTGGTCGCGTCCCATGTGAACAAGAAGAGAACTTGTGTCCCAATCTGAACGCAGCTTGACGTCTATGTGCATGCTGGGCATGTAGGCTGGCGTGCGGATTAACTGCGACACCATGAGGGCGAAGGTGTCGGTGGAAGTCGTCTTGTTCATCTGAGAAAGGAAGATTGTGTTGTATGTTGTTGATTATGGTGTATTTATTGTGCTAACGTGAAAATTATGTCAGTATTTTGCTGTGAAGTTGTGTAGCGCGTATCTGTATTGGTGGGACCCAAAAATTAATTGATAATTAAGATTCCCAATTGTTATTAATTAATTTGTTGATAATAATTGCTGCGATAGTTTCGTATTAAATACAATGAAAGGTATACTCATACAGAATATTATAAACAAGAAATTGTTTAAATATACAGGGGCACAGGTATAAAAAATTTAAATTTTTTGTTAGAGTAAAATTCAAATATCTAGGAACCTGAGCTGCGCGAGAAGGCAGAGCTCGTCATGTACTGTCCGTTTTACAAAAGTGAAACTTGCGAGTATATGCTACGCTGCACTTCACATAATTTTCAAAGTAAACTAAAATATAACTCAATCACAATCAATTACAAAATTCACAGCGTTACACGAAGCAAAACACTACGAACGTCAACATGAGAATAACAGATATTGAAGCTGATGTTCTGTAGAACAGACAGTAACGTAGTTTCCTCTTGTTTATCAGCTATGCCTCTCTTTCTAAGACGAGAATTCGTACTTCGCGCAGGGTTCTGCTTAAATGAATTTACCTCTAGGTGACACAGATTTTCTTGTCATTAAAAATCGTACATATTTACTGTAGAGCCCCGCACAGCTATACCAAATTGATTCTTATATGTCGATATAAGCGCGCGGACAATCTTTTCATATCTACATTATTAATTACCTATATAAATATTATAAAAGTTTGCATGCTACTTAAAAATGAAGAATTTATTCCTATCATTAAAAATTGCGCATCTTTACTGGTGGGCCCTTCACAGCTTACCAAATTGGATTCGTATTATGTCAATACATATGGCGTGCGAACAATCTTATCATAAATATTTTATTAATCGCACGAAAATAATAAAAATTAAAAATTTGCATACAGCTTAAGAGGAACGGATACTGGTGCAATTTACAAGTGAAAACAAGGTTTCGTTTTCACCATCATATCTAATCTAAATATTAAAATTTTAAATTATTTATTTTTTTAATTTGTAGAGGAAGGTTGTTTGTATGACATTTGTGTATTACAATTTTAAATTTTTACTTGATTTGTTATTATAGGCGTTATAAACATTGGCAATTTTGTAATTCATTTTAAAGTGTATTATGTTTTGAATTTTAAAATTTCAATACAGAAATGTCACAGAACCAACTTTCTTCTACAAATTAAAAAAAAAATTGTTAAATTTTTTTAATATTTAGACTAAATTTTACGGTGAAAACTAAACCCCTTTTTGACACAAAAATAAGGTCAGGCAGTGTAAATATTCGAATTTCAATTTAGTTCCACCTCCAAACTAGAGTCGTATTGGTTACACTTATTAAAATTCTAAGAAATTGAGTCTTTTGGTAATAACCGACCCGGACCGATAAATTTTGGTAGTGCATTAGCCGTTCCTCTTAATAATGATCTCAGGAATTAAACCCTGTAGTCGAAAAGCATGTGTCTGTACTGGTGGGCCCCACATAGCTAAGCCAAATTGATTTTTATATGTAAATACATAGTGCGCGGACAATCTTTACATAATTTCATTATTAATCGCACGAAAATAATAAAAATTTGTACGCTACTTATGCATGATACCAGAAATTTATGTCAGCAAAAATAGCACTGGTGTGCCCCATACAGTCATACCAGTAGATTCTTAAGCTGAATTTATAACACGCACAGCGCATAGAAAATAATTTAGCATAACATAGCATATGAATTGATCATATGGAAATTAGTACATCCATTTATAAGACGCACAGCGCATAGAAAATAATTTAGCATAGCACACGAATTGACCAATGTTCATTTTCCTATGCGCTGTGCTGTGCAGTTCTGTGCTTCGGGTTTATTCAAGGACAAGGACTTCTTCTTTTACTTTGTATAGCAATCTGTGTTTGTGTGCGGCTTATAAAACCCACGTAACGAAAATGCTATGCGCTGTGCTGTGCTATGTTGTCCTAAATTATGTACTGTGCGATGTGCGCAGTTATAAATCCACCTTTATACGTCAATACACAATGCACAGACAATAGGTTATGGAAATAGTGTTACTTACAAAAGAAGCAGGAACCATGGACAAAAATGCAGGCAGTGCTGTTAGAGCAACTTCATTGTAGACTCCAGCATGATGCGTGCTGGAATAATCCGAAAAGTGTCCTCTCGCAAGTAGTTTCAAATCCGACTGCATCACAGATTCCTAACCAAACAAAACCATCAACCATCCATCCAACCACAACCACCTTCCAACCATCATACCTCTCCAAGAACAGTTGTCAAGAACTCATTATACGTGATGTGCTGAATCTCAGCAGCTACTATTCTCTTGGCTTCGAGGAAGAGAGTGTTGTCGTGCCAGTGTCTGTTAAGCTTAGCGAGATTGACAGCTACTCGGTTGTGCTCCCGTAATAAAGCTGCGTAGAGAGCGTTGGTTGCACAAGCTGCGCAGGAAGTAATGTTGACTAGACCTGCGTCAAATGTACGCAGACTGTCGACGGCTTCTTCGGTCGAGCCGTAGATGGCACTGCCGTCCAAGTAGCTGGATGCTAGGTTCATCTGGTCGCGGTATTCTGCAAGAAGATGTTCAAACTGTTAATCACTCATTTTATATGGTTATCCAACAGTCATCTTGAATAAATGACTTCTTTCATGCTTCTAAATCATGGGAAAAATAATCCTGTAAGAATTGCCTGTCAAATAGTGGCACTGCTAAATTGGATCTTCAATGAGTCTTGGAAAATAATAATTTCTAATTCATTAATAGCTTCAAAACTGTGAGTTTTTTTCAAGGATTCAGATGCATCAAAGAATCCATGTGTGAACAGGGCTTTAGTAAAAAGCATGATTTTTAATAATCAAGAAAAAAATAAATTTTCTTAGTTTAGCACAATCGGATCGATCTGGACCTTTTGTATATTATTAGATAGTTTAAAGCAATATTCATATAAAAAATCTCGTCGATTAATGATACTGTATTTGAAGTATTTAAACCGCTAAATTTGTATCTGGATTAAAATCTTGAGTTTCGGTTCTCAGGAATTACTTTATTTGATTCTATGAACAAAAAGTTAATTTCTTGAACTGTTCAAGAAACAATTGATTAAACAGTACCTAGTCCATAAAAAATTGTGAAGTCCATGAGAAAAACTTCGTAAGTTTAAAAATCACTTTGTGAAAAACCAGAAGTCGATATTTTAAATAATACAAATATTAAAGTTGATAAAATTATTAATTTTTAACTTAATCTGGAACTTGATTGAATTTGTATAATTAAAAAAATATTGTGTTACTTAAAACCCGAAGTCAATATTTTATTTTTACAGAAACGACAGCTGATTAAACACAAAATGCCAAAGAAATGCCAAAATTAAATTCAATTACGTATTTTTGGAAATAAATGAGAAATCTTTTTGATTCGTAATCTCCATATCACACTTATTCAGATAAGCAGTTAGTTTTAAGGTTTAGATTTATGTTTACGTTTAAGAACTAAATACGAGCATTCACAGTGCTTGTGTGAATGCTCGTATTTAGTTTAACATAAATGTAAACCTTCAACCTAAGTGCTTCTGTGAACGAGGCATACTATGTACCAAACTAAACTAATAACTTCTTATCTTACTGAATTGACACTCCTGTTCCTCGTTGACAGCAGGCACGCTCCTCATGTACTCCTTGCATTCTTTAGCCACTCTGCTGTAGCACTCCGGATGAGTCTGGTGCTGTTTGCTGCAGCACTTCTCAGACCTGGGGTTCACGGTGGTCACCAGATCTTGCAGCAGGAGTTCGCCCCAGGCCCCAAGCAGCGTCGTCACGTACTTGTGCTGCGTGGCTGGACGTTGCTGTAGAGCAGATGTTACGTAGTCGGGGGATGGTAAATGGTGGCCTGATGTTGACACTCGAGGGTGGCTTTTACCTGAAGAGATCACAATGTGTATATCTAGTTAGGAAAATAAAACTCTTCTTGACACACTACTGTATTGAGTTATAGTCAGTAGGTATAGTTCTGACTACTGTCGTTCACAATCACAAAATTAATGTTGTAGTTAGCCTAGTAGAACAAACTAGTTTTGAAACTAGCGTCAGAAGTGTCATATTTTATGTTTGGTTTACATAAAGTTGCCTTTCATAATGATCCTTTTATATAAATGGCTAAAGAAGCATTAATAAATATGATACAAAATTGTAAATGACTCTATGACAAAGGTGATCTCGAATATTAATGTCATCTTAGACGTCAAACGTCAAAATAAGTTATCGGTCTAGATTCTTCTTGGTAGTTTATACAGAAAATCATTAACTACTAACTACAGGTTTGGAGTTTGCAAATCCCTGCGCTAACTGTAATTTCGTGGAGCTAATTTCGTTATTGTGAACGCTACAAGTAAAATGCATATATCAAATCACTAACGTTAACTATACCAACTGACTATAATTACTAATTTCGTATTGTGAATTGCAACACAGACAAAAAAATCAAAATGACCAATGTGTGGATCGTTTGTGGCCTCAAAATAGATTTTTCTTTACTTACATAGAAGCCCCAAAATAGCGACTCCTCTATTTCACAAGCAACACACACAGTATTTCTTACTGTTGCGTGTGTGTCTTCTATGTGTCCATGTATGAACAGAGCTTTATTTAACACTACTTTTATTATTTATTATTGACTCTGTGACTTACTGTCAACTGTCATCGCACTAAAATGTGAGGCTAGGTTGGAAATAACGAAAGAATTTTGACAGACAGATTAGTGTGATTCTATTGGCTGTTGTCAAGAGCGGTTTACACAAACACAATTCATATGTGTTCACAATAATATTGTCAATTCTGCTGTGCGTTATTGTTGTTGTATTTTAAATTTTACCTGGCTATTTGTATTATTATTCTCTTATGCCTGTGGCACACCGGCCGAGGAGCATCGAGGACCATCGAGTAACTCCTCGATGAAACGATAGAACGCACCCCGTCCTCGACGAAAAATAGGGGCGCCGCTATTTTCATCGAGTTGTTCCTCGATGAAACGAATGTATCTCATTTCAGACGTATCTTTGGATTTGATTTCGCGCAAAACTTTGATGTATTTGTCACCGATTAAATAGAAATCCATCGCGGACGGGTGCGTTCTTTCGTTTCATCGAGGAGTTACTCGATGCTCCTCGACCGGTGTGCCACAGGCATTAAGGAGTTTCGATACCGATTATCTATCTAGGGGATCTAAAGAAAAATCTGTTGTATTTCTGCAGAGTGACAACTTCTACCCACTAAATTTTGTTGTAAAAAACACCGAAAATATAAAAAATCTTATAGCGAAATATATTTGTTTATAAATATTTTATTACTATCTTTCAATTAAATTGTATTTTTAAGTCCTAAAGATTTTATATTTTAAAATTCATAATTTTAAAAATCAATCGAAAACAAGGCAACAGCGCTAGTATTTTTGCTGCTTTACGTTGGCTGTTGGCTGCAGTGATTCTAACCTAACTGTCAACACAACTGTCAAGTGTTGTCAGAGGTAGTAAATGCAATAGCTCATAATTGTTCTTTTGACGCTCCAAGATTAATGCAAGCTATAATAAATGAGAACTTAATTGATAGTTTTCGTCCAGTCATTCATTATTTTCAAGACACTTTAAAATTATTTAAAAACAGATTTCCTGAACCTAGATCTAAAAAGCAACAACTTTGTCGTCGGAAACATTATCATTATCTACAAAGTATGCCCATAACGCTGAATATGATGTCTATTTATTAGAATAATTGGTAGAAATTCATCTTTCTGTTTCAGAAATAAATTAGTAATGGGGAAAGCTTTGATCAAGTATATGACAAACTTACACAAAAGATACAGATATTATTATTTCTACTGAGAAAAGGAGAAAAATTTCTGGGATGCAGTCACTAAAAATTTTATTTCTCAGTCGACTAGTTTCGACGTCACATACGTCATCATCAGGAGCTACATTAAAGTAATAACAATTACAAGTTTTTTCTATATAAATTAATTTGTACAATACAATTACTTACATGAGAAATTTAAATTTGTGTAAAAAATATGAAAAAAACATTTACTGTATAAAGTAAAACATTAGGAATTAATGTCTAAAAATTTTTATATTTTGAAAATTAGAATATTTCAAAAATTGTCAATAAAAATTATTTTTATTGACAATTTTTGAAATATTCTAATTTTCAAAATATAAAAATTTTTAGACATTAATTCCTAATGTTTTACTTTATACAGTAAATGTTTTTTTCATATTTTTTACACAAATTTAAATTTCTCATGTAAGTAATTGTATTGTACAAATTAATTTATATAGAAAAAACTTGTAATTGTTATTACTTTAATGTAGCTCCTGATGATGACGTATGTGACGTCGAAACTAGTCGACTGAGAAATAAAATTTTTAGTGACTGCATCCCAGAAATTTTTCTCCTTTTCTCATTAACTACCACCAGTCAAGTAAATTACAACATCCATTATTTCTACTGTACAGCCTTTAAAAAGAGTCAGATCTCCTGGAATGATTAAAAGATTAGCGACATTTGGAATTAGTTACGAAATAATTGCAAACAAATTTAGTGATCATGGACCCGTCATATCCCTTGTAGAGTTTTTAGTAGATGAACACGAATAATTCTTACTCAAATAGTTCTTCCTACTTATTTTCGATAGTTTCGTAACGGTGTTTGTATGCGCATTGCGAAAGTGTGTCCAATTTCCTAAAAATGACTTGTGTATGTGTATTTTCTTTTATTTGTTGTGAAAATATAAATATAATATCATTTGTTACAAACTTTATAAAATAATATGCTTCAACATAAACGCACTCTTACTTTCCAACAGTATTTTAAATTTCGCGCCAATCTATGATTTGCGACGTTGCCGTAGTTATCGCTCTTTTAGTTATGTGAGCATTATTGTCACGTTTTAAATTTTATTTATTTGAATAACTCAATAACGGTGTGGAAGAATCCACTGAATTTTAGTTTCATGATTTATTAATGTCTGATTTATAATTACTGTAAATCTCTTTCTGGTGGTATTATTTTTATAGATTACACAGCCCTTTAAAAATGTATTCTCATTTACTCCCATGTAAAACAGAAATTTTTAAAAATTTATTTTTAAAAAACGGCGTGGACGATTGCTCTGAAATTTTAACGGTGAACGATAAATTCATCCATCTTCAACTTGTAAAAATTTCAGATGAATGGTAATATTTTCAAAAACAGTATCGAACCTCCTTAACATCGACCTTTTACTACTAAGGGGTACCCCTTAAGAAAATGTCAAATTTCCAAAATCCTTCAATTTTTCGCTGAAAATTTGTATACCCATGTAATTCGACGCGAGGAATTTAATGGTGACAAAATCAAGTCCGGGTTTTGAACCATTTTCGAGATATCAAGGCTGGACAATTTTTGGGAACCCGAAAAATTTCAAAATTTTCAAGTCAATTAAAGTGCGAGGAACACAATGCCACAAACCGCAGTTCGATATCGGGCTTAGTTTTTGAGAAACGCAGTCTCAAAGTTGCTAATTAGAAAATGGTGAAAATGTGAAAAATCGGAATTACTCGAAAACTAACCGATTAATCGAAACGCAGTTTACGGCCTTGGCTTTATCAAGGTTCGAGTTATCTAGAACCATATTATTTTTCCTAAAAGTTTAAGTTTAACCATAAATTTAAATATAATAATTTTTATCCGTCCAAAAGTTTCTAGCTTGATCAAGCATTGAAATATTTTTATGAATATGTAAAAATCTCGAAAACAACTCGATAAAAAATTATGAAAATTAGTATTCTACTTCAAAATTGTCTCAGGATTTCAGCCCTGGCCTCAGAAATTACTTTTTTTTAGTGGTGAGCCCTGTTTTATACGTTTAACATAGAAACCACCTAAAAAGTTTGTAGATTAATCTAGCATTGAAATATTTTTTTAAATATGCAAAAATCTCGAAAACTACTCGATAAAAAATTATGAAAATTAGTATTCTACTTCAAAATTGTCTCAGGATTTCAGCCCTGGCCTCAGAAATTACTTTTTTTGAGTGGTGACATACAACCAACCTCAAAAATAGTTTGTAGCAACAAATAATTATGAAAATTGTTATGTTAACCTGCAAATTATCACAATGATTACTAATAGGATACAAAACATCCTACTAGGAAATATAGATCTTCTTGATCTTTGTTTATTTTTTGTTCATGTAACAGTGAAAGTCGGAATGAAGCAGAAAATAAACAATTATTACTGCAGAAAGTGGCGCAATAAAGGAACTACTGCAACTGCTACTTTACGAGATATGCTTATGAGCCAATGAATATTCATGAATTGAAATCGTTAAATTTACATGCACTCGTGTTAAGAGATATATTGAACCTTACAAGTGCATATATTTTAATGACACTGCTCATGAAATCAAAAGAATTTTTAAATATTTGTAAATTTAAGGGCAGTTTTCGCAAGAAGCACTGGATTGTTGATTGTATAATCTGATTAACTATGCATGGAATAAAATAAAATTTTTAATTAATTATGCAATGGCCAGAATAGTAATTTATGAAATTTCATTTGAAAACAGTGACCCAAAACTGTTCCGTACTGGCATTAAAATGAACAATTAAAACTTTTACTACCTACCCTTATTTTTGCGAATTTTGATTTTTTACCTCTCGCCTCATATTCTATAGGAGAGATATTGTAATGGGTCAAAATTTTCGAGTATGAGTTTTTCGTAGATAAGCACGTTTCAGGGTCTCTAGAATACGAATTTAATATTTTCACGATGATGTCTGTGTGTGTGCGTGTGTGCGTATGTATGTATGTATGTATGTATGTATGTATGTATGTATGTATGTATGTATGTATGTATGTATGGACGTATAGACGTATGTGACGATTTTTCGTCCACGATAACTTCAAAAGTATCAAGCCTTTAATAACCAAATTTCATATTTAAGGTTTTAATAAGTATCTTAACACCGGATAAGAATTTGGTAGAAATCCGCAAACCGGAATTAGTACTTTTTGAAGCTTTATATAGTTTTCCTTAAATATATTGGTACATTATTTATTTATGACAATTTTTGCAATTAAAAATAAAAGATAATATATAGTTATCTATGGGTACAGTTAATTTTAAATACAATTTGCTAAATCTGGTAGTATTTAACAATAAAATAAAGTACAATTAATATACTATTTTTTTGAAATATCAGTATCTTGTTGTCCATGATCATATGAAATTTGTTTCTACTCAAAAATTGAATGACTATGACAGTGACAGTACAGTTGACATCTTTTGCTTGCATCTTGGTTCACGTTATCTTTTACGTATAACATGACCATGAAACTATAAAAATGTAAGTAAAACTATTTATTAGACTAGTAGAATAAGCAGAATTAGGCGAGAGGTCGTGTACTGGCCACAGCAGATTTTTTTTCTATACTCAGTAAATCAAATTAACCTATTAAAGTTTCGTGTCGAGATATAGAAAGAATACTCACTCCATTTTATTTTAATTCTTATTTTAATTTATGTATTGTTTAACAACGTCTTAAATCATTTTGATTTACTCAACACATTTTGAAATCTACTTTAGTGTGTTAAATAATCAATTATATTTTACGAGAGTCTCCTACATTGTGAAATCACTTAAAGATGTCAATATATCATTGATATTTTTCTGTTACTTTTAAAAATAGTTATTTACATTTGCATATGACGTAAGATTTACTATTAGTAGAAGTAAACATAATGACCTGGACAAACGTTTACTTAAATCATAACTTTCGATATATACATTTTCATTAGATATAAGTTTTCAATAATAAGGTACTTTACCGTAAAAGCAAATTAGCAATCCAGTCAATTATATTGAAAGGAGACCTCAAAAATGAGTTATTGCCATGAAAAAAGTTTTCAAAAAGTTAATAGATCTTTAAATATTTGAGAATTTACGTATCGATACATCTACGTCACAGTAATGCGTTTTCACGTGTATTCTTATACTTACAGAAATAAAGAAACTACCAAATTGTATATTTTGTACCATTTAGAAACAGTTGATTTTACATGAGTAGGTACATTTTAATTCCAGCCCCATTGTTTCAGAAGATTTTCAGCTACTTATACATCTACATCATACAAACTTTAAAAATTAATTACAGCTTTATTAAGAACAATAATTAAGGCTTATCCGTACTCTCAATCGCTTTCAAATAACATGAAGTATCAGTAAAAAACTTTTAAAAAAATGGTAAACTACCCTATTAGTTTTTGAGTTATCTACATCTTTATAAAATAAAAATTCAATGCTTGAGCAAACAAATTATTTCTTGAGGTAATGTTAACAATCGAACATTATGGGATTAATCAATTTCTCTTAAAGTAACTACCAATTTTAGGATAATTTTCTCAAAAAGTATATTTTTGAACCATTAAGTAGTTTATCCAAAGAATATTCTTTAAGTAATGACTTTATGTATCAATTTAAAATTCATCTTTAAAATAATGAAAGAATACAATTAGTTTATACGGGTGTATATTGAAAAGTGAAACATAGGCGTTTAACATGGTAAATCAGTTTTTCCGTTCGCATTGCTTCCCTTATTATTTTAGACAAAAATGTTTCAAATAAATGTTGTTGAGCATAAAATTCTACATCCGGATCAATAAACAAAATTTATTTTGGTTGCTTTATAACTGCAGAAATCAAATTTGAAAATACACGGAATAGCGAATTAATAGTAACAGCCATGGAATTAAAAACAGGAGATGAACAAATGCGTAACGTTTTAAACGTCAAATTTTTAATACCTACGTATAAATGATTTTGACAATCTATTATTCTGACATTGACGTTTAAAGCGTTACGCATTTGTTCATCTCCTGTTTTTAATTCCATGGCTGTTACTATTAATTCGCTATTCCGTGAATTTTCAAATTTGATTTCTGCAGTTATAAAGCAAAAAAAATAAATTTTGTTTAGTGATCCGGATGTAGAATTTATGCAACAACATTTATTTGAAACATTTTTGTCTAAAATAATAAGGGAAGCAATGCGAACGGAAAAACTGATTTACCATGTTAAACGCCTATATGTTTCACTTTTCAATATACACCCGTATATTCATGTATTTTATCTTGTAATGTTATTGTAGTATATTCTGAAGATGGTGTAACAACCGAAATATATATTAATAAAACAATCATTAATTTTTGGACATAACCGAGTGTTTTTATTCTTTAATTACAATCATGTAAATTTAATTTAAAATAATTAATATTAGTCTTTGCTGTATTAATTCTAAATCAATAAACAATCTCTAGAAATATAAATCATTAGTTGTTTTCTATCCTCTAGTTCTAGTTTATAATTAAACTGATACTTCACCTGAAAGATGCAGTAATAATTATTGACTTACATATAATTTAATACTCATTAATACTTTTAAATAATAGCTATTTATATTTGCTGCGCTAATTCTTAATTCAGTAGAAAATAAACAAGACAATCTCTAGAAAAACAGATCAGTTTCCATTTCACTGACATCGTGACTATCTTTTTACCATCACTTGAATAGAAAGAACTGTTACACTTATAAAAATAATTAAATGCATTCTAAAATCACTCGCTTGTAACTGAAATGCAATTTTAAACTCAGTTACAAGTAAATTAAACAATAAAACAACAAGAAAAGAGATTCAGTGATACCTTAAGCCCATTTTACATTGAGCAAGCGCAACGGGCAACTGCAATCTTCAAGTCAGAGTTGAATAATTGCAGAAGACATTTTTTCATTTTACACTGAGCAACATCAGCAACATGCAATTACTTATTTAATGTATAAATTTATTAATAGATTTACCAATATTTTGTTACTATATTATGTCAACTTAACCTCTTGGATTTGTTGTATTGTATATTGTTGGAAAATTATAACCACTAAAGCCTCATTCCCACCTCTATCATAGTCGTAGTCGTAAGTCGTACTAATAAATGAGTCAAATACATTTCAAATAATTGATAATTAAATGTTACTGTTATATTGGAAACAATACTAATTTGCCCAGGAAGAAAATTATAGTATTAGGACAAATAATAAAAAATAAATGTATACATAAAATGTATTCAATTGCATGTGAACATACCATGATTTTTAAAAATGTGTAATAAGAAATATGAAATAAATCATAGTAATATTGAATTACCTTAAAAGCTATAAAACATTCAGAAATATATAAAACAATATTATTTTTATTCATATTTATATTTCTATAACCTTTCTTTCGACGAGTAGTGCAGTGACAGTAGTGAAACCAGCAGCACTACATATCTCCATCTCTTTCTATTTATGATTACGACAAAAAGTTTGGCAGAGCCAAATCCTTACGACTACGACTAACGACTAACGACTAACGACTTGCGACTACGACAAGAGGTGGAAACGCTGTAACGTTGTTTCGTATGTCAAACTCTCAAGGTTACGACTAACGACTTACGACTACGACTATGATAGAGGTGGGAATGAGGCTTTAACGCACTAACTTTCAAACGCAAATTAATCTTTTTGACGTTTATGTTCAGTTGGTAGCATCATAATGAACTAAAATAACTAGAAATAACTGTGAATTGCCTGCAAGCCTTACAAAAATTAGAACATGTTCTATTCCATGCAACCGTTGCCCCAAGATTGCTTCTGTATGTTGAATGTGCAATTTCTGTATTATACTCATGCAATATTGAAGCAACTTGTCAAAAGTTGCACTTGCATCTGCAATATTGCTCAATGTAAAATGGGCTTAACAACTCGGGTTCCAATCCAGTCAGGTACACATTCCAGTTTAACTGCGCAAAAACTTCCCTGTGGTGTACTAACCACTAATAACCAAGCTGAAAAATTATTTTTGTAGTATCTTCCATCAGTGGCGGACTGGGAAATTTAACCAGCCCGGGAAATTTAATAGTGACTGGCCTCTTAAAAGTTCGAATCTCACTTTTAATTATACTGTTAAAATAATTCTAAAAATTTGGAAATTTTAAATATACTGGTGAGAAAAAAATGAAACACTTGAAATTCGTAAAAATTTCGGCCATTTTCAAACCGTCATAACTCGGCGTATTTTCAATCGATTTCGATGAATCTTTGCGAGTGAAAAACTTTGAAGTGTCTACTTTAAAGTCATGCATGCGAACTTAAGCGCAACCCCTTCCGCCCCCTCTAGCACCACTGTGAAAAAAATTGTTTTAAATTTAAAAAATGTCCAACTACGATGTGTACGGAGTTTAAATTTTTTTTACTTGGTCCACCAAAAGGGCATCAAAATTTGTTCAACGAAGTTCCTATGATGATTTGGCACAAAGTTACGGATGTTTTAAAAAAAGTGCATTTTTAGGTTTTTCGCACATAACAGCGATATTTCAATCAAATTAGACTATTCTTTCGGGGAAAAAATTCATTGTGGCTGTACTTTAAATTAGGATGATCTTTTTTCGTACCCTTCAAAACTCGAACAAAAAAACACGTTTTTGGGCCATAAGTCGAAAGTTTTTCGACGAAATTGTTTTTTTTTTCACGAATGAAATTTTATTTCGTCTTTCTATTCACATATCTATTTATAAAAATTTGACCGGCCACCGGCCTCGGTACCTCCGGCCTACCGGGAAAGCTCCCGTACTCCCGCCGGAGCCAGTCCGCCACTGTCTTCCATTTATTTTTATCATGAAGTTGTGGAACACGCTGTATATCATTAACGTATGTACTCAAATTTATGATACATACTATATACAGGTATTTCACAACTTAGGACAAAAAATTAAAGGGTATACTGTACGACGTGCTGATCATGAAACAAATTTTTTTTTTTTTAAATTCGTAACAAAATTGCATCGTATTTCAAGCAAACATTTATTTGCCACTAGTCGGTAGTTATTTCTAATAATTTTTTTCAAATAAAACTGAAAGTAATAGTTTACATAATATCTAATACTAATAAATATCAAATTATCAAATGTACCATCAAAACAGTGATACTTAAAATGTACACACGTCAAGTAAACTACCCTTAACTTTGCGAATTTAAAAAAATCTTTTTGTTTCATGATCAGCACGTCGTACAGTATATACCCTTTAATTTTTTGTAGAAATTTCTAATTTCAAAAACCAACAAAATATTTTGCAAAAATTCAGTTCCATGAAAAGTGAGTTCACCACTATGTCGTTACAATATATGCACGAAATTGTGTTACACCCTGTATATACTGATAATTCAAATTATGTGAGCTTGACAAAATCAAGTTGGGTAAAAAACTTTGATAGATATTACATGTTAGGTATGTTAAAATTTCTACTTGCAAGTAATGTTTAGTAATACAGTTTTTGTAGATTTTTTGTTTGATTTCTCTTACGCCTTTTAAGTAACTAAGTTTTTGTCGAACATTCTTGCATGTTTAACATTACTTAAATGTACATATTGATAGTTATATAATCATATTTAATATGTATTAAATCTGTCTATACATTATTTATAGCTAAGTAATAGTTTAATAAAATATTTTGAATAGTTATGTCATGTACTTTTACTTGATGTGGCTGCCACACAGGTCTCTGTGAAATCTTGATACATTTAGATATTTAGAAGGAATCCATATAAATCTAAATATTCATACCCAGCTTGGGTATAACTTCTCATATGCCGAGATATCGGTATTACCGTGTGTACAAAATTTAAATGTTAAATTAAAAATTACGACTCTTGTATTCTACTTCAAAATCATCTGTGGATACAACCGTGGCCTCAAAAACAATATTTTTTTATACGTTAACGTAGAAACCACCTTAAATATAACGTGTTACCAGACAATGAAATCTTTTTACAAATATGCATTTATCTCAAAAACTAATGAATAAATGGGTATGAAAATTTGCATACTACTTCAAAATTTTCTCAGGAATTTAGCCGTGGCCTCAGAAATTACATTTTTGTAGTGGTGGGCCTCATATTACTCATTTAACATAGAAACCATCTCGAAATTTGTAGCTTAATCAAGTATTGAAGTCTTTTTATAAAAATGTATATTTCTCTAAAACTAATTAATAAAATATTATGAAAATTTGTATACTGCTTCAAAATTTTGTCAGGATTTCAGCCCTAGCCCCAGAAATGACATTTTTAATTTTTTTTGTACGTTTAACCTCAAAAATAAACTGCCATTTATTGACGCATTAAAATCTCGAAAACTAATTAATAAATAATTATGAAAATTTGTACTCTACATCAAAATTATCTCAGGATTTCAATACCAGTCTTAAAAATTATGCTACTTTACTGGTGGACCCCAAAATACACTTCAAAACAATTTTGTAGCTTAATCAAGCATTGAAATCTTTTACTTGATAAAATTTTACAAAAATATGTACACTACATCAAAATCATCTCAGGATTTCGTCCCAGGCCTCAAAAAACCTCTATATCCAATGGTGGGCCCCATATTCAAAAAACAATTTTGTAGCTCAATCAAGCATTGACATCTTTTCACAAAAATGCAAATATCTTGAAAACTACTTGATACAATTTTACAAAAATATGTACACTACATCAAAATCATCTCAGGATTTCGTCCCAGGCCTCAAAAAAACTTTATCTCCACTGGTGGGCCCCATATTAAAAAAACAATTTTGTAGCTCAATCAAGCATTGACATCTTTTCACAAAAATGCAAATATCTTGGAAACTACTTCATAAAATTTTACAAAAATTTGTATACTACATCAAAATCATCTCAGGATTTTGTCCCAGGCCTCAAAAAACCTCTATCTCCACTGGTGGGCCTCATATCCAAAAAATAATGTAATAGCTTAATCAAGCATTGAAATTTTTTCATAAAAATGCAAATATCCCGGAAACTACTTCATAAAATTTAACAAAAATTTGTACACTACATCAAAACCATCTCAGGACTTCGTCCCAGCCCTCAAAAACCCCCTATCTCCACTGGTGGGCCCCATATTTCTCACTTACCGTCAGCATACTGCGGCTCGACCATCCTGCGCATCGCTTCGCCCCTAGCGCCCCACTGGGCATGAATGACGTTGTTGCAGACGCCATCCGGGCGTCGGAACTTAGCCGGAGGACACGCGGGCTCCTTGTCGGCGTCGCGGCGGCACCTGGAGGGCGTCTTCAGGTGGTAAGACGCGTAGGAAGTGTTCTCTGCTGACAGCGCGCTCAGAGCTGAAGGGCGCAGGTCTGAGGGCAGGTTCAGAGTGTAGTGGGACAGGTTGAAGGAGAGGGAAGAAGGGAGCAGTAGCAGGAGAGAGGGGAGAATCCTGCAATTAAAAAATATGTTAATATTTGTAGCATACATTTATTATTATATTATTAGTAAGACTCTCCATAGACATTATTATTTAGAATTCATTGTATTATGTATCTATAATTTAACACAGTGTGTTTTCTGCATGACTATTTTACCTTCCGCCTCATATTCTATACGGGAGGTATTGTAATTTTCGAGTGTGAGCACGTTTTAGAGTCCATAGAATACGAATAAAGTATTTTCACATTTTCCAGTTTGCAACTTTGAGGCTGCGTTTCTCAAAAACTAAGCCCGATATCGAACTGCGGTTTGCGGCATAGTGTTCCTCGCACTTTCATTGACTTATAACCAAATTTTCAGAATTTTGAAAATTTTGATATTTTTCAGGTTCCCAAAAATTGACTACCCTCGATATCTCGAAAATGGTCAAAGACCCCGACTTGATTTCATCACCATTGAATTCCTCGCGTTGAATTACATGGGTATACAAATTTTCAGCGTAAAATTCCGACTAGTACATTTTTTATGAAGGATTTTCGAAAATCGACATTTTAAGAAAATATCAAATTTAAAAATCCTTCATAAAAATTGTACCAGTACGCATTGCTTTATAAAGGCGTAGGTACTGAAGTTATTTTAATAGTAAAATTTTAAAAAAAATCTGCACAGTTCGAACTATACCTACTCATTAAATTTTTTTAATGTAATTATACAGGCTGTCCAATAAAGCGAGTCAAATTTACTCAATTTCAGATGACTATTTCAAATGGAACGTCCTATATTTTATTATTCTGTTGTGTGTACTATCTTCATATGTTATTAAGGGTATGCTATACCTAAAAACAATAATTTCTGAGTTTTTTTGCCACACCCAAGTTGGGTAAGGGATGTGATAGATAAAACTTTATTTAAATCTAAATGTATCTTATAGAAATCTCTGTATGTAATATACGATTATTATAAGCTATCCAAGTCCACGCCTAACTTTTCGATTTCTAAGGTTAGGTGTGTACCGCGTGTTTCTGGAGGCCGCCGTTTGTGATGAGGTCACCACAGTCGCTCCATGGCGCACTTGCTTTTATTTTTCTCTTTTTGAGCAGCGAAGATCGAGTACTTTCTCTAAAGTTGAAGAGAGGTCCACTTTCATTCGACATTCTTCCTAACTGCGGCAATGAGTGGGATTATTATTTACAGTGTAGACCAGCAGTCTTCAAACCCTGACCCTGAGGGCGGAAAAGCTTACTTAAGCCCTGCTCGCACGAGGATTATACCTGAATCCTGGAAAAGAAGAAGTTTCAAGATTCTGAATTTTGAAAAGCAATCAATAAATTATAAATTCTTCTTTTCCAAGCCTCATTGAAGATTCAATTTAGCGGCACCGCTATTTAACAGGTAATTCTCGCTAGAAAGAAGAAAACTTCTTCTTTTGCAGCATTCAGATTTTTTTCCCGAATATTCTCGATTTTACTTTTTTCTATTCCACTCTTTTCCCCACTACTACGGCTGCCTGAAACCAGCCTGAAACTAGTACTTTGCTGTCATTTTGAATGAAAATACTGTAAAAGTGATTTCGTCTTCGTTATTGACTTCAGGATAATGTTTTTATAAACATTTAATAGAGAAAGAATGGATCTACATATGTTAAGTTATAATTAAACCGAGTAAGTGGGACTCAAGTGGTTTTAGTTAAAGCGCTACACTTGTAAATCCAGAAGATTAATAATTTGAACAATTCTGGTTGTATTATAAAAAATTTCAAATTGAAATTTAACGTGAAGAATCATGACTCATTATTGAATCAATAAATGCAAATTATTAATTGCTGTGACATGAATTAGCAAAACTTGGAGCTAATTTTTATCATTTAATAATCCATATTATACGTTGATTAATGCACAAAAATAAAAATTTTCTTTTGAAGAGATTTTTTTAAACAGTGAACCCATTGACTGAAATAATTTATGTAAAACTCGCATTTTAAGTAATTTTTAGAAACTATTTAACAAAATAGGCAAGGTTTTTTGTATCATTCTATAGCCATGTAAGCACAACCTATAAGTACATCATTGTAAAATATGAGGTCATCGATTTCAAAACCAAAGTCACAAAATGATTTATTGTAATATGCTTTTCTGCTTTGTATTTGATAGCAAGAGATGCGCCTTAAGTTCAACTTAATTTATCCCCTTGTGTTGAAGTGAAGAAACAAACTAGTTTTCTGGATTTGCATCTTCCGGTGTTTGCATCTTCCTGTGATTGCATTTATGCCGAATCTAAAATTCTAGATCTGAATTTTGTTGCGAACGAATCTTTTGATGCAATTATTTTATTTCTTAGGTATTTTCTATATTTGAATTTTCCTGTGTATTAACATCCTAGAATTTTATATTCTGGTGTTGAAACTATTAGATTGTTGTCTTTCTCGTGTGTTGGGGACCACTGGTTTATCTCACAAGTAAGTGAACTCCAAGGTAGAGCAGCACTACATCAAGGTCTCCAATTCGGTTTCAAGTACAGGTGAAGAAGGAGAAATGTTATTTTTAGTTCTAGTGATCTGAGAAAGCATGAGAAGAAAGTTTTTTCTTCCGAGTTTGAGGTTACGTTATCCAAGGTGAAACACCGGGAGATGTACTCTGGTGGGCAAAAGAGTGGGCCAGGGTCGGCCAAGCACCTCTAGAAAGGGGGGCGATGTTTGGGCCCACCAGTAGAGATGCGCAGTTTTTAAGACCAGGGCTGAATTCCTGAGGTTATTCTGAACTAGTATACAAATTTTCATAATTTTTATACAACTAATAGTGGAGCTACAGGTGGTCCAAATGTTTCAGGTTAAAATTTCGCAGTCGTACACAAAAATAATAGAACATTTTTCATGAAACTGAATTGATAATTAATTTAACATAACTTCTAATATTTCTAAATGTATGTTAGTATTTTATTGGATGGATGTTGGAGGTACGATAACTCAAATACCTCTGAATAAAAAAAATTGAAATTTTGTACATAATATTCTGGCACCCTAAATTAGATCTGGTTAGATTTTGAATTATAAGAGGTTAAGAATTCTGCAAATTTGTTATAATTCTGATTTATCTGCTCACCAATAAAAACAAGAAATAAAATATTTAAGTGTTAATGTCAAATGAATTTTTGACTTTTTGACAAATTGAAATTGAAAATATGAAATATAATTTATTATTTATAAGGTCATGATAATCTTTAATAATATTATAAAAACTCTCTTCTACAATGGTATATTTGTGAGTAAGTACCTTCATACACACTTTTCTTATATTAGTAAAAGAGTATGGCGAGAGGTCATGTGTTGGCCACATCAGATTTTTACCAATATTTTAGTCCTAACATTAGGTTACTAGCTCATTGTAATACCTTAAACAAATCATGACATTTAAGTCAAACAGTAATTTATTGAATTTAAATTATACAAGTGACAGTAATATATAAATGTTTATTTAGGTTTATTGTGAATTATTATGCAAGAAGCCGACAAAATACACTTACTGTTGTCATACATCTTTTGACATAAAACATTGTGTCATAAATTGAATACACTATTATATAAGAATAGATATTATTTATTTATCCTACTTATAAATATTTATTACATTGTTAATGATTTAAATCACAGCGTTAAATTTGAAAGTATATTAATATTAATTGCTGGTTTTGTCTGACATGTGAAGACGTACGAACCCGAAATTCCGTGGGTCAAGTTTCCGGGTCGTTAAATTAAGAGGGGTCGATACCTAAACGCTGGATTTCACTGTGCGGCTTGTTACACATAAATAAACAATTAATAAAATAATTAATTTAAATAAATACTACTCTTTATGAAGTATTTAATTCAAAAAATTAAATTTCAAATGGTTCAATACAAGCTGTCAAAACGGCGAAAAACGATATTCAGTTTTTAATTTTTAATAGCTAGAGGTTGTCTTCAAGTGCGTCTAATGCCACTTTTTAAAATTTTTATTTTGTGATAAAATACGTATAAAAAACTCACAAAATAGCTAAAATTGACCATGTTTAGCCATGAATATAAAAAAGTAGAGTACAGAAATGAAAAAATCTGCTGTGGCCACCACACGACCTCTCGCCTAATTCTGCTTGTTGTACTAATCTAATAAATAGTTTTACTTACATTTTAATAGTTTCATGTTCATGTAATATGTAAACGATAATGTAAACCAATATGCAAGCAAAATATGTCAACTGTACTGTCACTGTCATAATAATTCAAATTTTATGTAGAAACAAATTTCATATCATGGACAACAAGATACTGGAATTTCAAAAAAATAGAATATTAATTGTACTTTATTTTATTGTTAAATACTTCCAGATTCAGCAATTTGTATTTATAATTAACTGTACACATAGATAATCACAATTCCTTTTATTTTTAATTGCAAAAATTGTCATAAATAAATAATGTACCAATATATTTAAGGAAAACTTTTCCAAACTTCTAAAAGTACTACTTCCGGTTTGCGGATTTCTACCAAAATCTTATCCGGTGTTAAGATACTTATTAAAACCTTAAATATGAAATTTGGTTATAAACGGTTTGATACTTTTTACGTTATCGTGGACGAAAAATCGTCGGTTCATACAAACACACACACGCACACACACACACACAGACATCATCGTGAAAATAGTAATTTCGTATTCTAGAGACCCTGAAACGTGCTTATCCACCAAAAACTCATACTCGAAAATTTTGACCCATTACAATACCTCTCTTATAGAATATGAGGCGAGAGGTAAAAATGGCATTAGATGCAAATCTAATCAAAAATGTATTTGCAATTCTAAAAGTTTGACATTTTACTGCAATTTTAAGGAAAAACTAAACGTATTTTTCAGCATTATTAAGCCGGTAGTGACCCCTCTTAAATAGCACTCGGACAGTCAAGCTTGATCGTCTTAACTGTAGTCCAGGCTGCAAAAGAATCTCTCCGTTGCTGCTCTTGCTTTCAGGGCCGTCGCACTGATTGAGATTCTGGCTGCTCGAAGAGGTATCGATCAAAGTGATTATATAACCGATATCATTTTGATTTTATTGCTTTTAAAGCAAAACACTTTCATGGAAAATAGAAGAAAGTGAAGATCACTTTCTTCACAATCTCTTTACAATAATTTATTTTGAAGCAAAAGTAACAAGAATATTTATTATTAATTTCTTTTCGTATTTTTTCCAGAAAAGTAAGTTGTACTGGTCATCTACTTTCTACAGAAACTAGATGAAGTATTTTAGAATGCTTACTTGTTAGTAGACAGGTGTAAAAGTTGCTTTAGATTATTGAAACTTAAATCAGTCGAATGAAGTAGATGAAAATGTAGATATAATAAATATTACTTTGCCTTATACAGAACATGTTTGGAATTTATTGCTCTGAAAATAGTTTCACCCCATTTGAGTTGCTATGAATTACCGTATCACTTAGATTCACGAAACAGGTTAATGCTAATACATTTTAATGCATAAGTGACTGTAAATATGTTAACATTTTATTGTTTATAATATACAGTACCTATTATTGTGTTTAAGGCTCATCTCTTGCTATCAAATGCAAAGCAGAAAAGCATGTTACAATAAATCAGTTTGTGACTTTGGTTCTGAAATCGATGATCTCATATTTTACAATGATGTACTTATAGGTTGAATTCCTCACGCCGAATTACATGGGTGTACAAATTTTCAGTGAAAAATTCCGACTGGTACAAATTTTATGAAGCATTTTTGAAATTTGACATTTTCTTAAGAGGTACCTCGTAGTATAATTCGATTTTTGAAAATCCTTCATAAAAAATGTACCAGTCGGATTTTTTTGCTGAAAATTTGTATACCCATGTAAATCGGCGCTAGGAATTCAATGGTGACAAAATCAAGTCCGGGTCTCGTACCATTTTTGAGATATCGAGGGTGGTCAATTTTTGGAAACCCGAAAAATTTAATAATTTTCAAAATTCTGAAAATTTATTTACAACTCAATTAGAGTACGACGAACACAATGCCGCAAAACCGCAGTTCCATATCGGGCTTACTTCTTAAGATTTGAAGCCTCAAAGTTGCAAACAAGAAATGTGAAAAATCGACATATAACTCGAATATTATTACTTTTAAAGAAAACACTCTGTTTTGTATAGGGTCAAGGCGGTGTTATAATAGTATATTATTTAACGAGCACATATATAGGCTATAATTCCAGAGGGTGAAAGTTTATGCACGACCTAAAGGCGAGTGCATAATCATCCAAATTAATTTTTAATTTTAATTCATTAAAATATTAATCTAACCGTACATTTTGGGGGATAACAATGACAGTAGTGTTGAAAATGGACTCATAATATAACAGTATTGAATTATTAATTCATAACACAATTGTGTGTCTTACGTAGAGATTTATTTTATATTACAGATATCTTTATAATTAATGCATTATTTAATAGTAGTAATTGGCACCAAACAATATAAATAATTAAAATGAGACAACTTTAAACTGACTAAGGATTATTTGCCACATTTCCTTTTGGCCAGTGCACCTCTGTACTAATTACACTATACTTAAGCTAGATTAAGCTAGATTCCGAGCTACCCACTTATAAGTATAAGTGGCTAATTTAACCAATCAGCCCTCAACTTTCTTACTTATAATTGAAATTGGAATTTTGTGGAAGCCCTGATTGGTTAATTTAGCACTTATACTTATAAGTGGGTAGGTCTGAATCTAGCTTTAAGATCTACCCAATTATAAGTATAAGTGCTAAATCAGCCAAGCAGCGCTTCCACAAAATTCCAATTCAATTGAGCACTGGTTGGTTAAATTACCCACTTATACTTATAATTGGGTAGATCTGAATCTAGCTTACTTAAGTTAGATTCAGACCTACCCAATTATAAGTATAAGTGCTAAACTAACCAACCAGCGCTTCCACAAAATTCCAATTTCAATTGAGCACTGGATGGTTAAATTAGTCACTTATATTTATAATTGGGTACCTCTGAATCTTTCTAAATTTAAAAACTTAAGTTATTTTTTATTTACCTCATTAAAATTCTGGTCATTTCAACAAGCAAGGAAGATTACTGGTGCTGTGTAAGCACTTAAAAAAGAAAGTTGAACTTGAACCACTAATCCAGTCTGTAAGATATGTGCCTTCTAGTACTAAGTAGTAATTATTAAACACAATTACTTACTTTAAAATATTAGAAGTTACATGATGGAACTAAATAATAATAGTGTTGAATAAAGCATTGAATACGTAATTCAATCAGTATTAGGTGTGGCTACCATACAGATCACCGTGAGAGTAAACTCAAAAATTATAAATGTAATAATTAATTAAAAACTTCTATTTATTAACTATAATATGCAATTTAAGTATGTGCAGGAAATAAATGTACTTACATTTCTAATTATTGTTACATAAATAAATTATTCTATACAAGTTTCAAGTCATTGTAAGTTTAATTGCAAATATTCCATCTGTTTTTAAGGCTACAACAAAATGTTTTTGCTTTCACATGAAATTTTAATTTAAATTTATTTATTAGACCGTTGTTTATTGTACTATCCAATTTTCTCTTAAACATAAACACACATACGTAAAACAATTAATTTGTTGCTAAATTATAAATAATAATAGAAACCACATTTCTATACCACGATCATAAATTATAAAATTGCTCGTTTAGCATATACAGCATGTGTCATAACTTGGAGTATATAAAATAATTTTCAGTACAAAATGTACTAACGTAGCGAGTGTTTTGTGGCCAGAACAATTTGTGTTTCAACAAGGATTATATACTTAAAGGATCAATTAACAGTTGTGCCTTTTTAAAATTTTAATTACAAAAATTATACATTATTATAAAAATTCCTAAAAATTTACGGGGTTATATCTCCTGATTTTAAAAAGGCACATCTGTAGATCCATTCTTTCTCTATTAAATGTTTATAAAACCATTATCTTGAAGTCAATAATAAAGTACTACTTTACAGTATTTTCAACTTCAAAATGACTACATAGCTAGAATGCGGTAAAGTACGAGTTTCGGGCTGGTTTCAGGCAGCCGTAGAGTGGAATAGAAAAAAAGTAAAATCGAGAGTATTCTAGGAATTCGAAAAAATTTTTGCAATGCGATACAATCTTCTACAAGTTATTTTGCTGTATGGATAACACGTGTTGTTTTTTACGCATAAGGTGCGAAATAATATTTATAATAAATTGCAGACAGAACCTTGACATTTACCAAATTTTATTTAATAAACAATATATTCATAAATTTCCTAGAAACAAATATCATTTAAGAATTAATTTTATTCAATTAATTTCTATTAACGCAGTTTGTTTAAACAAAACAATGCTGTTGAATATCATGGTAGCCACGTTGTCTCTTAGAAACAATGGCATCTTCACGCCTACTACAAACAATAAGGTCTTAAGAAATGACCTTGGAACACTAGTACTAATGAAAATAGACATAATGGGCACAATAAGAAAATCTGTCTAAAAGAATTTGACAAATCCCAATACTTCTATAAATAAATAGTTTGACTGAAGATCGGCTCACACAGCTGTAAAGTAGATATTTTGAGCTTTTTAAAACTCTACTTTTCATCGATACTGGCTCATACCCATCGGAGTTATAACCAAAAACGCTCAAAAAGCACTTTAAATTTCAAATGCTCATAACTTTGGATAGAATCTTCGTAGAAACTTGTTCTTTTTTGAACTTTAAAGGAAATTGTGTGAACTTTAATGTCCTTGCCTTAAATATGGTCTACAATTTTTTTTGTACTCCGTGCAAGTTGTTAAAGTTGGACATTTTTTTCAGTCAATAGTATATTACATTACAAGTCACTGCAATGTTTCATTGCAGACGAGGAGGCGTTTGAAGAATGCGAGGATGCGCAGCGTCCGAGCATTTCTTCAAAGCCTCCGAGTCAAGCAAAGACATTTTTATGACGCGTGATGTATTCTATTTTTTTTAAATCGGCAATTAAGCTTAAAATTATAAAAAAATTAGGTTTGCATAAATCATCAGAGCTGTGACAAATCATCAGAGCTGTCACAAATTTTAGAAAAAGTTGTCATGACAAGTAAACAAAGTTGAAAGTAAAAATGACTAGGCATGAAAATAAAATTTTCATGCCTAGTCATGAAAATCTTACTTTCATGCCGCAAATTAGTCTGGAAATGACGATTTTCATGCCGATTTTGAAAAAAAACATTTTTTTCCTGTGGTTTACAGGACATGGGATGTATCGAATGTGGTACACCATTCGAAAGAGGAGACTTTGATCTTTTTAAAACCCAAAGAATTATTGATTTTGGGTCAAATGCAACCGAGTTATCACGGTTTGAAAATTTGACATTTTTCGTCAAAAATAGAGTTTTCCCCTAATTTTTTCCTCGAGTGTATAATAAACAGCTGTCATTTTAAATTTGTTTAAAAGAACAAAACAAGTAGTAGATAAAGTATTTTAACTATTGTGATATTCTAATAATTGATATACAAACATACAAGGAAATATATTTTTTATGGATCATTACCAAAATATAATTAGGTACAGCAAAAAATATTACAGTCTTCCTATAATTATCTACTAAAAAAAATAAAAGTTGTCTAATTGAATCTTAGTACAAAATATGATTCAATAATAATACACGACCTTAATCAAATTTTTTTCTAATGACCAATAATCCCATATTTAAATCAATTTTAACTAATTAAGGTCAAAATCTATAATTTTCGTGACTAATAATTTTGATATTACGTAGTTTTGTGACGTAAATAAATAAATAATTGCTCGTCAGCTAATTGCTGGTAACCGCACACACACTGGCTTGTAAAATGTGCGGCTGCCCACCCAAATAGAAAAAAAATACATATTTTGTTCAGACAACTGCATTGCAGAACAATACAAACTACAACAATTTAATTAACCAATTATCACACCATATTAAAGATAAAACAATCAACGCAATGCATTATGGGAACCATCAGCTAATAAACTTTCTATACACGTCTTCATTAAGACGCCAAGAACTATCAGCAATCGTACAACACAAAAACAATGGCATATTTAACACAAATATGTCACTTCTACGTGAAATGCTGTCTGTTACAAATCAGACTGAATGCGGCCCTGGCGGCAAAAGTAAAAGTGAAGTCATATGACAGAAAGGAAAACGATCGTCACATGTTCAGGAGAAACTTTTGTTTTTGATCATAGCCACTTAGAATTTGAAATAATATTTGGAATTAGTATTGGAAAGTCAGGTTTATACATAATTTGGTGGATCATTTTGACAGGAAATATTATTCTGAGTTTGCAGAATCCAGTGCTGTAATTAAAATTAATTATCTTGTATAGTTTTTGGACCATTTGGCTTCACAATATAATGTATTTGAATAACTATTTTTGTAATATTTTTATTATAGCAAATAATTTAATAAAAATGCGTAGACTTCAAATCTGGACTCAAAATTTATAAATGGAAAATCCTATATATTTGTACATACTTTAGTTTTCGAGATTTTTATATATTTATAAAAATATTTCAATGCTTGATCAAGCTACAAACTTTTGGACGGATAAACCAAATTCTATTTAAATTTATGGTTAAACTTAAACTTTTTGGATTGAAAATATGGTTCCAGATGATTAGAACCTTGATAAATTCAAGGCCGCAAACTGCGTTTCGATTAATCGGTTAATTTTTGAGTAATCCCGATTTTTCACATTTTCCCCATTTTCCAATTAGCAACTTTGAGGCTGCGTTTCTCAAAAACTAAGCCCGATATCGAACTGCGGTTTGCGGCATTGTGTTATACTCTTATAAACTTAAAATTGAATTATGTTTCTAATTTTTGAAGTAATGCTTCTTAAAATATTGAGAACAAAAATTTTTTGGTTTTAAAAATAATACTGCATTTCAACAAAACCTATGTAACATTTTTATTACAGCTAATAATTTAATAAAAATATGTATACGTATAGAAAAATATACCAGGATTTCAAATCTGGACTCAAAATTAAAACATCTGTCTTAGTTTTTGAGAAATAGCTCCTTAAACATACAATATCTGAAAAAACTAAATATTGAAGTAGATTTTACAAATTGAAAGTAGTACTACCTCATAACTAACCTTGCCGAAAAATGTATATAAATATATCCGGTTCCAAGTCACATGATAATGCGTCAACTAAACTAATTAAATAATTTAATTAAATTTTAATAACCATAAAAAAATTGCAGCATGTGACTGTCGAAAAACTTTATAAACACTGTCCTTGAATAAATTTCATTAACATTCAATGTTCAAAATAATAAAAAAATGTCTAATTAACACTTGTTAGTTTAAAATAAAGTTCACCATCAACAAAAAATATCGTAAAAAGTTGTTCTTTATCTAGTAAAATTTTTGAGAAATCTGGATTTTCGTCAGCGGTTTGACCTTCAACTTTAGAGGTAATTCGTTGACATTCTGTGACCTCAAACTGACCTGAAAGATCGTTCAAACCAGAATAATATCATAAAATTGGGATTAATTTTAGAAAATCTGTTTTGAATTATAAATTCTTCTTTTCCAAGACTCATTGACGGTTCAATTTTGCGGCGCCGCTATTTGACAAGCAGGATTATTTTCAGGATTACTTTCGCTGTGCGAACAGGGCCTTACGAAATAAGACGAGAAAACATAAAATTTTCGATTCCTTACAATGGCATAAATTAAGAGCTCTAAAATATTAATTATGAATCACGTGACTCGTCACCCAAACATCTGAGCATCATCTGAAACATCTGACAGTCGGAATAATCCGGGTACAGTCAAGGACAAATACCTCGTGTCATCTATAAATATAAAATCTAAAATAAAAACAACAAAAAATTGAAGTATAATAAAAAATTGAACTCAAGAGTTGAAGATGACTCTGACATGATTGTTAGTGCTTTCAGCACTTAGTATAAGTGCCCAGCACTTAAGAACTTAATATAGATGACCTTGTTATTAGCAAATAAGCATCGCAGTATAGTTGTCATTGTTTATGTTATAAAATAAATAAATATCTATACACTTATTTACCCAATTTGGTTCTGTCACGAAACTGAAAGAATTTTTTCAAAATTCGCAATTTAATTTCCAGGTTTTATAATAAAAATTTTTTTGTTGCATTATATTCCATTAAAATATATGCACAAAGTTGTGAATCGCCCTGTAGATTTGCCCGTGTGTGCGGTTACCAGCCATCAACTACTCATGGTTGTTAGTTGTTTATGTGCGGTCAAACTCTGTACCGTTTTGTTTGAATACTGCTGGAATGTATGGTAAATTCTCGACCATGAATTATGTCACCCCGAATATAAGGAAGTACGTTATATCCGGGTTCAAGTTTTTCATTATACGTTATAGTGATTGATAGGTTACTAATTTACTTACGTCATATTTTAATTATAATGAATTAATTAATATTTACATAGCTGAACATAAGTATGAAAAAAAAAAATTAATTGCAGTATAGCTACTGTAAATTGTAGAGTAACTATAGATAATTCACAACTTCGTACATATACAGGGTTTCTCAAAAGTCCCGGGACGGAGCTATAAGTTTTGGACGAGTGAAGAAAAAAAAATTTTAAATCACTAAAGAGTCATAAAAACTTCCATGCAACGTGGAGTTTTTTTTAGGGGAATATTTTAAAATAATAATAATCTTAATAAAACAATGAAAAAAAATCTGCTGTGGCCAGTACACGAGCTCTCGCCTAATTCTGCTTATTCTATTAATCTCGAGACTAATCTAATAAATAGTTTTACTTACATTTTAATAGCTTCATGTTCATGTAAGATGTAAACGATAATGTAAACCAAGATGCAAGCAAGTCAACTGTACTGTCACTGTCATAATCATTCAAATTTTATGTAGAAACAAATTTAATATCATGGACAACAAGATATAGAATATTAATTGTACTTTATTTTATTGTTAAATACTACCAGATTCAGCAAATTGTATTTATAATTAACTGTACCCATAGATAATTATATTTTCTTTTATTTTAAATTGCAAAAATTGTCATAAATAAATAATGTAACAATATATTTAAGGAAAACTTTATCAAGCTTCAACTTCCGGTTTGCGGATTTCTACCAAAATGTTATCCGGTGTTAAGATACTTATTAAAACCTTAAATATGAAATTTGGTTATTAAAGGTTTGATACTTTTTCAGTTATCGTGGACGAAAAATCGTCAGTCCATTCATACATACGCACACACAGACATCATCGTGAAAATAGTAAATTCGTATTGTAGAGACCCTGAAACGTGCTTATCCACCAAAAACTCATATTCGAAAATTTTGACCCATTACAATACCTCTTTTATAGAATATGAGGCTAAAGGTAATAAACACATCCCCAAAAACCAAAACTCGATATTTTAATATTTCAACAATTTAATTTTAACTTAATTTGAATGTTTTTTGCACGTTTTATAACAAATGTTCAAATTGTAGACCTTCTTCGGACTCGCAATGACCCAAACGTTTTAAATTTTCAATTTTTCTGAAAAATGTTCTGTTATTTTCTCTTTTATTTATTTATAGGTGTCATTCTTTATAGCACGGCGAAATATTATAATAAAAATTTGTACCACGGCACTAATATTAAACTAATACATAACTGCGTTCAAATGTGCAACTAGAGCATACCAAAATGGCGGATAGCTTTATTGTTTTGTTTCTATGTTCCCTCTATAAAATTATATCCTCTAAGACTATAAGCATTTTAAAATATATGCAGGAATTTAATTTATTACAATTTCTTGTTTACGAATCCAGTCTTTGTCATGAGTAATAGCCAGTGTTAAATAATATAAATAATTTCTAGCACTTGTTCCTACCTCAATGACCTTTCTTAACACAAGGCTGGCCGTTTGCGGTCAACGGTACTAACAATTCTTAAATAATTATATTCATATTACAATCCTAATTTGACGTCATTTATCTAACGCGATATTGAAGAAAATTAATACTGGAAATGCAAGATCTGCTTATATTTATAATACAGTTATTTGTGTTTATAACTGGATCATTTATAATTATAAAGAATTTAATTTTTTGTTTAGTTCCGCTTTTAAACAACCAGCAACCATCACACAACATGTGAAGCTGCCACAATCAAAGCTAGATAACAATATATTTTGTATTTAATATTTATTGAAAATACTTTAAATTAAGGGACTTGTCTACCTATTTAGTCCAGGGAATTTATAATTTCACTTCGGACAAATTCAAAAAACAAAAAAATGTGCTTTTCCGGAAATCACCGCACCGGAAGCCATTGAAATTTTGAAAAAATGACCGCTATTTCTGGTTTTTAAAGTTTAACTGATCTTTAGCTTATCATTACGAGAAAAACATTTATATGAGGTTATAGAGCACAAAATTCTCTATAAAAATGATACATGGGATTTTTATGTCAGTTAACCTGTTTTCGAAAAAATAATAAAAATGCGTTTAGGAAATTTTCAGTAATTTAAATCAAGTGGTAATATGTTCTCTTGACACAATAATGACTGCCATATTTTAACGGACAAAAATATCGCCATCCGGTTTTCAGCATATGATTTCTATAACAATTTTCTATAATACCCATTATTTTTATAATTTTTTAGGCTCTCAATTAGTCACAAATTGGAAATTTTCTTAAAGTAAAATTAGATAAAATTTAGTAATTTTTGTGTTTATTCAGCTGTTTTTTCGGGATGGATTCAGATATGAACTTCCGATTTTCTGTATTAAATTTTTCGAACATTCTTCTATTACATGCTTTATATTTTTTTTAAATTCACTCTTGGTTTAGTCTAGACTTAAACATTTTCTTCAAGAGATAATGTAAATATTTCAATATTTTGAAAATGATTGTTTTTAATTAGCTGCCAATTCTTAACAAATTCATATATTGACTTCAGGATTCTGTAGATCTTGATAAACACATATTACTAAACAATTTCATGCATTCAATTTAACTATAAATTTACGACTGATTTAAAATAATATTTTAATTGTTTTATTTGGCAAAGTATTGCTTTGGCGTTATATAGACATATCTTTTTTGTGCAATCCAATTTTATTTCTTTTAGAATATGTTTCACCGTATAGGAAAATGCCTCAAACTCTTCTGCAGATTCTTCAATTATTTATTGACACGATGTTCGGTTGTTAACAATAATTGTTGGTAATTAACAGAATTGCTTCAACAATAATTGCATGTTGAGATTTTTTGTTATTTTCTCAGGTATAGTGATGTTGTATAAATCTTAGAATAGCTCCAGGGGTGTATTAGAATATTTAAGGTCTTTTGACAAGAAAATTATAGATTTGCATGTTTCTGACTTAGTAACAGACCACCATGAATGATGGATAAATTAATGGGAATTATAAAAATTCATTTCAAAAGTAAAATAGCTTATACAGGATGTTTTTCATAGCATACTTACTGATCATGGAACAAAAAGATTTTTAAAAATTCGTAATTAGTTCTTGTGTACCACTCGAGCTAATTAAGACGTTGGAAAGCACTCAAAAAAATTCTGAAAGCATTAAAATAAATGTGATATATTATAAGTGAAAAGTAGTCAACCATCATTTGCCCTTAGCATGTTTGTCAACACATTTCGCAATTACCATCCTCGTAAGTCAAAGGTTAAGTGAGTATTATACTATAAAGAATCTTGTTTACATACCTACGTACGTACATACGCAATGTGTAGGTATCTATTGCAAAATATCTCAACAATTCTAAAGATGTTTGATATTTTAATGTGAGTCGTAGGTGGTACACTATTGGTTAATTAATGGCTACTAGCAATTGTTTAACAGTTTCTTGGAAACCTGTAATTATGACAATAAATAATAAAATATAAGATAGACGCTTTTTTATAGAACATTATTATATATTTATTATATTCTGACCTTCAGATAATAGAACAAATTTATTTAAAATTCAAATTAAACATACTATATTATTTTTCACACAATGATTCTTTGAAGATTCTTTCATGCTCTGAATATTGTAAAATAATCCTGGTGAGAATCCAGTCAAATAGCGGCACCGCTAACTTGAATCTTCAATGAGTCTTGAAAAAAGAATTTGTAATTAATTAAAACTGTGATTTTTTCAGGATTCAGAAGCATGAAAGAATCCTCAAAGAATTAATGTGTGGACAGGATATAAAGAAAGAATAATATAATAAGTATTACTGAAATACAGTTTAGGTGGTTTAAGAGACTCGTCTACCTTTTTTTCGAATTCCTAGAATACTCTCGATATTACTTTTTTTCTATTTCACTCTCTTTCCCACTACTACGGCTGCCCGAAACCAGCCCGAAACTCGTACTTTCCCGCATCCTAGCTATGCAATGTCATTTTGAAGTTGAAAAATACTGTAAAAATTACTCCAGATTCCCATAATAACTTCTGTATTTTTTAAATAAATTAAGCTTAGCTGCATGGTTTTTGCTTTTTAAATTTTTCTTGCCATTTATAGTGCCCGAAAAAAATAATATAAAATAAAGACAAAAAACGTCATTTTAAAATGTTTTTACTTCAAATTTCTAGGCCAAAGACAAAAAATAAAAATATAGAAGCATTAAGACATCATTTGTTAATACACTCATATGTAAAAGCATCATATATTTCAATTATAATTAAAGTAAACGTGGGAGGCGTACAACTCTATAACGCTGTAAAATTTTAGGGTAGACGTACACCTTAAAACAAGAATATTTTGAAAGAATTTGTAACTTTTGTTTCTATTCTAGTTTGTGAGACTATTCGTGATTCAAATCTTATTTATATTTTGCGTGTTAAAATGCATTAACACATTAACTAATGACCATTTTAAATCCGTGCTTTAAAGTTCATTATTCTAATATCATAGACGCCGTTGCTAAGTCTATATGCATTTGTCTGCAATCCTACTTCTATAATGGCTTCAGTCAAATGTTTCAAGAGATTATATTTTTATCATGGCCTACATCAAGTATTTAAAAAATAATCTTCATGAGAATTAAAGTTTATTATTTATTATATTAGAGGAACATAATTCTGTAAAATCTGCTCAATACTTTAAGAAACTTATGCATCATCTTATTATTTTTACCCAACCTATGTAGGTGTATTGTTAGTTATGAAGCAAATATTTGTTACAAATGTCAAATGTGTAGGTTTAAACTAGAAATCTAGATCCTGGTACATAAAAGGAAATATTCTTATAATGTTATGTACAATACGTAACAACCACAAGTAAATTAACAGCTACTATTATACAGGTTGGTGGAGGTGAAATGCGAACATAGGAAAATATATGACAATGGAGTTATCATGCTAGGCATCTTGATATACGTGGAATAAGTACTGCCAATGTAAAAGTACCTGTCATATTACTGAAATTTTTATTTTCATTAAAGTATTTTCTTTTCATAATAATGTATGAGTACGAGCAGAACGAGAAAGTTTACATGCACTTTTAGATTTTATTATTATTTATGTTATTGATTACTCTTTTTGCCACACAAATTCGCATTACTTCGTTTTGTGACACTACTACAAAATATATCAAGATACCTGGCATGAAAGTTCGATTGTCATGTATGTTCCCTATGTTCGCATTTCACCTCCACCAACCTGTATGTCGTAGGCATATTGTAAAATTTGGCTTTTTATAAAGAATGTAGGCATATTATAAAACACAATGTCACATCATTTTATTTCACTCAAGAAGGTTATTAGGTTCTTTAATTAATTCAATATATGTGGGACTCACGAAGGGTATTGGTTGTTTATTTAGTTCAGAGAGTTTCTAGCAAAAGCCTCGGCATATTGTGTAATTAAATATGACATCATTTAAATTTAGACTAGGCGTTTTATAAAACGATTGATTTTATAAATAGCCTAAGACATATACAGAGAGTTTATGGGTTACGAATTTGACAGCAATGTATTAGAGCGTTCTTTTAAAAATGAAACAGGGAATAAATTTGAATTTGATAATTGGTGTCATACTGCTGCTACCTGAAAATACGATTTATACTTTGAAAAGATTGTTGAAAGCGTCCCTTGGAACTATTGCAGCTGCCCAAAAATCTTATACTGTTCAAGAATAATACAGTTAAATTGATTCCCTATTAAACTGGGAGCTCATGACAGGTGATGGTCTCCGATTTCATACAGCATGCCTTTTGGAGGATAGAATATTGACCCAATGACAACAAAGAAAAGCGAGTATTAAACCCTTGCACGCTTTCCGTTCATATGGAAAATTGCATTTCCACTTGCACAAAATTTTTGTGTTTTCTCTGATTTAATAATGCATGCCCTTTTATCAAAAGAAACTTAAACACATTTAAATTGCATGTGATTCGCAGGATCCCAAAGGGTTCAAACGGTCACATGATCTTGTAATAAAAAATCTGTTGTGGCCAGCACACGATCTCTCGCTTTAACACTGTAATTTATGTGAATTTGGTTTTAGTTAGGCTTTCTTAAATTATAATTTTGCAATAAATTTACAAACTTTTTAAAAATAATTTTATAGTTCTTAGTTCTTAATTATCTCTTTATAGATAAAAATTTAACTTTATTATTACCTTATTACATTATGTTCAGTTAATAATATTTACATTTCTTTTAAAATGGTGCCACAAACATACGTGCATACGTCTTTTCATCTGTCACATTGACATATTCATTTTAATTTTTTCCTATATTGTGATTTACAAATCGTGGTAGGTAAAATTATATATCTTTGAAAAATAATTTTCCTTTATTGGTAAGAGATATAGACAAGATGTTAAATAAATATTGTAAGATATAATTTGTTCTGTGAAATGTCGTATGACAAATTGTAGCTATCGCAGAATTTTCTATATTTTTTTGCAAAAAATGGTAAAATGCTTCAAGAAAATACCATTTCCAGTTGGCAGATTTTTACCAAAATCTAATCAGCTCTTCATTAACATATACAAATGTATATTGCAAAATATTAGAATTTTATGTTCAGTAGAATTTGAGATAATGAATCAGAACGAAAGACTATAGTAGGCGCACATACAGACTTCCATACATACACACAGACACACACACACACACACACACACAGACAGCATCGTGAAAATAGTCTAAATAGGTTCTAAAGGTGCTAAAACGTGCTTATTGACAAAAATCTCGACATCGAATTTTTTCACGATCCCTATACCTCTCTAGGCGAGAGGTAAAAATATGATTTTCCGCGATTTCATATAGCATGCCGATGAATAGAATTAATATTTGTCACAAAACACCTATAACCAAATTGGCATGCAGTCCTCGTTGGCCCAAGGGTGGAAAACTTTTCCGAAATTTTCCATATGACCGGAAAGCGTGCAAGGATTTAATACCCGTTTTTCTATGTTGTCATAGGCTCAATATGCTATCCTCCAAAAGATATGACCTGTCATGTCATGAGCTCCCGGTCTATGTTTCATTTTAAAAAGAACGCTCTAATACATTGCTGTCAAATTCCCATGTTTCACGTTAAAATAAACTGACTGCAAACCAGAAGACATAATGCATTGATAGTTTATAGCTACCAGCTTTAGCTATTTACAAATCAAACCACTAACCTAGTGCCCTATTTCTAAGCGATCCACTAACGTACCACTAAGTTACGTCTGTAGACGTATGCTAAAAGGAATGCAAATCTTCTTGCCATTCTTGTGAACTGCACGTGTTTGATGTAAATTTAACGTGCCTTATATTCTTTGTCTTGTAAACCGAGTTCATACGATTTATTCGGGACGATGTTGAAGCTAAAAGACGCATAAATAAGTGTAGTTGACCACTAGTAAGATTTACATTAGATCCTTGTTAGATTAGATTAGATTTGTTTAAGTATGTATAAGGCAGAAATAGATGTATGCAAATTTAACCTATTTTTAGTTCTAATTAATAAGAACAGTTGCGGACTGACCATATTATTACTTAATACAGTTCTGGGTACCTATTCTAATTCATAGCGACAGTCGCTAGCGAAGTTCAGTTGATAACTTCGTGACGTCATTCCGTTTGAAACTATATCAAGGGTTAGGGATATTTGGCCTCCAGTTGATAACGACTGATATAGATTTTGCATTTTACTGTGAAATTTGGCAAGAAAAACTGCTAAACCACCATTTTACCTATCACTTATCATAAACGTATTATTTGTTTTAAAATAAGCCATATTTTGATTTTCAAAGTAGGTAAATTATTTTTTCAAGAAAAATGTCAATTTCTTATTTCTACAATTTGTAATTTGAATTATTTAATAAACTAATCAAAAATATTGAATACATATAATGAACCCATAATTTATTGGTATTTTATGTTTATACAAATTAACGTACTACATAAATTGACTTTTAGCTTTCTGTAACAAAAATATTTACAAAAAATAACATAAAAGTACAATACTAAAACAGAATTGTTGACTCTTCTGTATTAATAAAATTAACATACATATTTATAAAATAAAATAATATTTTAACCTCACAACGAACAAAAATCAACGCAACGCGCAAGTCTACCGTAGCGAGGGTTGATAAGTCGTAGCGACAGTCGCTTGGCTACTACGTCACACATGGTGGGGGGTTATTAAGACAACCCAAGTTATCAACGTTGATAAGTGAAATAGAATAGGCCTCCTAGAATTATTAATTTGAAGATATTTCAGAGAAAATATTTCAGAAATACTAGTTGAGCAACTGTAATTAATCTAAAGAAATTGAGTAAACAAATTTTGCGTAATTTTGAGATTTTCGTGAAAAATCTTAAAACTGAAGGTTGTAACATATCTGCTAGTACTTCCTAGTGTAATGTAATGAACAACTTCAACATTGTTTTAAAAATTAATGAAGTAACTTTAAGATGTTAAAGTTACTAGAGCTTCACACATTATGTAAAAGTAAAAGTTGTTGAATTTACATAAATTTGGATATGAGAAGAAATTCGTTTTCGCTTATACGAAAAGGAAACCTAATGAACAGCTAAATACAATGACATACATTTAGAATTTGAATTATTAGGAGGCCCATCTCTTGCTATCAAATGCAAAACAAAAAGCATGCTACAACAAATCATTTTGTGACTTTGGTTTTGAAATCGATGACCTCTTTACAATGACGTACTTATAGGTTGTGCTTACATGGCTATAGAATTAAATTTACAAAAAACCTTGCCGTATTTTGTTTAATAATTTCTAAACATTGCTAAAAATAAAAATAAATAATTCGAAGCTGTGAGTCTTAAGCAGGCTAAGGATTTTTAGGCACAAAACCGGTAGTGTAAATTGACAAAAAAATATTTAAAATAGGCTTCAATTTTTTTTATTGATAAAAGAAATGTTCTATGTATCTATTTGATAATGCATTTATTATTTGGAATTTTAGTAAAATAGGCAAAAGCATAAAAATCCTCCGAAAATTTATAAGACTTATTTTCATAACTGTGAATGTTCCTTAGTCAGACGTTAATTTAAGGAGGTTCCCTAGACATGCAGTGGCGTAGTCAGATATCAGCCTTGGGGGCCGGATATGAAAATAAAAATATGTTTATTAATGTAAAACAAAATTCGGTCAACGGATTTTAGTTGATATTGCAATTCGTTCAGTTGCGGTGATATATTTTTATAATAATTTCTAATTCACTAATCAAAAAATGATTGAAGATTTTTTTTTAAATCGACAATATCGTTACAACTATGTGGTCAACCTTCTTCAAATTTTGGGAAATTGATGTCCGTGCTTGCATACGTTTATATACCAAAAATTAAGTAAATAGAACATTTCTAACATCTTTTTTAAAATAAATTAATGGAAATCCATAAGAGCCCATGTAAAATATTAAAATTTAACAAATAATTTCGTTCAAACTACGTGGTCAAAAATTTCCAAAAAATTCAGGTATCAATTTTATGACACAGACAACATAAATTCAAAGTTTGGTTGCATTAGAACATTTTTTAAAATGTCTAGGGAACCTCCTTAAAGAAATAGATATTTATTAATTTATTAATAAAACCATTGTCCTTATCAATAACTTACGTATCGTGTGATCACTCAAGGTTTGTTTGTATCTTCGTTACTTAGAATTCTACCGGATGCAAAATTATAAGAACTGATAAATTAAACTAATGAATTCATTCATCAAATCGTCACTAATAAGTAATCGAAGATAATAGCTGGATAATCGTGGCTCATAAATTTATAGGTTTGTCAATACATTACAACATACTTATTATTAAGCGTGTCATTCGAAACTTAAGTTAGTTACTGAATCATTTGTGACATTTAAAATTATTAATAGTTACTACTTAATTTACTGATTTAAGGTGATCCTCTACCCATGGCTGTAAACAGTTAAAAACATTGATTCCGCATGCTATTCTATAGCATAATAATAACAAATCATTTATGTTTAAAGGGAAAAATAATTTTGGCACCCATTTGTAAAAAACTGCAATATTTGTAAAAAAAGAAGGTACAGCTTTTATTTTATAAAGCACTGTTCGCACGAGGATTCTTTGAAGATTCTACCAAGATTCTGAATCCTGCAAAAGTTTTCTTCTGTCTAGTGAGAATTACCTGTTAAATTTCGGTGCCGCTAAATTGAATCTTCAATGAGTCTTGGAAAAGAAGGATTTATAATTATGAATACTTCAAAACCATGAATATTTTTTTAAAGATTCATCTTGAAACTTCTTCTTTTCCAAGATTCAGAATTTTGGTAGTCTTCAAATAATTTATTTGTAGTAGTACTATTTACAGAAAATGAATTTTATATTCTATATTATGCAATCACACCCTAATTGGGTAAAATGCATGATAAATAATTTTAAAAAACCTGATGTGGCTGCTTATTCTACTAATCTAATAAATAGTTTTATCTACAACAATAGAATAATGTATTCATTATATACGTGAAAGTAGTATAATAAACCCCTCCATAAGGACACATTATGAAATAATGAATTCATTATTTCACACTGTTAAATAATGAGTACTTTATTCTCTCGAACTGTCAAACTGCCATCACATCTGTTTTAATATTAGTGTTACATCAAGTTATCATTTTATGACGTTGTAAGCAGAAACAGTAAAAATAATAAAAATTTGTAAAACGCTATATGTGACCAGCCCATAATAGTTCTAAATTACTCAGATAAATTGTCATCACACCAAAGTTTGAGGTTAGGTTAATATCAATACAAATTTGTAGTAAGAAAATGTTGCTTTATTTAAAAAGTTGTAGATAAAACGTCGTATTTGACTCGAAAATAATGGCTATAATTCACTCGGATGATTTATACACTCGCCTTCGGCTCGTGAACAAACTTTCATCCTCATTAATTATAGCCTACATTATTTACTCGTTAAATAATATACTATTACTTACATTTTAATAGTTTCATGTTCATGTAATATGTAAACCAAGATGCAAGCAAAAGATGTCAACTGTACTGTCACTGACATAATCATTCAAATTTTGTGTAGAAACAAATTTCATATGATTATGGACAACAAGATACTGGAATTTCAAAAATTAATTAAAATTAATTGTACTTTATTTTATTGCTTAATATTACCAGATTCAGCAAATTGTTATCGTGGACTAAAAATGGTCACATACGTCCATACGAACACACACACACAGACATCATCGTGAAAATAGTAAATTTGTATTGTAGAGACCCTGAAACGTGCTTATCCATCAAAAAATCATACTCGAAAATTTTGATCCATTACAATATCTCTCTTAGAGAATATGAGGCGAGAGGTAAAAATGCAAAGTACATTTTGTGGTCCTTAAAAATGTTTCATAAAAAATTGGTATGGCTTTGCAACCTAAATATGAGCTATAAATAAGAAAGTGCTACGTTTGGTTATTACTTTTATGGCACGTTTAGCAGTAAAATTCACGATTTATTATTGGCAATAACTAAACGTTATTCACTGAAACTTTATGGTTATAAAATAGGCCATGCACCGAATTCTTTATTTCCTCGTATTGAAGCAGTAAATGCAAATTCAGATGAAAGTAAGTAAACTGCGCCAATTTATAGCAAAGCGCATTAGTAGACCATTGCGTTGTGCAATCATTCAGACTTTTACTAGTCACAAATCCAACAAAAATCTGTTTAAATATCTGAAATAGCTAACTGTACGTTGCTAAGCAGCTGTTACAAAACAAAGTTCAGGATTTCCCATCGTCCTTCATGATTAATGTCAACAATACCGGATCGTCGAATGTTTTAACACAGTAAAAACAAGACACTAATAAATGTCGATAAAGTGAATCACTGTAACTTGGAATTTTAATGGATTATAATAAATGTTTCGGTTGTTATGGGTTTTTTTAAATAGCAGGATGGACATGTTTAAATATTAATATATTAAATTAATTTAGTCTTATACTTGTAAATCCAGAAGATTAAATTTGAACGATTTTGGCTGTATTATAAAAAATTTCAAATTGAAATTTAACATGAAGAATCATGACTCATTAGTGAATCAATAAATATAAATTATTAATTGCTGTGACATTAGCACAACTTGGAGCAAATTTTTATCATTTAATAATCCATATTATACGTTGATTAATGCACAAAAATAAAATTTGTCTTTTAAAATTGATAATATACTCGTATTATTAGTAATTTTTAGAAATTATTTAGCAAAATACGACAAGGTTTTTTGTAAATTTCATTCTATAGAAATGTAAGCACAACCTGTAAGTACATCATTGTAAAATATTAGGTCATCGATTTTAAAACCAAAGTCACAAAATGATTTATTGTAACATGCTTTTTTGCTTTGCATTTGATAGCAAGATATGGGCTTTAAGACAGCTGTGAACACTTCCATAAGAATCTATGTGTTAAATTCTTATTTTAACTTTATGTGTACTTCTATTTTTATTTTCATTGCTGTGAGTGTACTTTTAAACCTAAGTAGTTTATATCGTATTCAAATTATTCTTACGAAATGTCCCCAAAGTAAATGTAAATGTAAATTAATCTAATTGTTTCTGAAAAATGCTGGAAACGATAACATTGTTTGTGGGCATGCGTACCCATTTATCCACTTATTAAGTCCTTATTTCAACATAAATAACTTTCACATTAACTTTGATAATTGACTAGTAAATGCCAAATAGGTCTTGTGGTCGCCACTAATTTCAAGAGCTTAATAATAATCTAATGAGTACTTAGAAAAAATAATTACATTATTATTGCTTCATGGGTGGCTTAAATTTGTTTTTAATGTTTGACATTAGGTTGTCTTTAATTTTTAAATATGATTCATTTATAATTAAATTAATTTTAAAAGCATTGTTCATAAATTAAACATTGCTAATTTTATTTGAATTGATTAGTAATACATTAATATACCTACATAATAATTTTAATTTACGATCGTGGAATGTATGATAAAAAAATTTCAGTAACAAGAATTCTTGAATTATTACCAAATACATAAAAGTACTACTTTATTTTATGTGTATAAATTACTTTTAAAGTCGTGTTTGTCCGTTTTAATGACCGGAAAAAATTATCAAATGTCAGAAAGACAACACATGCCTACTAAAAGGTGAAACAAAATTTTAAACCGGTCGATATGACGATATATCGAACGATATTGTTTATTTTCGCCGCTAGGTAACTGTATGGAAAGGAAACTGTAAATATCGTGGAACAAAATTATTTTTATGAAATATTAATTTAGATTCTTGTTTTCTGTCAACTCACGGTTTCTGCCGGGTACCCACAGCTGCTCATTATCAATAGTATACAGCAAACGTCAGAGTACATTTCACTATAAAATATCTTCTAGATAAACCGCCAGTTAACAAAATAGATCAATTTTTGTCCAGAGAAAAAATGATTTTTATGAAACATTAATTTCGATTAATGTTTTTCAATCAACTCACGGGTACTAATAGTTGACACTAATAGTTGACGACAGTATGCAGCATACTCCAGAGTATATTTCACTACAACATATATCCCCCAGATAACCCGTCAGTTACCGAAACAGACAGATTTATCTCCGGGTTCGTCGCTTGCTCGGCTGATGGAGTTTCTTTCTGTTCGTCTCCTTCTGAACGCGTTTAACAAGGCCACAGCCATCGCAGGAGTTTTGTAACTTCGTTATTTTGTTCATTGCGTCAGTGATGATGTGCCAAGTGAGCGAGGGGTGTACAAAGTACAAAGAACTGATTTTGAAATAAGATTTAAATATTTGTTTCACTTGTAGAGAGTTCACGCGTTACAGTGACAATGGCAATATATAATAAAGTGTATTGAAGTAATTGTTCACGCAATATTTTATTATGTGTTGAGGAGATCAGTGTGTTATGTGACTGACTGTGCATCTAACAACTCAGGTTTGAAGTCAGTTAGGTACACACTCCGTTTAATTGCACGATATAAATTAATACAATAGCTATTTATGTAACAAGTATATAATATAGGGTTTTATTGGCGAGACAGTTTAGGGGACGAGCGAGCGCAGCGAAGCGAGGCACATAAATGGGCGAGTCAATAAAACCCTATTATATACGTGTTGCATACAAGATTTTATGTTTGACTGCCCTATACGCAAGATTTTCTATTATCTATAATGACATTTACAAAATGACACATTTGACAAATGACAAATTAAAATTTAATCTCTAGCGAAGTGTGCCTTTTCTATTATTATTTTATTATTTCTATTATTTTATTTTACTAATAAAATAAAGAAACTTTATTTTACTAGTATTATAAAGAGCTGTTTTATTGCTGCAAAATTATGTTATAAACAGTACTTTATAATGCAGTCGTACATAAATAATTTTATACGCAAAATAAATTGTACTTTAAATGACGTATATATTTGAAGTGCTACTGGTTTAACTAATTTTTATTTTTACAATATTCAACACCAGAAAATATATTTTTCATACACAGGAAAATGCATGCAGAAGAAGATTCAAATCTACAAAATATATACGTAATGAAAACCTGCATTAAAAGATTCATTAACAGAAAATGCAAATCTGGAATTTTAGATTCGGCATAAATGCAAACATAGGAAGATGCAAACACAGGAATATGCAAATTCAGAAAACTAGTTTATCTCTTCAATTCAAGGGGGATAAATTAGATTCTCATTAAAATCTTAAATATGAAATTTAGTTATTATTATTATTATACTAGAAAATTTTGATCCATTACAATATCTATCTTATAGAATATGAGGCGAGAGGTAAAAATATTTTAAATAATACACAGAATAAAAATGTCTACAATAATTATATTTATTTGCACAATTTTTCTATATTGAACATTTCTTAATCAAGTTTTAAATTTATTTAAAGTTGGGTAACGGATAAAGGCGCGATATTATTTATTTATCTCAATGAACTTTTTATAATCAAATATTTATTGCCATTTACTTATTCACGGTCAAATTTTATCTATTCTAATATCAATTCTGCAACCGAAGGACAAATAGTTTATCCACAGAATAAAAATATCTTACAGATTAAATCATTTGGAAGTCAAATAAAAATAGTTTCCTATTTATGTGATGAATAAATAACTAAGCATATTACCATTCCAGTCTTAGAAAGCGTACTTTGAAATCATTAAATTTACTGAGTAAGTACGTTTATATGAGACTGTGGTTCTGAGTACCCAGGTTCGAATCCTGTCAGGTGCACATTCCACTTAACTACACATAACCTCTCTCCCTAACAACCATGAGTGACATTAATATTAGCATATGTTTAATTTCAAATCTTGTAGTATATTAGTTTGTTACGGTACACATAAACTTGTTGACTGATTTTTGTAAAATTTGGATGAAATTCGCAAGACACAAATAACAGCCAATGGAAGAATTGATTACAATAATAGTAACCATGGTTATATACAAATTTAGCGGAATTTTTTTACTAGTAGCTTGAGGAACTTAACTGAAATTAATAAGCGGAAATTTTTCCGGCATCTGTCAGTTTGATATTAAATTGTTATTTTGAGTATAAATAAGCAATTAAAAAGGTAAATAGTATATTTATTAATGTTAAATACAAATTTAGTAAATATTTTAAGTTTCTATTGTAAAAAGAATTCAAAAATAGAGCGGCGGTGTCATTGCGATTTTCTTACCGAATATGCACTCGTGCATTAATTCATATTTTTATCATGCATTCCAACAACGTAATAGCTCTCGTGTACCACTCGAGCTAATTAAGACGTTGTTGGAAAGCACTCAAAAAAATTTCCGGAAAGAATGAATGTACATGTGATATTACAAGTGAAAATCGCATGACACAAATGACAGCCAATGAAAAAATTGATTACAATAATAGTAACCATGGTTATATAAAAATTTAGCGGATATTTTTTACTAGTAGCTTGAGTAACTTAACTGAAATTAATAAGCGGAAACTTTACCGTCATATGTCAGTTTGACATTAAATTGAAAATTGGTTAAATTGTTATTTTGAGTATAAATAAGCAATTAATAAGGTAAATAGTATATTTATTAATGTTAAATACAAATTTAGTAAATATTTTAAGTTTCTATTGTAAAAAGAATTCAAAAATAGAGCGGCGGTGCCATTGCGATTTTCTTACCGAATATGCACTCGTCACTCTAACAACGTAATAGCTCTCGTGTACCACTCGAGCTAATTAAGACGTTGTTGGAAAGCACTCAAAAAAATTTCCGGAAAGAATTAATCAATAATAAAATATAATTTTGCTCATATATTTATAAAACAGTTTCTATTCTACCCAACGTCCTAGTGTTGCAAAATAGTATATTGTACAACAAGAGTGGATGTGATGCCTATATCGCACGAGAACGAGTTTGCAGTCACGACCCCATAGGGGGAGTGTCTGCAAACGTTCGCGTGTGATATAGGCAATCCACTCGAATTGTACAGCCTATTTTTTCTACGAAATACGGTTTTTGCAATAAAATTCATTTAATATGATGCCAAAAATTATTTAAAAGTAGGGTTACATCAAATATTTTATGACATATGACATTTGAATAATTGTTGCCAACCTAAAATCTCTAAATTTTATTTGCTTTTTTAGCAATAAAATAATGCTTTTAAACATAATTAATTATTAAATAACAGTTGATTTAATGTTTTTAGTAATTATTTGTCATAATAAAAACATAATTTGCACGCATTACCAATTTTTTGACGTATTTTACTTTGTATTTCATATCCACACCTGGTGTGGATATGACATCCCTATCCACACATGATAGTATGAAGATATGTTGTGTTGTAAAGTCATATATCCCTTATATTATTGTAATATGTACTAACAATATTTTATAATTATTTACTTATTAATTTTCTTACTAATCATAGTATTGTATTTTATTCTGAGTATCGTGAATAACAGGATATGGCATTCTGCTTACCCTTCTTAAATTCATTCAATTCTCGCTAAGATGATAAATGACATCCTGTTATTCAGATATTAAAAGTGCATAGTATTTAAAATATAAATTCCTTCTAGAATGTTCCATGAACAAACGGCTTCTGGTCACGTCTTGTTTTCGTCTTTAAAATAGCTAAATAAGCACTTTGTGACAGAGCTGGTCGTTCCTGAGACAAACGAGAAGTCAGTCGTATAACATCTTTCAAACTAATAAGTCGTATAACATCTTTCAAACTAATAAGTCGATCTACATCTCTCAGACTTACAAGTCGCTTTTAATATTCTCTTCGTTACAAGTCGTAGTCGTTAAACTTGTCTTTCTTCGTTACAAGTCATAAGTCGTTAAACTTGTCTTAACTAAATATATTCGACTCTCCTGTATGTAATATATGTACCATAGTAGTTAAGATTAATAAACCCGGGTTACCGCATATCAGAGTTTCACTTAAATATCACAAAGAACTCCGCATTACATAATTTACAGATATTTCGTCGCCTCCTGACAATTCCGCTCGGCCAAGGTAAGGTGATCGAATGTAAATTACAACATAAATTTTGGTGTCAGGTGTGGGGTGATACAACATAAATTTTGGCGTCAGGTGTTGCGGTTCAACTGTGCGTATAAATTTGGTGTCAAAGTGTCGTGATATAACACACCTAAACTTGGTGTCGGTTCAAACTTTACATCACCGCCAGCTGAAGTGAATCTTACAGATACTACTCATCTGTAAGATAAGTGAACTCGTGAACTCAAAGTATTCGCGGACAGTCGCGCTGCGCTATACTTCAAAAACCCGAACTCTAACTACGTACCAGATTAACTACAGTCGCAAGTTAATCTTGATTATTACATCAGGATAAAAATCCATCAATCTTCAACCATCAATCTTCGACCATCGATCTTTTGACCATCATTTCAATCTTCAAGAATCTTCAAGAATCTTCAAGTTCCTGTATTCCCAGAACGAGTTCAACGTTTGTTCCTGAACTTCAAGTCCCAGGACATCTTTAATCCAATCTTAAAAATTTCCCCAAGTGCCAGTGCAGTGAAACGTTAAATCAAAGTGAAATATTATGTAAGTACTTCATTTTTTATGTCAATCTTACAAGCCTTTGGTTCAGATTTTGAGGAGTTAGTAAATCTTAATAATATTGAAAATCATAACATGGCTTTTTCGATTGACACTGCCCTAAAAATGATACCCGAATTTGACGGGAATAGGGATAAATTACATCGATTCATTACTTGTTGTGATATAGTTAATACCACTTGCACAACTAATATTCATACTGCACAATTCCTTAATTGCATTAAATGTAAATTAACGGGTCAAGCCTATAATGTTATTAAATATCGTGATTTCCTAAATTGGGACGATTTAAAACAAGAATTAAGAAATCAATACTTAGAAAAACGCACTATTGCGCAATTACAACGTGAATTATTATCTTGTAAACAACTACCTACAGAAAACATTAGATCTTTTTCAAATCGAATTGAGCGATTAACTTCTGATTTAACAGATGCTTGTATTGCTAGTGAAGGCCAAGATGCCACACAAACTATTCAAAATCTTAATAGCAAATCATGTTTAAAATCTTTTGTAGAAGGTTTATTAGAACCTGTAAAAATAATAATAAAAGCAAGTAGATTTGAAAATTTCAATAATGCTGTCACTGCAGCTTTAGAAGAAGAAAGAATTTTAAATCAAGATAAGAAAACAGAACAGAAAGATAAGAAATTAATTAGATGCTTTAAATGCAATAAGCTAGGTCATTCTGCCAATAAATGTTTTTCTAAAATAAATAATTTAAACGTAAATAAAGTAGAAATCATATGTGCATACTGCAAAAAGCCTGGTCATCATATAAATAATTGTTTCAAAAGAAACAAGCCTCAAGGCAGTAATCATGATTATAGGAATTTTAATCCTAATTTTAAAAATCAACCAAACTCTTATCAAAGTAATCAACGTTCTAAATTTAACAATTCAAATAGAACAAGTAATTTTTCAAATAATACACATGTTCCAAAAAACGAGTCCAGCCCTGGCGTAAGCAGCGGTATTGCGTCAGCGAATCAAATCTCCAAGTAGATAACCGCAAACATAATAACTCATATGATAATTCAAATAATTCCTATAAAATTAATAATCCTACTCGACGAATTTTTACTTATAATATATCGCTAATTGAATCTGATAAACCAGATAGCGTTCATGTTGACTTATTATCTACGAAAATCAATATTACTAATTTTCTGGTTGATAGTGGAGCAGATATCTGCGCAATTAAATTAAGTAGTTTAAAAGGCGAACAACTTATTGATACGAATAAGAAAGCTATTTTAAAAGGTATTATAGATGGTCAAACCTCAACAATAGGTACTACTTTAATTTGTTTTAATCTTGGTGGTCAAATGCTGAAGCATTTCTTTCATGTCGTTCCCGATTCTTTCCCCATTAAAAATGATGGTATTCTTGGGAAAGACTTTCTTTCTAAATATAAAGTTAATATTGATTACGGGAATCGTTTATTTAATTTTTATTACAAGTGTAATCTTGTTTCTTGGAATCTTACGCCAACTCTTATGAATAATAATTATTCAGTCTTATCACCTCGTAGTGAATCTTTTATTAAAATTTATACGTCTTATAATACCGAGTGTATTTGTTTATCGAAAGAAATCGATAACGGCGTCTTTGTTGGCAATTGTATTACAAAACCAATTAATGGTTATTGTCTTATTAATATTATTAACAGTACAGAAGAGACTGTTACTATAGATCATTCAAATATAATTTTTGATAATCTTAATGATTATAATATTTTAAATATTGAAACTTCGCAAACATATAAACGAATTGATCGTATAATTTCACAATTGCGATTAGATCATTTAAATTCAGAAGAAAATGAATCCATTTCTGAAATTTGTAAAAACTTTAATGATATTTTCTACGTAAAAGAATTTGATACGTTAACTCATACCGATTCAATTACTCATAAAATTCCAGTTAATTCAAATACTGAACCTATTTTTGTTAAACCCTATAGACTTCCAGAAAGTCAAAAACAGGAAGTTAATAATCAGATCAATCAAATGTTAAATGAAAATATTATTCAAAACAGTAAAAGTCCTTGGAATGCACCTCTGTTGGTTGTTCCTAAAAAGTTAGATGCATCTGGAAAACAAAAATGGCGCGTAGTCGTTGACTTTAGAAAACTTAATGATGTAACTATTAATGATCCTTTTCCATTACCTAATATTACTGAAATTTTAGATCAATTAGGTTGCTCAAAATTCTTTACCACTCTTGATTTAACTAGTGGATTTCATCAAATACTTATGAACCCAGAAGATAAACAAAAAACTGCTTTCAGTACCGGACTAGGTCATTTTGAATTCAATCGTATGCCATTTGGGCTTAAAGGTTCACCTGCCACGTTTCAACGTTTAATGAATTATGTTTTAACTGGATTACAAGGAATTAAATGCCTTGTATATCTCGATGATATTGTTATTTATGCTAAAGATTTAGCAGATCATAATAAAAAATTAATTGAAGTATTTGAAAGACTTCGCGAACATAACTTAAAATTGCAGCCAGATAAATGTGAATTTCTGCGAAAGGAAATTATGTATTTAGGTCATATTGTTTCTGAAGAAGGTATTAAACCAGATCCGCAAAAAGTTAGTGTAGTACAAAATTTTAAAATTCCTGAATGTCTAAAGGAATTAAGATCATTTTTAGGATTAATTGGTTACTATCGTAAGTTTATACCGAACTTTTCCAAAATTGCTAAACCTTTGACCTCTTTAACACAAAAGGGTAAAGATTATACATGGTCAGCCCTTTGTGAAGAATCTTTTAACAAATTGAAGCAAGCCATATTGTCTCCACCTATCTTACAATTTCCTGATTTTAATAAAAAATTTATCTTGACGTCCGACGCAAGTCAATTTGCGATGGGTTCGGTCCTGTCCCAAGGAGAGATATCAAATTCTCTGCCGATTGCTTACGCAAGCAAATGCTTTAATAAAAGCGAATTAAATTATTCCACTATAGAAAAGGAATTTCTTGCCATTGTATGGGCTTTAAAAATTTTTAGACCTTACCTTTATGGAAGGAAATTTACTATCGTTACTGATCATAAACCCCTTGTAGGAATTAAAAATGTATCTGATATCGGATCCAAATTAATTCGTTGGAGATTAAAATTAGACGAATATGATTATGAAATAATTCATCGATCAGGAAAATCTATTTCTCATGCAGACGCTTTAAGTCGCATACAATTTATTTCTGCCATTACTGATGATTATGAAGCCTCCTATCATCAATATTTAAATGATATTGAAACAAAATTAATTTTTAATCCTAATGTTATCGAAATTGAAGATGACTTATTTAATGCACCCAGTGATTATAATTTAGCTCATTGTGTAAGTACCGATCTTTATATGAATGCAGGTATAGCTAAACAATTTAAAGAAAATTTTAATAATGTAGAAAACTTGAAGGAACAAAATCCTGAACTTTATAAAATTTTATATTTGAAAGAAAACTCGAGATTTATTTTATATTTAATAACAAAAGAACATCATTATGATAAACCAGATGACAAGGATATTTTTTATACTTTATTAAATTTAAAAGCCTTTTGTTTACAAAATGAAATAACAAAACTTGCAATTCCTAAAATAGGTTGCGGGTTAGATTTACTTAAATGGGAAAATATTAGAACAATGATAAGATATATCTTTAAAGATACAAATATTTTAATTTCCGTATATGTACTTGAAAATTTTAATAAATTAAGTAAAGAAGAAATTGATAAAATAATATTTGAATATCATAATACACCCCTTGGAGGACATCAAGGAGTAAATCGTACCTTTAATCGAATTAAAATGAAATATACTTGGCCTAACATGTATAAAGATATTAAAAGATATATAAAAACTTGTAAACAATGTCAATGTAACAAATCAGGAAAGAAAACTAAAGTACCAATGGTTATTACTACAACCTCTAGAAAACCTTTTGAAAAAGTATTTCTCGATATAGTTGGTCCATTGCCAACATCCTTAAATGGAAATAAATATATACTTACATTTCAAGATGATCTTACCAAATTCTCGCATGCTATTCCAATTCCAAATCAAGAAGCCACTACTATTGCAGAAAATCTAGTAACTCATATAATTTGTCAGCATGGTACGCCTGATAAAATCTTAACTGATCAAGGATCAAATTTCTTAAGTTCAATATTTAAAGATGTATGCAAATTACTTAAAATAACTAAGTTACAAACTACTGCTTATCATCCAGAATCTAATGGTCAAATTGAAAGAAGCCATAAAACTTTAAATGAATACCTTCGATCTTATGTTGATAAATCTCAAACTGATTGGGATACTTGGATACCTTTTTCTATGTTTTGTTATAATACTACCCCTCATACATCTACCCAATATACTCCTTTTGAATTATTATATGGTTACAAAGCTGAATTACCGTCTTCTTTACGAAAGGAACCTGAAAAATTATATAATTATGATGATTACTCGAAAGAATTAAAGGCTAGATTGCAATATTCACATAAAATTGCTTATGATCGTTTAGTGGATAAGAAGCAGAAGAGTAAAGAACAATTTGATAGAAATTCTAATCCTATTAATTTTAAAATTGGCGATCTAGTGTTATTAAGAAACGAAGCACAGCCTAAAGGCAAATCTAAAAAATTATTATCTTCTTTTAATGGTCCTTATGAAATCTTGGAAATAGATGGAGTAAATTCCACTATATTATGTAATAATAAACGTATTAAGGTTCATAACAACAGGTTACGACCTTATAATAAATAAATCAATGATGATATAATATGATAATTTCAACCGACAAATTCCTCTTTTGTTTAATTTAATTTGGGGAGTAGATGTTTTACTTTATACCCCATTCGATTGTCCTTCCAAATTAAGTAAACCCTACTTAGCCCGAGGAACTTCCTTGGAGTCAAATTACTCTTTCACATCCTGGAGATGTTAAACTCTGTTAATTTTATTAACGTTTTTAAACTTGACGATTATAAATCGTTTGTGTATTCATACACATCCCCGCTTGGGTATAATTCCGGGCGCTCTTTTTTTTTTATAAATCCTGCTTAATTGACTAGGTGACTTATGGGCGTTCTATTTTTCTGCCTTATTGAAAACCTTATCGGTGTGACACGTTTGTTTAACGGTCAAACTTAAATTTTGCCTGTCCAATTATAATACATGAGACACATTGTATAAAATTGTGTCCTCCTTTAGAAACCCCCATCCATTCTCTCTTTTGCCACTCGTTTCTTTTGTGCAACTTGCTGCATACGTTGCAAAATTTTGCCTAATTATAATTATATATAAATTTATTAAGTAATAATAATCTCAAAATGTTTTAATTCCACACCTGTTGGGTCACGAAATCAAATATTTTGTTCGCACCCACTTCTTTTGGGCAACTTGCTCCATGGTAGCAGGTTTTGCCGAATTATGGCACCTCTCTTGGGTCTAAGTGCCATACTATTTATCTTAATCTGTCATTTTTATACTATATTTTTGGATAATACATTCTTTGGTACGCCTTGCTATTGATATTGCAGGTGCTACAGACGTTATGAGTCTATTAAAAATTTTACGACGTGAAAATGTATTCATTAAAAATTATTTTAATTGAAAATTTTTATTTTATGAAAATATACATTCAGCAATGGATAATTGTAATATAATATATTCAGAGACAGATGACTATTGCTGAATTACATAAATTATATAATACTTTTAAAAATAAATCTATTGAAGCCAAACATTCCTCTGTTTTACAATTCCTAAATGAATTCGATAATATTTATAAAAATTTAGAATCATCTAACCGAATCTTAACACCCCTGTTTCATCAACATTTTATTACTAAACGCGGACTATTTGATGCCGTAGGAAAATTATCCAAAACTTTATTTGGAACTCTAGATGATGACGACGCTCAAAATTATGATAAGAAAATATCAAGGTTAGAAGATAACGATAAAGATACGTTAAACTTGATTCATGAACAAACAATTATCATGAAGTCTCTTGTTACCAAATCAAACTCTTCATTTATCAAATTAGGAAACTCTATTACAAATATTAATTCAAAATTTGAACAACTATCCTCATATATGAAAAATATAGGATTAGTTCTTAATAATTCTCAAAGAAGAGAACACTTATTCGCAAAATTAAACGAATTAATTGCTCTTATTACTATCACGATAGATCAATTTTCATTAACTCAATTGAAATTGACCGAAATTGTTTTTAATACACAACAAGGAATCCTACATCCTATGTTGTTAGACCCAGTCATGTTAATAAAGGAATTGAATAATGTGCAAAGTCAATTAAACGACGGAATCACTTTTCCAGTCCCTCTTACAATTGAAAATATTCATCATTACTACAAACTAATTAATATAATTATCTATTCTTATAATAATAGATTGAGTTTTGTTCTGAATATACCATTAGTATCTCATGTAATTTATGATGTAATTAAACTAAATAGCCTACCAATCAGGTATGAAAATAACCAATATATATTTATTTACCCAAAATCGGATTATTTGATAATCGATGAAATCAGAGAACATTATTTCTTCTCTTCTAAATTCTATATTTCTCAATGTAAAATGATTTTGATAAAAACAAATTTCTATATTTGTAAACAGAACTTACCTATCACTCTTATCAACGAAGAGTCAGAATGCGAAGCAAAGATTCTGAGAAATAATAAAACTATTCCAGAAAGTTGTAATAAGAAACTTATCATTTTACAAAAGGGAATCTTCGTCAAACTAATTGAACATAATAGTTGGTTATTTACATTACCTAACACTGAATTATTGTATATAGTATGTAAGAATAATATCAGAACACAAGTCAATCTTATAAATACTGGAAAACTGACTCTTAAATTTGGATGTGCGGCATACACAGATAATGCTATCTTGCACACCCAAAATATTAATAAATCTTTTGTAAATGCTGTAAATGATTTTACACCACATCTACCAATTACTAAAGGTCTAAACCTCACCTTTTCCAATAAATTTAAATTCTTAAAATCACCTCTTAATAATACTGTAGTTCTACATCATGATCAAGGTCATGTATTTGACGATATTAGTTCAGACTTAAATAAATTGCAAGATAAGGAAAATGAATTAAATGATCATTTAGATAGGAATTCTAATATTTGGAAATTCACCTTATCTACTTCAAGTTTACTTTTTGTTTTTATATTAGTTCTATTAATAACTATATTTTATAAAAGACATCTTGATTCTAAGGTGCCTGAAAATTCAGTTACTTATCGAAATTCTTCTACGATAAATTTAAATGCTACTCAAGATGACTCTCAAGTTGAAGTTGTCGAGCCTGTTGATCAAAATGTTCCTTGTCCTAATCCTACTATCAGAACTACAATTGGTAGACAGCCACGCTACCAATTTCATTCTTAGAGGGGAGGTGTTGTAAAGTCATATATCCCTTATATTATTGTAATATGTACTAACAATATTTTATAATTATTTACTTATTAATTTTCTTACTAATCATAGTATTGTATTTTATTCTGAGTATCGTGAATAACAGGATATGGCATTCTGCTTACCCTTCTTAAATTCATTCAATTCTCGCTAAGATGATAAATGACATCCTGTTATTCAGATATTAAAAGTGCATAGTATTTAAAATATAAATTCCTTCTAGAATGTTCCATGAACAAACGGCTTCTGGTCACGTCTTGTTTTCGTCTTTAAAATAGCTAAATAAGCACTTTGTGACAGAGCTGGTCGTTCCTGAGACAAACGAGAAGTCAGTCGTATAACATCTTTCAAACTAATAAGTCGTATAACATCTTTCAAACTAATAAGTCGATCTACATCTCTCAGACTTACAAGTCGCTTTTAATATTCTCTTCGTTACAAGTCGTAGTCGTTAAACTTGTCTTTCTTCGTTACAAGTCATAAGTCGTTAAACTTGTCTTAACTAAATATATTCGACTCTCCTGTATGTAATATATGTACCATAGTAGTTAAGATTAATAAACCCGGGTTACCGCATATCAGAGTTTCACTTAAATATCACAAAGAACTCCGCATTACATAATTTACAGATATTTCGTCGCCTCCTGACAATTCCGCTCGGCCAAGGTAAGGTGATCGAATGTAAATTACAACAGTTGTCAATATCCAGTAGGGAGTAGAAAAAATATTAATTATTTTAATTGCACAAAACAATTTATACGCTCGTGTGGTAATTATTTATTTTCTTACTTAACCTGAGAAATAAAAACTAAACAATGAGGTATAGAAACCAAAGTTCATTAACTAACTTTTAACTTAGTTAATAAAGAGTATTGTGAGTTCGTGTGAGCAACACACATTGCAAGTTTAATTCGTTGTTATGTCAGAATGCACCGCAAGAGCAAATTCTTTGTCTAGGTCAAAACTAACACTGAGAATTTATTTTTAATGATGCTGTCACATGAGTATAGATATTTAATTAATCATGCATTAGATGAGAAATGAGACTCGAATTAAAATGTTGTCTCTCCTTATGACATGATTACACTATAAAAACAAATCATAATGACAAAACAAGTATACCATATTTTAAATTGATTATTTTTGCAAGTTCTCTAAAAATTAAATAACCGTTTTTGAGTAATGCCGTAACGAACATACAGACATATTAATACAATAATAATTATACACGTTTATAAGCATATTGTAATTTGTGTTTGTTTGCATAAAGAACAAAATAAAATAACAAAAAATCTGGCCAGCAGAAGACCTCCCGCCATACCCTACTCTTTTACTACTATACAAATGAAGATACAAATATTTTTGTATATTTTTTTAAGTGCACCACTGGATTCCTAGTATCAAACTACATATAAATACATATTTTCTTCAAAAAATTCTGTCGGGTGCAATTTGAAATGCACTTTAAAAATTTTCAAATGTCGAAAATATTCGAAATTTTCGATTCGCTCAAAATTTAGTTATACCCTTCGACCATAGATACCTTAGACCCCGCACGCAGTCATTTGTTGTGAAGCCGACACTTCTGTCAGTTAGCCCACAGTTGGTGTAATGCGGGTTGCATTTTCACCAAAGTTGATGTAATGCGGGTTGCATTTTTGATTTGACAAGTGACAGTTCGTGATTCACATTATTGTTAGTTTTCAATAAAATACAATCAAAATGCACAAGATAACTTATAAATATATAAAATTGTGACAGATGACAACAAGAATGAAAGAATCCAAGAATTAGCTATAAATGTCACTTAAAAAGTGTAAAGTATGCAACTTGCACTGTAGCAACTTTGGGATCTCTATCTCACTTCACACAGCCTCTCTGTCATTAGTGCTGGCTTCAAAACCCACTGTACATTTAAATAGGCGTTACGTGTCTAGAACATATATGGTCTAAGGTTATACCCTATATTGGATCCGAGGAATCCAATGGTGTCAGTAAAAAAAAAATTTGACTAATACTTTTCGAGATAATTTTTGTAGGTAAAAGACGGGAGTAGCTATGGCCTTAATTTTTTCACCATTGGATTCCTCGCGTTGAATTACATATAAATCCAAATTTTCATGAAAAAATTCCAAAAGATACAATTTTTATGAAGGGTTTTCGAAAATGGTCAAAAATCGTTGATGAAATTTTTGCCAAAATAACTTTTTCTCTCAGAATTGGCTGAAAATTTGGGTATATACTAATTCGACCCCAAGGATTTCAAATCTCTGGTCAAAAATTTTTTTCGACCAATATTTTTCGACATAATTTTTTTTAGTCGAAAACTGGTCGAAATGGAAAATTTATTTTTTCACCATTGGATTCCTCGGGTTAAATTATGTAGGAATCCAAATTTTCACGAAAAAATTCTAAGGGGTACAATTTTATTGAGCTATTTAAAAAATGGTACAAAATCGAAGACATAAATCTTGCTTATTTTCTAGCGTAAAGAATAATATTGGGAATTGGCTTAAAATGTGGTTATATACTAATTCGACCACGAGGATTTTAAATTTGTAGTCGATAAAAATTTTCGGCCCACAGTTTTCGATATAATTTTTTTAAGTCGAAAACTGGTCGAAATAAAAAAAAGATTTTTGCACCATTCGGTTCCTCGGGTCAAATTATATAGGTGTACATAGTATCAGAAAAAAATTCTATCGAATATCGTATGTACATACAAATTTTCCAATCAGAAGATATGTCGCAATTTTTAAAAATTGTACGTTTGATAGAAATGTTTTGAACTGTTACTAAATGAGAAACTTAAAATTCTTTTTTAAGCATTTTTGTAAAAAATCTGATGTGGCCAGTTTTTTAGTGATTCTGTAACAAACACACATACTTCAATCATTACTCAAAATTATTTTATACATAAAATATTATACAATTATATTGTTTTATGTATCAATACATAAATTGGCACCTTCCTGATCAAAGTTTCCAAGTAATTAAGTAAAACAATTAATAATTAGCAGCGTTACTGATCAACTAATCAAACAACCTTGGATACCTAACGTGTGTTCGGTATTTACAAATTATTTCTTTGTTTATTTTCAATCTTAAGGTTAGGTTTGACACACGACAATAGGGCGTGGAAAAGATTCCGGAAGCAGAAATAGTACAGAAAAATAAAATGCAACTTTCAAAATATTTTCACAGCCTTGCTATACTTGACTGTGGTTTTGAAACTCAGGTTTGACTCGAAAATCAACTCTGTGGTTGAGTTGACGGCTGGTAACCGCACACACAGTATGTGCGGTTGCCACACCCAAGTTGGGTGATGTTTGTAAAGATTTTGCGCTATAAATACAGCAATTTTGCAATCTAAAGTGAATGGCAATAAAAAAGTGATGACAAATTACAAAATCTGATTGCAAAAGTAATGCTTTAATTTGATTATTTTACTTTTGTTGCTGTAGTTTCTTTTTGGAGATAAGCACGAAATTTTAGAATTTCAACTAGTAGAAAGGAGTTAGTAGACCACTAGACACAAGGTTGAAACTATTGTTATTTGACTTAGTTTATTTTATTGCTTTTTTATTGCTTGCAAATTATATTCATTTGTAACGAGCATTTTGCATATTTTTGAAACTCAATGTTTATTCATTACTTAGAAGCATGTAAAATGTTAAATAAGCATGTATTCTTGCATGTAAAATATACGAAAATACGTTTATCTATTTATTAAAATATAGTGTTAATTAATAATCAATTATATTAGTATTATAGCTTTATTTAACTAATTATTATCTTGAAACTGCTTTCACATTTTTCATTACCAGTTTCAAAAATTAATTAAACTTTAGTTAATATTTGTAGAGACTGGGTTCGACACCAGAAAATAAAATTTTAGAATATTTACAAGAAGATTTTAATCTAGAAAACTTATACATGCATTTTCCTGTGTATGTAAATTCTAGAATTTTATTTTCTAGTGTGAATCGTCCAAGGGTTGTTTAAAAATATCTTATTCTTGTACTTTAAGTGATATTACCGAGGATATTACTAAGCCACATCCTGAGTATAATAAAAAATTTCAAACATCTCAGAGAAATGTACAGGACAACTGGGATATTATTACCAAATTACTAACATTGGGATGTTACATAGATAATGTTACTAAGGGCGGACATTAGCAACGCTAGGATATTAATAGGCAAGCAAGTAACAAGTCGGGATGTTCACATTTTTGAAATGTTCTGAGGATTTTATTGTAATTACCAATAAAATTTAATGCACACTTAAATTTAGAAATCGAATTATTCGACAAGTGGCAAGAAAAATGGTCTACTATAAGATATATTGAAATTTATTTATACACATAATTGGGATATTATTACCATATTATTATCATTGGGATGTTACATAGATAATGTTACTATAAGGGCGGACATTAGCAACGCTAGGATATTAATAGGATGTTAATAGGCAAGCAAGTAACAAGCCGGGATGTTCACATTCTTAAAATGTTCTGGAGATTTTATTTATTCAAATATGTATCTAGTATTTTATCACATAGTAGGTAGAATTTTCACTTATAATATCACATGTGCATTAATTCTTTCCGGAAATTTTTTAAGTGATTTCCAACAACGTCTCGAGTGGTACACGAGAGCTATTACGTTGTTGGAATGCACGATACAAAAATTCTTGAATATGAATTAATGCACGAGTGCATATTCGGTAAGAAAATCGCAATGACACCGCCGCTCTATTTTTGAATACTTTTTACAATAGAAACTTGAAATATTTACTAAATTTGTATTTAACATTAATAAATATGTATTATTTACCATATTAATTGCTTATTTATACTCAAAATTACAATTTAACCAATTTTTAATTTAATGTCAAAGTGACAGATGACGGTAAAGTTTCCGCTTATTAATTTCAGTTAAGTTACTCAAGCTACTAGTAAAAAATTCCCGAGAAAATTTTTATTTAACCATGGTTAGTATTATTGTATCCATTGGCTGTTATTTGTGTCTTGCGATTTTCTGTTATTATAATTATTATTGTTAATGATTTATAGATTAGATTTACAAAACAGATTGATATTTATGATTATACTTATCATTTATGAAATAAAAAATTAAATATGTAACTCACCAAATCATAATCTCCATGTTAATCACAATCACAGAACTTCACATACAATTCGGCATACTAAGTCTACTTCACTCCGGAACTAACAAAGCTATTTTCAATTACAACCGTATGTTCTGAACGGGAATTTCGCTCCCAACCTGAATCGAACCCGAGTCTCCCTGAATTACCTAGGCCTGAAGAGTTACAGACCTGCCTCGGCTACAGCACGGCGCAAACTGAAGTCTCTAAGCCAGAACTTCCTTATACAAGACGCGACTCTCGGATGGAGAGAAAGTGACTAGACGAGGACGGAAGATGTCTTTCTCGATCTGACGTCATAGAGTAAGATGGAGGATGCGTTGTTACAGTGCGAGGATTATAATTGGTAAACAATATTCATCGAGCGGACATAGATTATCACTACCTTTTTTCGAATTCCTAGAATATTCTCGATATTACTATTTTTTCTATTTCACTCTCTTCCCCACTACTACAGCTACCCGAAACTCGTTCTTTGCCGCATCCTAGCTATGCAATGTCATTTTGAATTTAAAAAATACTGTAAACTGTAAACATGGCTCCAGATTCCCATAATAACTTCTGTATTTTTTAAAGAAATTAAGTAAAACTAAAATTATTCGAAAAAGAAGGTTAGCTGCAGGCTTCTTGCTTTTTAAATTTTTCTTGCCATTTATAATGACAAAAAACCGCAAAAACGTCATTTAAAATTTTTTTTACTTCAAATTCCTAGGCCAAAGACAAAAAATAAAAATATAGAAGCATTAAGACATTCTTTGTTAATACACTCATATGTAAAAGCATCTTATATTTCAATTATAATTAAAGTAAACGTGGGAGGCGTACATCTCTGTAACGCTGGAAAATTTTAGGGTAGACGAACACCTTAACTTGAAATAGTAATAAAGAAGTCGTCCAGCTCGGTTTTTTTCTGACTCAGTTGCGTTCAGGCGAGTAATAAGTTTACGAACTTTGACTCAGCTCTGTGTAGAACCTATACGTCTGTTAAAGAAATACTTATTGGATATCAATTTTCAGCGTAGGTACCTATATAGAGTGTTTCTATACCTCTGTACGCAACTTTAATAGGTTACATAATTTGATATACTGATTACAGAAAAGAAAGATTTTTTTCAAAATTCGCAAAAATAAAGGTAGTAGTGAAAATTTTTGTGCCACTGGTTTGCAAGTCAATTTAACTGTTTATTTATTATTATATAAAAAGTGAATAATCGTATAATAATAATATACATTAACATTAAAAAATCTGATGTGGCCAGCAGAAGACCTGCCGTCATACTTTACTCTTTTTACTACTTACTATACAAATCAAGATACAAATAATGTTGTATATTTTTTTTAAGTACACCACTGGATTCCTCGTATCAAAGTACATATAAATACATATTTTCTTTAAAAAATTCTGTCAGGTACAATAATTTTAAATGCACTTTGAAATATTTTAAAAATGTCGAAAATTTTCGAAATTTTCGATTCACTCAAAATTTGGTTATACCCTATTTTGGACCCGAGGAATCCAGTGGTGTCACAAAAAAGTTTTCGGCTAATACTTTTCAGGGGTAATACCATAAGAGATGATAATTTTTTGAAAATTGTTTTGTCGTTTCCACGGCAACTTATTTCTAACAATTTCACGACACAAAACATCATCCATCAATTTCCCGAAACGAAGTTGAGGGGAATTGTCAGATGATGTTTTGTGGAGTGAAATTGCAATAAGTTGCCGTGGAATAGACAAAAATTCTCTCAAAAAATTATCATCTCGAATGGTATTTATGAAGAATATTTTTCTTCTTAAAAATACTACGAAAACGACTCATTTTGCTAAACATTTTTGACGTTTCATGTGACAAATTTATTTTTTTCAAAATCGGCATGAAAATCGTCATTTCCAGACTAATTTGCGGCATGAAAGTACGATTTTCATGACTAGGCATGAAAATTTCATTTTCATGCCTAGTCATTTTTACTTTCAACTTTGTTTACTTGTCATGACAACTTTTTCTAAAATTTGTGACAGCTCTGATGATTTGTCACAGCTCTGATGATTTATGCAAACCTAATTTTCTTTATAATTTAAAGCTTAATTGCCGATTTAAAAAAAATAGAATACATCACGCGTCATGTCAATGTCTTTGCTAGATTCGGAGGCTTTGAAGAAATGCTCGGACGCTGCGCATCCTCGCATTCTTCAAACGCCTCCTCGTCTGCAATGAAACATTGCAGTGACTTGTAATGTAATATACTATATTTTTTGTAACTAACGTAACAAAATAAAACCTAAACTACAAAATTATGTTGTCAGATACATCATTTTACATTTTAAATTCTATTGGTTGCATTACGTCATTTGACGTCATCATTACGCAATATGATTGGTTAAACCATCTGTCAAAAAATATTCGAGATAATTTTTTCAGGTGAAAGACGGGAGTAGCTATGACCGTAATTTTTTCACCTTTGGATTCCTCGCATCGAATTACATATAAATCCAAATTTTCTCGAAAAAAATCCAACGAGTACAATTTTAATGAAGGGTTTTCGAAAATGGTCGAAATTTTTGTCAAAATAACTTTTTCTCTCAGAATTGGCTGAAAAATTGGTTATATACTAATTCGACCCCGAGGATTTCAAATCTGTAGTCAAAACTTTTTTCGACCAATATTTTTCGACATAATTTTTTTAAGTCGAAAACTGGTCGAAATGGAAAATTTATTTTTTCAGTATTGGATTCCTCAGGTCAAATTATGTAGGAATTCAAATTTTCACGAAAAAATTCTAAGGGGTACAATTTTTATTGAGGTATTTAAAAAATGATACAAAATGGAAGAGATAAAACTTGTTTATTTTCTAGCTTAAAAAATAATACTGGGAATTGACTTAAAATGTGGTTTTATACTAACTAGACCGCAAGGATTTCAAAGCTGTAGTCGAAAAAAAATTTAGACCCATAGATTTCAACATAAAGTCGAAAACTGGTCGAAATAAAAAAATTATTTTTACGCCATTCGATTCCTAGGGTCAAATTATTATTTTTTTATTTTTATTATTATTTTTTTTATATAGGTGTACATAGTTTAAGAAAAAAGTTCTATCGAATATCGTACATACAGATTTTCCAATCAGGATATGTCGAAATTTTTAAAAATTGTTAATTGATAGAAATGTTTGAACTGTTACTAAATGAGGAACTTAACATTTTTATGTACAAAATCTGATGTGGCCAGTACAAGATCACGCTGTATTCTACTCTTTTTATTACTATACAAATCAAAATACAAAAATATAGGTACTGACAAAAAATATATTTATAAATAGTCAGAAAAATGTCTCTGTATGTCACAGTATGAAATAATATTTATTTTTACTCGAGGAGATGAATAATAATAATTTCCGATGTTGGAAAAATAATAATTATACGATAATGTCATTTTATATTTACATGTTTATATTTTTTCCTTTTAATTTGTAAATTCCCCATTAATAAATAAACTACAACTAGGATTACTCAGAAATTTTCTACGTATTTAAAAAAAAATATTTGCATATTTCTAAAATACATAAACATTATGTAAGGTAAAAAATTTACTTACAACTTATTTATAACGGATCTGATCACATATGTAAATGATGTAATGTGTTTACAAGAAATCCAAATTTGGTCTAATGACAAATCAATTGTAATTTATCACGTACCAGTGATAAAAAATGCTAATAATTTTTTTCGGTATTTCCAATTATTGTTGTAGATTCTAACAGATTTTAACATAGAGAATGTATCACAATTTTGATACATACTTAAATGTTATATACAGTTTTATATGCTGATTACGAATAAAAAGAAATTTTCAAAAATAATTCCAAAAAAATTTCAATTATCTTATAGCAGACCATCTTTCATGCCACTGTAATGACAATTATTTTAATTTGTCGAATATTTCTAAATTTTGGTATGCATTAAATTTTATTAGAAATTAACAAAATCCTCAGAACATTTGAAGAATGTGAACATCCCGGCTTGTTACTTGCTTGTCTATTAACATCGTATTAATATCCTATCGTTGCTAATGCCCGGCCTTAGTAACATTATCTATGTAACATCCCAATGTTAGTAATTTGGTAATAATATCCCAATTATGTGTTCCGTGCAATTAGATGTTTGTAATTTTTGATCGTACTCAGGATGTGGCTAACGTAATATCACTTAAAGTACAAGAATAAGATATTTTTAAACAAAACGTGGACGATTCGTGACAAGTGAACAGTGGTACTTAAAATGTACATGTATAGAGCATGTATAATAAAAATTCAGTTAATAAACATTAATAAAATAATGAGAATGGAATTGTCGACTGGTAGAATAATGAAGGATGGAATAATCGAGAATGCAGTCAGTGAGTTTTATTTAACTAAAAAATCTGACGTGGACACCACATGACTTCCTTGTACGCCTATTAAACTGTTCATACTTTTCTTAATAACTAAAATGTAGAATAATATAAAAAATTATTTTAACTTATTATACAAATATATTAATATATAAGTACTACTACTACTGCTACTATACTCACAAATATATTTTAGTCATTTTATTCAAACTGCAGAAGAAGATATAAAGCATATTTTACTATTGTCACTGTCATGTCATAATCATTTAAATTTTACGTAGTAACAAATGTTAATCGATCATGGACTACAAGATACCGAAATACTAAATTATAAATATATACTTTAATTATTCTTAAATGATACCAGATACAAAAATATTTATAAAATACCGATTGTAGGTAATAATCACATAATCTTTCATTTAAAATAAAAAATTGTCTCAAATTAAATATTTATCGAAATATTTGACAAAAGTACTACTTCCGGTTTATAGATTCAAACCAAAAATAGGAGGTGTACAACTAGATGCTATAACAGTCCTAAATACAAAATTTCAACTTTTTACGTCTAACCGTATTTGAGTTATGCGACATACATACGTCCGTCCTTACGTACGTACAGACGTCACGACGAAAATAGTCATAATGGATTCAGAAATGGTCAAAACGGATATTTCCATCAAAATCTGAAAACCGAAATTTTTCGCGATTACAATACTTCCTTATTACTCCGTACAAGGAAGTAAAAACTGACGTTTCGCCACACTCTTGTGGCTTCATCAGGGTGACTACAAGTACAACCAGATATAACAATATTATACATTTTGGGTTTCAACAGCTTCCATCTAGTCTGTCTCCACCGTTAGGTTCGTTTTGACTGTTTTTCTTCAATGAGACGTGTGAAATTTACAAAATTTGACCAATCTACATGTTCTGTAGAATTTTTAAAATTATGATTGTACACTATTTATGTAAAAGATTTTTTACAACATTTTAACAACTAATGTAAGTAATTGTACCTTATCTGATTGTATAATATTGTTATCTCTGGTTGTACTTGTAGTCACCCTGATAAAGCCACAAGGGTGTGGCGAAACGTCGGTTTTTTAGTTAAATAAAACTCACTGACTGCATTCCCGATTATTCCATCCTTCATTAATAAAATAATATTGTACCAATATTTTTGTGTAGTGCAAATGAACATTAAGATTAATTAAAACAATCACTCGATTAATTATTAAATGTAAAAGTATACCAAATTTGTATTATTTACATAAATAATTCTTTATTTAATTTCCATATATTATTCAGTTCAAATATGCAATTAAGTACTTCGAAACGTATATGTCTGTCAATGTATATACATTTATAGTAAATCGCAATTAATATTTATCAATATTAACTTATAATTTTGTGACAAATCTACAATTGAATAAATTATTTTTACGCTTTCTTGTTTCAAAGTTTGAGATTCATGCTGGTAGACTTCAGGAATTTTAAAAGTTTAAATTAATGTTTTGTTGTTTTGAATCATTAATAAATTATAGAATAGTATATAATTATAATTAGCACTTACCCTAAATGTCGGCTGATAACTTAGCCGCAAACCTAGAACGATAAAAAAATTATTAGATACATTTTAATCGATATAAAAACATGGAGACTTCTATAGCACATCAAGAAAGATACTTAAAAAATGTGAATGCCTTTTAGCTAACTTGGGTTTGACAATAGTTTTGAACGAGTAAAGAAAAAAATTGAACATTTCGGGCTCACTTAAAAGTCATAAAAACTACATTCTTAGATAGTTTAGAACTTCCATGCAACGTAGAGTTTTTAAATAGCAACCCCAGTCGAGTTTCACCTTATTTTAAACGAAATGAAAAAAGGAACACATCCCCATAAACCAAAACCCGATATCTTAATTCTTTCAAGAATTAATTTTAATTATTTTAATGTTTTTTGCACGTTTTATAACAATTGTTCAAATTGTAGACCTTCTTCGGTCTCGCAATGACCCAAACGCTTTAGTGATCACCAAATTTTCTTCACTCGTTCAAAACTTTAGCTCCGTCCCGGAACTTTTGGGAAACCAGGTATATTATGTGTGTGCGGTTACTCATTCCTGGTCGTTAGTGGAGATTATAAACTTCAGTTATATTTTTTGTTTACTGAATTCCAATATAGTGTTGATACTAGATTCACTCAATTTAAATTGTAGTACAGATTATTATTGTTACTAAATTTTTTATGAATCTTGTAGAAGTATGTGAATTATAATAATATAGCAACCTATTTTGAAACACCATTTAATCTTTTTATAATCTCAAGTACTGTTTTGATTAAAAACGAACTATTTAATTTTGAAATATCAAGGTTACTAAATGATATTTGACTGGAATTTAAATTGTAACAAAACTATGCATCAAAATTTTTTCAAGATAAAAAAGATGACTTATTTATACATACACAGATATACAGGGTGATTCAGAACTTCGTGTATATTTTATTTAAAAGTGAAAAAACCGTAACACGAAATCTGTAATGGTAATGTTTTTAACCCCATAATAGTCAAAATCTTATTATACGTCATAATTTGATTTACAAAAATGTTTTGTTTTTCTGTAACTATTAGTGCCACGTCAGCGACACTTTAAAACTTTAACATGGCTCATTTTGCACATGCTTTCTGCATAAATTTCGGATAAACGATGTAACCTACAATGAAAATTATGTTACACAATGAAAATATATACATTCCTAATTGCCTTATTCTAAAATATCTGTAATAATAGTTCATTTAGCATAAAATTCATCGCAATATAAAGAATTTTGCTCCCTCTTTTTCATTTCTACTGAAAATTATATTTATTTTCAGGTATTCTTATTTAGCATAAGGCATCTAGAAACTTTAATGATTCTATTGATATATTATGCCTATTGCTTGTTCCTATTTCTATATGCAATTTCGTAAATTTAATCAAATATCCATTATACAATCAACAATCCAGTAGTGATTTTTGCGAAAACTGCCCAAAAATTAATAAATTAATAGTTATTTATGATATAAGTGTTAAAAGTGACATTTTATTTTGTGAGACGGGAAGTTTAGGACACGACGGGAAGTTTAGGACACGACGGGAAGTTTAGGACACGACGCGAAGCGGAGTGGCGTAACCCTTCGAACAAAATAAAAGCACTTTTAACACGTATATCATACACTATTTTTTCTACAAACATCGTTTTATATTTTAATATAAAAAATAATTTATTTAATTATTTTTGACAGTTCAGTAACAAAAGATATTTATATAGTAATATAATGAAACACGTAGTCTATGAATTCAATAAAATTGAGAGTTGTTTATTAAGAGATGAAATTTACTTTTTAACGTGCGTTAAAAGTGATTGGCAGTTTACTTTTAACGCACGTTAAAAGTGATTGACAGTTCACTTTTAACACGGCGTCTTATAATATTGCATTTTTAACAGCAGTAGGCCGTGTTAAAAGTTTAATTTTTAATAGTGTTTGTAGAAAAAAAAAATTTGTTCCTTGATCAGTAAGTAGAGCACTGTCATTAAAATAGATGCACCAAGTTGTGTGTAATAGTTTTGTTAAGGAGGTTGGGGCATGACCTGCTTCATGATAATACATTTTTGAAAAAAATATATTTTGTAGAGCATCATTTCCCAATCCATTTCAAATCAAATCGACCCGCTAGTTCACAAGAAAATAAATCACAAAGTTAACGAAAAATTTATGGAGTTAAATGGAACGTAACTACATTTAGCAGGTTAAAGTTATTTATAGAGATGTTCAGATGATAGGAATCTAATGAAAATTTAATATAATGTGGAGAAACATCTGTTGATAAATGTCTCAAAATTTGAACAAGTTTTGCCCGCTATATTCATTACAATTGATTTTAATAAATAAGAAAACCGTGAAATAAAGTTGTTCTTGAAATAAACGTGGCAACGCCGAAGCTACCGCTACCTAGATCGTGCTCCTGCACGATCAGTCACGATGACAAGGAACGAAATTTAAAATACTAATTGGAAGAGATTTTTTATAATATATGCAAATATTAAAAGAATACTTTGTTGGAATATTTCGTCACGTTTCTTCCTTTGTAGCGATAGCGATACACTTTATCGGATGAAATTGCGCTACTCATATTTCCGCGGTTGTCAAAAAGGTTATGTTTGCTTTGACATTTCTACTTTCTTGCCACTGTAGCGCGTTTCAAAAAGTTTACAACGTTGTCAAATCGGTTCACCTTTTTGGGAAATTAAACAACATATTTACTAATGAAGCAATAATAATATCTGAATGTATATATGTAACAATGAAAATTTATTGCTAAAAAATTATCTTTATCTCTGTATTATGGCTATAAAATCAAAAATATATGCTCTCATATATTTTTTTAAAAAGTTGGTAATTGATTTATTTCCCAATGCTTTAGCATAGGCATAGCCCCCTTGCCGTTCGTCCTGCAAACTCATGCCCCAACCTCCTTAAAAATGTTATGAGCTACAAAATATAATTTCTTCCTTCTTCCAATTTCATATAAAATTGAGGACAAAAAATAAGGCGAATAAAATAATTATCAGCATATTTTCTTAGAAAATATTTAAAGTAAATTAATCTTGCAAACCGCAAACAATTTCGTTTCAGGAAGAAATGAGCTAATAGTAAATGATTCACTTTTCTTATAACTGATTAACTGAGGTAAAAAAATTAGTAAAAAATATCCAGGTTAAAATTTATTTATAAAAGCTTTAAAACATTTATAAAAGCTCAGTTTTAATCTCAAAATATTTGGGTTAGAAGTTCATAATCACGTGAAAATTTATTTAATTTAATTTGCGTTTAAAATTAACGGCGAAAGTAAGTTAAATTATCATAGTGTTATTATTTGGTTCATGAGTTACAAAATTTCGCGAATTTTATTACAGTTTCCGTTATTGCAAATAATACACTTTCAAAGTGCATTATCATATTTTATTATTCATTTAAAATAGCAATAAAATAAAACTAAATGTCATTTAGCAATGTTTCGTTATTAATTATTTCAGCCGTGAAAACTGTAGCAATAAATAGATAGTGCTTACTGGTGCAATTAAATTAGTAAATATTTCATATAATAATTATAATTTTAGCCTAATTCACATTTAGTTTTAAGGTTTACATTTATGTTTACGTTTAAGAAACTTCCAAATTTATATAACTAAATACGAGCATTCGTACGCCCAACTTTCAAGCACTGTGAATGCTCGTATTTAGTTAGATGTATTCAAACTTTATTAAGAGGCTCGTCTACCTCCCAAAATCCAGCATAAAACGTACTTAACGTAACGAGTGTTTTGTGGCCAGTACAAGAATAGTAAACAATTGTTTCTACAAGGATTTAATAGATAAAGAAGGATCTACTGATTAACATTTTCAAACTATACACAGTTATATCTCATGATATAATAGTATATTGTGTATCTAGTGCGCAAAGTAAGCAAGTGCGCGAGGCAAGTTGCAGCCCGAACAGTAGCGGCTCGAGGCCTACCGAGGCGAGCCGAGAAAGCCGAGGGTCGCTACGGCGAGGACTGCAACGAAGCCAAGCGCAATTGCGCCTTTGCTCACGAGATGCACACGATATTTTTTGTCATTACTGCACAAAAAGTAACCTTTTGAGTGACCTTACTTATCAAAAGATAAAATGAATACTTTTAAAATTAATATGTATAAAATAAAAAAGTAACTAATATTTACCTACATGTAAAAGCATAAGAAACTAATTATTAACAGTAAAGAAAAGAACATTAAAATATAAGAATAAAATATTATTGTCCATTAGATCCAATATCCAATGCACAATCTGCACAATAGTCGACACTCGACAGTAGAAACTATGCATAGAGAAGTAGGTACTACAGCTGTTCACGTGCCTTTAGTATTAGATTATCACGTGTGTGGCGCTAGTGCTACGCGCACATTTCGTGTCGGTAACTACAGAAAACTGTGTGAGTGTTCGATTTTGCGTGCGCACGCTTGTACTTTGCGCACGCATTTTTGTCTAGTTAAAAAATAAGTCACTTTGCGCACGTAAAACAGGCACGAAAAAGGTTACTTTTTGTGCAGGTATGACAAAAATTAATTTTTAAAATTTTAAGAGGCACATATGTAGATCCATTCTTTCTCTATTAAATGTTTATAAAAATATTATCCTGAAATCAATAATAATCTGACAGTTTACTCGCAACGAAAACACTTTTACAATATTTTCAACTTCAAAATGACATTGCATGGTTGTACCAAAACCATTGTTTCAGTGCTACTGACAATTTTTCGTTGTCGGTACTCCATGTAATCTCGGCTACTTCCCCTCAACAAGTATCTTAAATATTTATTTAAGACATTGTCCTATATTAAGTTTATATATACCATTCTGGAGCCTATAAATAGCCTTTAATTATCAACTAAGTTCCAATAAGTTTTTGTTGTTACTACCGTAAGTTCCGCTGGCATTCCTTCTGCTAGCGGAATTTTTTATTGCAAAAAAATTAAAGAGCCTAAATTTGGGGAATGAGGCATTTAATTAGCCTATAATTAGCCTATTATTTTCCATATTTTTTTAAATTTTTTTTGTGAGTTGGTACCGCTAGCGGAAGGGAGGTATTGCATAGCTAGGATGCGGTATTTATTTATCAAATAAAACGTTGAAATTTTGTATTCCATGATCGGATGATTGTTTTTGCGTAAAAAATATTGACAGGTGAGACGGGTGACACGTTGGCACTAACGCCATATAAGTCATAAGATATTAAATGTAGTAAATGAACGGAGGATGGCTTCAACACAGAAGAGTTTTCCTGTGAATTAATCTTTTGATTAGGTAATGCAAATTTCTGTGTTTCAATATATTAGATTTTTATTTGTATATTTTCAATGGGCACCGGATTGTACGTATACATTTATGTTTATGAGTCTAGATATGGCGGGAGGTTGTGTGCTAGCCACATCAGATTTTAGCTCAGACAGTTTCGTTTAAAATTTAACATATCTATATAAGCATCTAGGCATTCGTTATTTATTTCTGAATCTATAATACACTAGGATGCGCTGAAAAACAATAGAACAAAATTCTTCTAATTCCTAAATGATGTCACTATTTTACATATGTCACTGTAACTATCGATTGTCAATGTATAAACAAACAACAATGAAAACAATTATGTGATGTTCTCATTTATTTAATTGACAAAGAAAAATTATTATTGCCTGTACTATAAAAACAAATAACATATGATCTCACAGGTACCATCATTGTGAAATTTAATCAGCTAATTTAAAATTATGTAAGGTGGAACAATTAGGAAAATTATTTGTAGATGTTTCACACAATAAAAATTCATTAAAACGAAATAGTTTGCTTAGCAAAAAAATGTTGACATTCAAGGACTATTGCACAAATGGGTATGGCAGCCTCACATATTGTGGGCCATCGGTATAGATTTTTTTTAAAGGCACATCTGTAGATCCATCTATCTCTATTAAATTTTTAAAAAACATTATCCTGAAGTCAATAATAAAGTAACAGTTTACTCGCAACGAAAACACTTTTACAGTATTTTTCAACTTTAAAATGACATTGCATTGCTAGGATGCGGTAAAGTACGAGTTTCGGGCTGGTTTCAGGCAGCCTTAGTAGTGGAATAGAAAAAAATTTGAGAGTATTCCACGAATTCGGAAAAACGTAGACAGGCCGCTTAAGCACTCAGCTTATACAGGCGCCTTATAAATCAGTTTAATTTATCTCAAAATGTAAAATATTTTTTCTAAGAAGAATTGCCATTAAAGTAGTATTATGTCTTTAAATTTATTTATAAAGTCTATACGTTTTTGTGACTAATTCTTTTAATATGTCTGAAAAATATTATTTCTGATAACAATAGTTAATGATATTCTTTTCCCAGTAATTGTAAAAACTTGATTTAAATATTTTGACGAATTTTAGTCCGACTGACGTAAATTCGGTTAATTAATTTAGATCCTGTAACAAATATTTTTGAAATGATTTCATAATTTATTGCTTAAAAATAAAATATATAGGTACTCGGTTTAATTTATTTTGTATCTATACGACCATTGAATAATACCTTCATTATGTAGGTAATTTTTACCTTCCGCTTACCTGTAAAGGAAGGTATTGGAATTATGCAAAAAATCGGGTAGTGAGTTTTTAGTGGATGAGCACGAATTAGGGTCCTTACAACTCATTTTTGATAGTTTCCCGATGATGTCTGTATGTATGTGTGTATGTGTGTGCGTGTGTGTGTGTATGTGTGTGGTCCGGGCCGATGCCGGATGTCACATAACTCAAATACGAATTACTAAAAAAATTTGATATTTGGTATTTTACAATTGTATACGAATAGGAAGAGCACATTAGATTTTGGTACAAATATCTTCACCGGAAGTGATATTTTTTGAAGATTGAACAAGATAATTGTCAAAAATTTATATAAATTTTGATAAATATAATATTTATTTGTAATAAGAATAAGAGGCAAAGTTATTTGCAACTTACGTTATAAAAAAATTGTCCTTATCTGGTAGCATTAAAGAACTGCAGTAAAATTTAAAAAATAAATTTATCTGATAAAACGTTGAAATCTTGTGATCCATGTTCGGTTGATTTTTGTTTCTGCGTAAAAAATATTGACAGGTGAGATGGGTGACAAGTTGACATACTAGCGCCATATAAGTCATAAGTAAGATATTAAATGTAGTAATTCAACGGAGGATGGCTTCAACACAGAAGAGTTTGCCTGTGAACGAATCTTTTGATTCAGGTGATGCAAATTTCTATGTTTGAATATTTTAGATTTTTATTTGTATATTTTAGGGACACCGGATTGTATACGTATACATTTATGTTTATAAGTCTAGATTTGGCGGAAGGTTGTGTGCAGGCCACATCAGATTTTTGTAAGATAAACCCCTCCATAAAACACACTATTGTATTATGAATTCATAATTCAATAGTGTTGTATTATGAGTCCATTATTCAAAACAACTGTCATTTGTCATAATACCAAAATATGTAGTTAGAATAATATTTTAATTAATAAAACTTTGTAAAGAAATGTTTTATTTAAATTACATTATCTGCTCATAAAATAGTATACTAATAATATGTTTATAAAATAGTATAAATGGAAAATTAATTTATTATTAAATGTATAAATAATTATTAGGTAAATAGTTTAATTGTAAAATAATTTTGTTAGGATTTAGTTAGAACAAAATAAATTAAAAACAGTTTAAAATGTATTACTTCCAAGCCAATTTATGTATTAAAAAGTTACCACACGTAAAGTGTTTTTGCTAAATTATTTTTTATAATAATTACAGATGTTGTTGTAAACAATAATTATTCAAATGAACATCACCAAGTGTTCATTTTTTTTATTAAAACTGCAACAATGTTGAACATCATTTGTCAAACTATTTTAATGTCAATAAACTCTTTTTTATAAAACACGGATCTGGTGTAAAAAATGTTTCATGCTGGGAACTGAAACTGGAAACATTAAAACAAAAAATTCCTAAAGATAACTCCGAGATAGAAGTCTGAAATGCAGGAGATGGTATCGTATTTTACCCAGAATTATTCGCTAAAACAATCTAATATGTTAAACTGAATGTTTGTATGTATGTCTGTTTGTTTGTTATGTATCTACGTCTATTGTCCAATCCTCAAGAAATTTTACATGCAGGTCTTTTTTGACCCGGGTCAGCTTGTAAGGCATCTTTGATTAGGGGAGAGACAAAAAATAAAAATCGCAATTGAATTAAAATAAAAAATATTCTATAAGGTACCTATTGTAATGGGTCAAAATTTTCGAGTATGAGTTTTTGGTGGATAAGCACGTTTCAGGGTCTCTACAATACGAATTTACTATTTTCACAATGATGTATGTATGTGTGTGTGTGCGTATTGTATGTATGGACTTATTTGACGATTTTTCGTTCACGATAACTTAGAAAGTATCAAACCTTTAATAACCAAATTTCATATTTAAGGTTTTAATAAGAATCTTAACACCGGATCAGATTTTTATAAAAATCCGCAAACCGTAAGTAGTATTTTTGAAGCTTGATATATAATTTTACTTAAATAAATTGGTACATTATTTATTTATGACAATTTTTGCAATTAAAAATAAAAGAAAATATCCATATGGGTACAAATAATTTTAAATACAATTTGCCGAATCTGGTAGTATTTAACAATAAAATAATATTCTATTTAAAAAAAATTCTAGTATTTTGTTGTCCATGATCAAATGAAATTTGTTTCTACACTAAATTTGTATGATTATGACAGTGACAGTACAGTTGACATCTTTTGCTTGCATCTTGGTTTACATATTACATGAACATGAAACTATTAAAATGTAAGTAAAACTTTTTATTAGATTACTAGAATGAGCAGAAGTAGGCGAGAGGCCATGTGTTGACCACATCAGATTTTTTAAATCGGGTAATAAATTATGTATTCTTGTTGTCCATGATCAAATGAAATTTGTTTCTACACAAAATTTGAATGATTATGACAGTGACAGTACAGTTGACATCTTTTGCTTGCATCTTGGTTTACATATTACATGAACATGAAACTATTAAAATGTAAGTATAATTATTTATTAGATTAGTAGAATGAGCGGCATTAGGCGAGAGGTCGTGTGCTGGCCACATCAGATTTTTTTAATCGGGTCATAAATTTTGTATTCGTTTGGACTATTTTGACCATAGTCGAATTTTAAAGTGTGGGTTCAAAATGTAGATTTTTTTTGACTAATCAGATTTTAAAGTATATTTCTTTAATCTGTAATGTTTTGTATTGTGCACAGGTTGTTGGAGGTGAAATGCGAACATAGGGAACATACATGACAATCGAACTTTCATGCCAGGTATCTTGATATATTTTGTAGTAGTGTCACAAAACGAAGTAATGTGAATTTGTGTGGCAAAAAGAGTAATCAATAACAGAAATAATAATAAAATCTAAAAGTGCATGTAAACTTTCTCGTTCTGCTCGTACACATACATTATTATGCAAAGAAAATATTTTAATGAAAATAAAAATTTCAAATAATATGACAGCTACTTTGACATTGACAATACTTATTCCACGTATATCAAGATGCCTAGCATGATAACTCCATTGTCTTATATTTCCCTATGTTCGCATTTCACCTCCACCAACCTTATAACAACAAATTAATAAACAACTTTTGGTTTTATCTTTCGCTTTCTTTGGGATTTGAACGACATTTATGTCTATAAAAATAAATAATCATCTACGAATTTGGCCAGTAGCTAATGTTCGTTTTAAGATCTCCTTAATTAAATCTTATAGTTCGTTCTAAAGTCTAGACTTTCATTTTCTTTATCTGAAACACTTATAAAATTTCCAAGAGGTGATATAAATTTCTTTGGAAATTAGAATGCATTTTACTTTTACGAAAGTGAAGTGAATAACTTCTAAGATAAGAAGTAGAATTTGTGATCAATATTTTATTAACTTTTTATACACTTTTTAACGTCAGTACTTATTGCAGTATAATTGTTATACAGGATGTTTGATATGCTGATCACTGACCAAAAAGAGTTTTTCAAATATTTCTAAAATAATTTTAAAGTATTTTGAGACAACATTTTTTAAGCCACTGGATTGGTAATAATTATTACATTATATAATAATATTAGTACATAAAAATGACATGTAAATGTGTAAATTATGAATAAAATAAGTTTAACTAGCGTAAATTACCAAAGAAATTACGCGTAAAATAGACTAAATAAAGAACCTAATACTAGTTTTTTATTGAAACTTCATGTTATTTGAAAGCGGTTGAGAGTACTGATAAACCTAAATTGATCTTAATAAAGCTGTAATTAATTTTTAAAGTTTGTATGACGTGGATGTATAGCTGAAAATCTTCTCAAAACATGGGTCTGGCATTAAAATGTGCTCATGTAAAATCAGCTGTTTCTAAATGTTACAAAATATAAAATACAATTTGGTAGTTTCTTTATTACTGTAAGTAAGAATACACGTGAAACGCATTATTGTGACGTACATGTATCGATACGTAAAATCTCAAATATTTAAAGAACTATTAACTTTTTGAAAACTTTTTTCATGGCAATAACTCATTTTTAGGTTTCCTTGCAATATAATTGACTGGATTGCTAATTTGCTACTATTGCAGAAAATTATACTAGATACGTTCAAATCTTTGACGACGTAATACACATAATATTTGTCATCTGTCAAATTCTGAGGAATGTCAATGTCAAAATAACCTTACTTAACTGTTATTTTCCCTTTTATTTATTTATAGGTGTCATTCTGTCAACACGGCGAAATATTATAGCAAAAATTTGTATCACGACACTTCGAAAACTAATACATAACTGCGTTCAAATGTGCAAATGGAGCATACCAAAATGGCTCCCTCTACAAACATCTACCCTCTAAGTTTTTCACCCCTTGAGGGGTTCATGCCACCCCGTTTTAAAGTTTCTCTCGTAAACAATCTGTGCGTCTTTCATATCTCATAAACTCATAATCATACAAATTTTGAAAGTGATACCTACCTGCGATGAGGGAAAGCCGAACTTAGTTGGCACTGAACCAGTGATGACGTCACAGTCACGCGCTCCGTAGACACGGATGTGTCTCAAGAAGTCATGTGACTTCAACAGTTGAAATCTCTCACGTGACAAACGAGGAAAAACATCGACCACTGACTCCAGAGTTTATGAACCATGAACTATTGGGTTGTTTAAGTTTAGCTAATTATCTGATGTGCCTGCCACATGAGCACATAAGAAATATTATGACAGGTGTATCATAAACTTTTGCCTAGTGCACACGGGGAAACTTTTCACAAAGTTTCCTGAAAAAAGTTTCCAGAAAATGGAGATTTTTTTTAAAAACAATAATAGTTATTTATGTATCAAGGGCATCATGATGATGTTTATGCTCATCCGAGGGCGACATGTTTACAAGCCCAAGGACCTCTGGCCCGAGGGTCTGTAAATCGCCCGAGGGCTATAAACATCAATGATGCCCGTGGTGCATACAATATTTTATGTCTTACTATTTTATTTAAAATATTGCGCGCGTGACATTTCGCTTTCGAATTTTATTAATATTTTTGATATTAATTTCAGAAGAAAAACATTAGTGATGTCTCAATATTACCATGGCAATGTCTTAATGCCCTAGGGTATAATGTAGTATATAACATACCTCGCATCCATGACATAATTAAACAATTACATACTAGGAAGACATAAATATGTTTATGATCACATGTCACATTTGACGATTTGACAAATAAGAAGTTAGTTGCACTTCACAATGTTTCCTGAAAACGCCTCATTTTTATAAGCGCCGTTAAAACTTTGAAGTTTCCGGAAACTTTTTCCAGGAAACATGTCAAAAAGTTTTTCCGTGTGCACTAGGCATTGGAGTACCTGCATATAAAGACTGTAACAAAATTAAAGGGTGCACTGATCATGAATCAAAAAAAATTTGTTTCGTAAAATTAACAGTAGTTTGCAAAACAATATCATTTTGGGTACCACTGGTTGTCACATTTAAATACAAAAAGATAGTTATGCAGTATTTATATATGAATGTAATAATAATTTTACAAATAGGAAAAAATTAAATTTGTAGGTATTTCAGAATGTCTCATTTGCTTGGACCCATTTTTAATTTGCGAATTTCAACAAAATACTTTTTGATTCATAATCAGTGCGTCCAATACTATACACCCTTAAATTTTGTTACCCAGGTTGGATTACACCCTGTATATATACAGGCTGTTTCATAATTTCAGGTAATCGCAAAATTAATTTTCATGTTTCCCAGTCAAAAAATTTTCATTGCCACTGCCACTGGGTGAAGTAATTATTTCATTAAAAATAATTAAATTTTGTATGTTTATTTTACTAGAGTATTATGTAATTTAAGATGTTTGTGTTTAATAGGAAAACGAATTCAGTGCAGTACTACAAAAAATGCTGCAGGTAAACTACCCTTAAATTTTTGAATTTTAAAAAAATTCTTTTTGATTCGTAATTAGAATATCAAACAACATATATACCCATAACGTATGTACTCGAAGTTATGATACACCCTGTATATACCTATAATATATTTTAAACTATAAAGGTTGGTTTGAAATAACTGAAAACTGAAAGTTTTTGATAGAAAGTAACTCTTTAATAATTTGATTGTCAGTTTCATTTTTAAGATTTGAATAAAATTGCAACAGATTCTAAAGAAATTTTTTGTTACATATATTGCTAATACGGAAATGTTACGGAATATGCATGTAATAATTTCCATAAAAAAGGATTATTTATCTTACAGTTTAAAATATTTTTTATACAATAGAAAGCCAATGTTTATTTATCTAAAAAGTTAAAAAATGACTATATGTGTTAACCTTGTGATATAATAATTGTACTTAATACAATTTTCATTGTGTCAACTGATTAACTGAACTGATTTAAGTGATAAATGGAACGTACTAGTAAGAAACTTGGTATATTTAGTGGCAAAAAGAAAGTAAAAACAACATGTAGTCATCAAACCCATATTTAACAATTAGTTATTTACCTTACACGAAATTTTATTTGTTTGCAATTTCTCTTTTTAAGAATCGAAAAACATTCGATGCTTTCAAACATACGTACATTCCTAACAACGCCTTGAAAGAAAAACTTTATTAATATTAATATAAAGAAACATGTGCAGTTTTTCATTCGCTATTATTTATCGAAAATAAAAACGTAAAACCATTTATCAAAAAGTGTTGCAAATTTGCAATTCGTAACAGAGTTTTTTATAGTTTTATTATAGTAAATAATAATGCTGTATTGTAGAAATTTCGTGCAAAGAAATAAATTTATCTGGAAAAATGTTATTACGTGATTTCTATATTTAGTTCTTTTTGGATTAAATGAAGTATAACTTAGTATAATATTTTATTAAGTTTTTAATTAGTTCTGGTACTACCTACATCCATTCTGTACCCGGGAATAATTTAGAAGAATCAAAATATTAATTTTCATTATGGTGTACTCTCAATTCCAAATCACGGTTACCTGTGAGATCGCACACTGAAATTACATAAATAGGCGTAATACTAATTAATTATTTTAGGTGGAACACACTTACAGAACTCTGTTAATCAGATAATAAACATGATAATTAATTTGTAGAATATCAGTAGACAAATTACTCGTACTTTATTATTTTGTATTTAATTAATTATTTCTTGTAAGTAAAATAAATATTAATTAAATTAATTTGACTTGCATATACCTAGAAATCTTTTTCTAGTAAGTGTATTAAAAAACTAAATAATTTATGTATAAATTAGTTTCTAACTATTTTACTTTACATATCTATTATTAAGTGTGTTATTTCACTTGGGTGTGACAGCGTCACAGACTGTGAGTCACCGTCACTGATATACGAGTATATTAAAATAAAATTTTAGAATATTCACAAGAAGATTCAAATCTAGAAAATTTATAGGTAATAAAATACCTGCATCAAAAGATTCATTCCCGGAAAATACAAATCTAAAATTTTAGATGAAAATGCAAATCTAGGATACAACACCAGAATTTTTTTTAGAATATTCGCAAGAAGATTCAAATCTAGAAAATTTACGTAATAAAATACATGCATCAAAGATTCATTCACAGGAAAATTCAAATCTGGAATTTTAGATTCAATGTAAATGCAACAGGAAGATGCAAATCTAGACAAGTTATAATCAAAACCGAGTTTGTGGGACTCTAGTATGGTGTTAGTTCAGTTCAACCTAATTTATCCACTTGTGTTGAAGTGAAGAGACAAACTAGTTTTCTATACGACTGTTTATAGAATGTTATCATTCTTCCATCATTTTCAATTATGGAATGGTTATTCTGTCACTTGTTACGGAATGGATTCATTCCGTCACTAGTGATGGATTGAAATGTGGCGAGTTATAATAATTTAACTTTATTCAATGTTTTTCGTTGGTGGGTAGCTTTAAAATACGTTTTCCGTTGATCGTTTATTAATGAGTATCATTAATGTAAAAAAATCATGCATTTATGACCCCTATAAATGCATGATTTTTTATTAATCAACGATTTATTGGATGCGTTCAATACACGTAATATTGTATTATATTGACCAGCTCTAAGCTTTACCAAAATACAAAACAGAATTAAAAGAAATGATTTTCACACTTCTAGGTAAATAATATTTACGTAGAATTGCTTTAAAATGAATATAAAAGTAATAACATCATTCTAAAAACGAAAAAACCTTAAGATTTAATACTGCTAATCAATATTAAGTGAACTGACTGCACCCGCTTCTCCCTGAAAACAGTTGATTTTTATTGTTGAGTTGTCCATTGTTGTCGATCCAATTGTGGTGAACATTTGAAGCGGTCCTAATTTGTTATGGAATAAAATTGAAATTTTATCAAATTAAAAAGGTATGACCAACGGAAAAATATTGTAACTAACTCATGTGTTAATAGACGATTAATAATCTCAACAATTAAAAGTCTCAATTATTAATCGCCCTCATTAACACACTAGTTTGTTAAATAACTATTATATTTATTAATTTATTAATTTTATGTAGAATATATTTTTATTTTAATAGTTTTAGGTTATGTTTTTTAATGCAATTAAATTTATAGTCATAGAGAAAGTATAGTCTGCAACACGTTTGGAATGGCTATTCAACTCTCGTGGAACCGTGAAACTCGCCTACGGCTCGTCTCACAAACTTTCCACTCGAGCTGAATATGCTTCATTCTACACTTGTTTCAGAATATACTATTCTGTATTTGCATCTTGCTGTGTTTGCATGCCAAATCTAAAATTCTAGATTTGCATTTTCCTGTGGACGAATCTATAATTTTATGTTTATTTCTGATGTTGACCTGTGCTGCAGTCACACCCAAACAGCATCAAACATTTTTAAAAAATTCAAAAATTTTCTGTGGCATTTCTCGTATATTTTGATCTCCGCTGGTGATATTTCCTGGTGTACGGCCCTGACCGTGACAGTGGAGACTGGGCTGCCCTAGTGACCGACATTACATGTGCACAGTCCACTGCTTTCTCTACAGAGGCTACAACACGCATCATCAGACGCAGCCCAGCCCAAGTGGCTACAAGTCAAAAATCTCTCAACTCACTAAATTCTTCTAAAGATTTATTACAATAAGGGTTAATACATCCCTGTTCACGCATGATTCTTTTACGATTCTTTCATGCGTCTGCATCTTGAGAAAATTATCCTGGTGATAATTAATGTCAAATAGCGGTGCCGCTAAATTGAATCTTCAATGAGTCTTGGACAAGAAGAATTTCTAATATATTAATAGCTTCAAAACTATTAAAATGAGGGTTATTCGCACAGGATTCTTAGATGATTCTTTCATGTTTCTGAATTATGAGAAAATAATCCTGGTGAAAATTGCCTGTCAAATAGCGGCGCCGCTAAATTGAATATTCAATGAGTCTTGGACAAGAAGAATTTCTAATATATTAATAGCTTCAAAATTATTAAAATGAGGGTTATTCGCACACGATTCTTTGATGATTCTTTCATGCTTCTACATTTTGAGAAAATTATCTTGGTGAGAATTGCCTGTCAAATAGCGGCCCCGCTAAATTGAATCTTCAATGAGTTTTGGACAAGAAGAATTTCTAATATATTAATAGGTTCAAAACTATTAAAATGAGGGTTATTCGCACATGATTCTTTGAAGATTCTTTCATGCTTCTGCATTTTGAGAAAATAATCCTGGTGAGTATTAATGTCAAATAGCGGCGCCGCTAAATTGAATCTTCAATGAGTCTTGGAAAAGAATTTCTAATATATTAATAACTTCAAAACTATTAAAATGAGGGTTATTCGCACATGATTCTTTGAAGATTCTTTCATGCTTCTGCATTTTGAGAAAATAATCCTGGTGAGAATTAATGTCAAATAGCGGCGCCGCTAAATTGAATCTTCAATAAGTCTTCGACAAGAAGAATTTCTAATTCATTGATAGCTTCAAAACAGAGAATTTATTTTTTTCAGGATTCAGAAGCATGAAAGAATCTTCAAAGAATTCTGGTGTGAACAGGACATAATGGAGCTATAACATGATAGACGTATTTGTTTCAAGTTTGAAAATAGATTTTAAAATAGAGGTATGTTACAACAAATTTATTTATTTTATACATACATATTTTTCGAGCCTATTACCCATTTGGGTGTAGCAGACTCACATTGTGAGTTTACGGTACCTATATATATTTACTGTGTGTGCGGTTACCAGAAGTCAACTCACAGGTACTCCTGGTTATTAGTTATTATTTAATTATACACAATACAAATTTGCAGTTCTCAAAATTCAGTAGTAAATATATCCTGTGATATAGGTTCCAGTCATTAACAATTTCTTTAACAATATATAAATAAATATATAATAATATACAAGCATTTGTTCTTGAACTTTAACTTGAAACTAACAACACGTGTACCAAGCAATAAAAAAAAGATATTTCAACTCAATAATAACATAACTACAATAAATAATAATATTAATAATCAAGCTATTTATAAGATTTATGGATTTCATTTCGCCTTATTCTACACAACCAACGATACATAAACACATTCAAATAGTACAGTAAATAACATGAAGTTAGCGCAATATTGATCGCACATGTTGTGGCTAACTTCATTGGCACTCGCGCGTCAAAAGAGCACATTTTTTGGTTATAAATAAATTTGGTATTAATATTAACAATTAGACTTGTTTTAAATACAAAATGCAGAGTTTACGAGTCTTATTTGCTAATAATGCACGCAACTGGCGCGGATTATCACGATGGTAAGAAGTGTAAACTAAATAAGAAACCTAACCTTAATTCCTACTGAGCCCTGTTTCTTTCATGCTTGGAACCCAGGAAAAAAATCACTGTTTTACAGGATCAAGGAATTAAAGAGTCATTAATTAAGCTGTGTGATGTGTGTTTCAGTGCTGTAATAAACTCAGCAGCAGCCGAAGCGCAACAAACAACCGAACCATTGAAAATACCAGTTCCACCGTCAGTGGAAATACAAGCATCGCCAAAAATCGAGAAACTAGTGACTGAAATTACTCATTTAACTCTGATTGAGGTGTCAGAGCTAAGTGAGATTTTAAAAAAGAGGCTGAACTTGCCTGATGCTCCGATGATGCCTGCCGGAGGGTTTGCAGCTGCTCCTGCAGCTGAAGAGGAAGAGGAAGCTGCACCCACCAAAGTAAGACATTCATTTGTATTAGTCACTTTGTTTTTATTACGAGGTGAAGCTTGTAGTATTGATTGTTTAGCATTTTACGTAACTGCCACTTTAAATACTTGAGTAATTGCATTTTAAATTTTGTGTTTTCATAAATAATTGAATAACACTAGAACTGGAATGGTAGTAAGCTATGATATCATACTAAAACTGGATTTGGAATGACAGTAGGCCATGTTTCCGACTGTCAATTGTTTTTCCATGTACTACTTGATCAAATTAAAGTTTTTATTTTTTAAATATCACTCATTTGGGTGTGTCAGCTTTACAGACAGTGAGTAATTATTGTATTTAGCCTGATATTAATTTTAAAAGATTTAAAAGTGGGTTTAGGCTGACAGTAGGCCATGATTACGACTGTCAATTGTTCTTCCATGCACTACTTGATCAAATTAAAGTTTTTATTTTTTAAATATCACTCATTTGGGTGTGTTAGCTTTACAGACAGTTAGTTTTCAGTAAATATTTATTAATTTATCTAGTAATTATTGTATTTTAGTCTGATATCTATTAAAAAAATTAAAAGTGGATTTGAACTGATTACAACTGTCAATTGTTTTTCCATGTACTGCTTGATCAAGTTATTGTTTATTTTAAATTTTTGGGTGTGACAGCCTCACCTACTGTATATATTAATTAATTATTGTATTTCAACGTGTTTTAATTTAAAATGTGTCTGTGTTTGCAGGTGAAGACATCGTTCACAGTCAAATTAACCAAATTCGACGATAAACAAAAGGTAGCGCTCATCAAAGAAATCAAGAACCTTCTGGAAGGAATGAACTTAGTACAAGCCAAAAAATTTGTTGAAAGTGCTCCCACTGTAGTTAAAGCTGATATTAGTAAAGATGAAGCTGAAAAACTTAAAGAAGCTTTAACTAAAGTCGGTGCTAGTATTGAAGTCGAATAAAATATAGTTTTGTTTAATAGGAATTTATTTTTTATGTGTAATTTGTTTGTAAATCGTTATCAATAAATAAAATGATAAAATATAACTTATTAATGATTTATTTCATAGTAGAGTAAGTAAATAATTCAAAATTTAATCTGTACTTTACCCAAAAAATTATTTATTATTATTTTGACCTTCCTAAGTATAGTCTGTTCAAAAATGTACCCATTGTACTTAATTTCAGCTGAGAAAAATGCAGATGGCTCTGTGAACGCAGTCTGTTTTACACACACATTTTATAGTTCAAAATTGGGCGCGAACTTAAATAAGGAATGTTCTGTGAATAAAGCTGTCATCTATACAGATGGTTTCACAATTTAGGACAAAAAATTAAAAGGTATATACTGTACGGCGTGCTGATCATGAAACAAAAATAATTTTTTTTTAATTCGCAAAACATTGCATCGTATTTCAAGCAAACATTTTTTGCCGCTGGTCGGTAGTTATTTTTAATATTTATTTTTCAAATCTTCTACAATGAAAGTAATTGTTTACATAATATCTAATACAAATAAATGTCAAATTATCAAAAAAAATACCATCAACACAGTGATAGGTACTTAAAATGTACACACGTCAAATAACTACCCTTAACTTTGAGAATTTAAAAAAATTCTTTTTGTTTCATGATCAGCATGTCGTACAGTAAATATACTTTTTTTGTAGAATAATGTAGTACTTCGATGTAAGTAACTATGATATTAAATAGTAATGTTGACAAAAGTAACGCCGACTTCGTAATGATAAATTGATTAACGGATTAATCGGCAAGAAAGGGCATGAGATATTAAAAAATACTCATATGTAGTTGTTAATTGTATTTTATTCCAATATTTCGCTACCAATTTTGGTGCTTCATCAGGGAAACTAAAACGGTTACAAATGTAAATTTTGTAAGGTTAACAATATTAAATTGATACTTACAATAATTATAACATATATGTTTATATGTTATAATTATATATACATATATGTTTATATGTTATAATTATTGTAAGTATCAATTTAATATTGTTAACCTTACAAAATTTACATTTGTAACCGTTTTAGTTTCCCTGATGAAGCACCAAAATTGGTAGCGAAATATTGGAATAAAATACAATTAACAACTACATATGAGTATTTTTTAATATCTCATGCCCTTTCTTGCCGATTAATCCGTTAATCAATTTATCATTAAATAGTAATGTTACCGGGTAGATGTTTGCTAATGACAAATCAGATTCAAGAATATCGTCACTCAATCTTACCCAACGCCTGTTTCTTACCTGAAATGAGGATCAAATTACAATCCAGTTCTCCAAAAAAAGAAATCAAATGATGCTTCGATTTGCAGCGTTTCTATTTAACACTTTCTACTTTTTAGCATCGTACTAAATTGTTAGTAGTACTGTACACACGATACTATAATCTAACTCATCATTTTTAATAGCTAATAAGCATAATAATCAATGCCCTTGGAAATAAAGCGATTCTAACGCAATGAAAACACCGGTTTGAGGCATTTTATGTGTAAGTGTTGTTTTATTTACATGTGTGAAGTTTCTGCGAGTGAAATTTGTAAATAACGTGAAGTTACTCATTGTTGTTAATTGTTTAATTGTTGATATCATGTTTTCGACTGTTTATGGGTTCGATCGTAAGTATTGTCACAATCAGAAGATTCTATTGTTGAACAAATTATAAAATAGGGTTTCCATTATGTGATTTATCATATGATAAAGTCGTAAGAGATATCATCTGATCAAACATGTCTGTAGTATTTCTAATGTTTTCAATCGTGTGCGCGGTTGCTCAGTCTTGGTTGTTAGTTGAGAGCACACAACAGGCGACCCTGAGCTGTCAATATAATTTATTATACAATGTTGTTGAATATATTGTTTGATAATTTGTATTTTAAACAATATAAAGTTTGAGTGTTTTGTCAATTATAATAATTGATTTTTAATTAAATTAGTACTTGAAAAAAATAAGTGTGTGCTGATAATATTTTAATTGGATTATTGTTAATAATTAATTGTTAATAAATACAGAAAACTGTTGTCATGTTACAATTATTAACTATTTAAAAATAACAGTATTCCTTTATTATTTTCTTAGCTGTATTATGTATTAAAAATCGATAGTAACTTTTATAATAATAATTGAACCGATTATGATATAACGATTACAATATGACAGTAAAAACTATAAGGTCAAGTAATAAGGAAATTATTTAAATTGGTTCCAATTATATCATCATAAACTTGAAAAGTGACAAATATTGCGAAATTATTTAGATTAACCGGCGAGTTAAAATAGTGTCATCTTCTTGTATATCGTTACATGCTGTCTATTTTAATTGTTAGTGAGCTAGTTGCATGATTTTTTTTGTTAAATATTTTTGAGAAGCGATTTTTATCAACAACCCCAAAACAAATTAATTAAAATTGAATAACATGTGACGTGACGTAGAATGCTGCCATATTTTCTGTACAAAAAATTGACGTCACCGCTAAATAACTTTCTCAATTTATTAAAAAACGTATAATTTAAAAAAATGTTTTAGACCTAATATTAGGTTCATGGTGATAAAAATCTTATTTTCTGTACCATGCAAATATAGCCCATTGTGAACTGATTAATATTAAAAAAAAACTTTTAGACAAAATCTATTATTTAGTAATCTTTCTAAAAAATATTGCTTGTTTTTAATTATCAAGTACAGTTCTGCCAAAAAATATTTACAAGGAAGTAAATAAAAATGTTGACCAATTTGCGAATATAAATTGATTCTAATTTTTTTCTATTTACTCTTCGTCTGTGGCAAGCTTTATAACACTTGGGTCAATAACTTAATAGTCTGTAACAATATTTGTATTATACAAAAATGCTGAATTTGATTTTTTGATTATTTTATATAATTACGAAACAGTTTCTAATTTGTATGTGTTTATTTTTTAAAAAGTTTTCATTTCAAATTTGAAATTCAATTTGTTCACTGGAATTTTAAAATAGGTTAAATGTGGTATCTTACGTATGATTAGATTGTGTCATAAATTATGTAAATTGCTATTTGACTAGTTTTAAAATTTTAAATTATGACTTATGTTTCATTTTTCATTTTAGTATTATCTACTAACTAATATGTATATTGACAATTTTACAATAATTTCTTTAAACAATTTAGCAAATAATTTGCTGGTAACCGCACACAGAGTAAAATTTATATTCACCAAAGACTCACAATATCAGTTAAGTAAAATTTGTAGTTTAGATTAAAAATATTTAAACGTTAAAATTTAGCTCAGAACTTAGAAAATTAATACAAAATATATTCTTATATATATATTATCAGGAATCCAAATTTTAAACGTACCCATTAAAATATACAGGGTGTTGTCTTTAAAACAACCAGCGCTTTTTTGTTATTATTAATTTCTTAGCAAAACACATTATTTTAGATATACAAAAATAATACTATCCTAACCTAGGCAATAGTCATATATTATATCACTAGACTATAGAAAATTCTCGATTATATGAGACATCACATTCTTATTACAAATAAATACTATATTTATCCAAATTTATAGAAATTTTTGACAATTAATCTTTTAATCTTCAAAAAATATCACTGCCGGTGAAGATATTTGTACCAAAATCTAAAGAGCTTTTCCAATTTGTATACAAATGTTAAATACCAAATATCACAATTTTTTGTTAATTTGTATTTGAGTTATCCTACTTTCATCCCGGCCTTGATCACATTCATACACACATACACACAAAAAATGGGTTGTAAGGAGTCTAATTCGTGCTCATCCACTAAAAACTCACTACCCGATTTTTAGCATGATTCCAATACCTTCCTTTACAGTTTACAGATATGGCGGATGGTAAAAATACATATTACTTGGTTGGGACTGATTTACAGGTTACACTAAACCCTAATGGAATATCATTTTTGTGAAGTGAACCAATTTCATTCACGAAATTTTACAGATGAAGCAAAATTTCATAAATTTATTTACAAACAAAGAATGCAACTAGACCGAAAGTCGAGTGGTGTTTCCATCTGGCAATACGTCAAATTTCGAGAATTTTCTATAGTCGAGTGGTATACGGCTAGACTGTATCCTGCATGATGGTATTTTATTTATAAACCGAACTATTATATTCAAAATTGACAAATCTTGTTACTCAAGTGACGTAAGCAGCAAACAAAGGTTTGTATTATCGATAATACAAAGGTTTGTATAATCGATATTGTCATGGGTACTCCAAATAATAAATAGATGAGAGATATAGTCGGGGGTAATATAACAAGTGCTATGATTATCATCGGTGATAGCATGAGTTAGTCGATGAAAATTGACCGAGTGCGCAGCACGAGTTCAATTTTCTGAAGACATAACTCTTTTTGCCACACAAATTCACATTACTTCGTTTTGTGACACTACTACAAAATATATCAAGATACCTGGCATGAAAGTTCGATTATCATGTATGTTCCCTATGTTCGCATTTCACGTCCACCAACCTGTATAATGAATGAAACCAAAATGTTTGGTTATATTTTTTCAATAGCTGTCAAGAACGTTTTAAATTTTGTTTCACTTTCTCAATTTTGTCTTCACTGGTATTACCCCACCGAATACAATCAGGTTCATTCAATTTAAGTCTTATTTTTGACAAACAGCAATATTTAAATATGAAACTGACAGTACGAAATTAATTGACAGAAACAGTTGACATGTAACAGCGGTGATAAAAATATCATCGATTTGATAGCCTCTTACTGCCCTATTTTAGCCAATCAAATTAGTCAAATATGTGTCACGTGACACATGAATTATATATTCGTATTAATAGTTGTTTATAGCATATAGCATAGCTTACTTCAATATTGTAACATTATTTCTGATTTTTATTACCATTTAAAATACTTGTTATACAACCTCATGTCATATTTATATTATTGAAATCAGAATAAAATTATTTATCTAATACACTAAAAATTTATATAGGATACCATTTAAAAAAATATTAATTTATTTTGCTGTTTGAGAACCACTGGTTCAATTTTTTGTTTGTTATTTTTAAAATGCTCACGAAGTTTTACAGATAAGAATGGATCTATACCCTGTTCCAAATAAGAGTATAGTAGATGGCACTGCGGAGCCAGCCCGTTGTACACATATTAAATAGAAATTTAAACGTAGCGCGATATTTTTGAAATAGTGTTATGTTCCGCGCGTCATGCGCTACTGACGCTAATCAACGACTCACTTTTTCAAAAATACCAGCTGTTACTACTGCGGCGTTCGACAACTAAATGATGCGCGCATATCACAAATTTTTCGCTGATGTAAACTTGGTTTCCGGCTAGACCAATCAGAACGCTCAAATCGCAAGCCCTATCTTGCCCCATACTATATTCTTATTTGGAACAGACCATAGGTTTATGCCGAGTTACATTTTGTAATAAATATCTTATTCATAAATTAAAAAATTGCTTAAAACACACTTTTTCATTAATTTTTTGTATGGATTCCAAAGATATTTTCAAAATTCTAACTGGGCATAAACCTAGATTAATTCTTTCGCAAACATCTAGTACCTGTTTTTCCTTCAAATTTTTAACATGCAATGAGTAAGGCAGAAACTGCTACGCCTCTAAACACGCAATATTTTGTTACGGAGACGGGATCCTTAACCCGTTTAATTTATTATGAGCTCTGAAAATTTGTTACCTATTTTTTGTTTGAATTTGTCGCTTAAATTTGCGACCTAATCAAAATTCAACAAACGTTGATCTATTGTAATGAACATTCTGTCTCGTTCTGGGTTAGGTAAGGTGGCCATGACTATGACTGGCCGTGGTGGAAAATGTATAAATATTTGTCACTTGATTGTGTTTAAATAAGTCACCTGTTAATCTTTTCAATCAATAGTTGACAGTATATAACAGCGCGAATATTAGTTCACAAACTTTAAGATTGCATAGTGTATGTGTATATTATAAATAATTAATAATAATATAGTGTATTGTATGGCCGTCATCGATTATCAAAATGTGTATGTAAATTTTATTTACTTTTCCACAAAAAATTCAGAAATAAATTTGAATTTTTATACCTATCAGCCCCTTAATTTTTTTTAACAAATTTTGATTAAAATACAATTTCTTGAGTGCAATAAGAATCAGAATTCACGATTCTAGCTATATTGCTCAATATAAAAATCTGAAATTTTACATTAGTAACGACAAAGCATTGTTGAATTGAAAAATTCAAACTATATATTGTTCCGACAACAATTAGAGATAAAAAGAAATTAAACACTAGAATTTCGTGAGGATCTCATGAGGAAAGTATAAAAGTTATCATTGAGTTTAAAGACAAAATGAGTAGAACATAAATGTAAAAAGGGCGGAAAAACAATAAAACTATAATTTTATTAACAGAATTGCCATAAATTATATCTAAACTTGTACAATTTTCGCCGATTTTCGCATAATTATTAAAGCCAAACTAATTACATTAATTAAAGATTTTGAAGATTCCGCACTTTTAGCATGCTTCCTTAATCTACATACAAAAATTTAACATCATACGTATAACAGTATTAGATTGAGATCCGCACAAAAATTACTCGTTTTTCAATGCATATTATTGCCATGCAATAGGCTCTTAATATGAAAATATTGCAGCAAATTGAGACAGAATTTCTATGAGAATCAGAAAAATCACTTAAGGCGCTACACTCGTAAATCCAGAAGATTAACAATTTGAACGATTCTGGCTGTATTCTAAAAACTTTCAAATTGAAATTAAACATGAAGAATCATGACTCATTAGTGAATCAATAAATGCAAATTATTAATTACTGTGCCATCAATTAGCAAAACTTGGAGCTAATTTTTATCAATTAATAATCCATATTATACGTTGATTAATGCACAAAAATAAATCGATAATGTACATTAGTAGGAATTTTTTAAACAGTTAACCCATTGACTAATAATTTATGTAAAACTCGCATTTTTAGTAATTTTTAGAACTTAACAAAATACGGCAAGGTTTTTTGTAAATTTAATTCTATAGCCATGTAAGCACAACCTATAAGTACATCATTGTAAAATATGAGGTCATAGATTTCAAAACTAAAGTCACAAAATGATTTAATGTAATATGCTTTTTGCTTTGCATTTGATAGCAAGAGATGGGCCTTAAGAAATAAAATTAAATTTCTATATCTGAGCCTCTGAATTTTATAACAAATTATTTATTAAAATATTTCGTATGAGTGTACATTTTATTGATCTTAATAAATATTTTATTAATTAAGGGTAAGGGTACATACAGTGAAATATATAATATAATTTTTCAAAATTTTTTATTCAAAGTTTTCGCAACCTCCAGCCATATTTTCAGCTTTTGTTAAACATATTAGTTATTTTACAAGACGATTCAATAAAAAATATCATATTTTTCGAAAAATATTTTTTTTGAATTCCTGCTGCACTCTTCAACGCGCTATAACTCCAAAACTACATGAGATAATTAAGTTCTGTTTGCGGCATTCGATTCTACACCTTTTAATTGTACTAACAAAATATTTTTCATTTTTCACAAATTATTGACACACCAGTGGCGTACGATCAAAAATTTCCTGCTGCAAAACTTTAAACCGTTATAACTCGAAAACTACTCAAGGCACAGGCAGGAAATTTCAGCAGTGTATTCTTCAATTGAGGGCCAATATTATGGGGTATAAGACTGTGGGGGAGTTCCATACAAATTCGCAATAAAACAACAGTCTTTTTAATTTTATTTTATACATATGTATCACGACTTGGGTATAGCAAAATCACATGCTGTAGGTCATTGGTATTTATAGATATATATTTTTCTGTGTGTGCGGTTACCAGCCGTCCACTCACTTGGTTTTTGTGTACCTGACTGGATTTTTTAAAACATAAACATGTTATTTATATTAGTGTTTCAGACGTGTTAATTTTTTAGTCTGACCAACATTAATTGTGTTAAACAAAATTAATTTAATCAATCAAAAAACTATTATCTTAACAACTGCTTCAAGTTAAGTGCAAAAAATGTGTGAAATTTCAATGAACTTGATTCAAATTAATAGACCTTCTGTAATAAAAAAATATAGATTTTGCATAACCTTGTTATACAGACAATATTTAATCATTGTTTAAATAAAACAAGAAATATAAACAATACGATTTTCTATTTTTATGAAAATCTGTCAAGATCAAGTGGTCTGTATTTATATTGTTCTAATTTAACAAGTATACCAGTCACATAAGGATATATTAATTATCATACTATTATATTTGTTTATGAATTCGCAAAATTAGTAGGTAGATAGTAATTAATACTTATATAACGAGATTCTGCGTATTTTGAAATTGTTCTTATTTGACAGTTCAATGTTACATATCAGCATGAAATTCGTGTGTCAAATTACTTGAAAAACAAAAGATTGACAGTACACACAGACACACGTAATACTTGGTTGTGGTCTGCCTCATAGATTTTTAACGATTGCTAAAAATCTGATGTGGCTAGCACACAACCTCCCGCCATATCTAGACTTATAAACATAAATGTATACGTACAATCTGGTGCCCATTTAAAATAAACAAATACAAATCTAAAATATTCATACACAGAAATTAGTCACCTGAATCAATAGATTCATTCACAGGAAAACTCTTCAGAGTTGAAGACATCCTCCGTTCAATTACTACATTTAATATCTTACTTATGATGACTTATATGGCGTTAGTGCGAACGTGTCAATATTTGTATGCAGAATTAAAAATCGATCATGAATTACAAGATTTCAACGTTTTATTTCATAAATTAATTTTTTAAATTAGACTACAGTTCTTTAATGCTACCAGAATACCCGATAAAGACAATTTTATAGCGTAAGTTGCAAGTAACTTTTCTTCTTATTCTTATTACAAATAAATACAATATTATTATCTAAATTTATAGAAATTTTTGACAATTAATCTTTTCAATCTGCAAAAAATATCACTTCCGGTGAAGATATTTGTACCAAAATCTAATGAGCTTTTCCAATTTGTATACAAATATTAAATACCAAATATCACAATTTTTGGTTAATTTGTATTTGAGTTATCCGACTTACACCACGGCCTTGACCACATTCATATACACATACACACAAAAATGAGTTGTGTTGTAAGAACCCTAATTCGTGCTCATCCACTAAAAACTCACTACACGATTTTTAGCATGATTCCAATACCTTCCTTTACAGGTATGGCGGAAGGTAAAAATACGTATTACTTGGATGGGACTGTCTTACAGGTTATACTAAACCCTAATGGAATATTACTATTGTGATGTGAACGAAATTTTACAGATGAAGCAAAATTTCATAAATTTATTTACAAACAAAGAATGGAACTAGGTTTATGCCGAGTTACATTTTCTAATAAATCTCTTAAGCATAAGATAAAGCATGTAAAATTATTTTTTCTTTAATTTTTTATATGGATTTCGAAGATTTTTTCAGAATTCTAACTAGATTAATTCTTTCACAAACATCTATTTAAATTTGTAATATGCAATGAGTAAAGCAGAAACTGCTACACCTCTAAACACGCAATATTTTGTTACGGGTCCCTTAATATATATGTATGTATGTATTTTTCCCTCACTCTTCGCGTCTCAAGTTACAATACAACAACTCCTCCTCTCTCTCTCTCTCCCAATCTTGCTCACTCTTTCATTAACAAACTCTTATCATATCTTTTTCGACAGATAAGCGCATTCACATTCATGTCACATATGACGCGCTGGGTTTAAGTTGATCGAGAAATAAAACTAGTCTCGTTTTAGGCGATGGTACAGTCGTTAGTGCAACGTGCAATATGGAACATCACGGAGACGTTGTGGATAGTGGTATCTCTGAGACGCCAAGTACTGTCAGCGTTGGACATAGCACACAGGATGATCTCATCAAAGATAATACAGGTAGGAGGTTATATTTTCTTAAGGCCCCGGTATACCTACTATAAAAGTGTCGTTCGTACTTTACTAATAACTTAATTCAGGTGCACTTTAGAGAAAAAATTTATTTACAAAAAATGTCTATAATTTTATGCTTAACATCGGATTGATTCAAAAATTTCAAAATTCTCAAAAAATCAAATTTCAAAATTTGATTATTTTTTTTTAAATTAGAAATTGGGAATAGTTTTTGAAAAAATATTGACAATCCGATTTTAAGATACTAATAAGGATTATGTGTAACTTTTTTGAAAAAGATATTCTAATTGACAAAAGAGTTATTGGTAAACTACGATTTTTGATGTTTTTCTAGACTTTCCATTATTCAAAACAAGTGCGAAAAGTCAGAAAAGACGATACATATAACTAGTATACTGTAACCAAAATTTGGTTCATAAAGCACTCGAAATGGACGAGTAATTAATTTAATAAGAAACTACACTACTACTACTACACGCTAAGTATACTAGCACCTTAAAGGCGCTACACTTGTAAATCCAGATTAACAATTTGAACGATTCTGGCTGTATTATAAAAAATTTCAAATTGAAATTTAATATTAAGAATCATGACTCATTAGTGAATCAATAAATGCAAATTATTAATTGCTGTGACATTAGCAAAACTTGGAGCTAACTTTTATCGTTTAATAATCCATATTATACGTTGATTAATGCACAAAAATATTGGTAATATACATTAGTCGGAAAGCGGGTATAGAGAAATTTTTTTAAACAGTTAACCCATTGACTGTAATAATTTATGTAAAACTCGCATTTTTAGTAATTTTTAGAAATTGTTTAACAAAATATGGCAAGGTTTTTTGTAAATTTAATTCTATAGCCATGTAAGCACAACCTATAAGTACATCATTGTAAAATATGAGGTCATTGATTTTAAAACCAAAGGCACAAAATGATTTACTGTAACATGGTTTTTTGCTTTGCCCGTGTACCGACTAAAATCCAGCACAAAACGTACTAACGTAGCGAGTGTTTTGTGGCCAGTAGGTACAATTGTGTCTCAACAAGGATTATATACTTAAAGGATCAATTAAGGAGTTTCGATACCGATTATCTATCTAGGGGATCTAAACAAAAATCTATTGTATTTCTGCAGAGTGACAACTTCTACCCACTAAATTTTGTTGTAAAAAACACCGAATATATAAAATATCTTATAGCGAAATATATTTGTTTATAAATATTTTATTACTATCTTTCAATTAAATTGTATTTTTAAGTCCTAAAGATTTTATATTTTAAAATTCATAATTTTAAAAATCAATCGAAAACACGGCAACAGCGCTAGTATTTTAGTTGACTGTTGGCTGCAGTGATTCTAACCTAACTGTTGGTGTCAACACAACTGTCAAGTGTTGTCAGAAGTAGTACCTAAATGCAATAGCTCATAATTGTTCTTTTGACGCTCCAAGATTAATGCAAGCTATAAGAAATGATAATTTAATTGATAGTATTCGTCCAGTCATTTCCAAGACACTTTAAAATTATTTAAAAACAGATTTCCTGAACGTAGATCTAAAAAGCAACAACTAACATTATCATTATCTACAAAGTATGCTCATAACGCTGAATACGAGGCTGAATATGATGTCTATTTATTAGAACAATTGATAGAAATTCATCTTTCTGTTTCAGAAATAATTAGTAATGGGGAAAGCTTTGATCAAGTATATGACAAACTTACACAAAAGATACAGATATTATTATTTCTACTGTACAGCCTTTAAAAAGAGTCAGATCTTCTGGAATGATTAAAAGATTAGCGACATTTGGAATTAGTTACGAAATAATTGCAAACAAATTTAGTGATCATGGACCCCTCATATCCCTTGTAGAGTTTTTAGTAGATGAACACGAATAATTCTTACTCAAATAGTTCTTCCTACTTATTTTCGATAGTTTCGTAACGATGTTTGTATGCGCATTGCGAAAGTGTGTCCAATTTCCTAAAAATGACTTGTGTATGTGTATTTTATTTTATTTGTTGTGAAAATATAAATATAATATCATTTGTTACAAACTTTATAATATAATATGCTTCAACATAAACGCATACTCTTACTTTCCAACAGTATTTTAAATTTCGCGCCAATCTATGATTTGCGACGTTGCCGTAGTTATCGCTCTTTTAGTTATGTGTCACGTTTTAAATTTTATTTATTTGAATAACTCAATAACGGTGTGGTAGAATCCACTGAATTTTAGTTTCATGATTTATTAATGTCTGATTTATAATTACTGTAAATCTCTTTCTGGTGGTATTATTTTTATAGATTACACAGCCCTTTAAAAATGTATTCTCATTTACTCCCATGTAAAACAGAAATTTTTAAAAATTTATTTTTATAAAACGGTGTGGACGATTGATCTGAAATTTTAACAGTGTACGATAAATACATCCATCTTCAAATTGTAAAAATTTCAGATGAATGGTAATATTTTCAAAAACGGTATCGAACCTCCTTAACAGTTGTGCCCTTTTAAATTTTATTAAAAAATTATACATAATTATAAAAATTCCAATTTATGCAAATTTTACATGGTTATATCTCCTGTAAGAAATTTGTTTTTAAAATTTTAAAAAGGCACATCTGTAGATCCATTCTTCGTCTATTAAATAAAAACATTAACTTAAAGTCAATAATAAACTGACAGTTTACTCGCAACGAAAACACTTTTATAGTATTTTTCATCATCAAAATGATATTGCATTGCTAGGAGTAAAGTACCTAATATAAATTGGTATAGAACAAGAAAATTTAAATCTAAAATCAGGTATGCTATTTTTGAAACTTCTTTAGTAACGCGTTGTTTGTAATTTCATTATTGTATAATGTACACTATTATGGTTCTCAAATTGAGACTTATAATGCTGCTATTATGACACGCCATCAGATAATAGTTATTTATGTATCTAGAACGAAATTACTTGCGAGGACCTAAAAGTCACTTTTCGTTCAAGGTACATACAAAATTTTATTTCATACTGGTTACTAAAGTTGTTGAATTATAGTATTTATTCATAGAAATTTGCAAAAATTCGTAGAAATATGATACAAGTAGGCTAAATAAGGGCTAAATAGGGACAACAATTTGTTTATAAATAATGAAAAAATAAACGTAAAATGTAAAAATTAAAAGTAAAATTTTACTTTAAAGTCCTAGGACTTTAAAGTTTCACTTTTAGTACGATAAATCGTCCGAAAAATGTCACTTTATGTCACAGTATGAAATAAAATGATTTTTAGTATAGACAGTGTCATAACATAATCGTAAATTTTCTGGATAAATATTATAATTTATTGCAAAAATTTTGGCATGTGACAAAAAAATACATATTTTGATCTGTACCCTACTTTGTTCAGAATATTGCAGTTGCAATTTTTAAATAAACGTGTTACATAAAATAATCGTCTTGTTTCTAAAAAAATGTTTTCTAAGTAATCAACGATAACAATATCTTAATCTTGAACTACTTTAGAGATGACTTACGATAAAATTGATAATACAAGATTAATCTTACATCTAAATAATTGTTTACGATACTGATAAAAATGCAGACCGGTTGTCTATGCAGTCAAAGCACACTAACTGCAAATAAATAATAATATCAATAAGAAAAATAAATGAAAAACAAATGTTATTGACGACTGTTTGACATTTGTTTTGAGTTTAACGATCTTTTGAAACAACGATATAAATTTGACTTCAAATTGTTCCTAAATAGACAAGGAAACAGTTTAACACTATGAACCAAATGTTAGGTCTAAAACAATGATAAAAATACAAATTTTATAAAAATTATGTTTTTAGTGAATAAGAAAGAAATTTTGCTGTGACGTCAATATTTTATTTAGGAGTTGTGGGCTGTGGCAGCATTCTACGTCTCTTCATATATTAATCAATTTTTATTAATTATTTTTGGGCTTAAAAATAAAAAATACTGATTTCAAGTTTTTATCTCTTCTTCAAAAATATTTAATTAAGAAAATTATGCAAATACTTTAAAACAATTTTAGTTCAGTTACTATTTAAATATTCTACTACCTAAATCCAGCATAAAATGTACTAACGTAGCGAATGTTTTGTGGCCCGTACAAGAATGCTCAAATTTTATTTCAACCAGAATTGAATAGAGAAAGAATGGATCTGCAGATGTGCCTTTTTAAAATTTTGAGTAAAAAATTGTACATGAATATAAAAATTCCGAAAAATTCAAAAAAATTCCTATTTTATCTGTAGATCCATTCTTTCTCTACTAAATGTTTATAAAAACATTATCCTGAATTTTACAGTATTTTTCAACTTCAAAATGACATTGCATTGCTACGATGCGGCAAAGTACTAGTTTCGGGCTGGTTTCAGGCAGCCCTAGTAGTGGGAAAAAAAGTGGAATGAAAAAAAAGTAAAATTGAGAGTATTCTAGGAATTCGGTAAAAACGTAGACGAGCCGCTTTAGAATAATTTCTGTATGTAACAATAGCCTACTGTCAATACTTATATGCATTTATAAAAGCCTATTTATGGTAAAATCCTAATAAATTATTTTACATTTAATTTTTAACTGTTGTTCTGACATGACAACTCAAGTTTGTATCCAGTTCAGTAGCACACACTCCAGTTTACCTGCACAAACATTTGTTTTGTATTATTTATTTATTTACAATTATAATCAGTTTGAATCTATGATTGCAAATAATATTTTCTATAATCTTATCTTTTATTTGGTATGGAATTCTACAAATGGTTATAAGTGTGCCCAAAAGCTTGTAGAAAAAAATAATTGAAGGTAGCCCCGTGCTTAGATAATTTGACCTAATTTAATAACATAATATTTGGCATTGATTTATTTGCAACAAAATATAAGACATTATATTGTTCATTAATTTGTTGATGAATAATTTCTGCGCTATTTTCATATTAAATATACTGAATATTATACAGGTTGGTGGAGGTGAAATGCGAACATAGGGAACATACATGACAATCGAACTTTTATGCCAGGTATCTTTATATATTTTGTAGTAGTGTCACAAAACGAAGTAATATGAATTTGTAAAAAAGAGTAACCAATAACAGAAATAATAATACAATCTAAAAGTGCATGTAAACTTTCTCGTTCTGCTCGTACACATAGGTACATTATTATGCAAATAAAATATTTTAAAGAAAATAAAAATTTCAATAATATGACAGCTACTTTGACATTGACAGTACTTATTCCACGTATATCAAGATGCCTAGCATGATGACTCAATTGTCATATATTTCCCTATGTTCGCATTTCACCTCCACCAACCTGTATTCAATGTATTGTAATAAAATTTAATTTTTTTTGATATACAGGATGTTTCATAACTTCAGGTACATGCGTTAAGGGTATATGCAGTTTGATATGCTCATTACGGATAAAAAATAGTTTTGTTTAAAACCGCAAAATAAATTTTTATGTTTCCCAGTCAAAAAATTTTCATTGCCATTGTTTCATTAAAAATAATTAAATTTTGTATGTTTATTTTACTAGTACTATGTAATTTAAGATGTTTCAAAAAATGCTGCAGGTAAACTACCTTTAATTTTTCGAATTTTAAATAATTCTTTTTGATTCGTAATCAGCATATCAAACAACATACCTTTTACGTATGTACTCGAAGTTATGATACACCCTGTATACAATATTGTAATAAAATTTAATTTTTGTATTATATAGGTGGCACATATTGCGCTAAGATTCTAATAAAATATATACAATTTTCTGAATCTATCCTGTGATATTAAATTACATGTTAACATATAGACGTAGCGAGAAACTTGGGTGTGTCAGCCTCATCAGACATTTATACCGTGTGTGCGGTTATCAGCTGCCATCTAAACTGTAATGTAATATAATTTCAATTTATTTTCAGCGCCATGTTCATGCTCAAACGACAAATGCAAAGAAATTCTAAAACGAAGGGTACCCATAACTTCATGGCTACCTAACTACAAGGTGGGGTACATACCACAGGACATTCTAGCGGGTATCACGGTGGGTTTAACGGCCATACCTCAGGGTATTGCCTACGCAGGAGTAGCAGGACTTGAACCACAAGTAAGGAAATATTTTATGAATCTTTTTCTCGGAATTTCTTATAAATTTTTATTTGTTTGCAAAATATTTATTAGAGATAAGTGTAATTATATAATTAATGGAAACATTTTTACTGATAAAAGATTAAAGATGACTAATTTACATATTATTTGTTGTAATATACGACAGTTGCTTAAAAATAAATTGTCATTAATTATTTTTGAGTCAAAATAAAGTTTTTGTATCTTCTTCACAAAAGTTTAATAAAAAAATTATGAAATTAATTGATTATTTATTAATTACAAACGGTTAAAATGTTGCAAAATATTAACCAGAAATAAGCAGTCTTTTTATTTTAAAACACTATCTTGTTATCAGTTTGGACTTCAAAATTATAAATTTCTTTAATAGAATATTATTAACGAGCACATACACATACAATTCAAGAGGATGAAAAAAATGAACCCGTAAAAACAAAGTTTTTGACTATAAATCCTTTATATATGAGACTCGATCGATATTTATTTATATTAATGTTTTCATTGTAACTCTTTCTTAGATAGTGTGTTTCAAGAAAGAGTTAAAAAGAGTAGGTATGGCGGGAGGTCTTATGCTGGCCGAATCAGATTTTTTCTTGTGCCAAAGTAAATGTTTGGTCACAACGAGTTTATGTACGAAACAGATTGATTGGATATGGGGAAATGGGTATGTCGGGAGGTCTTGTGCTGGCCACATCAGATTTTTTCTTGTGCCAAAGTGCATTGTTAGGTGACAAAAGTCTATTTCCAAAATTTCAACTCGATAGGATCCCGGGAAGTGGGTCATTTTTGACTTTTGTTTTTTTGCCGTACGTACGTACGTACGTAAGACGATGAATTTAATATAAAGGATTTAAAAATGAAGTCGTTGATATAGGTATATATTATACCGTGTGTGCGGTTACCAGCCGTCCTCCCATTACGGTTGTTAGTTATGATTACATTTTGTGTATTAAATTATTACTAATCTAATCTAAATTATTTATTTCAGTAGGTATTAATTTAAAATGTAACAGAATTAATACTAAAATAAATAATTTAATACAATATTGATTATCAACAATTTTTTTTTAAATTTCAGTATGGCCTCTATTCAGGAATCATGGGTTGTTTCGTTTACCTTATTTTAGGAAGTTGTAAAGACGTCAATATAGGACCTACAGCCATAATGGCGCTAATGATACAACCACATGTAGCAGCCTTAGGCCCTGATATAGCAGTATTAGCTTGTTTCTTAACAGGCTGCGTTGTTTTATTATTAGGCATTCTACAGTTAGGTGAGTGTAGATCTACATAGACATACATAATATTCAGTAAAACTCCTAGAATATTCTCGATTTTTTTTCTATTCTACTCTTTTCCCACTATTACGGCTGCCTAAACCCAGCCCGAAACACGTACTTTGCCGCATCCTAGCTATGCAATGTCATTTTGAAGCTGAAAATACTAACAAAGTGTTTTCGTTGCGAGTAAATTGTTAGTTTAGTATTTACTTCAAGGTAATGTTTTAAAACATTTAATAGAGAAAGAATGGATCTATAAATTATAAAATGAATATCTATCAGGAGATATATCCGTGGTAAAGTTTGCATAAATTAAAATTTTTATGAATTTTTCAAAATTTTTATAATCATGTACAATTTTTAATTAAAATTTTAAAAAGGCACAACTGTTACTCGTACTTAAAATCCAGCATAAAATGTAGTAACGTAGCGAGTATTTTATGGCCAGTACAAGAATGGTAAAATTTTATTTCAACAAGGATTTAATAGAGAAGGAATGGATCTACAGATGTGGCTTTTTCAAATTTTGATTAAAAAATTGTACAAGAATATACAAATTCTGAAGAATTCAAAAAAATTTCCTATTTTATGCAAACTTTACACGGTTATATCTCATGATAGAAATTAAATTTTAAAATTTAAAAACACACATCTGTAGATCTATTTTTTCTCTATTTAATGTTTATAAAAACATTATCCTGAAGTCAATAATAATCTGACAGTTTACTCGCAACGAAAACACCTTCAACACACTTCAAAATGACATTACATGGCCAGGATGCGGCAAAGTACAAGTTTCGGGCTGGTTTCAGGCATCCCTAGTAGTGGGGAAAAGAGTGGAATGAAAAAAAAATCGAGAGTATTCTAGGAATTCGGTAAAAACGTAGACGAGCCGCTTAAAGTAATAATATTTTTGTAGGTTTCTTGGTGGATTTTATTTCGTACCCCGTTGTGTCAGGCTTCACATCAGCAGCCGCTATCACAATAGGCTCTTCTCAACTAAAAGGCCTATTTGGCCTAAAAGGAGGCTCAAACGATTTTCTCCCTGCGTGGGAAGGGGTTTTTGAACACATAACAGAAGCAAAACTAGGAGACTCACTTTTAGCGATGGGCAGCGTAGCATTTTTATTAGCAGCAAAGGTAGATATTTGGGTTGGGCACCACAAAGTTATACTATAGTGTATTTGTTACAGAAATTGGGACAGTACGGAAATCGAGAATATAAGGTTGAGTGGACACCTAGAAGAAATGTTTTGGGGAGGTGTTTATGGTTTTTTTCGTTGTCTAGAAATGCTATTATTGTCATTTTTGGGACATTTTTAGCTTGGTTACTTAGCCGCCAGGGCGAAGTGCCGTTCAAAATCATTGGTAAGTAAATAACTCTGTATATAATGTCATCATTTTATTGCACAAAATGCCGAAGATTTATGGCAAATCTGAACTGAACTAAATAAACAACTCTTTTAGACTTGTAAATCCTCTGTAACGCTGTCAAATTGGATTTGAACCTGAGATGATTGAGTTTTTATTTTTTATTTTAGGAAACGTTGGAGAAGGTTTACCGCCTATACAGTTACCGCCTTTTAGTACAGTTTATGGAAATAAAACTTACGAATTCAAAGACATGGCTAACCAACTCGGAAGCACTATTATTTTTATGCCTTTGGTCGCCATCTTGGAAAGCATCGCTATTACAAAAGCCTTTTGTAAGTATTTAATAAATTAATGAGCTACTATAATATAGTATTGAACAAGAGTTTAATTTATGAGAAAGTTTGTTATTATGAGCAATAATTTTGGTGTTGAGGCTTCAAAAAATGATAAATTTCTCAAAAATGATAAGAGACACGGACTTGATTTAATCACCTTTGAATTCCTCGCGTCGAATTACATGGGTATACAAATTTTCAGCGCAAAATTCCGACTGGTACATTTTTTATGAAGGATTTTCAAAATTCGACTTTTTACTAAGAAAATGTCAGATTTCAAAAATCCTTCATGAAAAATGTACCAGTCGGAATTTTTCGCTGAAAATTTGTATACCCATGTAATTCAACGCAAGGAATTCAATGGTGACAAAATCAAGTCCGTGTATTGTACCATTTTCGAGATATCGAGGGTGGTCAATTTTTGGTAACCCAAAAATTTCAAAATTTTCAAAATTCTCAAAATTTGGTTATAAGTTAATGAAAGTGCGAGGAACACAATGCCGCAAACCGCAGTTCGATATCGGGCTTAGTTTTTGAGAAACGCAGCCTCAAAGTTGCAAACTCAAAATTGACAAATTGAGAAGCTTCATAAAAAATGTACCAGCCGGAATTTTTCGCTGAAAATTTGTACACCTATGTAATTCGGCGCGAGGAATTCAATAGCGACAAAATCAAGTCCGTATCTTTAACCATTCCCAAGATTTTGAGTGTTAATTTTTTAGGTACCCGAATTTTTTCAAAATTTTGATACTGTAATTCATATCACTGTCTGTGCGGTTACCAGCCGTCAGCTCTACCATGCTTGCTAGTGTAAAATACACCACAGGGGTTATTTTCAGGGGTAATACCATAAGAGATGATAATTTTTTGAGAATTGTTTTGTCGTTTCCACGGCAACTTATTTCTAACAATTTCACGACACAAAACATCATGTATCAATTTCCCGAAACGAAGTTGAGGGGAATTGTCAGATGATGTTTTGTGGAGTGAAATTGCAATAAGTTGCAGTGGAATAGACAAAAATTCTCTCCAAAAATTATTATCTCGAATGGTATTTAGGAAGAATATTTTTCTTGTTAAAATACTACCAAAACGACTCATTTTTGACGTTTCATGTGACAAATTAATTAATTTTTTGTTACTGACGTAACAAAATAAAACCTAATCTACAAAATTATGTTGTCAGATACCTCATTTTACATTTTCAATTCTATTGGTTGCATTACGTCATTTGACGTCATCATTACGCAATATGATTGGTTAAACCATCTGTCAAAAAATATTCAACTAAATATATTTTTTTCAGCCAAGGGAAAATCCGTAGACGCAACGCAAGAGCTCTTAGCGCTGGGATGTTGCAACATCTTCGGAAGCTTCATGAGTTCCATGTCAACTACAGGATCCTTCACTCGCACGGCTCTTAACAACGCTTCAGGGGTTGTTACTACCCTTGGAGGGGTGTTCACTGCCATCATTGTCCTCCTAGCGTTGGTGATGCTAACTAGTACCTTTTATTTTATCCCGAAAGCCACGTTGGCAGCTGTTATTATCGTTGCCATGGTTTTCATGGTTGAAGTCGAGGCAGTTGTCACTTTGTGGAGGACCAAAAGTAAGTAATTATATACAGGATGTTTCACAACAAGTACAGAATTTTATTAAAATTCGTAAAGTTAATGGAAGAATATACTATAATAAAAAACAAGTTTTATAACGCGTCAAAAAGTAAAATGAGTCCTCGGGCGAGTTTACTAAAGGACAAGTGCGAAAAAATCTTATAAAATATATTTTTAAAGTCCCTCATTTAGTAACAGTTCAAAAATTTCATTCAAACGAACAATTTTTAAAAATTTCGACATATCCTGATTAGAAAATCTGTATGTACATACGATATTCGATTCTTAAACTACGCACGCCTATATAATTTGACCCGAGGAATCGAATGGTATAAAAATATTTTTTTATTTCGACCAGTTTTCGGCTTAAAAAAATTATGTTGAAAACTGTGGGTCGAAAATTTTTTTTGGCTACAGTTTTGAAATCCTCAATGTTGAATTAGTATATAACCACATTTTAGGCCAATCCCAATATTATTATTTAGGCTAGATAATAAGCAAATTTGATGTCTTCGATTTTGTACCATTTTTGAAATACCGCAATAAAAATTGTACTCCATAGAATTTTTTCGTGAAAATTTGGATTCCTACATAGTTTGACCCGAGGAATCCAATGGTGAAATAATAAATTTTCCATTTTGACTAAAAAAAATTATGTCAAAAAATATTGGTTGAAAAAAATTTTGACTTCAGATTTGAAATCCTCGGAATTGAATTAGTATATAACCAAATTCTTAGCCAATTACCAATATTATTCCTTAAGTTAGAAAATAACCAAGTTTTATCTCTTCAATTTTATACCATTTTTGAAATACCTCAATAAAAATTGTACCCCTTAGAATTTTTTCGTGAAAATTTTGATTCCTACATAATTTGACCCGAGGAATGCAATGGTGAAAAAATAAATTTTCCATTTCAACCAGTAATCGAATAAAAAAAAATTATGTCAAAAAATATTGATCGAAAAAAATTTTGACTGCAGATTTGAAATCCTTGGGATCGAATTAGTATAAAACCAAATTTGCAGCCAATTCTGAGAGAAAAAGTTATTTTGGCCAAAATTTCATCAAGGGGTAGGAGCCACGATTTTTGGCCATTTTCGAAAACCCTTCATAAAAATTGTACCCGTTGGAATTTTTTATTGAAAATTTGGGTTTATATGTAATTCGACGCGAGGAATCCAATGGTGAAAAAATTATGGTCATAGCTACTCCCGTCTATCATCTGCAAAAATTATCTCAAAAAGTATTAGCCGAATTTTTTTTTTAGTGCCACCATTGAATTCCTCGGGTCCAAAATAGGGTATAACCAAATTTTCAGTGAATCGAAAATTTCGAAAATTTTCGACATTTTAAAACATTTCAAAGTGCATTTAAAATTGTACCGGATAGAACTTTTTAAAGAAAATATGTATTTATATGTAGTTTGATACGAGGAATCTAGTGGTGTACTTAAAAAAAATTTACAAAAATATTTGTATCTTGATTTGTATAGAAATAGTAAGAAGAGTAGAGTATGGCGGGAGGTCTTGTGCTAGCCACATCATATTTTTTTACAGTATTTCTATACTATTAATAGACATTTTTTAAAATTGTTTACTGGTATAAAATATTTTTACTGCTCATTTAAACTGAACCGATTTAAATTGACGTCATTTTGTTATTACTTGAGATTTTGTTGAGATATATTGGGACCTTGAAATTCTGACTGGTGTACGCATTTTTGATAAATGTATTTTGATTGTCATTAAATACAAAGGTATTTAATTTTCTTTTATTACTTTGTATTGTAAGCCATAAATATTCAATAGTATAATTATAATTGAAATGATAACATTATTTTTATTCATATTTGCACTTTGATCAAAACGTTTCTTAATGTTTATAACTTATAAACCAACATATTTTACGTACATATTATATTATTATAATATTTCAAGTCTTTTATAAATCATTTTATTACACAATTTGCCGAGGCTGTAGGTAATAACTCTGAACTGAACTAAATAAACCACTACTGGAATCCCAAAGACTCGGTTTTGGATTCAATTCGTATTCGCAAATAAATAATAATATTAATTTTGAAGATTTCCATTTGTAAAATGATGAAAATAGGAAATTTCACCCATTTTAAAAACGTTATAACTCGGCGTATTTTCAGTCGATTTTGATGAATCTTCGAGGGCGAAAAACTTTGAAGTGTCTACTTTAAAGTCATGCATGCAAACTTTAGCGTCAAACCTTCCGCCTCCCTCTAGCACCCCCTGTAAAAAAAGTTTTTAATGGAAAAAATGTCCAATTTTGATGATGTGTACGGAGTTGAAATTTTATTTTTGACTCGATCTACCAAAAGAGCACTAAAATTTGTTCAATTCCCTGTGTAAGACTCAAAGAACGAAGTTCCTACGTTGATTTTACACAAAGTTATAAGTGTCTGAAAAAAAAGTGCATTTTGAGGTTTTTCGCGCATAACTCAACGACTTTTTAACCAAATTGGACGATTCTTTCGGGAAAAAACCCATTTTGTTTAATGCCTTGTGCAGAACTCAAAGAACGAAGCTCCTACGACGATTTGGCACAAAGTTCACACGGAACATCCAATTTTATTTTTAAACTGTAAACTTTAAACTCGTGAGATTTGCTTACTTCTTTTTCTCAGAATACGATACTAAAATGCACTTTTTTTCAAACACCTATAACTTTGTGCCAAATCATCGTAGGAACTTCGTTCTTTGAGTCCTGCACAGGAAATTAAACAAATTTGAGAGCCCTTTTGGGGGATCGTGTTAAAAAAATTCAACTCCGTACACATCGTCAAAGTTGGACATTTTTTCCATTAAACACATTTATTTTCACAGGGATTCTAGAGGGGGTGGAAGGGGTTGCGCTTAAGTTCGCATACATGACTTTAAAGTAGACACTTCAAAGTTTTTCGCCTGCAAAGATTCATCGAAACCGACTGAAAATACGCCGAGTTATAGTCGAAATTTCACGAATTTAAATTGTTTTTTTTCCACCAGTATACTTAGTGTCTCAAAGTAATAATATTTATAATTTTTTCAGAGACAGAACTCCTCCTCTACTTCATAACTCTACTAGCCTCACTCTTTCTAGGGGTAGAGTACGGCATTCTCATCGGTATAGCTTGCAATCTTCTCGTGCTTTTGTACGCAGCCGCGAGACCCACACTGTCAGTTACATCTCGGCGGGTTGGGGGACGTTTGGTTATGTTGGCAACACCTAACGCGCCTCTTTTGTTCCCTGCTGCCGAGTACTTACGTCATCAGGTCGTGGAAAGGGCAACCGAAGGGCAGGATGTGGTCGTAGAGGGCGCTAATGTTGGATGGATTGATACCACAGTCGCCAAGGTGAGAAATATATTTTTTTTATTCGTGATCATATTCTATAAGGAGGTATGGTATTATCGAGTGTGAGTTTTTAGTGGATGAACACGTTTTAGGATCCGTAGAATAGGAATAAAGTATTTTTGACATGATGTCTGTGTGTGTGTGAGTTCGTTACGAAGTGTATTACAATTTTTTCGGACGCGATAACTAAAAAAATATCAAACTTTAAATAATTCAAAATTTAATATCAAATAATCAAGGGAGTGTCTATTCGTACGCTACCGGTCCACCGGTGCACCGGTGACTCGGGTAACATCGGCTACCGATGCGCACTGGTGGCACCGGTCGTCGGCACCGGCGCACCGGTAGCATCGGTGGCATCGGTGGCACAGGCGCACCGGTGGTACCGGTAGAATCGGTGGCACCGGTAGCATTGGTGGCACCAGCGCACCGGTAGTACCGGTAGCATCGGTAGCACCGGCGCACCGGTGGTACCGGTAGCATCGGTGGCACCGGTGCACCGGTGGTACCGGTAGCATCGGTGGCACCGGCGCACCGGTGGTACCGGTGGCACCGGCGCACCGGTAGTACCGATGGCACCGGCTCACAGGTAGCACCGGGGCACCGGTCATAGGCACCGGTGCATCGGTGGCACCGGTAGTACTGGTGGCACCGGCGCATCGGTAGTACCGGTGGCACCGGTACGCCGGTGTTACCATTTTTCAGCATCTAACAAATTGCAAAAGTTATAAACAAATGAAGATGAAGAAAAAAAGGTATTTCTCTAATATTTCAAAAACTATAAGAATAGTATTGCAACCTTAAGACGATCCTCTACCGCGCCAGAAAACAGCCTAAAACATGGATTTCGCGCGCCAGTCCACAGCGTTTATTGTTTTGTTAAATATAATAATCTAAAGATATTGTTGAAGATACAAGTACAATCTACAAAATGGTCGATGCAAAATTTAAAAGTTTTGTTTTAAAAGCGAAATATGCTAATTTGAATTTTGACAATTTTTGTTTTTTTTTGAACGCAAATATCTTCTGTTTTAAAACGAATTTAAAAAATTCGATCGTTTATTTCGTAGATCCAAACTTTGTTGACATATTAAAATTTATTTTTTACAAATATTGCAGTTTTTTTACAATTATGGATGCCAAAATTATTTTTCCCCTCAAACATAAATTATTTTTTATTTTTATGTTTAACAAAACAATAAACGCTATAGAATAGCGTGCGGAATCAACGTTTTTGACAGTAAGTATAAACTATTAATCTATAAAAATTTGAAAAAATTCGAGTAAAATTAAAAAATTTGATCGGAAAATCTATTTACTTTTAAACAATATCATCAAAAACTTTTTTGGAAGATATTTTATCACTGAACAAAATAACACAGTATTTGCATTTTTTAACTTATTAAGCCATAAGAAGATTTGAAAATGTCAAAAAAACCTTTAAATTTTATAAACAAATGCATATAATAGCTGATCTACAATAGTAACAAACTTGGTTAATAACTCATTTAAAAGTCCAATCAATCCTATATAAAAACGACTTAAATGTTTATTTTCGTATCTCGAATAGTTTAAAAGTTATAGCAGTTTTCTTGAAAAATCAAGTGCTTCTTTTATAGCACGTAATTTTTTAAAGTACAATATAAAATTAAAATAAACTTTTTTCGATACTTTGCAATAGATGTTTGTTTTTGTAATTTTTATTAGTTTCAGGGAAAAAATATAATGAGGTTTGAAATTTGTTTATAACAAATTGTTAACTTAATAAACAATGAAATTATCAACACAATTTTTTTTTTGTTGTTCTATTGAAAAGTGCCAATTATGATTTTAAAAGATAAAGTAATTTCTTAACTTATTATTTAAAACAATGGAAATATGGAAAAAATTATTTTAAACAATAAAAACATTTTTTTAAGAAAACTTATTTTTCTTAAAAATCATTATTTTATCAAGACAACAAAATATTTAAAAAATTTCCATTAGTATGAAACTAGTCCATTTGTTTATAAACAATTTGTAAACAAATGAGATAAAAAAATCCTTAGGTACGTTATTTAACGTCATTGTTAGTTGCGAAAACAGTAATAATCTAACGTTAGTTTAAGAAAAAGATTTTTTCAATATTTAATTTTTTGTTGACTTGCAAAAATTATAATAAACAAAATATTGAAATTTTAAAAACTTTCATGACGTGATATTGTTAAGTATATATGAAAGAAGGGCTCCAAGAAGCGAAAAATTTTAATCCGATTATTTAAACATTTTTTGTTGTCTTCAATGACAACGAAGGTCCGACAAAATATTGTTAATTAACAATTGTATAACTTTTCGAAAAATGAACTAAATAACTTTTCTCCAACGGGACTAAATTCTTTGAAGTGTTGACAATACACCATAATTTTTTTCAAATTTTTAAATTGATATTTGATACTCTAAAAAAATTATTTTACATGATGTACTCGCTTTAGAGACGGCGCACGCACACCTCACCGGCCGCTTGGAGCTCTATTTTCAGCGTTAAATTACTATCATAAATAATGAAAGTAGAGTTCCGGGAGTTGCCTCATCTTTAAGAATCTTTTTTTTTTAATTTCTTAATTATTTATAGTTTTTGAAATATTAGCGAAAAACGAAATACCTTTTTTTCTTCATCTTTATTTGTTTATAACTTTTGCAATTTGTTAGATGTTGAAAAATGGTAGCACCGATATATCGGTGCTATTTACCGGTGCCAACGGTACGTCGGTGCTACCGGTGCCACCGGTGCTACCGGTATTACCGGTGCGCCGGTGCCACCGGTACTACCGGTACGCCGGTGCTACCGGTGCGCCGGTGCTGATGACCGGTGCCACCGGTGCGCCGGTGCTGATGATCGGTGCTGCCCGTGCGACGGTGCCACCGGTGCGCCGGTACCGATGACCGGTGCCCCGGTGCTGCTCGTGCGACGGTGCCACTGGTGCGCCGGTGCCGATGACCGGTGTCCCGGTGCTACCGGTGTGCCAGTGCCACTGGTGAGCACCGGTAGCCGATGTTACCCGAGTCACCGGTGGACCGGTAGCGTACGAATAGACACTCCCAATAATCAAACTACAAACCGGAAACAGTACGTTTTTTAAATATTTCGATAAATAATTAATTTAAGACAATTTTTTTATTTTAAATGAAAGATTATGTGATTATTACCTACAATCGGTATTTTATAAATTTTTCTGTATCTGGTATCAATTAAGAATAATTAAAGTATATACTTATAATTTAGTATTTCGGTATCTTGTAGCCCATGATCGTTCAACATTTGTTACTAGACGTAAAATTTAAATGATTATGATATAACAATAGTAAAATATTGTTTATATCTTTTTCTGCAGTTTAAATAAAATGACTAAAATATATTTGTGAGTAGTAGTACCTATATATTAATTTATTTGTATAATAAGTAAAAATATAAAGTAAGTAAGTATTGTGCTAGCCACATCAGATTTTCTTCTGCAGAACTAAATAAGAAACTATGACGATTAGTGAAAACGCGATGTAAAATACCGCTTATTATCGATTTTTGGGTATAATTCTACGCAAGAATTTTCTAGTTCTAAGACCCTATTGACATAGTGATTTTTATGAGTCAAAAATACTAAAAATCCCATCCCACTACTCGTATAATTAGATACAATACACAAATGTATGTTAATTATTATATTATCTAACCCAGAGGTATACTCATTTTATGAATGTGTCTTTAAGATGAAAATAACAATTTTAATTTGTTATGTAAATGTAAACAATACTATTCATTTTATCTATGAAACATCAGAAATACCTAAATCTATTTATCTACTTATTATTATGAAGCATACAAATATTTTATTTAAAGAAATAGTTATTCAATTGTCCCTAAATAATTAATTAATTAGCAAAAATAAACAACCGCCAATATCAATTAATTAGCAACAATGACAAAATTTTCTTAGCGATTAAATAACATTAAAAAATTTGCACCTAATTATAAACTTATTATTTTTCAAACACCAAACTAATAATTAAAATAATTAACATTGTATTAGTTTTGTTTTTTTAGGAATTATATTTAATTCATGAGAAAATTGATAAATCATTCATTGTTTTAAAAGAGACAATATTTATTAAAATAATATCAGACTTAATTAGGAAAATATGTCACGATATATTTATACAGGGTGTAACCAAACCTGTGTAACAAAATTTAGGACGCACTGATCATGAATCAAAAAGGATTTTGTTGAAATTCGCAAAATAAAAAATGAGACATTCTGTAAGTACCTACAAATTTCTTTCCTGTTTGTAAAATTATTATTACATTAATGTAATTACGCTAATAAATACTGCATAACTATTGTTTAACGTTTTTGTATTTAAATGTGACAAATGATATTGTTTTGCAAACTACTGTTAATAGTACGAACTTCAACAAAATTCTTTTTGATTCATGATCAGGGCGTCCAATACTATACACCTTTAAATTTTGTATATTGTTAAAGATTACATCAATTATTACAGACTGCTTAATCCACAGAAGCAGAATTAAAAATATTTTAGTTTAAGAGCATTCTGTACAGGAAGAATATAACGTAAAAAGCACTTTACACGCATACACCTCATCGACACATGGTTGCACATTTTAACAAAAACAAATGTTTATAGTTTTATAAGTTTGAAAAAGTTTTCCTTAAATATATTCGTACATTATTTATTTATGACAATTTTTGCAATTAAAAATAAAAGAAATTGTAATTATTCTATTTTTTTGAAATTCCAGTATCTTGTTGTCCATGATATGAAATTTGTTTCTACATAAAATTTGAATTAGGCGAGAGGTCGTGTGCTGGTCACAGCAGATTTTTTTAATATTTCGCAGAACATGATATTTTAAAATTGAATCATGTAGTTTAAAGTTTAATCTACGTTGGGGTAGTGTTATTTTTTTGAAAAAATCTTCTGATTTCAAGAAAATTAGAGGTAAAAAAATTGTGAATTTTGTAGTTTTCTTTATTTTATAAACTAAAACTTCGCTACAAAACAGAAAAAATGGCACTTATAGAACGAAGTTTTATCCCTTATCTACCATATAAATTTTTTTGTTAAAATGTGCAACCATGTGTCGATGAGGTGTATGAGTGTAAAATGCTTTAACGTGTACATTCTTCCTGTACAGAATGCTCTTAAAAGTTGTGCACATTTTTATGCCGTAGTGTTTGTTACTTGAAGGGCAAGTAATATCAATGCCATGACCATTACTTACTGCATTACTGGGTGTGTAAACCAACATTGAAGCTAATTTCATTGTCATTGGTGATATAACTCACTTAACAATGTGAAATTCGTGCAGATCGTATAATAATAATAATTTATCAAGAAGTGTCATAAAAGTAGTTAGAAGATGGCATTTTGGTTCTCATAATTAAAAAGATAAAGTTATTGTTATACAGGGTGATTCATAAATTCCTGCATATATTTTAATGACATAAAGACACTTTTTCAAAATTCGCAATTTTATTTTGCAGGTTTTTTAATTAAACAGTTTTCACTTATAATATCACATGTGCATTAATTCTTTCCGGAAATTTTTTGAATGCTTTCCAACAACATCTTACGTTGTTTGAATGCACGATAAAAAAATTCCTGGACATGAATGAATGCACAAGTGCATATTCGGTAAGAAAATCGCAATGACACCATCGCTCTATTTTTGAATTCTTTTTACAATAGAAACTTGAAATATTTACTAAATTTGTATTTAACATTAATAAATATGTATTATTTACCTTATTAATTGCTTATTTATACTTAAAATAACAATTTAACCAATTTTTAATTTAATGTCAAAGAGACAGATGCCGGTAAAGTTTCCGCTTATTAATTTCAGTTAAGTTACTCAAGCTATTAGAAAAATATTTTTGAGAAAATTTTTATATAACCATGGTTACTATTATTGTAATCAATAATAATTCATCCATTGGCTCTTATTTGTGTCATGCGATTTTCAAATGCAATTTCATATTAGCGGGTTAAAAATATTACCATTACAGACTTTACTTTTAAGCGCGCCCTGTATATTTGACTTAAGTACGTTTTAATACCCGTGAGTTGACGGCTGGTAACCGCACACACGTTGGGTAAAAGACGTAATAGATATATGTTTATCTATTTTCTTTTCTTTTCAGAATTTCAAGATTCTTGTCCAAGACATCAACGCCAGAAACCAAACAATAATTTTGTTGAATTTTCCAGCATCAGTCAGAAAAGTTTGTACAGATATGGACCAAAATTTAGACAAGTATTTTGCCGAAGGCGACTTGGAAAGTGTCATAAAAACGTAAGTAAAATTTCTGCAGCACGCAAGTTTTATATTTTATATTAATTTAAAAAACACAATAAAAATTTGTAAAAGTCGACTTTAAAAATAATAATATTGGGGTATTCAAAAATATTTCATTATAGTTCAAAAAACAAGTAAACAAAAAAATCAATATACAATTTGGGTGTGACAACAGTACAGATTACTGTTACTCTTGGTAAATTCCTTGTGAGCAGTTACTAGCATGTCAACTCACGGATACTCAAATTTACTTAAGCGGCTCGTCTACGTTTTTACCGAATTCCTAGAATACTCTCGATTTTACTTTTTTTTCATTCCACTTTATTCCCCACTACTACGGCTGCCTAAACCCAACCCGAAACTCGTACTTTGCCACATCCTAGCAATGCAATGTCATTTTGAAGTTGAAAAATACTGTAAAAGTGTTTTCGTTGCGAGTAAACTGTCAGATTATTATTGAATTCAGGATAATGTTTAAATATTTGTATATTTGGTTGTGCATGCCTTACAGTTAGCATATTTTGTACCAACTCACGGGTATTCTAGTCTGTTAGGAGTACGTGCACCGCAGTTCTAATGTCTGTTTTTTTTTTGTTTCAGTATAACTGTTCCTGACGTAGAAATACAAAGGTAGCTCAAAAATTTGCTTAATTATTATATTAATAATTATGTAAGGTTTTTTATTTTTCTGGGAAAGTTTTGAATAGCTACTTAACTTGTAGTTTATGTATAATTTTACCAGAAATATGCAAAACTATTTTAGTAAATTTTTTAAAAATGTATTAATTTGATGATGTGTTCTGTGTTCATATTTTTATAAGAAAATTAAAAAATTAATCATTAAAACAGGGTATAGGGACGCAGATGTACAGATATGACATGTGATAGAAAAATATGCTACTTAATATTATTCTAGTAAGTAGTGCATTTTAATATGTTGTTAGTTTATACTAAAAATTGTTATTAAACAATACTCTTGTTGTTGATTTTTATGTTGTATTTATTAGAAAAAATAAATATTTATTGTATGAAATGTTTTTTGTTTTGTACATATTTCAGCAAGCCAAAATATTTTTTATCAAGTGGACATCAAATAATTTCACAGTTGACTGGTTTTAAAACTGATAAAATTATTATAATAAATGGTTTTTCAATGCCGAATCTGGATTGAAAATATTTTAAACTATTTTAGAATTGAAACAATTTTTTTATAGTATGACGCTACTAAAACAGGTGATAAGTTAGAAATTCAAAATTTGTTCACACTTAAGTAATTTGCTAAGTGTTAATTTGAGAAAGGATGTCACCAATTATGCAAATAATACAGGATGTTTGCTAATAATTAGCAAAATTTTTACTATTAAAGCAGAATTGAATTTACAATATTGTTATAAAGTTTCAATACAGTATTACGCCATTTTGTTAAGATGTTACGGTAAGTAATATAATGACTTGTAATAAAATATTTCAAAAAATGTTACGCCATTTTTGAGAAAACAGGCTGCCATTTTGTTTTAAATTAATTAATTAAATAAACAAATAGTCTATATTATAAGTTGAACTTAGACAAAAATTTCTCTCAATATTTAAAAAAAATCTGTCACCTAGTTCTTAAGTGATACCGTAACAAACATACATAAATTTATTTATTAATTTTTGCGTAAAATTGCATTGACAAATGTGTAACATTATTTCATATTTTGGGTAATTTTCATGTTTTATAGTTTTCACGGGTGTTCTATTAGTGTAGGTACCCCACAGTATTTAATCAATAAAAATGTATTATCAATCATTATTGTTAGCTGCTTTAATAATAGTGAATTGTTTAGAATGATTCATGAAAAATGCAATAATATTTATAATTATTTTATAACCATAACTTAGTGTATAGTGCAAAAGAAATGCCATAATATTGACAATAATATCAACTTTATTTTGTAAGTAGAACGTTTTTATTATTAGTAATCTAAAAATATCAAAAATGATACATGCATTTCATGTCAAACGTAAAAACTGTCTAAAAATATCTCTTATCTTAATATTGCACAGTATTAAAATAATGAACACATTACAATAATAGCTTACTAAATAATTATATGTAATTAAGAAAAACAGGAATAATATTTTACGTACATATTATAATGTTACTACGTATTGTTTATCTAGATTCTTGCAACATATAAATGCAAGAAAAATTATATTTGTTACATAAAATATTATATATATACAGGGTGTTCTACGAGTAGGGTACACGCTCCATTTTTAATACCACTGAATTCGCAAACTACTTAAGGTCGCGCTCGAAACCGTTTTCAGACATTCATTTTTATGCACTTTATCTGCATAAATTTCTGCAAATAGGAACAAGCAATAGGCATAAATATCAATACAATAATTAGAGTTTCTAGATTGTCTTATGCTAAATAAGAATACCTGAAAATAAATATAATTTGCAGTAGAAATGAAAGATCATCAAATCGCAATGAATTTTATGCAAAATAAACTATGATTACAGATACAATTTTTAGAATAAGGCAATTAGGTATGTAATATTTTCATTGCTTGACATAATAGGTTACATCGTTTATCCGAAATTTATGCAGAATGTGCAAAATGAGCCATGTTAAAGTTTTAAAGTGTCGCTGACGTGGCACTAGTTGTTACAGAAAAAATATTAAAAAAATTATGACGTATAATAAAATTTCGACTATTATCGGGTTAAAAATATTACCATGACAGACTTCAATTTTAAACGCGCTCTTAATAAAATAGTATATAATGACACATGTGTACAAATACGCTTTTGAAGCATATTATTTACCGAGCATATAATGTAGGCTATAATTCAAGAGGATAAAAGTTTATGAACGAGCTGAAGGCGAAATTAAAAAATTCAAAAATAAATTTTATTGTATTTTACCTAGAGAACATTTTTCATGACACTGGATTGCTAATTATTTTAACATGGTAATCCTTAATATATTATTCTAATAATTAAATGTATTTTTATTACACATGCATCATCATCGATTATTTAAAACACGCAAATGCGTGCAAAAAGATTAAAACACGCTATGACACTAAAATGAAAATTGTAACCCATCTCCTAGGCAACGATATTTTGACACATCACAGACTACTTTATAAACTGAATCAAAATTAAAATGCAGCTTTTCAGCTCTATTTTTCAAATTATGATGTACGTGCAATGAAAAGTAGCGTAGTGCTTTTCTGTACTTTAATTGAATAATACATACATTATGTAGATAAACCTCTCCATAAAACACACTCTTATATTATGGATTCATTATTCAACACTATTGTATTATGACCACATTATTCAACACTGATGTCAGTATGTCATCTCATCAAAATGTAAGTTTAGATTACTATTTTTATCTACGACGAGGCGCTAATAGCTGATTCGCTCATTAATTTGCGTGTCATTATGAATTTTGTAATGGCACTTGTGTCCTTATGAATTCTTAATGACACGCATTTTTGTAGGAGAAATAAAAATAGAAATTCGATCAAATTTTAAGTTTTATATTATTAATACACACATAAATTTATGTTTTATAAACATTCAAGACAAAGTAATTTACAATTAGATAAGTTTAAACCAAATTTTTTGAGACAATATTTGACACAACTAAAAATTCTTTATTATCAACAACAGCAAACAAACAAATAGTTGCCATAACAATGAATAAAATGATACTTACTTGATCAAGGTACGAATTTTATACTAAATGTTTTTCGAATGTCAAACATCTAATAAAAAATCTAATTCAGCAGCAATTTGGCAGTCGTAGATAATTGATAATTGATAATGATACATGTTTGATATAGCTAGTGTAATGAAACTTGGGTGATAAATCCACTCCTGTATAAAGTAAGCCATAAACAAAACATAATTTTATCTCTTTGCCAGCGGATAAAAAGAAAGGTAACTTTTTGCAAGTGATAAAACCTTATTTACCTTTTTCTTAGCAACCAAACAAATCACTAAAATGTCATTTGCTTCATATGTCTAATATTTGTCAGTTAAATGATTCGATTTTGGGAATATTTGTGAAGAAGAACCAAAGGAGTCGTTAAATTATCTCGTTGAATTACACTCGAGCATTTTATTTCCACCGAATAAATTTCTGACATCTCAACCTTGTCACCTGACAGCAGTTGACTCGAAAATTGTTTTAAAATCACTCCAAATGTTTTATTTAATGGTACATCCTGTATAAAAAGAATTACGAAAAATCATGGTGTATTTAAAAATAATATAAAATTTTTACTTGAAGTGTTAATAATAATAATATAAATCCTACTTACAATCTTACAAATAATTAAAATCAGCAACAAATGAAAATCAGGCATCGACAATTATATTTCCTATCGCGCGTGATCGTTTCATAGCCACCTACGGCATCGTGAGCAAAGCCAACTAGAAAAATACTTAGTCGTACGTGGAAATCATACGCGACTACTCATATGCAAAAAACTTTCTATGAACAATTAAACTCTAACATTATTTCAGGCAATTTCAAGCCTCGCCTTTAGTTTCAGTCCGTGTTACAGTGATTTCAGTGATTAAAAAATGTTTCAGTTTGTGAAAAGTTAGTGGTAGATGTTTTTTTTAGTGATTTTGTGATTTTTTTTCAGTAAATTTACGGTTTATAATTAATATATAATTTAGTAAAGGTACGTACAATTTTTATACACATATTAAACAATTTTTGGACCTGTTATTCAATTAAATAATTTTTAATATCTTGTAAATTAAATTGTACTATTATGTTTTAAATATGTTACGACAGATGATGCAGAAATAAATGTAAATATGTATGTTCAAACAATATTAATTGTAGCAATTAAATAAAACAAATTTAATACAAAATAAATAAGAAATAATGTAGTAATTCTAATTTAATTAATTTTATTATATTGTTTTATATGTTTATTATTATATTAGTACTAAAATAAATTATAAATAATTTTGTGTTTAAGGTATATGAGTACAATAATTTATTTTCTGAATAAATAATGCTACAATAATTGTCAAAATTTTATGTTCATAATTTTCCGCACATTTATAAACAAAACAACAATTGTTTTATTGTCTATTTAAATTTGTAGTAAAATAAACAAAATTTACATATTATGTTACGTAGAATAATTGCCGACCTGTCATCTGTAAATAGATTCATTGTCATGGCAACAGAAATTACATAAACAATGATTGGTCATTAAAACTTACTACTGGAAAATTTGCTGTAACATAAATTTAAAAAATTCAATTTCTTGTTGAAACATAGATCTTTTTGTATTTATTTAAACATAATTGTTTATTATATAACATAGTACTTTATTACTTGTCGGGGAGATTATCAGTCGAGGCGAAGCCGAGTTTGATAATACGACGTGTACCATAATGATTGGATGCGAGCCGTATTTTATTTGCTGGCGTAATTTATGTAACAAGTACGAAAAATATAGTTTTAGAGGACGAAATATTTACGGACAAGGCGCAAGCCGAGTCTTAAATTAAGTAACTCAGTTTGTGTACGTGTTAGATACAAAATTTGTTTGGCAAGTGTTCGACATTATTCTAAAATATAAAAATAAAATAAAATTTTGAAAAACGTATAAAATGTATGCCTATGTTAACATATTTTAAAGGATTTTGGAGAGCATGTACTAAAAAATAAATTATCTAGCATTGAACATAAAAACAAAAAATCAGGTAATCTATTTTGAAACTTCCTTCGTTTCCTTAGTAACTAGTTGTTATTTTTTCATTATGGTACTGAGCACCATACTGGATTCATTATGATCCTTGGCTTATAATACACTCTCCACTATCAACCGCATGAGTGAGTTGACGGTTGGTAACCGCACACACGGTATAATATATTATGTGTGCGGTTATAAATAAACCTGTGTAACAAAATTTAAGACGCACTGATCATGAATAAAAAATAATTTTGTTGAAATTTCTAAAATTAACAGTAGTTTGCGAAACAATACCATTTTGAGTACCACTGGTTGTCACATTTACATACAACAAAAGTTAAACAATAGTTATGCAGTATTTATTAGCGTAGTTACATGTAATAATAATTTTACAGACAGGAAATAAATTTGCAGGTCTCAATTGCGAATTTCAACAAAATTCTTTTTGATTCATGATCAGTGCGTCCAATACCATACACCCTTAAATTTTGTTACACTAGTAACTCACGGTATGTGAGGTTGTTACAGCCAAGTTGGTATAAGAAGTATGAATCTAATACGGCAATTACTAATCCTAAAAAATTGTATCAACTCTGTAAAAATTTTAATGACTTTTTAATTTTATAAAAGGAAACAATCTTCTTCAAGGTTGTTAAAGTACAAATAGTAATTGTGCGAAATATGTTTTTAATATAACAGTCCCTACTCCGAAATACTTCGACGTTTTTGACAAAAATTAATATCATTTTGTCGCTAGCATCTTTTGGGAGATGAAGTAATATTTATTGGTTTTTATTTTCAGAAAAATGAAGTTCTCTAGTGAAAAACTGCGAGGGTTGTTTTTGAAAAAGGTTCCTATTTTTGACTGGCTCCCCAAATATGATAAGCACTCAGCTATTTGCGACTTAGTGGCTGGAATTACAGTAGGGCTGACTTTAATACCACAAAGTATTGCTTACGCCGCATTAGCTGGACTTAGCCCGCAGGTAAGAAAATTATATTTTTTTATGCACGGTAATATTATAATTTGACACTTCTACACGAATTTCTCTAACGTAAACGTCAATTTATAGCCCACGAACCACTTTATAGCGCAGTGCGCCATAAAAAACGTCAAATGCAAATACTCGTAGTTTAGATTTTCAATTTTCCTCATATAAATTACTAATAATTCTATAAATAATCATTTTGTATAATTAGTTGCACCATTTTTATTTACATTTATCATAAATAATTATCTTGTAAATGTGTAATTCAATAATGACAACTTTGACATTTAGATTTTTGTTTATATTCGGAATTTTTTTGGTATCTTAGTAATTTTTGCTAATTTGAACTATTAAATTATATTAATTCATTTATTAGAAAATATTAAACTGTGCATAAAGTTGGGTATGTAACACGCGGGCGTAACTTGCTTTTATGGCTCTTGTGACGTGTTTTTAGCCCTCGGCTGACGCTAGGGCTCAAAATCACGTCTCAAGCCATAAAAGCTTCCTTACACCCTTAATACATAAATAACTAAAATATTTTTACGAATGTAATAAATATATATTTATGCTAGCACGCAGCGAGTATGGTTTATTACTCATAGTATTTGTTTAATTTATTATTAATAGTGACACAAAGTACAGGTGACTTAAAATTTCGTGCATCGTACTCAACTTACTAATCATGGAACAAAATAATTTAAAAAAAATTCGTTAATTCAAGGGCAGTTTTCGCAGGAACCACATTTTTAAAACCACTGGTTTGTTGATTGTATTAACTGTGCAAAAATAAATATTTGGAATTAGTGACCCAAAACTGTTTAATTAAAAAACCTCGAAACTAAAATTGCGTATTTAAAAAAATCAATTATGCTAAGTAAGTTGGGCACTGTGTGTTATTAAAATCACCCTGTACTGTAAGTAACAACTCTTGATAAATATTTTATAAAAAATTACTTACATTTTTGTGTAGGGGTCAACGTATAAACGAATCTGTAACAAAATAAAATTTTAGTGTTTTTACAACAAATTATATGTACTGTAAAATTGTCATCTTTGAGTATGACACACTTAATTTGGTACTACAGTAATATATTTTAATGTACCAGTCATTTTAACATTTAAATAAATTGATTTGCTAAATATTTTAAAGATTTTTATTTGAATTGTTATCTGTGAGGCTGCCACACCTAAGTTGGGAAGATGGCATGATTTATTAAAGCCCGTTTTACATTACACTAAATCTTGAACAAGATATTGTTCAATTTTTGAAACAATCTAAATTGTGTAGTATCATACAGCAAATTGTGTGAAATATCGCATTGCTTCGTAAATTGTCTGAAAAAATAGATAAGCGCGGCTGTCAAATTATTATTATATGCGAACTGCGCAGAATCACAAACTAAATATTGTAGGTAGGTATATAAAATTGTCTCAGTATAAAACAGAGTTCATTAAAAACAAAGCAATTTGTTGCTCAAGATATTGTTCAATTTGTTGCGTAATTTCTTGTTCAATATTTAGCATAGTGTAAAACGGACATTACAGATACCATACTAAAATAAATTAATAAGTAAAACATTAATAAGTATAAAATTCTAAATTGATAATAACGTTGTTGAAGATTTTCTTGGTATTATGGAAAACCCGTATTTGGTTTAACAATTCCTTGACTGGAAATATAATTAGATACATAAATTAATTTATAATTATTATTCTGGTTATCAAATGAAAGTCATGTGTTAAAAATAGAACCAGTATATATTATAGATTAATAACAAATATTTAGTACAGTTTATAAATACATATTCATTATTAAATATAAACAATATTTATTATTATAATATAGTCCGAGTATGTTAAAATACGAATGTGATTAAGACAACACAATTACAAATCAATTATTAATTTAATCGTGTCATCAACTGTTATTACCTTTTAATATGCAACATTCATTGATAATTATCAACAACATAATACATTAGTTACTTATAATACGTTAGATACTTATAATTCATTAGTTATGGACTTAATACGCTAGATACAACCATAATAACATCAAAACCTTCCATAATATGCGAACTGTCAACTGATTGGCAGATAAAATTGTTGATTTGTTTGAACATTGCTGTCGTTTATGATACGAAGCTATGAATGTAACGCGAATATATTATGCGATGTTCAAAGAGACTAGGTTTCACCTCGTCGCTTAGCAACATCCTCGGTATTATAAATCGCATAATATTCTTGTTAGAAATTTATCCGGCGAAATAAAAAGCTCTTTTGTAATTACAGTTGATAGTTTTATAAATAGTAAACATACTACGGAAAACAGAATGCAGAACTTATATTTCAAATAAAACATACTTTATACTAAAACTACTTTAAAAATATTAAAAGTGACTCAAATTACGCTACACATCTACTAAATCATAAACATACAGCAGGTAAAATTGAAGACATCATGTCAATTTGTAAACAACAAAGTAAAAATAATAGATTAAACATAGCCGAAAAATTAGAAATATTTAAAGAAAAAGTCAGTCAACCGGTAATAAACATTCAAATTAATAGCCAATCGGACGTAATCTTTCAACCGTTAAAATCACTAATACAAAACCCTACATCCCATCCTCCAACTCCAATCACCTGAAGATGATCGAAAGATCGAAACGCGTCGTGATCAACTTAGTGTCGAGTCTTGTATCCCAGTTAGTGTTGTGTTTGGTTTTTTGCATTGAATCATACATTTTATCGATCTTTGTATCAAACCTTACTCCATACACTAATCTGGATACATTACTCATTGACGAGTTCATAAACGGAACGATTTTGTTTTATATACTTTATACTACGTTCATTTTGACGACGTAATACAAGTAATTTTTGTGTCAAATTCTGAGAATGTCAATGTCAAAATAACCTTACTTAACTGTGTATTGGTGTCATTCTGTATAGCACGGCGAAATATTTTAGTAAAAATCTGACGTGGCCATCACACAACCTTCCGCCATATCTAGACTTATAAACACAAATGTATACGTACAATCCGGTGTCCCTAAAATATACAAATAAAAATCTAAAATATTCAAACATAGAAATTTGCATCACCTGAATCAAAAGATTCGTTCACAGGCAAACTCTTCTGTGTTGAAGCCATCCTCCGTTCAATTAATACATTCAATATCTTACTTATGACTTATATGGCGCTAGTATGTCAACTTGTCACCCGTCTCACCTGTCAATATTTTTTACGCAGAAACAAAAATCAACCGAACATGGATCACAAGATTTCAACGTTTTATCTGATAAATTTATTTTTTAAATTTTACTGCAGTTCTTTAATGCTACCAGATAAAGACAATTTTTTTTTTGCCTCTTATTCTTATTACAAATAAATATTATATTTATCAAAATTTATATACATTTTTGACAATTATCTTGTTCAATCTTCAAAAAATATCACTTCCGGTGAAGATATTTGTACCAAAATCTGATGTGCTCTTCCTATTCGTATACAATTGTAAAATACCAAATATCAAATTTTTTGGGTAATTCGTATTTGAGTTATGCGACATCCGGCATCGGCCCGGACCACACACATACACACACACACACACACGCACACACATACACACATACATACAGACATCATCGAGAAACTATCAAAAATGAGTTGTAAGGACCCTAATTCGTGCTCATCCACTTAAAACTCACAACCCGATTTTTTGCATGATTCCAATACCTTCCTTTACAGGTAAGCGGAAGGTAAAAATTTGTACCACGGCACTAACATTAAACTAATACATAACTGCGTTCAAATGTGCAAATAGAGCATACCAAAATGGCGGATGCTCCCTCTATAACAAATGCTAGTGGTCCCTAGTTCGATTCCTAGCACAATCGACAATAATGCCACTGGGCCCGAGTGGTTGGATTCCACTATAATAACATCTACCATTCTGTAATAATTGTTATCCTGTAGAATGGTTACCATCAAAAAAAATAAAACTTGACGTTTATGTCAGATTGGTAATATCATAACAGACTTAAAATAACTAGAAATAATTGTGAATTGCATTGCAAGCTTTAACGAATTTAGAACAAGTTGTATTTCATGTAACCCATTGCGGGAAAGATTGATTCAATCAATTCCTGTATATTACTAATGTATATTTTTGTTCCAGTATGGACTATACGCATCTCTATCTGGTGGACTGGTATACATGGTATTTGGTACCATACCAGAGATCAGTATAGCGCCTACAGCATTGTTATCGTTACTAACACACAATTATACGCATGGCACAGACCCTGCGTTTGCTATTTTACTTTGCTTCTTGTCTGGAGTTATAGAGCTAGTCTGTGGAATGCTTAACTTAGGTAAGTAATTTTACTGTTGGTGAAGATATCAAACACACACGAACACAATGGTCGTCTACTTATACAGGGTGATCACAACTGCGTGTATATATTTTATGGCCATTTGCACCGGTTCCACTTAAAAAGTGTCACTGAAAAATATCGAATCGAACTTATGACAGCAATGATATTTCGCTGATTGACACTTTGATGTCGATTCTATATTGTTCATTTAAGGCCCGAAAGTAGCTATCTGCGAGAAAAGGATGGATTTATACAGACTTAGAGTGTCGAACAAAGGCAACAATAGGGAACGCGCTCTCGTAGGGGGATTAAAATTGGTACTACATTTGAATGTATCATCACAAACAAGGGTTCATTTGAAAGATAAAAGTTCAATCTAGATCCGTCTAGTGTTGAAATTTGCAATTTTTGTTGATATACTGTTTAACAGTTATGTGAAGTAAGGCAAATTATGACAAATTTATGGCATTGTAAAATTGAAGCAAAAAATAAAACTAAAATTTCAACACTAAGCGGATGCGGAGTTCATCTTTATCTTTAAATTAAAAAAAATTAAATCGATCCGACCAAAATTAGTCTAAATTTCAATCCCTATTCAAAAGCATGTTTTTGCTGCGCGCAACTTCACTACATTGGGCTCTTAAGGGAAACTTAAAATTTAAGTGGAAGCGGTGCAACTGGCCATTAATGAAGGAAACAGTCATCGCATGACGTCATAGAAGGTACCAACATTGAAGTAAAAATCTGTGGCTAGCTAAAACCTCTCGCCATATTCTACACTTTTTGCTACTAATATAAATATAGTAGTCATTTTATGTAAACTGCATAAGAAGACTGTCACAATCAATTAAGTTTTACGAAGTAACAATTGTTGAACAATAATAATAAATCAAATAATATAATCTTTTCTTTAAAATTAAAAATATTATTATAAATACTGAGGTTGGAAATATGAATAAATCCTATTTATTTGGATGACTGGATTTATAATTATAACATAGTTATAATTTTTGCGACGTTTCGACCATCCTGGTCATTGGTCATTTTCAAGCAGAAGTTAAAGTTAGTTGAGTTAAATAACTCAAAACTAAGAGTGATATCGAACCGCGGTTTGCGGCATTGAATTCCCGACAATTTAATTGACCCCAAACCAAATTTTCAGAATTTTAAAAAATTAAAAATTTTCGGCCCTCAAACTTTTTAAATATCTTGATATCTTCAAAAATACGGGAGATACGGTTCTGGCGACTGCACTATTGAATTCCTCGCGTCGAATTACGTGGGTGTACAAATTTTCAGCCCAAAATTCTGACATGTACAATTTTTATGAAGGATTTTCGAAAACCGACTTTTTACTAAGGGGTACCCTCTAATATTCTCTAATATTTTTGAAGATTTCAAGATACTTAAGTTTTGGGTCAATTAAAATGTTGGGAATTCAATGCCGCAAACCACGGTTCGATATCTCACTTAGTTTTTGAGTTATCGCACTTTTAGTAATTTTTGAACATTACATTATTTACAATCATAACATTATCGGAAACACAATCGCACTTAGGTATCTCACTTAGGTAAATATTGAATTATTACAATTTTTAAAGATTACAAAAAATGAAATAAGTATAATAATAATTGCACAAAGCCTTGTTCACAAAAGGATTAACGCTTTTGATAAAAAAAAATCCTGATAAAATTTGTTTAAAGAATTCAGATGCATGAAAAATAATCCTCAAATTCATGTTTTGATTTTGTAAATGTTTTTGCATGTGTACAAATACATTTGGTTATATTGAGTTTTTATAAGACTGTCTTCAACTCTTATTGTATATTATTATAAGTGTAAAATGTGAGTACCTATATAAAAATTATAAATGATAATAATTTTTCCAAGCGTTTTTTTAATAAGAATTGACCTTCTAGTTATTTTAGTGCAGAAGTTTTGATAAAAAGAATTGTGTGGCCCACGCTAAATGGCGTCAGTATATAATTAAATTTTATACACAAAACAATGTACACAAAAATAATCATAACTCTAATAATTATATCAAACAAAAGACGAAAAATCAAGATTTAAAACTTTATTGAAATAAAATATTCTTGTGGGTTGAAGATAACTCTATTAAGAACGTTTATAACTCGTTTAAAGCTCAATTAAAATATACCAGATTTTGTGCATAGTGCCCGACTCAATTAACACGGCACTGAAAGAATTTTTCAAATTCTCGAATTAGTTTTCAGGTTTTTAATCACCCAGTTTGAAATTTCATAAATTTACTTTTCTTCCTATTCCTAGAATACTCTCGATTTTAATTTATTTTCTATTCCAATCTTTTCCCACTACTACGGCTGTCTGAAACCAGCCCGAAACTAGTACTTTGTCGCATCCTAGCTATGTAATCTCATTTTGAAGTTGAAAAATACTGTAAAAGTGTTTTCGTTGCGAGTAAACTGTCAGATTATATTGACTTTAGGATAATGTTTTTATTAACATTTAATAGAGAAAGAATGAATCTACAGATGTGCATTTTAAAAATTTTAAAAATTAATTTCTTTCATGACATATAACCGTGCAAAGTTAGCATAAATTGGATTTAAAAAAAAATTGAAATCAGGTACATCTGTAGATCCATTCTTTCTCTATTAAATCCATGCTGAAATAAAATTTGACCATTCTTGTACTGGCCACAAAACACTCGCTACGTTAGTACATTTTATGCTGGATTTTAGGAGGTAGACTTGTTGACTGCAATAGAATTAGAATTTACGATTCTGGCTATATTGCTCAAAATATCAATCTGAAATTTTACACGAGTAGGTAATGACAAAACATAGTTTAATTTAAAAATTCATACAATATTTGTTGCGACAACAATTATTAGAGAAAATAATAATTTATTTTTGCTATTTAATATTAAAAATCGTGGCTTTATTAATGCATATTATTTAGTTTTGTTTCAAATAGTCGATTCCTTGCATTGGTCGTAAGAGTGCTATGAAAATATTTTTTGTCAAAAAAATTACACAACTCGTTAGGCAAAATAAACTGTTTTTACTAATTTATTACCAAAAGACTTTTAAGAATTTTAAAAATATAAGTACATAGCACTCTAGAGTCAACTTTTAACTAACTATATAAAAAATATGAACAGTGTAGGTGTTATATCAAGGGCACAATTTGTCACTTTTTCACAATATTTTTGTCACAAGTATATCGCCTTAAATTTACGAATTTCAAAATAATTCTATGTGTCTCATAAATATTGTGTATCACCCTGTATAAATATTTTACCGTGTGTGCGGTTACCACCCAGTTTAGTGTAAACTGTTGTGCAGTTAGACTGTATTAAAATTTTCAGCGAATTTTTTTCATGAAAATATTTTTCAGGATTCCTGGTGGATTTCGTATCGGTCCCTGTAGTTTCAGGATTCACTTCAGCTGCAGCAGTCATCATAGCAAGTGCTCAAGTCAAAAATTTATTAGGATTAAAATTTGAAGCTGAAGGTTTTGTAGAAATATGGACGAATATTTTTAAGTCTATAGGCGACACCAAAGTCTGGGATGCTGTACTAAGCGTATTTTGTTGCTCTGTCTTACTGGCTATGAAGGTAAGAATTCACGACTCAAACCTGAGTTGATAGAACCAGAATCGGCCACATAACGCGCTCGGCTATTTCTCCCAAGTATTTTAGTAAATAGAACTTACCAGCTATGTTGTTGTTTGCTGGACAAACTTCTAAACAGCAAAGGAAAGTCATTTAATATTTGAAACAAATATAAAACACATTAGAATGAGGTTATTTCAAAAAAATTAATATTGTTTTGTTACCTAAAGCACAAGTATTCACTAATACGAATAGGACACTATTTAACACACACTTTACACCACTATTTCCAGTCTAAAAGCACTATTTAGTGCACGAAATACACGCACAACTATCGTTTAAAAGACATAACTGATAACTAAAACAATACACTTTTAAAGACTATAACCTGTGACGCTCGGCTTCTAACTTTTTTGGTTAGGACTTGTTTGTTATGTACGAACTACGTACAACAAGTGTTGCTGGCTTCAAATATTGATTTGGAGGTTGATATAATAATATTAAACCATTTTGTGAATCTGAGTTACATGAATTATTGTTAAAATAATTATTTAATGTTTAGACATTACATAATTATTTGTTTGTGGTTTTGTTGTTCATAATAGTATATTATTTAATGAGTACATAATGTAGGCTATAATTCAAGAGGATGAAAGTTTATGCACAAGCTGAAGGCTCGTGCATAATCATCCATTACGTGCGAGTCAAATACGACGTTTTATCCACGACCTTTTAAATACAAATACAAATTTTTATTCATTACAATTTTGTTGAGATGTCAGATGACAGTAAGAGTTGAATAATGGACTCATAATACAATAGTGTTGTATTATGAATTCATAATACAATGGGCTACTTGCACGGTACTGAAAATAAGATTTTTAACACTATGAACCTAATTAGATCTAAAACATTGATTAAAATACAAAATTTATTTATGTTTCTTAAAAATTGATAAAGAAATTTTGCTGTCATGTCATTATTTTGTATTGGACAGCAGCTTTCTACGTCACACCACATATTATTCAATTTTAATGAATTATTTTTGGGCTTGTTAATAACGTAAAAATAAAAATACGGGCCCCAAGATTTTATCTCTTCTTCAAAAATATTTAATATATTAAATCAGGCAAGCCCATTGTGTTTGTGTGTCTGTGGTCATAATAAAAGTATTTATGAAATTTTTTCTATTCTAAACTTGTGACGTATGTGCTAGAAATTCTGACACAGCCTGTACGTCATCGCAGCTCAAAATACTCTTATATTATATCCTTTCAGCAACTGAAGGACTACCCCAAAATATCTGAAAAGGAGGAACCGTCCGAAAAGAAGAAAAAGTTAAAAACGATATTGTGGTTTATCTCTGTGTCCAGAAATGCTATTGTGGTTGTAATATGCGCTTTGACTGCGTATATTTTCAACCGCCAAGATAAAAAACCGTTTAGCTTAACCGGTAAGTTATAAACACTTTTTATAATATTGTTAATTATATTGACGAAAAAGTGTAACAAAAATTATAGCAATTATTTTAGAACTATTATAAAGTGAATGGTTACTGAAAATATTAATTAATATTGTTTTTTGATTAATGACCATAAATTTTTGACAATTTACTGTACATAATTGTTATTCTTAGTAAAATGTAGGTATTTATAAATACATTTTTAAAATTAACCACTACCTAGATACGTAGTTGTAGAATAAATAATAATATATTATATTGTTTTATTTATCATGCCTTTTACCCAACTTGGGTGTGGCAGCCTCACATACTGTGAATAATAGGTATAGATATACAGTTTATACAGAGTGTTCCACAACTTAGGACAAAAATTAAAGGGTATATACTGTACGACATGCTGATCATGAAATAAAAATAATTTTTTAAAATTGGCAAAGTTAAGGGTAGTTTACTTGACGTGTGTATAATTTAAGTATCACTGTTGTGATGGTATATTTGATAATTTGAGATGTATTAGTATTTATTAGATTTTTAAATTCGCAAAAATTGCATCGTATTTCAAGCTAACATTTTTTTGCCACGGGTCGGTAGTTATTTTTAATATTTTAAAAAATCTTCTACAATGAAAGTAATCGTTTACATAATATCTAATACTAATAAATGTAAAATTATCATATATACCATCAAAACATACTTAAAATGTACACACATACTTAAAATGTACACACGTCAAGTAAACTACCCTTAACTTTGCGAATTTTAAATTTTTACCTCTCGCCTCATATTCTATAAGAGAGGTATTGTAATGGGTCAAAATTTTCGAGTATAAGTTTTTGGTGGATAAGCACGTTTCAGGGTCTCTAGAATACGAATTTACTATTTTCACGATGATGTCTGTGTGTGTGTGTGTGTGTTTGTGTGTTTGTGTGTTTGTATGAACCGAGGATTTTTCGTCCACGATAACTTAAAAAGTATCAAACCGTTTATAACCAAATTTCTTATTTAAGGTTTTGATAAGTATCTTAACACCGGATAACATTTTGGTAGAAATCTGCAAACCGGAAGTAGTACTTTTAGAAGTTTGGAAAAGTTTTCCTTAAATATATTGGTACATTATTTATTTATGACAATTTTAGTAATTAAAAATAAAAGAAATTGTGATTATCTATATGTACAGTTAATTATAAATACAAATTGCTGAATCTGGAAGTATTTAACAATAAAATAAAGTACAATTAATATTCTATCTTGTTGTCCATGATATGAAATTTGTTTCTACATAAAATTTGAATTATTATGACAGTGACAGTACAGTTGACATCTTTTGCTTGCATATTGGTTTACATTATCGTTTACATATTACATGAAGATGAAACTATTAAAATGTAAGTAAAACTATTTATTAGATTAGTAGAATAAGCAGAATTAGGCGAGAGGTCGTGTGGTGGCCACAGCAGATTTTTTTTTTGTTTCATGATCAGCACGTCGTACAGTATATATCCTTTAATTTTTTGTCCGATTGTGGAACACCCTGTATATTGTACATAGTTTTCAGCTCATCAAAATTCATTAAAATTTGATTCCACAGTTTATCAGATATACAACCAACAATCCAGTGTTTCTTGTGAAAACTGCCCTTAAATTTACGAATAAAAAAATTCTTTCTGTTCCATGTTCTATATTTCTATTATATAACTCCGTTTTGTGAGTGCAGGATATTTTTTTTATTTTTAGCTCATGTAGAAGCGGGTTTACCTCCCATAACTCCACCTCCCTTTGAAGTGTTTTATAACAACCACACTGCAAACTTTGCTGAAATAACTGGCCATTTAAGTAGTGGTATTATCGTAGTTCCCATCGTCGCTATTATCGGAAATATCGCTATTGCTAAAGCTTTTGGTAAGTAGAAAAATAGGACTGTTGTCTATCTGTTATAAATTAAATAATAAATACTTTTATCAGAGCTGATGTTAAAGAAAAATTTCAGTTTTGTTTACATTTTTTCTTAAAATTCGTTTTCACACATTTTTGCATCCTTTGTGACAAAAGTAGGATGACGAAAAATATTATAAAGACTCCGAAATTGAGTTTTGATAATAATTTAATTTAAAATTAGTTTTCTTATATTTTTGCTTTAACCTCAGCTATAGAAAAAAATAGAATTTTATACACGACGATAAAATTATATTATGGACACGAGAAAATTTTATTTCGTCGATAAAATATAGTTTTATCGACTACTAATTTAATACTTTTTAATTGTGCGAACGGTTTATAGAAATAAACCGTTTAAAAAAAACTTACGTGTGTGAAAATAATTTTATTATATTTGGACTGTTGAAGATATTTTGTTGAAAATTGATTTGTATATAAAAAAATAGTAATATATTTAATGGTGTCAAAAACTTTTCTTCTTTAGTTTATGATAAATTTTACGTACAATTTAAAATTTGTTTTGTATTAATTATAAACTTATATTATATTTTCAGCTGCAGGAAAGACAGTAGATGCATCTCAAGAAATGTTGACTCTAGGAATTTGTAACATAATTGGATCATTTTTCAGTTCAATGCCTGTAAATGGTTCTTTTTCAAGATCTGCTGTTTATAACGCCAGTGGAGTTAAAACGCCTTTTGGCGGTCTTTACACAGGTAAATATTAACATTCAAACATAAATAATACATATTTATCACCTTTTGTACCTAGTTTGGATGTGGCAGTCTCACAGATCTCTGTGAGAGTAGAAAAAAATTAAAATATAAATAATTGTAATATAAATTTAAATTAAGTGTGGCATATTTTGTTCGTACATTAGCATTGAAAATAATTTTATTGCCTAGGCAGTAAAAGTGACATTTCAGAGACTGTCAGCTGTCAATAAAACAGCACATTTAATGTCAATCAACGAAATTTTTTTTTGACAAACATCATTGTAATAAATTAATTGTACTTATATCTACTGATCCTATACTCCATTTCAAAGCTATTTAAATTAATAACAACATTTAGTGCGCATATTTATCTTGCAGATAAAAAAACAATTACAAAAGTGTACTGCCATTATTCAGTAAAAAGATAAAGGCAAGTTTACACCCACAAGTTTCAAATTCATTATTTACATTCTCAAGAACGTGACTTCAATTTAGCACAACGTGTTAGTTTTTAAAACGCGACTAAAATAAGAATTAGGTTTTAAAAGAAAATATGACACTTTGAAGATGTGGTCTGCATTTTAAAAGGCGAAAAATTCGAAGAAGGAAGTTGCAAAATATGAGCTAAATATGCTTAGAATTGCTTAAGGCGCTACACTTGTGTCAAAAATATAGTGAAAAAGGGAGCTTGTTATATTACAAACTGAGGTCTTGTTAGTACACCTACACTGTTCATATTTTATATATAGATAGTTAAAAGATGACTCTAGAGTGCTAAGAAATTATATTTTTGAAATACTTAATGGTATTTTAGTAATAAATTAGTAAAAATCAGGGTTGGCAAAAAACATGTTTTTTTTATTTTAAACAAAAAAAACTGTTTTTTTTTGTTTAAAACTGTTTTTTTTGTTTAAAACGTGTTTTTTACTGATTTAAAAAAAACATGTTTTAAACACACAAAAAACAATGTTTTAATCAGCAAGGAGTACTGAAATATGCATCATTACGCACTATGGCGATAAATATGCTGGGGATTCCCCTACCTATACTTCTTATTATGGCTATGGGTGACAACAATAGTGAGAAACAGTATATGTTATAGGTACACTATTATTAGCAATAAGAACTTTGTTTTGTTACGTAGATAAAGTATTAAAAATGTTTAAAACGTGTTTCAAATATATGTTTAAAACGTGTTTTAAGCATGTTTTAAACATGTTTAAAACGTGCTTTAAAAACTTGCTTTGTTTTAAACAAGTTTTAAACATTTGTTTAAAACGAAATGTTTTAAACGTGCCAACCCTGAAAAATAGTCAATTTGGCCGATTTTTTACTATTTTTTTCCTCAGATGTGTAATTTTTTTGACAAAAAATATTTTCTTAGCACTCTCACGGACAATGCAAGGAATCGACTATTTAAAACAAATTTAATAAATATGCAATAATAAAGCCGTAGTTTGTAACATTAAAATGAATAATTTAATTCTTATTTTCTCTAATTGTTGTCGCAACAATGTATTGTATGAATTTTTCGATCAAATAATGCTTCGTAATTACTTATGGTAAATTTCAGATTTTTATTTTGAGCAATATAGCCAGAATCGTGAATTTTGATTCTATTGCAGCAATATTGCTTTCAACAAGTGTAGAGCCTTTTGATGTAATACATAGATTATAATATTAATAACAATATATTATGGAATTGGTAGCTAATGACCGACTGTGGTCTTGACAACTCAGGTTCGAATCCTGTCTGGTATACATTCCAGTTAACTGCACACAATCATACCTGTGATGTACTAATTAACAATCACAAAGGATTAAAATAAATTTGAAATAAAATAATGAGTGGACGGCTGGTAACCGCACACACGGTAAAATATATCGCACAATATGTGAGGCTGCCACACCCAAATTTGATAAACCACACATGTAAATTATTAGTTTAATAAATTAATAATTAGAAGACATAATTTTATGAATTTGGATGGAGCATCTTACAGTACTACACCCGGTAATATTGCCCTTAATGTGGAGAATGCACTGCTGAAATTTCCTGTTTGTGTCTTGTGTAGTTTTCTAGTTATTAAGGTTTGAAATTTTTCAGCAGGAAAATTTTAATCTTACGCCACTGGTGTAATAATAATTTTCGAAAAGTGAAAAATATTTTGTTAGTACAATTAAAAGGTGTAGAATCCAATGCCGCAAACAGAATTTAAATATCTTTTGTAGTTCTTGAGATATAGCGCGTTGAGCCCAGCAGGAATGAAAAAAATTTATATTTTGAAAAGTGTGAATTTTTTTATTGAATCATATTGTATTATAACTAATATAGATATTTGAAGCTAAAAGATATAGTTAGGACTGCGAAAATTTTAAATAAAAATAATAAAATAATATTTAATTATTTAAACAAACATTTCTATATATATTCAACTGTAGATCTGTTTTAGAATAAAGTATATGTTCATATATTCACTCATAGATTCTTTGAGAATTCTTTCATGTTTCTGAATCCTGAAAAAAATGTATTCACTATTTTAAAGTTATTAATGAATTATAAATTATTCTTTTCCAAAACTCATTGACGATTCTATTTAGCGGCGCCGCATTCTCACGCATTCTCACCAGGATTATTTTATCAGGTTCCAAACATGAAAGAATCCTCAAAGAACCCATGTGTAAACAGGGATTCTTTCATGCTTCTGAATCCTGAAAAAAATATTCACTGTTTTAAAGTTATCAATGAATTATAAATTATTCTTTTCCAAGACTCATTGGAGATTCAATTTAGCGGCGCCGCTATTTGACAGGAATTCTCACCAGGATTATTTTATGAGGATTCAGAGGCATGAAAGAATCGTCAAAGAATCCAAGTGTGTGTGACGATATAATATTTTATTTTGAAATTTTTTCAGGAATATTGGTTATATTGGCATTAGGTTTCCTAACACCTTATTTTTCTTATATACCAAAGGCCACATTATCTTCAGTTATTATCTGTGCCGTAATATTTATGGTCGAAATTTCTATCATAAAACCAATGTGGAAAATTAATAGTAAGTATTATAATAATTATCCGTCAATATAAAATAATCAATCAAATGACTCATTTTTAATTTATTAGCTTTTATATAATTATTTGCTAACCAATTAAATACCTCAGAATAAACAATTAAAAATTGATTAATCATTTATTTACACAAATATAATTATTTTTTTTATTTTAGAAATCAATCTTATTCCATTTGTGGGCACATTTTTGGCTTGCCTTTTTTTGGGAGTCGAATTAGGCATTTTAGTGGGAATTATAATTGATTTAATATTTATGTTGTACTTTAGTGCTCGTCCCAGAATTGAAGTCGAAGCCATTACTGTAAGTAATTCAACTATTCAACCGTTCATAATAAATAAAAATACGTCATACATTCTATACAGGGTGATTCACAACTTTGTGCGTATATTTTAATGGAATTGAAAGAAATTTACAAAATTTGCAATTCAGTTTTCATAAATTTACTATTATTGCCATTGCATTAATAAATTTAATATTAATTAATAAAATTTATATTTATTTCATTCCATTTTTAGTTAAATTGCCCTTAAGAGGCTCGTCTACCTCCTAAAATCCAGCATAAAACGTACTAACGTAGCGAGTGTTTTGTGGCCAGTACAATTATTTTTCAACAAGGATTACATACTTAAAGGATCAATTAACAGTTGTGCCTTTTTAAAATTTTGATTAAAAAATTGTACATGATTATAAAAACTCAGAAAAATTCAAACAAATATCCAATTTATGCAAAATTTGCACGATTATATCTCATGATAGAAATTAATTTTTAAACTTTTAAAAAGCACATCTGTAGATCCATTCTTTCTCTATTAAATGTTTATAAAAACTTTACCCTGAAGTCAATAATAAACTAACAGTTTACTAGCAACGAAAACACTTTACAGTATTTTCAACTTCAAAATGACATTGTATAGCTAGGATGCGGCAAAGGACGAGTTTCGGGCTGGTTTCAGGCAGCCGTAGTAGTATAGTGGCAAAGAGTGGACTAGAAAAAAAGTAAAATCTAGGAATTCGGAAAAAAAGTAGACGGGCCAAGTTTACGAATTATTAAAAATTCTTTTTGTTCCATGATCAGTAAGTGGAGATCTATATACTGTTAAAATATATGCAGGAAATTGTACACCACCCTGTTACCTGTATATACAGGATGTCTCTGTACTTCGGGAAAAAAAATTAAAGGGTATATACTGTAAGACGTACTGATCATGGAACAAAAAGAATTTTTTTAAAATTTGCAAAATTAAGGGTGGTTTATTTGAAATGAACATTTTTAGAACCACTGAAGCAGCGTACTTTATTAAAAGAAACTTAAATATTAATTACACAACATCAGACATTTATTTGGCGTTGTGTAAACAATTACTACTTGTATTATTAGTAGATTTAAATAAAATCATTAAAAATAGCTATCAACCAGTGGCTAACAAAATGTTTCCTTTAAATACAATGCAAATTATTTTGCGAATTTTAAAAAAATTCTTTTTGTTCCATGATCAGTACGTCTTATAGTATATACCCTTTAATTTTTTTCCCGAAGTACAGAGACACCCTGTATATATATATATATATATATATATATATATATATATATATATATATATATATATATATATACAGGATGAGTCATCGAAATGCCCGTCGTCGATATCTCCCTTGTCGTTAAAAATACAGCATACATTTTTTAACAGAATTTTTCGTCTACTCAAGGAGCATAAGTTAAAATTATTTTCACATATACAGGGTGTTACATAACGACTTGGCAATAATTGTTCGTCGTTTTTTAAATGAAACACCCTATATATTTTTATATATTTTGAATTGTATTTTACTTACCTTTACGAACATATAAATTTCATTTTAGTTTTCCGCGGCGTTGCCAAGTTATTCAATTTTTTCTCTAATACATGTATTGCTTTATAAAGGCGTACTGAAGTTATTTTAATAGTAAAAATTATGAATTTTTTTTTCTGTACAACTGTAAATATACTCTTTGTTCTGACATAACTTTTTTTAAATGTTCTTATACAGGGTGTTCAGTACAGAGAATCAAATTTACTCAATTTCAAATGGCTATAACTCGTCATTTTCAAATGGAACACCCTATATTTTATTATTCTGTTGTGTGTATTTTTGCATCTTCTTATGTTATAAAAGGTGTTCTATGCCTAAAAACATTAATTTAATTAATTTCGAAATTAATGTTTTTAGGCATGGGACACCTTTTATAACGTAAGAAGATGCAAAAATACACACAACAGAATAATAAAATATAGGGTGTTCCATTTGAAAATGACGAGTTATAGCCATTTGAAATTGAGTAAATTTGATTCTCTGTACTGAACACCCTGTATAAGAACATTTAAAAAAAGTTATGTCAGAACAAAGAGTATAGTTACAGTTGTACAGAAAAAAAAATTCATAATTGTTACTATTAAAATAACTTCAGTACGCCTTTATAAAGCAATACGTGTATTCGGCATTTTTTAGAGAAAAAATTGAATAACCTGGCAACGCCGCGGAAAACTAAAATGAAATTTATATGTTCGTATAGGTAAGTAAAATACAATTCAAAATATATAAAAATATATAGGGTGTTTCATTTAAAAAACGACGAACAATTATTGCCAAGTCGTTATGCAACACCCTGTATATGTGAAAATAATTTTAACTTATGCTCCTTGAGTAGATGAAAAATTCTGTTAAAAAATTGATGCTGTATTTTTAACGACAAGGGAGATATCGACGACGGGCATTTCGATGACTCACCCTGTATATATATATATATTTATCACCCAGACTTGGTTGTGGCAGTCTTACACACCTCTAATGGCTATTTGCACCGCTTCCACTTAAATATTAAGTGTCACTGAAATGAACAATATCGAATTGTCAAACGTAGAAATAACATTGCTGTCATAAGTTCTATTGGATATTTTTCATTTAAGAGACACTTAAAATTTAAGTGAAAGTGGTGCAAATGGCCATTAATCTTACAATATTTTTAATATTTTTAATATTTTTCACAATTTTATTATTTTTTTAGATTCAAAATTCAGATGGTCCAAACTTCACCACCTTAAAACCGGAAGGGGCGGTGCTATTTCCAGCCGTAGAACACATGCGCAAAGCCATTGCTAAAGCCGGAGACAGCAGCAAAGTTATAGTCATCGACTGCGTGTATGTAACACGGGCGGACTATACCACAGCACAAGTAAGATAATGTCGTCAGTACAGTTGACAGCAATGATAGTCGAACGTCGTTTAAATTTGCTGGATTTGTTGACGATAATTTAGTGTACAGTTTTGGAGTTGTATTGAATTTATATTATAGGTACACAACGGATTATTTTGAAACGTATTTTGTACATTTTAGCCAAAAAATAAATATAAACGGTGTTTGGTTATCATTGTCTGGTGCTGTACCACAAGGTAAAAATACGCAATTTGTGCTACATTTATGTAAGTTCGGTAACGAAGTACACAATGTTTATTTCAGGTGTTTAAAGTTTTGTTTACAAATGGAATCTTTCATGACAAAATTAACTGTTTTTATTACAAATTATTATTTTTCAAGGCTCATCGAAGATTCAATTTAGTGGCGCAGCTATTTGACAGGCATTTTTTCAGCAAGATTATTTTTCAAAATTCTGAAGCATGAAATTATATTTAATATACTTTCTATTACGCCTTTAACCCAACTTGGGTGTGGCAGCCGCACATATTCTGAGTTATAAGTATAGATAACCGTGTGTGCGGTTACCAGCCGTCAACTCACTCATGGTTGTTAGTGGAGAAGAAGTAAATTTTTGTGTAATTTTTAAAATAACATTACATTTATATAAATTTTAATTGTCAAAATTATTTAATAATTTCTGGAAAATATACAGGATGATTCACAACTTCGTGCATATACAGGGTGTAACCCAAGCAGTGTAACAAAAGGGTGTATAGTATTTGACGCACTGATCATGAATCAAAAAGAATTTTGTTGAAATTAATAAAATTAACAGTACCTAGTTTGCAAAACAATATCATTTTGGGTATCACTGGTTGTCACATTTGAATTCAAAAAAGTTATGCAGTATTTATTAGTGTAATTACATTAATGTTATAATAATTTTACAAACAGGAAAAAATGAAAACAGAATGTCTCATTTGCTTGGGCCCATTTTTACTTCCTTGTACGGAGTAATAAGGAAGTAGGTATTGTAATCGCGAAAAATTTCGGTTTTCAGATTTTGATGGAAATATCCGTTTTGACCTTTTCTGAATCCATTATGACTAGTTTCGTCGTGACGTCTGTACGTATGTACGTATGTGTGTCGCATAACTCAAATTCGGTTAGACGTAGAAAGTTGAAAAATTGTATTTAGGACTGTTATAGCATCTAGTTGTGCACCTCCTATTTTTGGTTTCATACTACAAACCGGAAGTAGTAAATTTAAAAAAAACTTCGATAAATATTTAATTTAAGACACATTTTTTTATTTTAAATGAAAGATTATGTGATTATTACCTACAATCGGTATTTTATAAATATTTTTGTATCTGGTATCATTTAAGAATAATTAAAGTATATATTTATAATTTAGTATTTCGGTATCTTGTAGTCCATGATCGATTAACATTTGTTACTACGTAAAATTTAAATGTTTATGACATGACAGTGACAATAGTAAAATATGCTTTATATCTTCTTCTGCAGTTTAAATAAAATGACTAAAATATATTTGTGAGTATACTAGTATAATAAGTTAAAAGAATTTTTTATATTATTCTATATTTTAGTTATTAAGAAAAGTATGAACAACAAGGCGTACAAGGAAGTCATGTAGTGTCCACGTCAGATTTTTTAATTTGCGAATTTGAACAAAATTATTTTTGATTCATGATCAGTGCGTCCAATATTATACACCCTTAAATTTTGTTACACCGGTTGGGTTACACCCTGTATTTATATGGCATATAGAGCTCAACTGATTTATCACAGAACTAAAAGAATTATTCCAAAATCCGCAATTTTTGTTTTGTTTTCTTGTCGGTGCATAATTAAAAATTAATTTTATTTCATTCATAGTTAATCAGATATAAATTATACAATCACCAATCCAGTGCTTTTTGCGAAAACTGCCCTTAAATTAACGAATTAAGTTTAGTACCATATGCCATTAAAATTTATGCACGAAGTAATTTTAAATGATTGTATTTTAAGTATTTCTATAAATAAATATACATTTAAAAAAATTGTATGTATGTTATATATATATATTTTTTTAGGGCGTTGGTGACGCAGCAAAAGATGCCAAAAAAACTGGAAAAGAATTAATATTTTTGCGGGCGAACCCAGACGTTGAATACATCTTAAAAGGATACATAGGAGAGGAACACAAATTTGTTCAATCAGAAGACGAACTAAAAACGTATTTAGCAGGTATAAATAAACAATAGATACAGTACTAACACCCTAGATTCACGAAAATGGATTAGACAGACACATGTTTAATAATAAGTGGTAGCTACATTTGTTTAGTGAATCTAAAGCCTCATTGACAAGAATTTAGATTTATGGTTCGCATTTATGTTCACGTTTAAGAAATTTTAAGAGCATTGACACTTCCCACTTTCAAGCACTGTGAATGCTCGTATTTAGTTACATGAATTTAAACTTTCTTAAACGTAAACATAAATGTAAACCTTAAAACTTATGTGAATGAGGCAAAAATATAAACATACTTATACTTAGAAAATGTTTAGTACAAAATATTGTGACACCTAATTGTATAAATAAATAGTACAAATGTACAATATGCTAACCCGTTTGTGACAATCTTGTTTATAATATGCAAATTATTTCCTCTTAAAATTATTGCGTCACTTTTCGCGAAAACATCAAAAAGATTTTGAGTTAAAAAAATTATTTATATCATCGAATTAATAATCGTTAATTCACAACAAACTAGCTTAGTGTATGACTAATACTAACAGGTATCGGCCTTGAAATCAGAATAGGTAAACAAGAAAATAAAAACAAAATGAATTGTACCATTGATACGAATTATCATAAGGTATAGATCTTAGAAGATAGAAATTTATAGAGGAAAATCAATGAAGCAACTTTGGACAAAGCTGTCCGCCATTTTGGTATGCTCAAATTTTTACTATAATATTTCGCCTGCTATACAGAATGACACCTATAAATAAATAAAAAGAAAAATAACAGTTAAGTAAGGTTATTTTGAGATTGACATTTCTCAGAATTTGACAGAATTATTTGTATCACGTCAAATTTGATTTGAACGTAGTATAAAGTATGTTTTATTTGAAATATAAAGTCAGTAATAACATTTTCTGCATTCTGTTGTTTCCGTGGTATGTTTACTATTTATAAAACTTTCAGAATAAATATAAATATATCCGCCATATTGGTATGCTCTAGTAGCACACCCCCTTCCGTCTCACGGCTTCAACCACTCACTCAAAAAATCAGAGTATGCTACCTCTATAATAAATTATCTGTAATCTAAGGTATAGATGCATAGGAGAATCCTTAGACCATTTAAGCTTATAGACCCGTATGCTACCCCTGCCGCGCTGTGTAGTGAAGCCATATTTTTGCCCACTTGTGACGTCACGCTCGTAACTATGGTGTATGCGTTTGACGTTTGTTTGACGTTTATCCTGTTTTAATATTGTTTATTTTGTACTTAATGTTAAAAATTGGTTTTATACGTTCATTTTCAGTAGATAAAGTATTACTTTAACATCGAGGGTAGATAAAATAAAATTTGAGTAGATAAAGTAAAATTTGAGTAGATAAAGTAAAATTTGAGTAGATAAAGTAAAATTTGAGTAGATAAAGTAAAATTTGAGTAGATAAAATAAAATTTAAGTAAAATAAGAATATTTTTACACAAATTAACATTAAGTACAAAATAAAATAATATATTGTACACGACGATAAAGAGTCTTTATCGACACGTGAAAGATAGCCCACTCGTTCCTTCGTCACTCGTGAACTAACATCTTTCACTTTTCGATAAATGATCTCTTTATCGTCTTGTATAATAAATTACTATTATTGAAGGTTTAATGTAAAACTTCTATTGTAATCATGGTTCAAACATGCTGCGCTTCTAATTGTACAGAAAGGTACAAACGAGGAACAGTTGTTATATCATTTCATTTGTAAGTATTTACTATGAAATTATTTTCTAACAGATTTTAGCTGCGTACATTCTTATATTTTAATTAAATTGACTAAGGGCCGGTTTCTGAACTTTAGCCTTATATTTAACTGACCAGTTAGCAAACCGCCCGTTAAATTTATTGAAAGGTTAAAATTATTTTGGGTTTCTGGAAACATGCGTCAGTGAAATTATACGTCAAATAACTAACTAATGGTTTAATCCTGAACTTATACTTATTTTTAAATCTAATAGATGGCACTAGTATCGTCGGTAATTTTGACGTAAATTTCAAATTTTATAATTTTACCAATTGACCTATCCTGTCAGAAGGAGTGAGTGCGATAGATACAAAGTAACATTGTGTTGAGTGAGACAGCAAGCTGGTGCGCAGTACGCTGTGCGCATGCTTGTGGCAAAAGGAAGTGACGTCAACACCAATCCTGGTGACGCGGGCGTATTTTGACAGATTTGGACAAAAATGTCAAAATTTAGTTTCAATTTTTTCTACGTTTTTATTAATTTGTTTCATGCCTGTTGCGTACTAAATTGTTCAAATTGCGCAATGTCATTAAATTGAATTAAACTTTCCCCCTACATTTAAAAAATTTAAAATAAGAAATGTCAAACTTCAACTAACCGCACTTTCTATTGTCATAGCGTACTGCGCAGCAGTTTTGCCGTCTCACTCAACACATGTTACTTTGTATCTATCGTACTCACTTCCTCTAACCGGATGCCCACTGCCCAAGCATGCGCGCGCAACCGAAGTTCAACAGGACAGGTCAATTAGTGATAAACATCGATATAAAATAATGGAAGAAAAGCGAATTCGCTGCAAAAACTACACTGAAAGTGAAAAGAATTTTGTTTTTGAACTGGTGACGGGGAAATACAAAAGACTAATTGAAAATAAAGAAAATGATGCGGTCACAATCGTAAAAAAAATTAGCGTGGCAGCAAATTACAAAAGACTATAATTTGCAAAATTAAACAGGGCATAGAACTGCAACTGGTTAAATTAGCAAAAACGCGCACTGTAACCTGTGATTTTATATTTATGAAGTCCCGGTGAATACAAACAAATGACGAAAATCATAGTTTATTAAACGTCAGTTAATTTAAACCGACCTATTTGCCGCGTTAACTTGACGGCAGAGCTGGGCAAGTACTTGCCTAAAAGTACTTAAGTATTAAGTACAAGTACTTGCAGCCAAGTACTTGACATCAAGTACTAAGTATCAGCCATTTTGAAAATACTCAGTCTTAAGTACAAGTACTTATAAAAAGTACTTAGTAATTTTTAAGTATTTTGCAAGTACTTGCATGTTTATAAAATATATTCGTATACTCGATGTAATTGCGTGTATATCTACACTTAAATAATTTTTATTCAACCCTCGCAACTCAATAGCGCCTAGAACATCTTCTGAATTAATTCCATATACTACTTGTTAAGAATTGGAAATTAATAATTGTAAATAAAAATACAACTTCTTGGATTGAAAAATTAAAACTCAACGTTTCGAGGTTTCGACCCACTAAACGTGAGCCTTCGTCAGGAGGAAACGGAAATTGACAAGTTATAAAAATGCAAAGATTATAATAACAAAAAATATTGTAAGTTAGTAACAAAATATTACAATATCTGTAATATACCTATAGGTAGCAGAATATTCAGCAGAACATGGCTACCTAATATAGTTTTAATCTTTTAATAAATATACATAACTTCAATCCAAAAAGTTATAGTATTTAAAATATTAGTTCTGAAAGTTATTTTCAAATATTAATAATTGTGTTTCAAGTTCTCCGATAAACAAAGAATCATGTTTTAAATAGAACAGAACGCATTGTAAATTATTACGTTTTCAAAAACATTTCTTAATTTTATTATAAAGATAATGAAATACAAACTAAATTTCTTAAAAGCATACTTACTATAAACTTGCACAGACTTGTACTTTGCGCATTATTGAAAACTTGGATGGTCTTTTTTTATTAAAAATACTTCAACGGTAGGTACTTAAGTACTTTAAATATACTTAAGTATTTCAAATATACTTAAGTATTTTATAGCAGTATTCAGTACCATTTTAAGTCTTAAGTACAAGTATTTTGCAAAAAGTACTTGAAACTCAAGTACTTTGGATTGAATTATAAAAATACTTCAGTACAAGTACTAAGTACACAGAAAGTACTTAAAATGGTACTTAAGTACAAAAGTACTTAAGTACTGCCCAGCTCTGCTTGACGGGGCAGTTAAATCCAAATTTGATGTTTCAGAAACCCATTTTCAAGTTTATTGAAGAGTTAAATTAACTGGACAGTTAAATATCTGTTCAGAAACCGGCCCTAAGTAATATAAAATACGATGTAATTTCAAAATCACTACAGTTTACTTAAACAATAATCATTTACAGGTTTCCTTTAGCTGCTTTAGCGTGTATTTTTGCCCACATGTGACGTCACAAGCGCTTGTTATGTTGGCTTCAACGTAGCGACAGAAGGCGTGTCGGCGTGTCTATAAGCTTAAATGGTCTAAGGGAGAATCAATAGATTTAGGAGGTAACTAGATTAATGTAATTTCATTGAAGTGTCTATTAAATTTTTTTAAATAGTTCATATTCGAATCCGCAGTTGTAATTAAATAGGAAAAAGAAGAAAGTGAGAAATATCAAATAATTTATTGTATTTCTTTAGTTTGTGGATAAAAGAATTTCCTTATTGGACCATTGACATTTACAGATTTTTTGTTCCTATTTAGTAGAAATCAATTTGCAAATTTGCAAAATAGTTTTGTTATTTATGCTAATATAAGTCAATAAATGCGTCATTCTTATTTGCTACACTTTAAAATACATAATCAACAAATACCGGGTGTATTAGAACTTAAGAGTAAATAAATTTGAAATTAACTTAAGGGGCCCGTCTACCTCCTAAAATTCAGCAAAAAATGTACTAATCTAACGAGTGTTTTGTGACCAATACAAACATAGTAAAATGATTTTTCAACAAGAATCATATACTTAAAGGATCAATTAACAGTTGTGCCGTTTTAAAATTTTAATAAAAAAATGTAGGTACATGATTTTAAAAATTATAAAAAAATATAACTCATGATAGAAATTTATTTTTTTAATTTTAAAAAGGCACATCTCTAGATCCATTCTTTATCTATTAAATGTTTAAAGAAGTATTATCTTGATGTCAAAAATAAACTGACAGTTTATTCACAAAAACACTTTTATAGAATTTTCAACTTCAAAATTACATTGCTTTGCTAGGATGCGGAAAAGTACAAGTTTCGGGCTTGTTTAGGGCGGCTGTAGTAGTGGGAAAGAAAAAGTAAAAAGTTCTTTAAATTTCATACTCTATTTTTGCATAAGAACCATGAAATTTCCTGTGACCATTTATAATAAAATGCAAGATTGTAATTTAAATATCCGTGTATTTCATTGCAAAATATTACCAATATTTCTGTGTCAAGGCCCTTAAAGGTTTACCACATACAGAGAAATAAGAATAATAAAATTATATGCATGGTATAACCCAGACGTTTTGTTTTATAAGGACCCTGAGACAAAACTAAAAGAAAAGGACTATTTTGAAGATTTCGTTGTGAATATAAATTATTTAAATTATTTTGAACGTTATAGAAATAACCACGAAAATGAAACATTATATACATACCCAACCTGTGTAACAAAATTTAAGGGCGTATAGTATTGGACGCACTGATCATGAATCAAAAAGAATTTTGTTGAAATTTGCAAATTAAAAATGGGTCCAAGCAAATGAGACATTCTGTAAGTACCTACAAATTTTTTGTTTGTTTGTGAAATAATTATTACATTAATGTAATTACGCTAATAAATACTGCATAACTATTGTTTAACTTTTTTGTATTTCAATGTACTCAAAATGATATTGTTTTGCAAACTACTGTTAATTTTACGAATTTCAACAAAATTATTTTTGATTCATGATCAGTGCGTCCGATACAATACACCCTTAAATTTTGTTACACAGGTTGGGTTACACCCTGTATTGCTTATTGTATAAAAGTAAAAAAATCTGTTGTGGCCAGCACACGACCTCTCGCCTTAACACTGTAATTTATGTGAATTTGGTTTTAGTTAAGCCTCATTTACATAAGCATTTAGTTTTGTAGTTTACATTTATGTTTTCATTTAAGAAAGTTTGAATACATCTAACTAAATATGAGCATTCACAGTGCTTGAAAGTGGGAAGTGTGAATGTTCGTATTTAGTTTATATGAATTTAAAACCTCATTCACATAGCATTTAGTTTTAAGGTTTACATTTATGTTTACATTTAAGAAAGTTTAAATACATGTAACTAAATACGAGCATTCACAGTGCTTGAAAGTGGGAAGTGTGAATGCTCGTATTTAGTTATATGAATTTAAACTTTCTTAAACGTAAACATAAATTTAAAGTTTAAAACTAAATGTTTATGTGAATGAGGCTTTAGGCTTTCTTAAATTATAATTTTGCAATAAATTTACAAACGTTTTAAAAATATTTTTATAGTTCTTAGTTCTTAATTAGCTCTTTATAGATAAAAATTTAACTTTATTATTACCTTATTACATTATGTTCAGTTAATAATATTTACATTTCTTTTAAAATGGTGCCACAAACATTTCAGAAATTGTGCATACCTACGTCTGTTCATCTGTCACATTGACATATTCATTTTTGTTTTTAATTTTTTCCTATATTGTGATTTACAATTAGGTAAAATTATATATCTTTGAAAAATAATTTTCCTTTATTGGTAAGAGATATAGACAAGATGTTAAATAAATATTGTAAGATATAATTTGTTCTTTGAAATGTCGTATGACAAATTGTAATTATCGCAGAATTTTCTATATTTTTTGCAAAAAATGTTAAAATGCTTCAAGAAAATACCATTTCCGGTTGGCAGTTTTTTACCAAAATCTAATCAGCTCTTCATTAACATGTACAAATATATATTGCAAAATATTAGAATTTTATGTTCAATAGAATTTGAGATAATGAATAAGAACGAAAGAGCATAGTAGGCACACATACAGACTTTCATACACACACACACACACACACACACACACACACACACACACACACACACACACACACACACACACACACACACACACACACACACACACACACACACACACACACACACAGACATCATCGTGAAAATAGTCAAAATTGGTTCTAAAGGTGCTAAAACGTGCTTATTGACAAAAATCTCGACATCGAATTTTTTCACGATCCCTATACCTCTCTAGGCGAGAGGTAAAATACCATAATTGCTAAAATACAGCTTTATTTTAACATAAAAAAACTACAATGCGTAATATACTCATTATCAATCATTTATTGTTATTTGTTTTTTAAAAAGCATCTTCTGTGTTGTAATTTTTAGTCTTTTAATTTTCAATGTCGAGTACTGTATAAGACTGGAATAAATAATAAAAGAAACGAAATTAAATAAAAAACAGAAGCTCCTGTTTTATCTGACATAACAAATGATGGTCACCGTTTTGGACGCATCAATTTAGGCCCTACATATTTTGGAACGGTACAATAATTATTTTAATTACCAAAATTTTTTCGTAATTTATTCCTCAAAAATAGGGATACATCCTTATAAGGCTTGGTTTATAATGGATGTAGCCGGTTATGTATTCTGTATTCTGTAACTATAACCTATAATCAATAACCTTGAAATCCTTTTTTCAACTTTACTGAATATAGAATAAGTAACTTGTTACATCAATTATTATAAATCAGCCGAAAGCTAGATTGAAACCTATCAAATTATAAGTAAGTACTTTACCATAGTAGCAAATTAGCAATCTAGTCAATTATATTGAACGGAGACTTCAAAAATGAGTTATTGCCATGAAAAGTTTTCAAGAAGTTAATAGTTCTTTAAATATTTGAGATTTTACGTATCGATACATCTACGTCACAGTAATGCGTTTTCACGTGTATTCTTACTTACAGTAATAAAGAAACTACCAAATTGTATTTTATATTTTGTAACATTTAGAAACAGTTGATTTTACATGGAGTACATTTTAATTCCAGCCCCATGGTTTGAGAAAATTTTCAGCTATACAACTACGTCACACAAACTTTAAAAATTAATTATAGCTTCATTAAGAACAATTAAGGCTTATCAGTACTCTCAATTGCTTTCAAATAACATGAAGTTTAAAAAAAAAACTTTTTATTAAAAGGTAAACTACCCTATTGCTATTATAAGTGCGAAGGTTGAACGTTGGTTAAATTAGCACTTATACTTATAATTGCATATTATAATTGAATCTAGCTTTAATTTGCATTTTTTTAACAAAATATAATTTTTAGATTCGGAAAAAAAATTGGTAAAATATGTAAAAAATTTATATAAAGGTGTATGTAATTATTGTGAAGTGAATAAATATATCAGGTTGAATTAATCCACCCCCATTTGCCCCTCACCTTAAAAATAAATTACTGGACATTTCGGCGAATAACCTCCACGGCTTGACCTTCATTTGACCTTAAATTTGCAACGCAAAACTTGTTTCATCGAGGATTATACCACAGTTTTTTTTGTACAAATTTGTACGAATTTGATTACAAAACAGATTTAATGTCATTGTAAAATTGTAAAAACAATGAGGATGGTACTCTCAATCTGTATTATTAAAGTAATGCTAGTGCGGCAAATTTTAGGCTGACAAAAATAATTGTCAGAACCAGTGACCTTGTAAACAATGGACCCAGCAATTTGGATATTGCAAATTATGTTATGATTATTTTAATGATACACTGGTACACCCATTTTGGGTGTGATTGTCTGTACATACATACAAACATACATATTACATACATACAGACCCAGTTGGACAAGTATCGAAATCAAAATAAATTTTTAGTAAAGCTTTACAGTACTTAAGTAAAGTATAAGTTTTTCTTGTCAAAAATATTTAAAATAAGCATTTTTACCTCTCGCTTCATAGTTTATAAGAGAGGTTTTGTAATGGGTCAAAATTTTCGACTGCGAGTTTTTGGTGGATAAGCACGTTTCAGGGTCTCTAAAATACGAATTTACTATTTTCACGATGATTTCTGTACGAGTAAGTGTGTGTATGGACGTATGTGACGATTTTTCATTCACGATAACTTAAAAAGTATCAAACCTTTAATAACCAAATTTCATATTTAAGTTTTTGATAAGGATGATAAAAATCTTAACACCGGATAAGATTTTGGTAGAAATCCGAAAACCGGAAATAGTACTTTTTGATACTTGATATTGTTTTCCTTAAATAAATTGGTACATTATTTATTTATGGCAAATTTTGCAATTAAAAATAATAGAAAATATAATTATCTATAGCTACAGTTAATTTTAAATACAATTCACTCATAGTTGTTGGTGGATAATAAATATTATGTTATCTATCACGACTTTTATCCAACTAAATATGGATCACCAGTACAGATATACATTTAACTGTGTGTGCGGTTACCAGCCGTCAACTCACTCATGGTTGTTAGTGGACAGTACACCACAGAAGAGATTTTTGTGCAGAAAACTGGATTCGAATTTGAGTCACTATAAATATATAATATATTGTACAATATTTTGTATTAGAAAAATAAAACATTATTTTAACCTGTCTCTCATTTTCATATTATATTTCGAATGTTAATTTAACGAGCATATAATGTAGGCTATAATTCAAGAGGGTGAAAGTTTATGCACGAGCTGAAAGCGAGTGAATTATAGCTATTATGTGCGAGTTAAATACGACGTTTTATCAACGATTTTTTAAATAAAACATTTTTTACAAAATATTAATTTAACCTCACATTTTGATGGAGTGACAGCAGTATTGAATAATGGACTCATAATACAATAGTGTTGAATTATGAATTCATCCTACAATAGTGTGTCTTATTACAGTATACCATGCCATAATAATAGTTGTTTGTATATTCATTTCCTTTACTGTACGTCGTCAAAAATTGTAAAAAAATTGTTAGCATTTGATAATAAATACAATATTATGATATGATTATAATTATATTTAATTATTGTTATTATATGAGATAAATATACAATATAATTACATTTTTACATTTAATGTGCGCGTTCAAATTGGGCTATTATGTTATATAACAAAATTATATATTTTTTATATACTACATAATAATATATCACAATTTAAATAAAATTATTTCAACGAGAAAAATATTTAGTACACTGTGACACTTCAAACAATAACACAGCTACTCCTAGATTCCCTCTAGTGAATCTAAAGTGAATAATTTTTTTTTTTAGAAAAAGAAGCAGCTGAAGCTCTTCAAGCCCAGAAAGCCCAAGAAACAAAAGTACCCGCCCCGGTGAAAAAGTCAGACAAAGTGGAAATATCCCTCACGAGGGAGGAAATGGACGACTTTTCTCCCCAGATGAACTGGCGGGTCGGAAAACCTATCATTGAACGCCGCTGGACCCACGCAGCTATAATAGTTCCTAATGGGTTGAAGAGAAATTCTGTTACCCGACTTTAAATAATTTAAAAGGTATTTTTAGTTTGAAGACATATTCAGTATTATTATTGACAGTGATCCTAGATTCACGTAACGGTGTAGCGGGGAGTACATCTAACGAACTATTGTGTTCAATTTTCACTCACATATTGTCATAAAATTATTTATGTTTAATTTAAATTAAAACAGTAGAACCATTTAACTAGCGTTATCTACACCGTTTTGTGAATCCAGGTGTATACACCTGTACCTATATTTCATTTATTATTGAATATTTTAAACATCTTAATTATTTTATTCAAATTTTTTAAATATATCAGTATAATAATTTATTAATTTTTTTAATGAATTGATAGAACTGATTTGATTATTTGATCTGATTGTCTGGAATAAATGGAATGCAGGAACTGTGTCAACTATAATTTATAGAAATCAAATAAGTATATTGTTATTTATAAATACACAAAAATTGTGTATACCTGCTAAAATACTGGTGTTACTTTTATTTTTAGTGTACTAAAACATTATTTAAATATTAGTTAATGTTGCAGCAGGTCTACACTATGTTTAGTGTAATATATTGAATTGAATTTAAGATTTGAAATTTATTAGAATAATCTAAATTTCCTTTATTTAAAAAACAATAAAATATTGTTTTTTATTAACTGTTTGAAACTATAATTAAATTTATGCGTTAGTTTCGGATATAATAAATAAATGTTATTGTAAGAATCAAAATGGTTGTTCTATTTTTAGTATAATAATAAATGTTTAAATAAAAAATATTTTTAGTTACCTATAATATCACACGTTCTATAAATCTTTCCGAAACTTTTTAAGTATTATCCAACGATGTATTAATCGGCCCAAGTGACACAGAGAGGCAGATTACGTTGTAGGAATGCACAATAAAAATCTGATGTGGGCAAATAAATTTTATTGCTTTATCCTTTTGGTCTAGTAAATATTTTTATCAATACGACTTCCATATGAGCGCTTCAAACCTACAAGATATTTTTGTATTTATTATATGTAAGATATTATTCCTTTAATCTCATCTCCTGAAGAAGACACATGGGGTGTCGAAACTAGTAGAGAGTGAGATAATAAATAATTTAACTGCATCCCAGTAATTTCTTTCCAATCCTAAAAATAACATCAGCCAAGAAAATTTTTCCTTAATTATATATTTTAGTCATTTAGTCAACTATAGAAAAAATATGGCACTGTCATAAACAATTAAATTTTCCGTAGTTACAAATGTTAAACAATCATGTACAACAAGATACTGAAATTTCTTACTCTAAATTATAAATAATTCTTTAATTCCTTAAGTATTACGACAGACCAATTTATAAAACGATAAAAATTGTTGATAATAATATCATTTTTTATTTTAAATAAAAATATTGAGATAAATTAATTATCTATCAAAATATTTAAGAAAAGTACGACTTCTGGTTTGGAGATTGCTTCCAAAAATAACTGGATTCTGAAATATAATATAATAAAATTTGGTAGTTAAATGTTTGATACTTTTTAAGTGATAAAGTCCAGAAAAAATGTTACATACGACCTAACGTACATACACATACGTACACACATACAGCCATAATCTCGAAAATACTTTATTCGTATTATATATGGATCATAAAACGTGCTTAACCACTAAAATCCATACTCGAACATTTTGACCCATCACAATACCTCCCTTATAGAATATGAGGCGGGAGGTAAAAATTCCTGTACATGAATTTAGTGCATATTCGTAAGAAAATAAATAATGAGATTTTTTACAAGATAATACTGTTATATTAATTATTACTTTATTTTACTCTAAATAACAATTTTACTTATGGCAAGTTGCACCGCTTCCACTTAAATTTTAAATTTTCCTTAAATAAATAATATCGAATCAAATTCAAATTGTCAAACGTAGATATAACATTGCTGTCATGAGTTCGATTCGATATTTTTCTTTTAAGTGATACTTAAAATTTAAATGGAAGCGGTGCAAATGGCCATTAGAGATAAATGTGTCAAAAAATTGCAGTTATAACTAAAAATTATTATTGAAATTAATTTTTCCATTGACTGTTATGGCAAATTTAGCAATATTTCTAAGAAATATAATCTTATCAACCTCTAACCACGCATAAGAAATAAAAAATGCGATAAAGTTCAAACAACTCCAAATTCGTTACAATTTCCTAAACATTTCCTTCATTTCAATCAAGTTTATCTCCCTCTTCGTATATTTCCGTTCCTCCGAAAAGTTTCCCTCATTGCATGTCCTTACCTCACGGCAAGAGTGCCGCAAACATCATGTTATAAACCTCTCAAAATTTCAATGAAAAGTCAAGTTTTTTAACTCAGCAAGTGACAGAAGTAAACAGTGTTAAATTCGCGAGTGACTTAGTGTAAAATTTAGTGTATGCAGTAGTGTAATGTGTTCATAATGACGTTAGAAGAGCAACGGTGAGTGGATATATCTGTAACTAGCTGTTGGATTACGATCAATAAAGAAGGCCATGCTAAGAGTTGATTTATTCGGGAGGTAAACGATTTTTGGTGGAAGTAATTTTTGGTGTTTTTTTTGTGTGCCAAGTCATGGATACTTTCTATTAGTTATATACGAAGTATGGATTTTTAAATGCTTTTCTTATTAAATAAGCATTGTCTGTACTTAAATGACATTTATTTCGATACAGATTTTCATTATGAAACAACCATTTTTTTAAGAAAACATGTGAGTGGGTTTGCAACTCGTGTATAATGGCTATTAATTATTGTATAATATACTATTTTAAATGAGTACTTAAGAGGCCCGTCTACCTCCTAAAATCCAGCACAAAACGTACTAACGTAGCGAGTGTTTTGTGGCCAGTAGGTACAATTGGATTTCAACAAAGATTATATACTTAAAGGATCAATTAACAGTTGTGCCTTTTTAAAATTTTAATAAAAAGTTGTACATGATTATAAAAATATATTATGCAAGCTTTACACGGTTATATCTCCTGATAGAAATTATTTTTAAAATATCAAAAAGGCACATTTTTCTTTTAATGTTTATAAAACATTACCTTGAAGTCAATAATAAACTAACAGTTTACTCGCAACGAAAACACTTTTGCAGTATTTTCAACTTCAAAATGACATTGCAGTGCTAGGATGCAGTAAAGTACTAGTTTCGGGCTGGTTTTAGGTAGTCGTAGTAGTGGGGAAAAGAGTGGAATAAAAAAATCTGATGTTTCCAGCACAAGACTTCCCGCCATACTCTACTATTTTTACTATTATACAAATCAAGATACAAATATATTTGTATATATTTTTTAAGTACACCACTGGATTCCTCGTATCAAACTACATATAAATACATATTTTCTTTAAATAATTTTGTTGGGTACAATTATAAATGCACTTTGTCGAAAATTTTCGAAATTTTCGATTCGCTAAAAATTTGGTTACACCCTATTTTGGACCCGAGGAATCCAATAATGCCACTAAAAAAGAATTTCGGCTAATACTTTTCGAGATAATTTTCACAGGTAAAAGACGGGAGTAGCTATGACCGTAATTTTTTTACCGTTGGATTCCTCGCGTCGAATTACATATAAATCCAAATTTTCACGAAAAAATTCCAACGAGTACAATTTTTATGAAGGGTTTTCGAAAATGGCCAAAAATCGTGGCTTGATGAAATTTTGGCCAAAATAACTTTTTCTCTCAGAATTGGCTGAAAATTTAGTTATATACTAATTCGACCTCGAGGATTTCAAATCTGCAGTCGAAATTTTTTTTCTACTAATATTTTTCGGCATAATTTTTTTTAGTCGAAAACTGTAAGAAATAGAAAATTTATTTTTTCACCATTGCATTCCTCGGGTCAAATTATGTAGGAATCCAAATTTTTACAAAAAAATTCTAAGGGGTACAATTTTTATTGAGGTATTTAAAAAAATGGCACAATATCTAAATAATAAAACTTTCTTATTTTCTACCCTAAAGAATAATAATGGGAATTGGTTTAAAATGTGGCTGTATAGTAACTCGACCACGAGGATTTCAAATCTGTAGTCAAAAAAAATTTTCAACCCACAGTTTTCAACATAATTTTTTAAAGTTGAAAACTGGTCGAAATAAGAAAAATATTTTTGCACCATTCGATTCCTCCTGTAAAATTATATAGGTGTACATAGTTTAAGAAAAAAATTCTATCGAATATCGTACGTACATACAGATTTTCTAATCAGGATATGCCGAAATTTTTAAAAATTGTTCATTTGATTGAAATGTTTGAACTGTTACTAAATGAGGGACATAAAAAAAATATTTAAATATTTTTTTATTATAAAAAATCTGATGTATATTAGTTGATAATTATATAAGGTAAGTTTATTAATTTTAAAAACATTTTTTAACTTAAGTCATTTTAATAATACCTGCATTTTTATTGCGTTTTAATTATTTTCAATATTAAATAATTATTATAATTTTTACAGCGTGGTCTAGCGTGTTAGCTGGCTCGCCGGCTAACGTGCTGTGACGTCAGTCAACGTGAGATCGATGGTTCGAGTCTCCGTCGGGCGACAATGTGTGATTTGTCGTAAAACTAAAAAATGCCCAAGGTCTGGCATTCAATCACACTCGGGTGTTACAAGCTATCCACTTGTTCACCTTAAATGTAGTCCTGGTTGCACAAAGAATATCTCCGCTGCCGCTGTGGTTGAGACCACAGATCGCCGCACGGATTGAGATTCTGACTGCACCAAGATGAATGGGTTAATAGAGCAAGAGAATGTGGAGAATATGGAGACTGATCCCCTCCGATAAAAGGATCTAGAAAGCTTCGTGAGAAGCGGCGCTACTCCCACGGGAGTGTTAAGCCACTATATATATATATATATATATATATATATATATATATATATATATATATATATATATATATATATATATATATATATATATATATATATATATATATATATTGTGATAATTTATAAAAATTGCACGAAAATGACATGAAACGTGCATTAAAAATATTTTATATAAGTATTGAATACGTAATCTATATTTTGCATATTACTTACATTAAAAATTAAATAAATAAGTACCTACATAAAAAGTATTAAAAACAATTATTGAAAAGTATTATAAAAATATGCCCGTGGTTTATTGGAAAAACTTTAATACCAAAATCAAGGTTTGTGAAATAAAAATAAACAAATAATGCAATAAATAAAAACACTTTCTAAATATCTAAAAACATGTTATTGTTTTGATTAAGCAACTCACCTACTGATTCACGAAAAACATTATCACTTGCTCAAATAAAATATAAAAATTCACAACTTTTTTTATTCCATTCATAGTTAATGAGATATACAATCAACAATTCAGTGCTTCTTGGAAAAACTGCCCTTAAATTTACGAATTTAAAAAAAATTATTTTTGTTTCATGATCAGTAAGTTGACTATATGCCATTGAAAAATTGCATTTATTAATGGAATACATGGTTAAATAATTAATACATAACTTAGTGTTAGGTATGTTATCTAGGAATAACTGTTTAAATTGTAAAAACATAAACAAACTATTTCTACCATGACTCATAGTTTACTATGTAATACGTGACATTTTATTAATTTATTCTGATAACTTTTATATTTAAATATTAATGTTATATTAAGTAAAGTAACAAAATAATTTGACTTGTCATTACATTAAAACAATATGATCTTGATCAAGTATCAAGTAATAAATCTGTTAACCTTTAGTAATAATAAACAATTTCTAAACCAATCAATGTATACTAATTTAGATTTCCTTCATTAATAGGAAGTATCAAAGTTACCTTCTATTTTTATTTAAATATGTTATACCTTCAACTATAGGTAATAATATGCATGAAGGTGTCTAATAATTAGTGTATTATTAAACTAATTAATGAACTAAAATCACACGAGAAAATAGGATAGGCAGGTTAGACGACATTTTAAGGATATAAATTTTAATTTCACTTTTGTCGAAAACAAGTTATTTAAATTTGCCAAAACTTTTAATAAAACAGATTTAGTTTTTTAGTTGACGATGTAAAAAGTTGGTTTTTCCACTTATTGTGCCTTGAATTTGACTTTACTAATTATATAATGCCAATTTAGTTGTGATGGTTCCTCAGATAAATTATTTATGATAAAAGGTTCATAATGTAATTTAAATTTTTATATTCCAAATAAATCTTTTATTACTTAATAATTTTTCAGAACTCATAATGAAAAACACATTCATTTTCAACCTGATGAAGGAAACGCAAAGTTCCCGAAATGTTGTATATACAGGGTGTTAATTTTAAGTGGCGCACCATTGCTATCTCGAGAAGTATAAGAGCTACGAAGTTGGTTAAATTAGCAAACAATTTCTATTTTATATGACTACTTTAATGAACGAAACAAAATTTTTTTTAGACCAGTGGTTCTCAAACTACGGGGTGCAACTTTCTTATTTCAAATGGGGAACTATCTTTCTCTTACTCGATTCAGTATTATTTCTGAATTCAACGAGATATTAGTTTCATACCCTGGCATAACAAAAACATGAGAAAAACGCTATTGAAAATTATGATAATTTAATTGAAATCTGAGTGTTACAAGAGTGCTATGGAAGAAAATAATTGAATATTTGTTTAATATTAATTGTTATTTGATAATGAAAAAGATTATTTGATTTTAATCAGGAGATCAGGACCGCTACTGAGTGTATGAGTTCAGGGTACTAAGTACTCAGTAGGGTATAAGGTGGCGGTAACTACGGACACGTGTTTCGACCTTATTTGGTCTGATCAGTGTAGTATACTAGAATCTTTTTCACTAACAATTAATATGAAACAAAATATTCAATTGGTTTCTTTCATAACACTAACAATCAGATTTTAATTAAATTATTATAATTTTCAATAGCGTTTTTCTTATGTTTTTGTTATGTAAGGGTATAAAACTAATATCTCGTTGAATTCAGAAAAAAATACTGAATCGAATAAGCAAATAAAAAAAATAGGTCCCCATTTGAAATAAGAAAGTTGCACCCCGTAGTTTGAGAACCACTGGTCTAATTTTTGTTTTGTTTCGTTCATTAAAGTAGTCATATAAAATAGAAATTGTTTGCTAATTTAACCAACTTCGTAGCTCTTATAGTTCTCGAGTTAGCAATGGTGCGCCACTTAAAATGAACACCCTGTATATAAAAATAAATAGGTATTCATTCTTTTATTGCTTATCTGTAAGTAATTAACAAACAAAAAATTAATACTTGTTTTCATCTCATTGTGCTTATATGGTTATTGCAATAGGAAATAAAGTTTATGCGAATTATTACGAAATTTGCGAAAGTTTTTCAACCAAATTAATAAGCTACAAAATTGTGTCTATATTTAGTCGCAATTTAAAGTACTAATAAAATTTTGAATTGGTGTTGAGACACTTATAGTATCATAAAATCAGTTGACAAATAAATAAATATTAAAAAGTACATTTATTGGAAGAATCAATGTCACCAAAGTGACCTAGATTCAAAGTTATCTCAATTATTCCTTTTGCAGTAAATTAATTAATTAACAAGGTATGTCACAAAAAAAGTTCTTCCTATATCAGATACCTACCTAATTATCATTTAACGCAAATTTACCAAAAAAATTAATTTGTACTGATATGAAATATTTATTAACTTAATAAATGAACTATATATTTGATTAATAATTATATTAAAAATACATCTGTCCCAACCCAACAACATACTGTAATAAATTTCCCGTGTGTGCGGTTACCAGCCGTCATGGTTGTCAGTGGAGAGTACACCACAGGGAGGTTTTTGTGCAGTTAAACTGTATTTGAACCTTAGTTATCAGAGTTTGAATCATCTACCTTGTGTTAATGGACCACTAGATGGTAGTGACCCGATTACAGTTTTCAATAAAAATTCAACTTTTCATAAAACACATAAACAGTCCGTTTGACTATAAAAATTGCAATAAAAATCGTTTATTTGTTTTGAAAATTAGGCCAATGCAAAGTTAAATAACACAACATAAATTTTACCAAAATGGTGGTAATTAAAATTTTATAAAACATGTAAAATGTTCATATCTTGGTGACGAACTAAAAATAATTATTCAGAAATTCAAAAATTATTCGCATAAAATTAAAAATAATTTTACTGAACACCTAAATAAAATTACATTCATTTAGAATTATTAGAAATAGTTCTCGTCCACGTTTTTTCCAAACTCCTAGAACACTCTCGATTTTAATTTTTCTTCTATTCCACTCCATTCTCCACTACTGCAGCTGCCTAAAACCAGCTCGAAACTCATACTTTGCCGCATCCTAACAATGCAACATCATTTTGAAGTTGAACATACTGTAAAAGTGTTTTCGTTGCGAGTAAACAACTGTTAGTTCATTATTGACTTCAAGATAATGTTTTATAAACATTTAATAGAGAAAGAATGGATCTAAAGATGTACCGATATAAAATTGAAAAAATTAATTTCTATTATGAGATATAACCGTGTAAAGTTTTTTCGGTATTTTTATAATCATGTACCTACATTTTTTTTTATAAAAGTTTTAAAAAGACACTACTGTTCCTTGATTCATTAAGTATATAATACTAGTTGGAATGAAATTTTATCATTTTTGTTCTCGCTACGTTAGTACATTTTATGCTGGATTTTTGAAAGTAGACAGGCCTCTTAACGTATGTGGGTATTCGTAGTTATGCTGCATTGTGTGTGCGGTTATCAGCCTTCAACTCACGGGTACTCTCGAATATTAAATATTAACAGAGTTAACCTAAAATTATTAAGTACAAAAATATAAACTACCAATTCCCAAACGTATATACCTACCACCACTCTTCCAGCTGTTGGGTACCTACCTACTAACCACGGTTCTCTTAAAATGACCGACCGGGCACCGCGGTTAGCTAGTTAGTGACCGACAGTAACCGTTGAAGGACCAAGAACAGATTCAAACCGCATAGCAGTAGTGAATTTAAACGTTAACTTATATTGTGACTTAAACATTTGACTTATTGATTAACTGGTTAAGTAGATTTAATTTACGAGTGAACTGATTTGTTGTTAAGACTCTGAAGAGAGAGCTGCAAGTTATAGTGAAGAGATATTGGATTGTGTATTATTATTAAAATGTGTTCTGCAGGATTGAATCCTTAAAGTTAGTTGTGATATTTTTTTTTATTCGGTGAGTATTTTATTTACTGATTAATAAAGCATCTTATAATGCAGACAAAATTTCTAAAAAATTGATGTTTTGACATAGATTGTAATAATTCTATAGCCTCATTCGCATAAGCATTTAGTTTTAAGGTTTGCATTTATGTTTAGGTTCAAGAAAGTTTAAATTCATCTAATTAAATACGAGCATTCACAGTGCTTGAAAGTGGGACGCATGGAACTTTCTTAAACGTAAACATAAATGTAAATCTTAAAACTAAATGAATGAGGTTTAATTCTAAATGAGTAGGTATTCATTAAATTTATTTTTGTTTTAATAGTAATTTTGTATTTATAAATTATACCCTCATTCGAATTTCTAAAAAATCTACATATTAAAATGTACCTTAAGAGGCCCATCTACCTCCTAAAATCCAGCACAAAACGTACTAACGTAGCGAGTGTTTTGTGGCCAGCACAAAAAGGGTAAAATTCCATTCCAACAAAAATTATATACTTAAAGGATCAATTAACAGTTGTACCTTTTTAAAATTTTAATTATACACGGTTATATCTCATGATATAAATGTATTTTTAAAATTTTAAAAAGGCATATCTGTAGATCCATTCTTTCTCTATCAAATGTATAAAAAAGCATTATCCTAAAGTCAATAATAATCTGACAGTTTACTCGCAACGAAAACACTTTTACATTATTTTTCAACTTCAAAATGACATTGCATAGCTAGGATGCGGCAAAGTACCAGTTTCAGGCTGGTTTCAGGCAGCCGTAGTAGTGGGGAAGAGAGTGGATTAGAAAAAAGTATTCTAGGAATTTGGACAAAACGCATTATGTTATTAATTATTTATGCGCCATATTAATTTTAATCGTCAAAACATTACATTATTCACAAAATATTTATTTACAAATTGGACCAATCAGATTGTTTCATTTCCATTTTTTGCATTTTAAACTAATGATTAAATGGTACAAGTTATTTAATAGCTTTAAATTAATTTTTTTCTGGTATTCTATATCTTTAAACATACCAAATTATTCATTTCAAGCAAATTAAATTTATTATTTTATGACATTTATTTGAAGAAGAAAAAATAACAGACGATGTGTAGTATCTTCCCTTAGCACCACGATATTGAAATAACTGGCTACTAGCGCGCTATTAGCCTGCGGCGAATTCTTTGAATAGCAGAACGCAAAGTTGCATTGGACTCCTGTTGATAACTATCTACAATCTCGGAATTTTAACACGCTGTAGTCTAAGGACAGTGGCGGAGACCTGAGCCCAAGAAAAGGGCATTATTTTAACAGAAAATACATTTGTTGATTTTAATTTTTAATAAACTATTAGTTTAGAAATAGAAATAGCTGTCAAGGCTAATGGATAATTTGGGTGGAACAGCTCTACAAACTACAGTGAGGAGTACTATTTGTCACGTGTACCATTTACAATAATAATTGAATTTTTGAAAAAAAAAATTTTTACAAAAATTTGTTGTTACACTTTATCGGTTCTTATAATATTTAATTAAGATGGAACAACCCCACAGATGTGTGACTTTTTATAAATACAGGTGTGCGCTTACTAGTCGTAGGTACTCACGTCACGGGTACTCATATATTTATCATTTATTTTTATAAAGATTTGCACGAAATTTGCGAGGTCTGTTATATGGCAATGTGTACTAGCGTTTACAGCACCAAATTTCAGTTATGTGAACGCAAGTACACATTGCCATATGACAGACTTCACAAATTTCGTGGTGTAAACGCGGCTTTAAAAATTAGCAGCTAGATTTTTAAGGATAAATTTATTTTATTAAAATGTGTTGCTAAATTCTTACAATTAATTATATATTTATAAAAATTTGCAGCAAATTTTTTTCAAGATACATAATGAAATATTTTTGTGGTACGTCCCTGCCTAATGGCGTTCCGGAGTTGAGACACATTGAATACTTTTTTATTTTGTGTATTTTTTGTTAAAAACCAAACCAGTTTGCCTTTACAAGTACGTTGGTAAAGGTTCTTTTTATTATTATGCGTAAAATAAACATAAACAATTATCGATTTTTAAGAAATTGAATAAGTACAACCTACTTATAGTTTTTGATTATATTCATTTATATTTTAGTTTTTAAAATAATATAAAATTGTCTTATCTCAATACATACACATAAATTAATTTACGATATTACAGAACACTCGGTATACCATTAGGGTTAAAATTAAAATAGTTATAGATGTATTTATTATGCATTTTAGCATTTTTGTTAACTACTTATGTTTTTTATATTATTCGTTTATGAACTAATGTAAAATAAAAAGTTTTATCTACGAAATTATGTAGGTATAGGGTATAGGTAATTATAGTTAGACTCACTATTGTATTATGAATTCATAATTCAACACTATTTTATTATGAGTCCATTATTGAACACTTTGTCACTGTTATCACATCACAATGTAGTTAGATTAATATTTTATGAATAAAAATTTGTAAAGAAATGTTTTATTTTAAAAGTCGTAGATATAACGTCGTATTTGACTCGCCTTCAGCTCGTGAATAAACTTTCATCCTCTTGAATTGTATCCTCATTATGTGCTCATTAAATAACAAATGTGCAAAATTAAATACATTACCTACAATTTTTATTTAAAATGTTTTTCTCAAAATAATTTTATCCTTTAGATTCTTAGATAGAATAAAAAGATTTGATTTGTCAATACTGTTAATATTTTATACAGTGGCATATTATATTGGTCTTATTATTACCGTTGTGATTAATTTAATATATTTTATGGTTGATTTAAAATTATGAGTTTTTAAATGGTACGTATTTCATGATTTAAATAAATACTTCATATACTATACAATCATTTGAACTATAAGATTAAAAGGTTAATATACAAAATAATAAACTAATTAACAATTAATTAATATGCGATGTAAACATGAAGGTTAAGGCTACACTTATTTCCTGATACACATTTCCTTACAGAAACTTAATTTACCTACTGTCCCTGCCCTCAATACAAATTTTCCTTTCCATTGACATTAAAACACTGGACTTAATATGGCAAAACATACGGAGATATAAGATTCACAGACGAAGTTTGAACGAGTGAAGAAAAAAATTGAAAATTTAGGGATCACTAAAGAGTCATAAAAACTACATTCTTAGATAGTTTGGAACTTCCATGCAACGTGGAGTTTTTAAATAGCAACCCCTGTCGAGATTCACCTTAATTTAAAGGTAATGAAAAAAGAAACACCCCATAAACCAAAACCCGGTATCTTAATTCTAGCAAGAATTTAATTTTAATTAATCTGAATGTTTTTTGCACGTTTTATAACAAGTATTCAAATTGTCGACCTTCTTCGGTCTCGCAATGACCCAAACGCTTTAGTGATCCCTAAATTTTCAATTTTTTTCTTCACTCGTTCCAAACTTATAGCTCCGTCCTGGAACTTTTGCGAAACGATTCAACTTTAATGAAATGTTTAAAAATATCTTGTTCTTGTACATTAAGAGATATTACGTTAGTCTATGCTAGCCACATCCTGAGTATTACATACTCAATACAAACATCTCAGAGAATTACATGGGTTGCATAATTGGGATATTATTACCAAATTATTAACATTGGGATGTTGCATAGATAATGTTACTAAGGGCGGACATTAGCAAAAGCTAGGATATTAATAGGATGTTAATAAGCAAGCAAGTAACAAGAAATGTTCTGGGGATTTTATTTTGTCAAGTGCACAGAGTAAAATCACATTTAAAATTTTATTACAATATTATTTTTAATATTTTATAGACTAAATTATTACAATTGTTGTATAGCTAAATACAATATTTATCAATTTTTATATTGTTATTTTAAAAACTACAACATTATATAAATTTTTAAAACAATTTGTGTCTGTCCCTATTTGAACTACAATTTGTAGTGCAGAAATAGACAATTTGATTTATAATTTTCTACAATTTTTTCTCTGTGTGGGATATGTAATCGTTAATAAATTTTAAATAATCTTAATCTTGTGAAATACAAGTTTGTGGTCCATTTTTATCATAATTTGTCTGAGAATAAATTAACTGTTTTGATGTTTTGGTGCTAAATATGCAATATAGTGGCCAAGAAGGTTCAAAAATTAATTCCTAATGTCGAGTGTCTCATAATAATTTTTTTGTTTAGGGCCCAAACCGTCTTCAAAATGTCCTGCCTACAGAATACCAAGAAAAAAATTTACTCCACCCTTAGTAACAGGGTTCCTATTCTAAGATGGCTGCCACAATACACAAGTAACCACTTAATATCGGACTTAATAGCAGGCATAACCGTAGGGTTAACAGTTATGCCTCAGAGTTTGGCCTATGCTACTTTGGCTGGACTGGAACCACAGGTAAAGGACTAAATTAAAACCACGGTTAAAAATAATTAGGTTTGCCAACATGTCTTTTTCTAGTGGTCAGAATGTGTAATGACACTGATTTAAATATAAAAATACAGTTTAAAACGATCAGAAAACAGCAAAAACATGGATTTCGCGCGCAACTCCACAGCGTTTATTGTTTTGTTAAATAATAATCTATAGATATTTTTGAAGATAAAAGTACAATCTAAAAAATGCAAGATGCAGAATTTTGCTTTCAAATCAAAATATGTTTTGACAATTTCTGTAATTTTCTATTTTAAAACGAATTAAAAAATTCGGTTGGTTATTTTGTAGATCCAAGCTTTGTTGATAACATTAAAATTTGAAGTTAATTCACTTATAAATAAAAGCTGTATAGGGCGCGCGAAAACCCTTTGTTTTTACAAATATTGCAGTTTTTATTACTTCCTTGTACGGAGTAATAAGGAAGTATTGTAATCGCGAAAAATTTCGGTTCTCAGATTTTGACGGAAATATCCGTTTTGACCTTTTCTGAATCCATTATGACTAGTTTCGACGTGACGTCTGTACGTAAGTACGTACGTACGTACGTACGGACGGACGTATGTGTGTCGCATAACTCAAATACGGTTAGACGTAGAAAGTTGAAATTTTGTATTTAGGATTGTTATAGCATCTAGTTGTGCACCTCCTATTTTTGGTTTCAGTCTACAAACCGGAAGTAGTACTTTTTAAAAATATTTCGATAAATATTTAATTTTAGACAATTTTTTTAATTTTAAATGAAAGATTATGTGATTATTACCTACAATCGGTATTTTATAAATATTTTTGTATCTGCTATCATTTAAAAATAATTAAAGTATATATTTATAATTTATAGTATTTCGGTATCTTGTAGTCCATGATCGATTAACATTTGTTACTACGTAAAATTTAAATGATTATGACATGACAGTGACAATAGTAAAATATGCTTTATATCTTCTTCTGCAGTTTAAATAAAATGACTAAAATATATTTGTGAGTATACTAGTATAATAAGTTAAAAGAATTTTTAATATTATTTTACATTTTAGTTATTAAGAAAAGTATGAACACACAAGGCGTACAAGGAAGTCATGTGGTGTCCACGTCAGATTTTTTTTCAAGAGGGTCAAAAATATTGTTTCCCTCAAGTATAAATGTTTAACAAAACAATAAACGCTATAGAATAGCGTGCGGAATCAATGTTTTTGACTATTTTCTGCCATGGGTAGAGGATCACTTTATTATTATAAATAACTAAAATTATAATTTAGATACATTTACAAAATTTACCTTTAGATCGAAAATATGACAAAACGTGTTTGAAAATTTTTCATTTTCTACGAGACAGATCATCATTATAAATAAATAATTTCACAATATATGAACAGTCTCGTAGTGCATCTATTCATCTTCATTATTCAGTTTATAAAACATGTCGATTTTTACTCATTTCGCTTAAATCTACAGTGACAGTTTTTCTGAAACACTTTTCATTATGTCACAGCAATATTACTTTTTACTAATAAGCTTACGTATTCTTTATATTTATATAACGCACAAATTATTAAATTTTTAAAATACTATTCAGTGACAGCAAGTGACAGATGAATTTGTATCGGTAGTGACCAGCAGAGACACCTAGGAACACCTATGAACTAATTTCAACTTCTGACCGGGGTTGGCAAATAAAAACGTGACCAGTCGTAAACCTAATTATTTTTAACCGTGGTTTTCACTTATCATTGTTGATCACCTGAAATCTGAAAACTAACTGAATCATTTATTCTGCAAAGTATTCCGAATTAGCTCAGTTTATTTTGCAGTTTCCAATCGATAAATCAATTTATCAGAGTTTACATATCACGCTATTTTGTCGACTTGTTATTAATTTTTTTTTTTCAGTATGGGTTATATTCGGCGTTTGTCGGCTGTTTTATTTATGTGGTGTTCGGAAGCTGTAAGGACATAACTATTGGCCCTACGGCCCTTATGTCACTTATGACGTACCAACAAGTCACTGGAAAAGGACCCGAGTTTGCTGTACTTTTGTGCTTTTTGTCAGGGGTGGTGCAGTTACTTATGTGCGTCCTTAATTTAGGTAAGTTAAAAAAAATTATTTTCTTGTAATCTTTATTTAATATAATCGACTCACAATATGTGAGGCTGCCACACCCAAACTGGGTAAAGGTGTGATGTGTGATTAATATTTATGTTTGTATAAATATTTTGAAAATTTTTGTGCATATATTTTAAAACAAAAAGAATTTTTTTAAAAATCATAAATTTAAGGGCAGTTTTCGCAAGAAGCACATTTTTGAAACCACTGAATTGTTGATTAAAATAAAATAAAATTTTAATTAATTGTACAATGCTAAGAATTCCATTTGAAAACAGTGGCCCAAAACTGTTTGATTAAAAAACCTGGAAACGATAATTGTGAATCTTGATAAATTTCTTTCAATTTCGTACTGAGTTGAGGACAATATGCACATGAAATATATGCACGAAGTTTTGAATATAATAACTAACAATTAAAAATATGAACAAGTTTATAAGAAAGTTTATAAAATGTTTAAATAAATTCAAACACACTTAAGCTATTACCATACCAAATTTGAACTCAATCGGTGCAGCAAACTTTTAATTAGATAGCCGCCAGCAAAATGTTAAATTGGCGTTGTTATAAACAACAATGCAATTTGACATCGTTATAAACATCAAATAATTTAAAAAAACTTAATACTAACCAATACTAACAATCCACAACTGTCTGTTTTAAAACACCTAGACCAACTGAATTCGAAATCCCTATTCAACAACTAATACATAGTAGTTTAATTAAATGTCTGGTTATCTAATCTGTTTGTTATTTTGTTCAATTAAGCGACAAATCACTGCACATTTCGTCATAAGAAGAAACAAGTTTGATTTTTTTTTGAAAATATAATGTAGCCTATGTCACCCAGGGATAGTGTAGCTTCCCAACGGTGAAAGAATTTTTCAAATCGGTCCAGTAGTTTCGGAGACTATTCAATGCAAACGAACAAACAATTAAATCTTTCCTCTTTATTATATTAGTATAGATATAACCCAACCTGTGTAACAAAATTTAAGGGTGTACAGTATTGGACGCACTGATCATGAACCAAAAAGAATTTTGCTGAAATTTGTAGAATTAAAAGTAGTTTGCAAAACTATATCATTTTGGGTACCACTGGTTGTCACATTTAAATACAAAAAAAGTTGAACAATAGTAATGCAGTATTTATTAGCGTAATTACATTAATGTAATAATAATTTTACAAACAGGAAAAAATGAAATTTGTAGGTACTTATAAAATATCTCATTTTTAATTTGCGAATTTCTTAAAATTCTTTTTGGTTCATGATCAGTGCGTCCAATACTATACACCCTTAAATTTTGTTACACAGGTTGGGTTACACTCTGTATATTATGAAATGATTATTAAAATGTGGCTGTGTGATACAGTCTGAAGATAATTTTTTTCAAAGCAGGAACAATTTAATTCATGTCTACTACAAAAACAAGTTTTATTTATTTATTTATTCAAAGTACTTATAAACAGTAAATATTATGAGTAGTATATCATTGACAAATAATACGAAACATTATAAAATAACCAATAACATATTTTTCACGACTGTATTTTATATTTTGATACGGTTTTTAACTGCACGCTATCTGACAGATAAAGTTACATAACAAAATATCAAGCATGCACGAAATTGCTAAATTATGCTCATAAAAAATGATTAAACTTATAAAAAGCTAATAAAATAATATACGTTCTTGGACAATTCAACCATGTAAATTCTTTACTTAAATTTCTTTCACTTGTACGACATACAAATTGGCACAGACAATTAACGTTGTTTATGTTAATAATTAATGCAAAATTAATAATAATTGCTTATTAGGAACGCCAATGACAGAGTAATATAATAATCATTAAATTATTAGTTCCTGTTTTCCTGATGTTTATAGAAATTTAAATTTTAAATTAATCGGATAGATTGTTTAGTTGAGAAATCATTGGAAAACGAAGGTAATATTTTAATTTTGACTTTCCCTCAATATAAATATACATATACTCGTACATACATACATATCTCTTACGACTTTTACCTAAAATCGGTTTGAATCAAATATTGTGAGTTTTAATCCATCAACTCACGGGTACTCATGGTTATTAGTAGAGAGTACACTACAGCAGAGATTTTTGTGCAGTTTAATTAGAATGCGTTCCTGGTTTAAACCTGAGTCGCCAGACAACAGTCGGTCGACTTAGAGCACTGCACCCCATAATATATTTGTGGCAATAACTCAAAAACTAATCGAGATATTGAACCACGGTTTATGGCATTGAATTCCCAAAACCCAAAACCAAATTTTCAGAATTTTTAAAAATTAAAATTTTTCAGCCCTGAAAATTTGTTCAACCCTTGAAATCTTAAAAAAATATGAGAGATACGGTCCTGGCGACTACGCCATTGAATTCCTCGCGTCGAATTGCATGGGTATACAAATTTTCAGCTCAAAATTCCGCCGAATACAATTTTTACAACGAATTGTTGAAAACCAGATTAAAGTAAAAAGTCGATTTTCGAAAATCCTTCATAAAAATTGTATCCGTCAGAATTTTGGACTGCAAATTTGTACACCCATGTAATTCGACGCGAGGAACTTAATGGTTCAATATCCAGAACCGTATCTCTCATATTTTCGAAGATTTCAAGATATTTAAAAAATTTGAGCTCCGCAAATTTTTTCAAAATTCTGAAAATTTGGTTTTGAGTCAATTAAAATATCGGGTACACAATGCCGCAAACCGTGCTTAAAAATCGCCCTCATATTATGAGTTATTCAAATTTAAATAAATAAACATGAAATAAGTACAAAAATAATTATACAAACCCTATTCACAAAATATTATTTCATGCTTCTGATAAAAAAAAATCGTGTCAAAAATCGCCTGTCAAATAGCGGCGCCGCTAAATAGAATCTTCAATGAGTCTTGTAAAACAATAATTTCTAAATCGACAGCTTCAAAACAGATTTTTTCCAAGATTCAGAAACATCAACTTACGATGAATTCGTCGCAATAAATTATGAATATTTCGCCAGCAATGAATATTTCATGACATAGTCATGTTATAAATCACTCGAAGAATGCATCTGTCATTCTGTTTTCTTTCTTCGTCGGTTTAAGTTGCATACAATATCGCTTCAATCTGTCAATTATGTTAACATTATAAGCATTGTGCAATGCGCTGTTAAAGTGAGTCGAATTTCTAAGGAGTCATTGAACTCTGATTTTATTAAGTAAGAAATTGGACAGAGAGACAGATTTCGAGATTTCTATGTTAACCTTTATATTAAACGATTGAGAAAATGCGCAGAAGTTCAGATAATTTAGGTTTGAATGTCAGAAAAACGTTCATGTTGAACTGCACAAAATTATAGATTATACAGGTGATTCATAATTTCGTAAACATATTTTAATGGCTACTTATCATCAATGAAATTTCATGTACTGTTATTAATTAATTAACAAATTAATTAAAATTTAATTTTATTCCATTCATAGTTAATCAAAATCCAATATACAATCAACAATCCAGTGCTTAATGCGAAAACTGCCCTTAAATTAAAAAAAATTATTTTTGTTCCATGATCAGTAACAAGTCAGATATGAATCGTCCATGAGATTTTTAAAAATATCTTATTCTTGTACTTTAAGTGATATTACGTCTAGCCACATCCTGAGTACAAAATTTACATAATCAATATAAACATCTCAAAGAATTACATGCATAATTGAGATATTACTAACATTGGGATGTTGCATAGATAATGTTACTACGGGCGGACATTACCAATCACTATGATATTAATAGGATGTTAATGGGCAAATATAGCAAGTAACAAGCCGGAATGTTCACATTTTTGAAATGTTCTGGGGATTTTACTTTGTTCTATATGCTATTAAAATATATGCTGTTATGAATCAGCCTGTGTACATTTAAAATAAATAAAATTAAATGTGTATAGTTTACTTGCACGGTTCATTTTAAGTACAACTAGATTCGCATAATATTTTTAAAAATAAATTTGCTAAACGCATTCATTTAGAATTAAAATTCTTAGATTTTTTTATAGCTGATGTTAAATGCTACACTTTGTCGTTTATTTTAAGTATATAAAGAAACACTTTAACCGCAAGGGTAGATAAAGTAAAATTACAGTAGATAAACAATACCTTAACCGGGATAATTTTTAAATTTTTTTCAAATTCGTTATCACTCATTTCCATATCCAATTTGTGAAAAAGAGAATGAAAAACATTACAAAACAAACACCGAAATTGTGTTTTAATAGTAATTTAATTTAAAATAGGTTTTTTTATATTTTTTCTTTAAGAGGCCCGTCTACTACCTAAAATCTAGCATAAAATGTACTAACGTAGCGAGTGTTTTGTGACCAGTACAAGAATGGTAAAAATTTATTTCAACAAGGATTTAATAGAGAAAGATTGGATCTAGAGAATGCCTTTTTAAAATTTTGATTAAAAAATTGTACATGAATATAAAAATTCCAAAAAATTCAAAAAAATTTCCTATATTATGCAAACTTTACACGGTTATATCTCATGATAGAAATTATTTTTTTTAATTTAAAAAAGGCATATCTGTAAATCCATTCTTTTTCTATTAAATGTATATAAAAACATTATCCAGAAGTCAATAATAATTTGGCAGTTTACTCGCAACGAAAACACTTTTACAGTATCAACTTCAAAATGACATTGCATAGATAGGATGCGGCAAAGTACGAGTTTCGGGCTGGTTTTAGGTAGCCCTAGTAGTGGGGAAAAGAGTGGAATGAAAAAAAAGTAAAATCAAGAGTATTCTAGGAATTCGATAAAAACGTAGACGAGCCGCTTAACATCAGCTATAGAACTGCAATGCATATAATTAAAACCACACATTATATTTTTTCTAACTGTCAAAATAAATTTATTTTACAGTCACGAAATATTTCATTTCGCGGCAATGTCAACCCAGTAATATGTTATGCTGTCCCACCCAAGTTGGGTAAAAGACCCTTAATAATTAATGAATTTCTTTTCAGGTGTATTAGTCGATTTCATCTCAATTCCGGTGACAATAGGGTTCACGTCTGCCACTTCTGTCATCATAGCAGTGTCACAACTTAAAAGTTTATTAGGGTTAAAAGTTCAAACTGCTGGATTCTTGGACACTCTTGTTAAAGTTTTCAAACACATAGACGAAACGAGACTGGCCGACTGTTTACTAGGTTTTGGATGTATCGTTGTCATCTTAGTATTAAGGGTGAGTATTTTTTTTGTACCTTTTATGCATTTTAACAAAATATGTATCTATTCGTAAATATACAGAGTGTAATAAAATTTAAGGATGCACTGATCATGAATCAAAAAGAATTTTGTTGAAATTGGTCCAATGGGTCCAAGCAAATGAGACATTTTGTAAGTATCTAAAAATTTCTTTCCTGTTTGTAAAATTATTATTACATTAATGTAATTGCGTTAATAAATAATACTGCATAACTATAGTTTAACTTTTTTAGTATTTAAATGTGACAACCAGTACTATACCCAAAATGATATTGTTTTGCAAACTACTGTTAATTTTACGAATTTCAACAAAATTCTTTTTGATTCATGACCAGTGCGTCCAATACTATACACCCTTTTATTTTGTTACACAGGTTGGGTTACACCCTATACAGGATGTTTCGAGTACATACGTTAAAGGTATAATATTGTTTGATATGCTGATTATGAATAATTTTTTTTTTTTTTTAAATTCGAAAAATTAAGGGTAATTATTTACCTTCATATTTTTTTGTAGTACTGCACTGGATTCGTTTTCCTATTAAACACACACAATGGAAATATCTAATCAACATCTTAAATTACATAATACTAGTAAAATAAACAAACAAAATTGAATTACTTTTAATGAAACAATAATCACTCCACCCAGTGGCAGTGGATACGAAAATTTTTTGACTGGGAAACATGGAAATTAATTTTGAGATTTAATAGTATATTATATATTGAGGGACTAAAGTGCATGATTTAATCCTGAGGGTGAAGCTTATTTCACGAGCCGAAATAATCACCTGAGGGATTAAAGGTACTTTAGTCCTGTGGTATATACGCTATTTTTTGCACTTCATCCTCAAACGAATGCAAAATAGTTGAAAAGAATAAACATTTTGTAATTTTGACAGTAAATTTTATGACAAATATTTATATTGTTACCATAGATACTCTGTAACAAATAGCACGTATTTACTGGAAAACGGGATTAATTAATTCAATTCCTTGACAACGGGATTAAATATGAAAAATAATCCCTTGGGATCAAATTTAGAACCTTAGTCTCTAAAAATAAAAGAGTTTTAGTCCCGGAAGTGCAAAAAATATATATTTTTTTAATTCATAATCAGTATACCCTTAACGTATGTACCTGAAGTTATGAAACACCCTGTATAAGTACGTCAAATTTAACAATAGTGACGTATTGCGTCTTGGTCGTAATTATTGTAAAGAAAAGTTCTCGTTGATTGACTGTTGCGATATTGTATATCGCAATATGTTTTTATCATAAATCAATCTATTTTCTCGTGTAGATACTAATCAAAAATTAATTGCACTTTCTGAACATTCAAGTACATACAATGTATATACAAATATTTCACAAGTTTTGTGTATCACATTATTACATATAATTTACGTAATAATTGTTTCGTAATATGCAATCAGGAACACTACCTGTATTGTAGTATGTAAAACATATTGAGAAATTTGTTTTGGTTCAAAAATTGGTGTGATTAAAAATTATTAATGCACAAAATATTTTACTGTTTAATCCTAATTGGACTAGTTTTATTCATACCGGGAGTTTTTTTTATTAGTAAACATAGGGCATGTCATTACCATAGTTACAGTGTTACAGAATGACAGCAATGTATTGGAGCGTCTTTTTACTTCCTTGTACGGAGTAATAAGGAAGTATTGTAATCGCGAAAAATTTCGGTTTTCAGATTTTGATGGAAATATCCGTTTTGACCTTTTCTGAATCCATTATGACTAGTTTCGTCGTGACGTCTGTACGTACGTGCGTACGTGCGTACGTGCGTACGTGCGCAGAGGCCGTTGCGTGGTATTTTGGCGCCTGGAGCAAAAATATTTTTTGGCGCCCTACACCTCCCCTCTCAGGCGCGGATCTAGAATTTCGTTTTGGGGGAGGAGGTCAAATTTGAAGAAATTTTAATGAATATAGAGTTAAAAAATGCGCCGCAGGCAATCTTTTTTTCATTCCAGGTCAAATGCCTTATAATTAAAAGTTACACTTTTTAAGGGATGTGAACTGTTTTTTCCTTTTTCATGCGCAAAATTTTTTCTTCAGCCCATTCAAAGTAAAATTGGTATCTCAAATTTGAACTTTCGGTTATGAAAAACTACACATGTTTTACTCTTGTTTAGGTAATTATAAATGTAATGTAACCAGATAATAGTGGCACTTCTCACTTCTCTCGCTCTATTAAACATTATATCATTCATTCATTCTCAAAGATATTATTACAAAAAAACTAAATTTTCTATTTATCGTAGGTACTTACACTTTTATAATAAATATGCTTATATGTAGGTATTACACATATACAAAAATTATTCACTGTAGTCGTAGTAACAGTCACCGTGATATATTTTAGTCTTTTACTCGTGTAACTACAAACAACTTTTCAGAACACAGTTTATTTAGATACTGGTAAATTCTGTTAACTATACATTTAATTTGTGGAAAACAGTTGTTATACCTGATATTCTTACAACAGTGCTATACGTGCTATAATTTTAAGAAAACATAATGAATTATTGGAACGTAAGTGTGACAATGTATTACTTTTTAACTTAATGTTAATTTTGAAACTAGGAATTTATTATTAGGTATAGTAAAACAAATTACTTTTTTCAATTTACATTTTGGCGCCTTTTTCATAAGGCGCCTGGAGCGGTCGCTCCTCCGCTCCATGCCACACAACGGCCCTGTACGTGCGTACGTACGTACGGACGTATGTGTGTCGCATAACTCAAATACGGTTAGACGTAGAATGTTGAAATTTTGTATTTAGGACTGTTATAGCATCTAGTTGTGCACCTCCTATTTTTGGTTTCAATCTACAAACCGGAAGTAGTACTTTTCTTAAATATTTCGATAAATATTTAATTTAAGACAAATTTTTTAATTTTAAATGAAAGATTATGTGATTATTACCTAAAATCGGTATTTTATAAATATTTTTGTATCTGGTATCATTTAGGAATAATTAAAGTATATATTTTTAATTTAGTATTTCTTTATCTTGTAGTCCATGATCGATTAACATTTGTTACTACGTAAAATTTAAATGATTATGACATGACAGTGACAATAGTAAAATATGCTTTATATCTTCTTCTGCAGTTTAAATAAAATGACTAAAATATATTTGTGAGTATACTAGTATAATAAGTTAAAAGAATTTTTTATATTATTCTACATTTTAGTTATTAAGAAAAGTATGAACAAACAAGGCGTACAAGGAAGTCATGTGGTGTCCACGTCAGATTTTTTATCAGTAAACATAGGGATAATTACATACTAAAATAAATATGAAATATAAATTAAAGAAATGATAAATTATTTATTTATATTTTCTACACTTAAGAACTAGGTAGATACCTACATTAAACTAATGAGAATTTTTGTAATCGAATTAAATGCTCAAAATTGGAACCATTAACTTCTAACCAATATCCTAAACGATTATAAAAATAATTTATAGCATTTGCTGGGCAGTAATATTTTGGGAAACAGCACTAATCCGATTTTTTAATTGTTCAACATTCATTCTGTCATTGTACACATTATTTTTTAAGTGTCTACCTAGTTCTTTAATTCTGATTAGTTTAATGTATCTACCTAGTTCTTAAGTGTAGAAAACATAAATAAATAATTTATCATTTCTTTAATTTATATTTCATATTTATTTTCGTATGTTAATTAGCCCTATGTTTACTGATAAAAAAAATCTGATGTGGCCAGCACACGACCTCCCGCCTTAACACTGTAATTTATGTGAATTTGGTTTTAGTTAAGCTTTCTTAAATTATAATTTTGCAATAAATTTACAAACTTTTTGAAAATAATTTTATAGTTCTTAGTTCTTTAATTAGCTCTCTTTATAGATAAAAATTTAACTTTATTATTACCTTATTACATTATGTTCAGTTAATAATATTTACATTTCTTTAAAAATGGTGCGCCACAAACATTTCAGAAATTGTCTATACGTCTGTTCATCTGTCACATTGACATATTCATTTTTGTTTTTAATTTTTTTCCTATATTGTGATTTACAAATCGTGATAGGTAAAATTATATATCTTTGAAAAATAATTTTCCTTTATTGGTAAGAGATATAGACAAGATGTTAAATAAATATTGTAAGATATAATTTTTTCTTTGAAATGTCATATGACAAATTGTAACTTTCGCAGAATTTTCTATATTTTTTGCAAAAAATGTTAAAATGCTTCAAGAAAATACCATTTCCGGTTGGCAGATTTTTACCAAAATCTAATCAGCTCTTTATTAACATGTACAAATATATAATGCAAAATATTAGAATTTTATGTTCAATAGAATTTGAGATAATGAATAAGAACGAAAGAGCATAGTAGGCACACATACAGACTTTCATACACACACACACACAGACATCATCGTGAAAATAGTCAAAATAGGTTCTAAAGGTGCTAAAACGTGCTTATTGACAAAAATCTCGACATCGAATTTTTTCACGATCCCTATACCTCTCTAGGCGAGAGGTAAAAACGCTCTAATGCATTGCTGTCATCCAGTAACACTGTAACTATAGTAATGACATGCCCTATGTTTACTTATAAAAAAAAACTCTCTGTATATAGAACAGTGATTCAAATTATAAAATTAAAAAATCTGATGTGGCCAGCACATGACCTCTCGCCTAATTCTGCTTATTCTACCAATCTAATAAATAGTTTTACTTACATTTTAATAGTTTCTTGTTCATGTAATAATGTAAACCAGTATGCAAGCAAAATATGTCAACTGTACTGTCACTGTCATACTCATAATAATTCAAATGTTGTGTAAAAACAAATTTCATATGATCAAGGACGACAAGATACTGGAATTTCAAAAAAGTAGAAAAGTATTATTCCGTTTTACGGATTTCTACCAAAATCTTATCAGATGTTAAGATCCCTATTAAAATATCTTTAATAAAAATATACATTTTAATCTCAAATAGTAAATGTCACTAAAAGACAGCTGTCAAACTAATTTTTCTATAAAACGATTTACTTTTCAGTCTTTAACAAAAAATTTAAAAAATTGTGATATTTACTTCAACTTCAACCTCTTGTGTTTTGTTAACCAGAAGAAATTAAATAACATGTTTTGCTTAAAATAACCTGAGGAATAAGCTGTTAAAGTTTGTTACACTCGACCTGAAATACTCTGTATATACAGGGTTTTCAAAATTTCCGGGTACTAGCTATAAGTTTTGAACAAATGAAGAAAAAAATTACTGAAGAGTTATAAAAATTACATTCTTAGATAGTTTAGAATGTAGAGTTTTTTAGGGGATGACCACTCCAACATTTTTAAATAGCAACCCCTGTCGAGTTTTACCTGATTTTAAAGATAATGAAAAAAGAAACACATTCCCATAAACCGAATCCCGATATTTTAATTTTTCAACAATTTATTTTAATTAATTTGAATGTTTCTTGCACGTTTTATAACAAAGATTCAAATTTTCAATTTTTCACTCATTCAAAACCTATAGCTGGGATACCGTGTATAGTTTCTTTGTAATTATTTAATATTTTTGTTCCAGAAAATCAAGGACATATCCCTCTCCCCCCAAGCGAAACAATACTCCCCCTGCTTATCCCGTTCCCTATGGCTCCTTTCCATATCTCGCAACGCGCTCGTAGTCATGGCCTGCTCGATCTGCGCGTACGTGTACGAGAGTTCCGGTTCCGGTTCGCCGTTCCTGCTGACCGGGAGAGTGCGACCCGGCCTGCCTACAGTTCAACCCCCGCCCTTCTCCACTCAGTACCAGAACCAGACGCTAGGGTTCGTGGACATGGTCAACGAGCTTGGAGGATCAGTGGTACTAGTTCCCGTGATAGCTGTGCTGGGGAACGTCGCCATTGCGAAGGCCTTCGGTGGGTGGATGGATAAACTCAAGCTTGAGGATGGTTTAATACAATCCTTTAAGCCCGTTTTACATTGAGCAATATTTTTTATTTATTTTGATGGTCCTACAGAATTAACTACCAATTACAGGATGGTAGATGTTGTTATAATGGAATCCAACCACTCGGACCCAGTGGTATAATTGTCGGTATTATTGCGGCTGCAATCGCAACTTTTAACCAGTTGCATCAATATTGCGTGAGTGTAATACAGGAATTGCACGTTCAACAGATTGAATCAATCTTGAAATACAACTTGTTCTAAATTCATTCAAGCTTGCAGGCAATTCACAGTTATTTCTAGTTATGATATTACCTACCTGACATAAACGTCAAAAAAAGAGTGTTCCAAAAGAACAGCTACAAGACACATATAAACTATGAAGTTGGTACAATATGAAGTTGGTAACAGAATATTGGCAAACTTGTAAAATAAATACATATACTCGTATTTAGCAATTGCATGTTGCAAAGTGTAAAATTAAAAAAATGTCTTCTGCAATTTTCTTGTTCAACTCTGACTTGAAGATTGTAGTTGCCCGTTGCACTTGCTCAATGTAAAATGGGCTTTACCGCGCCGGAAAACAGCAAAAACATGGATTTCGCGCACCACTCCACAGCGTTTATTGTTTTGTTAAATATAATAATCTAAAGATATTGTTGAAGATAAAAGTACAATCTACAAAATGCAAGATGCAGAATTTTGCTTTAAAATCTAAATATATTTCGACAACACAAATATCTTCCATTTTAAAACTAATTTAAAAAATTTGATCGGTTATTTCGCAGATCCAAGCTTTGTTGACAACATATTAAAATTTGAAGTTAATTCACTTATAAATAAAAGCTGTACAGTGGCGCGCAAAAACCCTCTTTACAAATATTGCAGTTTTTTACACATACAGATCCCAAAATTATTTTCCCTCTCAAACATAAATGATTAGTTATATCTATGTTTAACAAAACAATAAACGCTATAGAATAGCGCGCAGAATCAATGTTTTTTGACAGTTTTCTGCCATGATCGATATGTAGTCCTGGTTGCAAAAATAATCTTTCCGTTGCACTTTGAATTTCAAAGGTTGTCGCACGGATTGAGATTCTGACTGCATCAAGACGACTCGATCTAAGTGGTTGGATTCCACTATAACAACATCTACCTAATATTCAATTCGGTGTCGTTTAATTTTGAAAAATGAAAGAATCCTCAAAATATCCTTATATAAACAAGGCTTAATTTTGAATGAACATTACAATGTTTTTTTTTCAGCGAGTGGTCAAAGTGTAGACGCAACCCAAGAACTGTTAACTTTGTCGCTGTGTAACATTTTGGGTTCTTTTGCCAATTCTATGCCCATAACTGGGTCGTTTTCAAGGTCAGCTGTCAATCACGCCAGCGGCGTTCGTACCCCAATGGGAGGCCTATTTACTGGTAAATATAACCGTATTATAAAAGAATTATATAAGTTTTAATTAGCTGTGTAATATGAATAATAAAAAGAGTAAATGTTTTGGGTTTTACAGTAAAAATACGTAAGTTTTGACGCTAGGGCTCAAATTCTATGGTTATTTTTAACTAGAATACAATTTTTAATAATTTTTGTATGACTAATAATGGCGTTACAAGTAGTCCATTTTTTAAACGTTTAATGATCAGAACCAGCGGTTAGATGTTTTGGCCTATCCTGTAAAGATAATTAATTTTTGACACCAGGGCTGAATTTCTGAAGTAATTTTGAACTAGAATACAAATTTTCATAATTTTTATACGACTAATAATGGTGTTGCAGCAGTCCATTTTTTAAACGTTCAATGATCAAAACAAAGGTTAGATGTTTTGAGCCACCTTGTAAAAATTAGTGATTTTTGACACCGGCCTGAATTTCTGAGGTCATTTTGAAGTGAAATAAAAAAATTTATAATTTTTTTACGACTAATAATAGCGTTACAAGCAGTCTATTTTTAAAACGTTTAATGGTCAGAAACAGAGGTTAGATGTTTTGAACCACCTTGTAAAAATAAGTGATTTTTGACACCAGGGCTGAATTTCTGAGGTCATTTCGAACTGGAATACAAATTTTTAGAATTTTTGTACGACTAATAATGTCGTTACAAGTAGTCCATTTTTTAAACGTTTAATGATCAGAAACAGGGTTTAAGTGTTTTGGTTCCTCCAGTAAAAATACATAATTTTTGGCACTAGTGCTGTTTTTCTGAGGTCATTTAGAACTAGAATTCAAATTTTCATAATTTTTCTACGACTAATAATGGTGTTACAGCAGTCCATTTTTTAAACGTTCAATGATCAGAAACAGAGGTTAGATGTTTTGGGCCACCCTATAAATATAAATGGTTTTTGACTTCATGGCTGAATTTTTGAGGTCATTTAAAACTAGAATACAAAATTTGATAATTTTTTATGACTAATAATGGCGTTACAAGCAGTCCATTTTTTAAATGTTTAATGATCAGAAACAGGAGTTACCCTGTAAAGATAACTAATTTTCGACACTAGGGCTGAATTTCTGAAGTAATTTTGAACTAGAATACAAATTTTCATAATTTTTATACGACTAATAATGGCGTTACAAGCTGTCCATTTTTTAATCGTTTAATGATAAAAAATATTAGTTAGGTGTTTTGGATCTCTCAGTAAAAATACATTATTTCTGACACTAGGGCTGAATTTCTAAAACAATTTTGAACTAGAATACAAATTTTCATTATTTTTCTACGACTAATAATGGCGTTACAGCAGTTCATTTTTTTAAATATTTAATGATCAGAAACAGGAGTTACTATTTTGGGCTACCCTGTAAACATAAGTGATTTCTGACACCAGGGCTGAATTTCTGAGGTCATTTAGAACTAGAACACAAATTTTAATTATTTTTCTACGACTAATAATAGCGTTATATTAGTTATTAATTTTTCGAAGATTTGTGAGTAGCTCAATTTTTGCAGTAATTTTTTTTCATTACAGGTATAATGGTCCTTCTGGCTTTAAGTTTCCTGACACCTTTTTTCGCTTTCATCCCTAAAACATCCCTTGCTGCAGTCATTATATGCGCAGTGATCTTCATGATCGAATATGAAGTCGTTAAACCCATGTGGCGCTCAAACCGAAAAGATTTGGTTCCTACATTTGCTACATTCATTCTTTGTCTTGGATTCGGAGTAGAAATTGGCATTCTAATTGGAGTTGGAATAAATTTAGTATTTTTGTTGTATCCCAGTGCTCGACCGAGCGTCAACGTAGAAAAAATCATGGTAAGAAAATTTTTCTTTTTGGCGTTTGTGAAAAGAATTTTTTTAGCAGGTTGGTAGTGACATTTATTTCAACTGTCAAACGTCAAACTTCAAAACTGACAAATTTCAGTATCACCTCTAAATCTGTTATGTCGACAATTTTTGTTGCTGTATCACGAATGGTTATTACGCTTGATTGAAAATTGCAGGAGTGCGTAGCACGAGTGCTATTTTCTTAAGCGTAATAATCATGAGTGATGCAGCCCCAAAAATTGTCTACATAACTTGGAACACGAATGGTATTCGGAGGACAATTCACCGAATAAAAATGTATTCTTTCTTTATGAAAATGATTTATAAATAGCTTCACTTCCATTACAACAGTTATAACAATAGGATTTTGATTAATAAAGATATATTCAATTGTTTAAAATTGTCGATTGGATCACTAGTGAAAATTGTCGAAAAATTATGTCGCTGCGAGCACTAGTGATAAATTGTCATATATAATACCATTAGTGTTCCAAGTTATGTCGACAATTTTTGTTGCTGTATCACGAATGGTTATTACGCTTGATTGAAAATTGCACGAGTGCGTAGCACGAGTGCTATTTTCTTAAGCGTAATAATCATGAGTGATGCAGCCACAAAAATTGTCTACATAACTTGGAACACGAATGGTATTCGGAGGACAATTCACCGAATAAAAATGTATTCTTTCTTTATGAAAATGATTTATAAATAGCTTCACTTCCATTACAACAGTTATAACAATAGGATTTTGATTAATAAAGATATATTCAATTGTTTAAAATTGTCGATTGGATCACTAGTGAAAATTGTCGAAAAATTATGTCGCTGCGAGCACTAGTGATAAATTGTCGAAAAAATTCGTTTCCATTGGTGGAAAATTTATAAATCCTCAAAATTGATTGGTCCATTTTTGACAGATGACACATGAGTTGAATTGTCCAAAAAATTCGTTTCAATTGGTGGAAAATTTATAAATCCTCAAAATTGATTGGTCCATTTTTGACAGATGACACATGAGTTGAATTGTCAATAAAATTAATTTATCTAGTAATAGAATATTTTCTATAATGTCTGCACTTGTCACCTAGAATAGTTCAGTAATTATATAGGTACTTTTACAGTGACAGTTAAATAAATGACAATATTAATGTCACAACAAAAACTTTATTCACATAAATTTCCCTTATGGCAATTTTCACCGCTTCCACTTAAATTTTAAGTGTCACTTAAATGAAAAATATCGAATCGAACTTAATGAAAGCAATGTTATTTTTACGTTTGACAATTTGATTAAATATTGTTCATTTAAACTTAAAATTTAAGTGAAAGCGGTGCAACTTGACATTAATCGACTTGTGTATATTGTGGCAGTTTAATTTAAATTTTAATATTAAAAAGACACGAAATATAAAAAACAGTATAAAGAACTCATTTTATAAGACTTTTTTCGCACTTGTCCTATGCGATAAAATCATGTCTTGATAAAACTTGTTCTTTCATATAGGTACTATAATGTGAGTGAAAATTGAATGATTGTTTAATTAATTGAATGTTTTTAGTCTTCCAGTGGGATTGAATATCTACATATTACTCCAGGCAACAGTTTATACTTCCCTGCTATAGATTTTATCAGATCTAGTGTTGGAAAAGCAGCTATTCAAGAAGGACTGTCCCATATACCTGTTATAGTCGATTGCAGATACGTTTTAGGTAAAAAATATACATATTTATCACGTCTGTTACCCAACTTGGGTGTGGCAGCCTCACATAATGTGAGTCATCGATACAGATATACATTGTACTGTGTGTTCGGTTACTAGTTTTTAAATAGAAAAGTTGGTGTAGGAATTCAGGTTTTGGTTTTGACGATCAAGAAAAGTGACAATTTTTCATGTTGTCAAAATATTAAAGCCCGATTTATAAACTTGACGTTGCCGTTGCTGTTGCTGGTAACGTTGCGGTTGCAGTTAGAATGTGGTGTGTGGTGACTCAAAGTTCAACTGTTGTTTTTGGCGATGGTGACAAGTAATCATAACCTATTTGGTATTTTGATTGAAACATCAAACATCAAATTTATACATTAAATAATTACCTGATTGTGTAAAACTCTGCGAATCATCCATGTCAGTTGTCAGATCACCAAATTATAAAATTGACATGCAAATTCAAAATCACGTGACCCGATCGCTCATTTTCATTGGTTGGACGTTCATGTACCCCAACGGTGAACTTTAAAAGTTAAAAGTTGGTTATCTCGAACGTCATGCGTACGGAACGCCAACTTCGAACAATAGCGTCAACGGAGTTTATAAACGAGTCATATGTTTTTCTAATATTTAACTTTGAACGTCAACGTCAACGGCGAACTGCAACGTCAACGTCAAGTTTATAAATCAGGCTTTATTCGAAGTAAATTTTGGACGTTTCGAGGTCAATGTCCCTCATCATCAGCCAATAAAATAAGTTACATGATTTAATGTTTACATTTTTCGTAAGATTATAGTTATTATAAATTTGAACAATATTATCATTTTCAACCTTGTATGGTAGGTGAAATAGTTCATGTCGAGTATGTAAATTGACACTAAAATTGACTCTAGACAGGCAGAGCACAAGTTCAAATTTCGTGTAAACCGTAACGTGGACGGTGGACTAGTTTCTAATTCATCGTGCATATACTATTTTAAAAGCACATACTACCTACTCAACTTACTGATCATGGAACAAAAATAATTTTTTAATATTTCGTAAATTTAAGGGCAGTTTTCGCAAGAAGCACTGGATTGTTGATTAACTATGAATGGAATAAAATTAAATTTATTGTGCAATGGCAAAAATAGTAGAAAACAGTGGCCCAAAACTGTTTGATGAAAAAACCTGAAAACTAAAATTGAAATTTTGAAAAAGTTCTTTCAGTTTTGTGGTATGTAAGTTGAGCACTGTATGCCGTTAAACTATATACAGGAAGTTGTGTATCATCCTGTATATATTACTATTATACTGTGTGTGCGGTTAACAGCCGTCAATTTATTCATGGTTGTTAGTGGATTCGTAAAATAAGGATATAGTTTACTTACACGGTTCATTTTGGGTACCACTGGACTGTCATTAATATTAAAATAAATTTAAGGCATTTAAGGTCAATGAAAAATGTTGTCTTGAAATATTTTAATGTGTGCGTAATTATTTTCAGGGGCTGATTTTACAGCAGCTAAGGGAATTGCAGCCTTGATCGACGATTTTAATAAAAGAAAACAACCCTTATATTTTTATAATCCAAGGGCTGATGTTGTAGCTGTTTTTAAGGGAGCTGCCTTAGACGATTTTCAACATATCACTTCAGAAGAAGAGCTGAATCTCATTTTACAAGGTACGTAAAATAAAAAAATCTGATGTGGCCAGCACATGACCTCCCGCCTTGACACTGTAATATGTGAATTTGGTTTTTGTTACGCTACTTTTTGTAATTTTTTTTATAGTTCTTCAAGCAAAGTACCGATTCCTATTGGCATTGAAATCAAATTAGCTCTTTGTAGATAATTTTTTATTTTATTATTACCTTATTACATTATATCTAGTTATAATAATAATGAATCGATGATGCTTCTTGACTGGATACGTTTAATGGAAGGATAAAACTTAATGGAATTCAGTCAGTTTTTAATTTATTATATTTCGGCTCCTATAGGTTCTAAGTTTCAAACACAGTTAACAATATATTTATACATTTCTTTAAAAATGGTGTCCCAAAAATTTCAGAAACTGTGTATACGTCTGTTCATCTATCACATAACAAATAACAATTTAACCAATATTTAATTTACATGTCAAATTGACATAATTAGAGTTAGGTTCCTAAGCTACTAGTAATAAAATTCCGCAAAAATTTTACACAACCATGGTTACTATTATTGCAATAAATTCTTCCATTGGCTGGTGTTTGTTCCGCGCGATTTTCTTCTTAAAATGGCAAAAGTGTGTGCGGTTACCAGCCGTCAAATCACTCAGTGGAGATTTTTATAGACTATATTAATATTATATTTTTTTTCAGAACACAATTCGAAGCAAAACGACATAAACCGCGAAGATGCCAAGCTGCTACAAAACGTAGAGACCCTCAACGGTCTACCGAGATCATACTCCAAGCACTCTATTCAAGAGCTGCAAGAAATAAGATGCAGCAGCAGTAACGAGAATAAGAACGATGATTAAACGAATAAAATGTGATATTTTCAAGTATTGTACCAGTCCTATTTGATAATGTTTAGGTTATTTTGTACCAATTTATTGTATTGTACATGTACGACTTTTAATAAATATATTTATAACTATTTAAAAGAATTCTACTATTGTTTTAATTTATTTTTATCTATCACGCGTTTCACCCAACTTGGGTGTGGCAGCCTCACATACTGTCAGTTAATATACAGGGTGTATCATTATTTAAGAATATAAACAGTTTTCCAAAAGTCCCGGGACGGAGCTATAAGTTTTGAACGAGACAATTTGGGGATCACTAAAGCGTTTGGGTCATTGCGAGACCGAAGAAGGTCGACAATTTGAACATTTGTTATAAAAACGTGCAAAACACATTAAAATAATTAAATTGTTGAAAGAATCAAGATATCGGATTTTGGTTTATGGGGATGTGTTTCTTTTTACCTTTAAAATAAGGTGAAACTCGACAGGGGTTGCTATTTAAAAATTCCAAGTTGCATGGAAGTTCTAAACTATCTAAGAATGTAGTTTTTATGACTCTTTAGTGATATCTAAATTTTCAATGTTTTTTTTCACTCGTTCAAAACTTATAGCTCCGTCCCGAGACTTTTGGGAAACCTGTATACACGAAGTTATGACACACCCTGTATAATATACTGTGTGTGTGCGGTTATCAGCCGTTAACTCATTATTTATGCTTATTACACAACAGGGTACCTATTCTAATTCATAGCGACAGTCGCTAGCGAAGTTCAGTTGATAACTTCGTGACGTCATTCTGTTTGTATCTATATCACGGGTTAGGGATATTTGGTCTCCAGTTGATAACGACTGATAGAGATTTTACATTTACTGTGAAATTTGGCAAGAAAAACTGCTAAACCACCATTTTACCTATCACTTATCATAAACGTATTATTTGTTTTAAAATAAGCCATTTTTACCTTCCGCTTACCTGTAAAGGAAGGTATTGGAATCATGCAAAAAATCGGGTAGTGAGTTTTTAGTGGATGAGCACGAATTAGGGTCCTTACAACTCATTTTTGATAATTTCCCGATGATGTCTGTATGTATGTGTGTGCGTGTGTGTGTGTGTGTATGTGTGTGGTCCGGGCCGATGCCGTCTATCGGATAACTCAAATACGAATTACCCAAAAATTTTGATATTTGGTATTTTACAATTGTATACGAATAGGAAGAGCTCATTAGATTTTGGTACAAATATCTTCACCGGAAGTGATATTTTTTGAAGATTGAAAAAATTAAGTGTCAAAAATTTCTATAAATTTGGATAAATATAGTATTTATTTGTAATAAGAATAAGAGGAAAAGTTATTTGCAATTTACGTTATAAAAAAATTGTCTTTATCTGGTAGCATTAAAGAACTGCAGTAAAATTTAAAAAATAAATTTATCAAATAAAACGTTGAAATCTTGTAATCCGTGATCGGTTGATTTTTGTTTCTGCATAAAAAATATTGACAGATGAGACGGGTGACAAGTTGGCATACTAGCGCTATATAAGTCATAAGTAAGCTATTAAATGTAGTAACTGAACGGAGGATTGCTTCAACACAGAAGATTTTTCGTGTGAATGAATCTTTTGATTCAGGTGATACTAATTTCTGTGTTTGAATATTTTAGATTTTTATTTGTATATTTTAAATGGGCACCGGATTGTACGTATACATTTCTGTAAAGTCTAGATATGGCGGAAGGTTGTGTGATGGCCACGTCAGATTTTTTTATTTGCAAAGTAAATTATTTTTTCAAGAAAAATGTCAATTTCATATTTCTACAATTTGTAAGTTAAATTATTTAATAAACTAATCAAAAATATTAAATACATATAATGAACCCATAATTTATTGGTATTTTATATTTATAAAATAAATATTTTAACGTCAACGAACAAAAATCAACGCAACGCGCAAGTCTACCGTAGCGAGGGTTGATAAGTCGTAGCGACAGTCGCTTGGCTACTACGTCACACATGGTGGGGGGTTATCAAGACAACCCAACTTATCAACGGTGATAAGTGAAATACCGTGAGATTTATTTAACGTGAAACATAGGATCTTTCATATCCATGGTTACAAATTTGACAGCAATGTAGTAGAGCGTTTCATTTAAAATAGAACATAGCAAATGAAATACCGGGAGTTTTTTTTATTAGTAAACATAGGGCAGGTCATTACCATAGTTACAGTGTTACAGAATGACAGCAATGTATTGGAGCGTCTTTTTTATCAGTAAACATAGGGATAATTACATACTAAAATAAATATAAATTAAATAAATGATAAATTATTTATTCATATTTTCTACACTTAAGAACTAGGTAGATACCTACATTAAACTAATGAGAATTTTTTTAAACGAATTAAATGCTCAAAATTGGAACCATTATCTTCTAAACAATATCCTAAACGATTATAAAAATAATTTATAGCATTTGCTGGGGAGTAATATTTTGGAAGCAGCACTAATTCGATTTTTTAATTGTTCAACATTCATTCTGTCACCATTGTACACATTATTTTTTAAGTGTCTACCTAGTTCTTAAATTCTCATTAGTTTAATGTATCTCCCTAGTTCTTAAGTGTGGAAAACATAAATAAATAATTTATCATTTCTTTAACTTATACCTAGTTCTTAAATTCTCATTAGTTTAATGTATCTCCCTAGTTCTTAAGTGTGGAAAACATAAATAAATAATTTATCATTTCTTTAACTTATATTTCATATTTATTTTCGTATGTTAATTATTATCCCTATGTTTAATGATAAAAAAAACGCTCTAATGCATTGCTGTCATTCTGTAACACTGTAACTATGGTAATGACATGCCCTATGTTTACTTATAAAAAAAACTCTCTGTATGTATGTATTTCTAATCATTTTAGATATGAAAAAAGTTGCAAGAAATATAAACATTTAATAGATATTTTTCCAGAATACAATTTATAACAAATTCTCAAATACACTTGTCTGAGGCTAACATCTGAATTATACCAATGTATCATTTGCACCTTTTCTTCAATTGTATACCTTATTTTCAACAACACAACACTAATTCACACGTAATATTTACTTGATAATGACAGCCTATGTTCTATTTTAAATGAATCGCTCTAATACATTGCTGTCAAATTCGTAACCATGGATATGAAAGATAATATGTTTCACGTTAAATAAAACTCACGGTAGAATAGGACCCCAGGAAAAATTTTTGTACAGTCAAATAAAATGTGTAGTTATCCATTTCGCGTTTTACCCATTTTGGAAAAATATATTATAAGTCGTTGATATAGATATACTATACCGTGTGTGCGGTTACCAGCCGTCCTCTCATTACGGTTGTTAGTGACGATTACATTTTGTACAGTTAAATTAAATTAATTATTAATATATCAATTTTTTCAATCTTTTTGTGGAAATTAAATATTAACATTTTGTGAGTCATCAGTTATTATGTATTAATACATATTCGAACGTTTGTACGGTTATCAGCCGTCTATTCAGTCATGTTTGTACACAACTGGGTAGTTGTGTACCTGACTGCATTCGAACCTGAGTTTTTAGAACCATAATCGGTCACATAACGCGCTTGGCTATTTGTCGCAAGTAATTTAGTAAATAGAACTTACCAGCCATGTTGTTGTTTGCTGGACAAACATCTAAACAGCAAAGGACAGTCATTTAATGTCTGAAATAAATATAAAACAAAGTACAATGAGGTTATTTCAACAAAATTAATATTGTTTTGTTACCTAAAGCAAAAGTATTCACCAATACAAATAGGGCACTATTTAACACACACTTTACACCACTATTTCCAGTCTAAAAGCACTATTTAGTCCACAAAATACACGCACGACTATCTTTTAAAAGACAATTGTATACTAAATCAATGCACTTTTAAAGACTATTACCTGTGACGCTCGGCTTCTAACTTTTGGTTCGGACTTGTTTGTTATGTACGAACTACGTACAACAAGTGTTGCTGGCTTCAAATATTGATTTGGAGGTTGATGTAATAATATTAAACCATTTTGTGAATCCGAGTTACATGAATAATTATTGTTACAAATAATTATTTAATGTTTAGACATTACACAATAGGGTACTTAACATTTTTTTATATTGCAGAAATTTTAATTTTTGTACAATATTTGACTTATAAGAAGATAATTAATGTTTAAAAAATCAACAATTATGTTACCAATGTTTATAAAAATTGATTTAAAATTTACATGCTTCAAAGCAACCCATCTAATGTGACGTCACGTGTGCTAGCCATAAGCCGCAGGTGCGTTGATGTTTTATTTGGGAGAGATGTTAGGGGGTTATTTTGTAATGTCAAAGTGACAGCGATTTTAAAGTTTATTTTATTTCTTACTTGAAACTACTCTTTGCACAAACAATATGTTGTAAAATTAATACTTATATCGCTTATATCTCAAAATACAGACAAAACACGCAGAGGTTCTATTTTGATATCTACAAAATTTCAAAATTGTCACTGTCAACACAATCACAACAAAAACAAACTTCCCCTTTGTCCGACAGACATACGTAGCAAAAAAAGTATAGCTGTCTTCGTCTAACACTACGACGGCACGTAGAAACTTAACCCAAACATGCGAAGCACACGTGACGTCACAAACAAATACCTGAATTTTCAATAATTTTTTTCTCCTGTAATAATAAAATTTATTCAAAATAAAAAAATACGTCAAACTTAGATTGAAAAATAGTTTAACATATAAAAAAATCAGCATAGGTGTTAAGTACCCTATTATTTGTTTAAAGTTTTGTTGTCCATAATAGTATTTTATTTAACGAGCACATAATGTAGTCTATAATTCAACAGGATGGAAGTTTATGCACGAGCGAAAGCTGAATTATTGTTAAAAAATCTGACGTGGACACCACATGACTTCCTTGTACGCCTTGTTTGTTCATACTTTTCTTAATAACTAAAATGTAGAATAATATAAACTTTTAACTTATTATACTAGTATACTCACAAATATATTTTAGTCATTTTATTTAAACTGCAGAAGAAGATATAAACGATGTTTTACTATTGTCACTGCTACTGTCACTGTCATGTCATAATCATTTAAATTTTACGTAGTAACAAATGTTAATCGATCATGGACTACAAGATACCGAAATACTAAATTATAAGTATATACTTTAATTATTCTTAAATGATAGAAGATACAGAAAATTTTATAAAATACCGATTGTAGATAATAATCACATAATCTTTCATTTAAAATTAAAAAAATTGCCTAAAATTAATTATTTATCAAAATATTTAAAAAAAGTACTACTTCCGGTTTGTAGATTGAAACCAAAAATAGGAGGTGCACAACTAGATGCTATAACAGTCCTAAATACAAAATTTCAACTTTCTACGTCTAACCGAATTTGAGTTATGCGACACACATACGTACATACATACATACATACATACGTACATACGTACAGACGTCACGACGAAACTAGTCATAATGGATTCAGAAAAGGTCAAAACGGATATTTCCATCAAAATCTGAAACCGAAATTTTTCGCGATTACAATACTTCCTTATTACTCCGTACAAGGAAGTAAAAAAATTGTTTTTAATGTTTAGACATTAAATTATATATTTTTTTTGAAGTTTTGTTTAATAGTATATTAATTAACGAGCACATAATGTGGGCTATAATTCAAGAGGAATAAAGTTTATGCACGAGCTGAAGGCGAGTGCATAATCATCCATTATGTGCGAGTCAAATACGACGTTTTATCTACGACTTTTTAAATCAAAGATTTGATTACTGTATTCATTAAATTTTGATTGGATAACCAGTGACAGTAGTGTTGAATAATGGACTTATAATACAATTGTGTCTTATTTTACTGCAGCTTTATTCAATGAATAATTATTTTCAAGGGCGTAGCAATCTAGCACTAATATAAACAATATTATATTTAAAAACTGGATTTTAACAAAACTATTATTTATTTATTAAGAAAATAATACATACAAGGTACAATATTTAATAATAATAATAATAAAAATAATAATATTAAACTCGCGAGATCGTAGACTATACAAAGTAATCCACAGTACCACACAGAACCTTAGATCATGCGTACACATATTTATAGATAAATTTTTTGAAGAATTTTTTTGTACGCCATTTCATATACATTGTAATGCCATTCTCGAACTGAGAATGGTACAAGTATTAATAATAAATATTCCCGAAGTAAACCAACCCTTGTTGTAACGGCAGAACTCGTTTATAACGACATAATTATCAATCCGTGAAAAAACTTTTTTGAAATTTTTGAAAAATTATTTTTATCCGTGGGTGACTACCCAATACTCGAAAATTCAGAGCCAAAAAAATGCATAATAGAAAATTCAAATCTGGAAGCCGATGAAGCTGAATGAATATTCAAATCTAGAAAAAGTGTTAAAATTTTCCAGCGATTATGAAATAATTTTTGTTTAACAACAAACTCCTTTTGGGCTTTTACTGACCCTAGCATATTGGGCTGAGGCGCTGAGACTACCACGAGGTGGGTGACTAAAAGGGGTGCAATATACTCATTGTATTGGACCGATTTTCAAAACGTGGCGCATTTTTCTAGATTTGATTATACTTTTACTGGATTCTTGATTTTTTTGTGCCCTGTTCACACGAGGATTCTACCAGGATTCTGAATCCTGGGACAGAAGAAGTTTTTTCTTTCTAGTGAGAATTACCTGTTAAATTGCGGTGCCGCTAAATTGAATCTTCAATGAGTCTTGGAAAAGAAGAATTTATAATTATTGATTGCTCCAAAATCATGAATTTTTTTCAAGATTCAGAATCTTGAAACTTTTTTTCAGGATTCAGAATCTTGGGGGAATCCTCGTGCGAACAGGGATTTAAGCATGAAGTTTCACTTGTTTTATAATTTTTTTTCATTAAATTTTCTTTCTAGTTTTGAATTCTTGATGTTTTTGTGTATGAGTTTACTTAAACATGAAAATTCCCTCGTTTTATGATTTTTTTATTGAAGATGTTATAAAAGAGTGCTGCCATCTTTGTATAGAATTTTGAAACTCATAAATATTAGGGTATTTAAGTCTTAAATACATAATATTGCACATAAAATACTACAAACATAACATTTAATACAATCCTGACGGTATATCCGCTAATTTGGCGATATTTTTTCTGTTTCGATAACTGCTAGCCGAAATAACCGAGGCCTTTTTGCTCACCTGAGCCGAGTCTCGCAACAAATGGTGCCCTGAGTACAACCCTGCGTTGACATGCCCCCGTTTTATGAGAAAATTGTTGGAATTTTCCTGAATACGCGGGAAATAAAACTGCGAATCAGGGGAGTCGAATTTATTGGGCAGGAAAATTCGGTGCTTGTCCTGAACGGGAGGTTTAGGTTTTTTTTGCGAGTACAGGTTGGCAGTACTGCGACTGGTCTCTGTCACGTGACCCGAATCGCTTTTTTCCACCAATCGGTTGTCGTCTTTTTCCTGCGTCACAATTATATCAACCATTGCGTCTAAGCCATCGTCTATACGGTCTAGACTTTTAGATTTCTTCGTCGCTGTTTTGTGTATTGTGTGCGCTACCTTTTTTGCAGTTTCTGTTTCTATTAGAGGGACAATTTGCTTGAAGGATTCGCTGCGTTTTATGGCTTTCACCATTTCGTATTTCTTTTGCCGGCGGCGTTCTTGTAAAATTGCTTTGTCTCGGGCGTCCATTATGGTGTTTAAAAGCTCTCGGGTGTTGTTCATTGGGTGTGTCTTTTCTGGTAAGCATTTTGACGCGCTTAATAAAGAATCAGAGCTTTCATCGCTCATGAACTGTGTCTCGTTTTCGAAGTACATTTCTTTCTGGTGATATTCATATTCTTCGGTTGGTATGTACAGATGCACTAGACTCCTAGTCCGTCTTGGAGGCTGGGGGTGAAGATTACTTGGCACTATTTCAGCTTCTGATTCTAGTAATATTTCATCTTCGATTAAGACGTTTTGGTCCACCCGCATTTGTATTTTGCTCGCTATTTGTGCCTCTTCGATTTGACGTCTCTCTTCGGCTCTTTTCTTTTCCTCGGCGTATTGTTCTGTCTCTGCGTCGTTGATTATGTTACGTAGTTCTTCTATGACTTCTTCTATTGTCGTTTCTTCTTCGTCTTCGGAGTCTGTGGGTTTTGGTTTGGTTGGGACAGGGCGCAATGTTTCGTTTTGCACGTTGTATAACTCGTACACTAAAGGCTCTTGTTGAATGTCGTCTGGAGTTAATGAACGTTCTGATGATGATATGCCTTCGTCTTCTGCTGGAGATGTGTTTCCTGTAATGATTAACAACAATTAGTTGACGGCTGGTTACCGCACACACAGGATGTAATTGCACATCCTGAATCGTCTTACTTACAACCACGAGTGATTCGACACAAGATATACAGGGTATAATAAATAAATATCACGTATGAACTTAAAAATTAAGAATTTGTTTATAAATAAAACTGATAACATGTCCTGCTTTCAAACAAATTGTATGTACGCTGTTGCTTTGATTTTAAATCAAAATTATAGAAACTGACATCGTTCAATTATTGTCAAAATTTTTAAAATTTCAAATCTGACGTTAAAGAAATTTTTTTATTAATCTTGCACAGTCGTGGATAAAATCTACGACCTCGTCGTGCAATTCTTCATATTCGACTACTGTAATAATGCTCTTATCCCACTTGTTACATAAATAACCATTATACAGACACCAAGTGAGATACATGAATGTTTATTCAAAAGAAGAAAGTTTAGATAATTTCGAGTGAATAAACTTTTGTATCTCACGTGGTTTACACAATATTAGTGACAAGTTGCCATTGTTTTCATGCATTTTTGACGAAATGACAGTTTAAAACGTCAGAGGGATTTAAAAATGTTTTGAGTGATTTCAAAAAAATAAACAGTTGTCTAAAGTTGTTGTTTTGGAGTCAAAATTGAATACAAGTTATGTATGAATGTAAATTAATGTTTTCTTACCGATTTTGATAGACGAATCTCTGCTAAAGTTATTTTTCTTCTTGCTAGACTTTAAAGACGTTACTTCATCTTGCAGTTCACAGCATCGCTCTTTTAAACATTGTTCTAAAGACACTAGTACACCCTTTTCTTCTTGCAGAATCTAAAACGAAAATAACACAAAACAATATAGTAAAGAAATTTCAGAAATAATACATGTCTGACTTCATTAGGAAATTGACAATATAATAAACAAAACAATAAACTATTAAAATACATACCTTGACTCGTCGTTCCAATAGAGTAAGTTTTTCTTTCAAGTTCCCGTTTTCCTTTTCGACATCGGTGACTTTTTTGGAAAATGAATCTATATCTATGTGGCCCTTTTCCCAACGGTCTATTTCGGTAAACATCATGTCAGATGATGACGAATTTATATTTACAATCTGTAACAAGAAAATCAATAAATCGTATTATCCACTAACAACCATGACATAATTGACGGTTGGTAACCGCACACACGGTATTGTCTGTACCGATGACGCACACAAAATGTGAGGCTGCCACACCCAATTCGGGTAAACCCGTGATAGGAATTTAAAATTGGTAAACAATATTCCGAATTTCTAGAATACTCTTGATTTTACTTTTTTTCTATTCCACTCTTTTCCCACTACTACGACTGCCTAAAACCAGCCCGAATTGATAGGATATCAATGCAATGTCATTTTGAAGTTGAAAAATACTGTAAAAGTGTTTTCGTTGCGAGTAAACTGTCAGTTTATTATTGACTTCAGGATAATGTTTTTTTACACATTTAATAGAGAAAGAATGGATCAACAGATAAATTAATTTAGCTATATCAGGAGATACAAGGTGTTTCATAACTTCGAGTACATACGTTAAAGGTATATGTTGTTTGATATGCTGATTACGAATCAATTTTTTTTAAATTAGAAAAATTAAGGGTAGTTTACCTGCAGCATTTCTTGTAGTACTGCACTGGATTCGTTTTCCTATTAAGAGAACATAATTCCACTCGAAAAATAGACTATATTCTGGAACAAATCCTGACTGCATGGTACAACATATAGTATTAATTTTTTTACTATTATGTGCATAAGAGATGAAAATAGTCCGCTAACTCCAAATTATTCATTTTTCAATACTGGCAAAATGTTTAATTACATTAAAAAATACACCCATTTTTGACAATAAATTAATTGTATAAAAAACCTAAATATTGATATATTACTGAGATAGCGGACTGTACACAACCTTTATTTAGAAGTATACAAAATTTCAAGCTTCTAAGTTTGTTTTTGCGGCTGTATTTTGTTCCAGAAAATGATCACTTTTTGAACAAATCTTGCCTATTTTACGGCGTAACTCATGATAGTGTCACAAAAGGGCGGGGTTTCAACTTGTGTTTATCTCTGACGTAAATTTCTGACCGTTTTGGCAAGAGGGGGAGGGGTAAACTGAATTCGTCAAAATGAAAATTCGAAATTCATGTCAGGAATAATATCCTCTTAAACACAAACAATAGATATCTTAAATTACGTAATAGGTACTAGTAAAATTAAATTATTATTAATGAAACAATAATTACTTTATCCAGTGGCAGTGCCAACGAAAAATTTTTGACTGGGAAACATGGAAATTAATTTTGCTATTTAAAAAAAAAATTCTTTTTGATTCGTAATCAGCATATCAAACAACATAATCCTTAACGTATGTACCTGAAGTTATGAAACATCCTGTATAATCGTGTAAAGTTATGAATTTTTATAATCATGTACAATTTTTTAATTCAAATTTTAAAAAAGCAGAACTGTTAATAGATCCTTTAAGTATACAATCCTTGTTGAAACACAATTATACTGGCCACAAAACAATCGCTACGTTAGTACGTTTTGTGCTGGATTTTAGGAGGTAGACGGGCCTCTTAATCGAACAAACTGCTTTGCTAGGCTACTTTAAAATAGTGTATAAAGAAGTCGTCCAGCTCGGTTTTTCTTTGACTCAGTTGCGTTCAGTCGAGTAATAAGTTGTCGAACTTCGACTCAGCTCTGTGTGAACACAGCCCCACCTTCCTCTCTCTTCCGGCCAACTCTAGCTGCACAATAACTCTTTCTTACCTTCTTGACGGTTTCAATGTCAAATCCAGCCTGTTCCAGCTCAGCCTGGATGTACAGTCTCCTCTGTAGCGTCCCTGAAGTCTCCAGGAACGTGTTCAGGAACTTCAGTCCTGCTGTGAGCAGCTCGCACTGTCCTGCTGAGGACAGCATGCCCACCAGGAACCGGAAACGAACCGGCTCGCCGAACCGGAGACGCAGAGTTGACAAGGCTTCGGATACCGGCGAGTGGCCGTTTGAAGGCGGTTCGCAAGCTTTTGTTAGAAGCTGGAAATTTATTATTTTTATTTGTATGGTACTGAAAAGAGGTACCTAATATTAAATCGTGCTTGATTTCTCTCTTGCCAGAAATGAATTTTTGTGTTAATTCGAGCCTTGCCTGCAAGAAAATGTTGCATCCGGGGTATTTCAAACAGGGCGCTATTTTAAACAAGTGTCTTAACATGTACTAAGTGACTTATTTTACTACTTCTGGTACTTGATGTATATAATAAGAGGCATTCAAAGAAATTATTAAGCACCACGCCAGAAAAATTACCTTAAGACGCTACACTTGTGTCAAAAATATAGTGAAAAAGGGAGCTTGCTATATTACAAACTGAGCTCTTGTTAGTACACCTACAATGTTCATATTTTATATATAGATAGTTAAAAGATGACTCTAGAGTGCTAAGAAATTATATTTTTAAAATCCTTTATGGTATTTTAGTAATAAATTAGTAAAAATAGTCAATTTGGCCGATTTTTTACAAGTTTTTTTCCTCAGATGTGTAATTTTTTTGACAAAAAATATTTTCTTAGCACTCTCACGAACAATGCAAGGAATCGACTATTTAAAACGAAATTAATAAATATGCAATAATAAGGCCGTAGTTTGTAATATTAAAATGCATAATTTAATTCTTATTTTCTCTAATTGTTGTCGCAACAATGTATTGTATGAATTTTTCGATCAAATAATGCTTCGTAATTACTTATGGTAAATTTCAGATTTTTATTTTGAGCAATATAGCCAGAATCGTGAATTTTGTAGAGCCTTATCAAGGCTCTACACTTGTTGAAAGCAATATTGCTGCAATAGAATCAGAATTTACGATTGCTCAAAATAAAACTCTGAAATTAAAGTAATTACGAAGCATTATTTGATCGAAAAATACAATACATGGTTGCGACAAGAATTAGAGAAAATAAGAATTAATTTATGCATTTTAATATACAAATTATGGCCTTATTATTGCATATTTATTAATTTTGTTTTAAATAGTCGATTCCTTGCATTGTTCTTGAGAGTGCTACGAAAATATTTTTTGTCAAGAAAATTACACATCTGACGAATGAAATAGTAAAAAATCTGCTGTGGCCAGCACACGACCTCTCGACTAACTCTGCTTATTCTACTAATCTAATAAATAGTTTTACTTAAGGCTCATTCCCACTGCTTATCATAGTCATAGTTTTTGTTGTCTATATATAATATATAAAAATATATAGGCTGTTTCATTTAAAAAAGTCGAACAATTGTTGCCAAGTCGTTATGCAACACCCTGTATATGTGAAAATAATTTTAAGTTATGCTCCTTGAGTAGACGAAAAATTATGTTAATAAATTTATGCTGTATTTTTAACGACAAGGGAGATATCGACGACGGGCATTTCGATGATTCACCCTGTATAAAATATGAACAGTTTAGGTGTACTAACAAGAGCTCAGTTTGTAATATAGCAAGCTCCCTTTTTCACTATATTTTTGGCACAAGTGTAGCGCCTTAAAGCCCTGTTCGCACGGCGATCTTTGGAGAGTCAAACTCCCGGCAAAGAAGAAGTTTTTTCTTTCTAGTGAGAATTATTTGTTAAATTATCAATGAGTCTTGGAAAAGAAGAATTTATAATTTATTGATTGCTTCAAAACCACGTAATTATCACTATCTTTGCCGGGAGTTTGACTCTCTGTAGAATCTCCAAAGATCGCCGTGTGAACAGGGCTTTACACATAAATAACAATTAGTATTTCCTCTCACCTCCAACGCCAGGATCCTGCTCTTGTTAACATTGCTCATGATACACACACTGAGTGTGAACAGTCCTGCTGAGGAGGTCGCCATCCTCCTGCTGGCGTCCTGGTACCGGGAGCAGCAGCACTGCAGGCACTGCAGGCAGGCGAGCTCGTCCAGCAGGGCGCGCCGCTGCACAGCAGGAGGGACGCGTGTCACTGCTGGTCCTGCTGCGGCCGCTGGACCTGGTGACGTCACCGCGGTCAGGGTCGACGCCTGCGAGAGCTGGATCGCACGCAGCAGGTCCAGCAGGAGCGTGAGGCCGTCCAGGGGGTCGGAGGTGAACTCCTGCACGAAGCTGCAACAAATAAGAGAAATTAGGACCCCAAAAATATTGTATTTATTCCTAAAATACTCTCGATATTACTTTTTTTTTCAAATTTACTCTTTTCTCCACTACTACGGCTGCCTGAAACCAGTCCGTACTTTGTCGCATCCTAGCTATGCAATGTCATTTTGAAGTTGAAAAATATTGTACACATGGCTCCAGTATTCCCATAATAATTTCTGTATTTTTTAAAGAAATTAAGTAAAACAAACATTATTCGAAAAAGGAAGGTTAGCTGCAGGCTTCTTGATTTTTAAATTTTCTTTTCATTTATAATGACCGAAAAAAATTATACCAAATCGTATCAAATAATGACAAAAAACGTCATTTTTAAATATTTTTTAGTTTAAATTCCTAGGCCAAAGACAAAAAATAAAAAAACTAGAGGTATTAAGCATCATATATTTCAATTAGAACTAAAGTAAACGTGGAAGGCGTACACCTCTGTAACGCTGTCAAATTTTAGGGTAGACACCTTAAGTCAATTACATTTATATTATATGTTTATGAACTATATTCAAAGGCGCATTAAACTACATAAATAAAGCATTTTTATTACTTGTTGTTAAGCCGGAAGTGACATCAACTTCCTTATTTTAAATGGAACAGCCCGTATATTTTTTAAGACTTTGATTCTGCATAAAATTCTGAATACAACCATGTATAATACTGCCGTCCTTAGGAAAAAGGTCCTATCTGCAAAAATTTTGTTTTAGCTATTATTTTATATAACATTTTTTGTGGAAACAACTATGCGGATTTTGACTACTAAAATTGCTTTATATAAATATAATACTATTAATAATAAATTCTACCTTTTCTTAGGGCAGCTGGACATTCTATTTTGGTATATATTTGTAATAATTTATGCAGATTACAAAATCTTAAAATTTGCAGATAGGACCTTCTTCCTAAGGAGGGCAGAATAATGCTACTTTTTCGTTGTAAATTTCTAAGTAAAATAATAGTGTCTTCATTTTGTTTCTACTCTAAACGTAGGAATAAATATTTTGAGCAAAATATTAATGTAATTTATTTCTCCAATATTAGGTCATCAATTTTTGTATGATACCGTAACAAACAAAAATAAAACAATAATTTAAAAACACATTCTTGTACTGGCTACAAAACACTCGCTACGTTAGTACGTTTTGTGCTGGATTTTAGGAGGTAGACGGACCTCTTCGAAAATTGTTGTTTTAAAAATAATATTACAAATATTTTCTGGAGTTTTTATGTTTCATTTTAAAGCATATAAATTTTACTAGTACAATATAATAATTATCTCTTAAACGCAGAGTTTAATAAAACAATAACTGGCTAATATAATAATAGTTCGCTTAGTACGCTGTAAATTATTAGCAAGCTGCTTTAATCTATCTCTTATGCTTTGCATAATTGCAAAAAATGATTGCACATTGCAACTGCAGTTCTCAGAATTGTTGTGTTTGCATTTGCATGCATAATAGAAAAATAGAACACACACCATATTTCCTTTGTGCAGAATAATATTGTTGTAATAAAGTGGAACATTTGAAATGAATTGACAGATTTACTTAGCAGTATCTCACACACCATAGGAAGCGATTATAGTTTATAAAATTTGAAATATGAAATATATTTTGAATCATTAATCAAATACAAATTACAATCTATATTCATGCATATTACCTATTTAAAATAGTAATCGGAAATACTAATATTTATTTAGTAAGATATAATTAGTATAAACAAGTACTAAGCAATAATTATTTACTAAATGTTGTAGAAAGTTTATAATCATTAAATATTTTGTCACTTCCTTCAATTCTGCAACAAAATAACTATTTATTCATACAAATTATAAATATGTTTCGTTTTTATGAAGGTTTGTATACAGGCTGTAACCCAACCTGTGTAACAAAATTTAGGGTGTATAGTATTCGCACTGATCATGAATCAAAAAGAATTTTGTTGAAATTCGCAAATTAAAAAATCTGACGTGGCCATCACACAATCTTCCGCCATATCTAGACTTTATGCCCTGTTCACACGTTGCTACTTTGAAGACGCATACGTGCTACTGTAGCATGAAAAGAAATTCAAATCGAAACAATTACCGCAAAAAATCGCTATCTACACACACAACGATCAACGATGTGAAATTATCAACGAGTAGTTCTTGATACTTTGATGCTACAAATTAGCAGCGCTGCTATTTGACAAGCGACTCAGATTTTTTCATGCTACAGTAGCACGAATGTGTCTTCAAAGTAGCAACGTGTGAACAGGGCATTAAACATAAATGTATACGTACAATCCGGTGCCCATTTAAAATATACAAATAAAAATCTAAAATATTCAAACACAGAAATTAGTATCACCTGAATCAAAAGATTCATTCACACGACACACGAAAACTCTTCTGTGTTGAAGCCATCCTCCGTTCAATTACTTATATAGCGCTTGTCACCCGTCTCACCTGTCAATATTTTTTATGCAGAAACAAAAATCAACCGAACATGGATTACAAGATTTCAACGTTTTATTTGATAAATTTATTTTTTAAATTTTACTGCAGTTCTTTAATGCTACCAGATAAAGACAATTTTTTTATAACGTAAATTGCAAATAACTTTTCCTCTTATTCTTATTACAAATAAATACTATATTTATCCAAATTTATAGAAATTTTTGACACTTAATCTTTTTAATCTTTAAAAAATATCACTTCCGGTGAAGATATTTGTACCAAAATCTAATGAGCTCTTCCTATTCGTATACAATTGTAAAATACCAAATTCGTATTTGAGTTATGCGACATCCGGCATCGGCCCGGACCACACACATACACACACACACACACACACGCACACACACACACACACACACACACACATACACACACACACACACATACACACACACACACACACACACACACACACACACACACACACACACACACACACACACACACACACACACACACACACACACACACACACACACACACACACACACACACACACACACACACACACACACACACACACACACACACACACACACACACACACACACACACACACACACACACACACACACACACATACATACATACATACATACATACATACATACATACATACATACATACATACATACATACATACAGACATCATCGGGAAACTATCAAAAATTAGTTGTAAGGACCCTAATTCGTGCTCATCCACTAAAAACTCACTACCCGATTTTTTGCATGATTCCAATACCTTCCTTTACAGGTAAGCGGAAGGTAAAAATGAGACATTCTGTAAGTACCTACAAATTTCTTTCCTGCTTGTAAAATTATTATTACATTAATGTAATTATGCTAATAAATACTGCATAACTATTGTTTAACTTTTTATATTTAAATGTGACAACCAGTGGTACCCAAAACGATACTGCTAATTTTACGAACTTCAACAAAATTCTTTTTGATTCATGATCAGTGCGTCCAATACTATACACCCTTAAATTTTGTTCCACAGGTTGAGTTGCTAAAAATGTCACTAATTGGAGAACTAATTAATTGCATTTTTAACTATCATTCGATTTACTGTTTATTCATCAAAAGTCTTTATAAATTGTGATGAATCTAGACCAAAAATAAAAAACTTTATAACTAAATATAACGGTTCGATTTCCTCTGGCGTTTTGGTTTACTATTAAAAATAACAGGTTCACATCCGAAATTTGAGTCATTCATTAAAACTTCAAAATTAAGTCACAAACTTCACATAAAAAAGTTCCCATGGTTTAAGTTTGGAGAAGTTATTTACATTACAGGTCGTTCATCTTGCTTTGAAAGATCAGTTCAGTTCAATTCAATCAGTAAATCAATTCACTTAGTTAATTTGGCAATTTGATAAATAAGAGTTAATATTTGCACATTAATATTTCAGATATATGGTTCTGTTCAAATCTGTAAGTTTTACAAATTTGTAAATCTTTAAATATTGAACAAAATCACATCAATATTTGTTGACAAATACAGAGAGTTTTTTTTATCAGTAAACATAGGGCATGTCATTACCATAGTTACAGTGTTACAGAATGACAGCAATGCATTAGAGCGTTTTTTTTATCAGTAAACATAGGGATAAAATAATTAACATATTAAAATAAATATGAAATATAAATTAAAGAAATGATAAATTATTTATTTATGTTTTCTACACTTAAGAACTAGGTAGACACTTAAAAAATAATGTGTACAATGGTGACAGAATGAATGTTGAACAATTAAAAAATCGAATTCGTGTTGCTTCCCAAAATATTACTCCCCAGCAAATAACTAATGCTATAAATTCTTTTTATAATCGTTTAGGATATTGTTTAGAAGTTAATGGTTCCAATTTTGAGCATTTAATTAGTTTAAAAAATCCTCATTAGTTTAATGTATCTACCTTGTTCTTAAGTGTAGAAAACATAAATAAATAATTTATCATTTCTTTAATTTATATTCCATACTTATTTTAATATGTGAATTTTATCCCTATGTTTACTGATAAAAAAACGCTCTAATACATTGCTGTCATTCTGTAACACTGTAACTATGGTAATGACATGCCCTATGTTTACTAATAAAAAAAACTCCCATAAAAATATTCATATGCTTATAAATTTCATTGCGATTTTGTTTAATATTTACAGTTTTATAGATCTGTATAGCTACTACAGATTTGAACAGAATCCTACCATAAGTCACATAAATAAATACAAAATTTAAAATTAAAGTAAAATTGAATTTAACGTACTGAATTTTTTACTTCCCGCCTCATAGTCTATAAGGGAGGTATTGTGATGGGTCAAAATTTTCGAGTGTGAGTTTTTAGTGGATAAGCACGTTTTATGATCCATAGGTACGAATAAAGTGTGCGTGTGTGTGCGTTTTGGTGTAGTCAGTAATCAACTTAGCAAGCAAAGCAATGTCAAACACACAACACAACCTAACCCAACAATTATATTTTGTCCACTTGCCCAGTTCGGAGCGAGTACAAGAGAGCGCGCTCCAAGTTTTTAGTCTCGCAGTTTCTGAACGTATTTGGTTAAGTGTCTAGAGCTTATATTTGTCTTTTCACTTTTCTGAACGTGGAAAGAGTAACTAGAGCGCACTTTTGTTAGTCGGAGCGTCATTTCTGAACGTACCCTTTCCTCTACTCCGTTTCGTGAATCAAGGTGTAATTACTCTTATGTCATTTGAGTAACCTCTCACAGAAAACGAGAACAAAATTCACTTTTAAATACAGCGAAGCAAATGACCAAAATAATTATTTAAGTTAAACGTAGTAGGAAAGTGAAATTATTGCATTTTTATCTCATAAGCGACAAATAATTGGTGTCCTTGACTTTAGAACATAATATTTAATATTAAGTACTATTTAGTAAAAGTGGATTACTTCAATATGAGCTAAATCACTAAGCAAAACATAACAGAAGAATAAACCCCCAAAAAAATTGTATTTTAAAGTCAATTACCTATATTTATGTTATACGTTTAAAAACTATATTCAAAGGCGCATTAAACTACATAAATAATGAATTTTTATTTTCCTGTTTAATCGGAAGTGACATAAAATTCCTTATTTTGAATGGAATACCCCGTATATTTTTTAAGATTTTTATTCTACATAAAATTCTGAATACAACCATGTATAATAAGCTACTTTTTCGTTGTAGATTTCTAAGTAAAATAATAATTTAAATATTACAGAAAAGGCTAATTCCCACTGCTTATCATAGTCACAGTTTTTACCTCTCGCCACTCATATCTGTGAGAGAGGTATTATAAATTGTAATCATGCTAAAATTTCGATAGTGAGTTTTCAATGGATAAGCACGTTTTGAGGTCCCTAGAACACGATTTTGATAATTTCGCGATGATGTCTGTGTGTGTGTGTCTGTGTGTCAGTGTGTGTGTCAGGATGGATGTTGGAGGTACGATAACTCAAATACCACTGAATAAAAAATTTGAAATTTGGTATACAATATTCTGACACCCTAGATTAGATCTGATTAGATTTTGGTGTTGATCGTGCAACCGGAAGTGGTAGTTTCTTGAAGATCTGAAGAGTTTTTCTGGAATATTTTCAAAATTTATGAATTAATAGGAATTTTTTTAATAACATTGTATACTAAATGTTACTATCTACAATATGTATTCAAAACGTTGTTTCTATCTAGCACCATTTTCCAATTACAAGAAGTTAAAAATTCTACAAATTTGTTACAATTTTGATTTATCTGCCTACCTATGGAAACAAAAAATAAAATATTTGAGTGTTAATGTCACATGAATTTTTGACTTTTTGGCAAATTGAAATGGAAAATATGAAATGTCATTTAGTATTTATAAGGTCATAATAAACTTTAATAATATTATAAAAACTACAATTCCCGAATTCATTCCCTTCTAGTACAATGGTATATTTGTGAGTAAGTACTACATAATATATACTTATATTAGAAAAATAAAAATAGTAGAGTATGGCGAGAGGTTATGTGTTGGCCACATCAGATTTTTAACATAAGTTTTTGTCTTAATCATAAACATGCACTGACCATTCCCATCACAATATAAATTATGTTTATGACAATATTTATGACAATGTCATGACAGTTAATTCAATATGCCTGTAAATATATTTTATTTATAAATTATAGCTTAAACTCGGCTTAAACCTATTTTTAAGTAATGAAGGAACATTTTTATTTATATTTACCTTGCTTTAATTTTTCTGTAGAATTATTAATATAATTTTTTGACATAAGAAGATCATAATTCTGTTTGACAACAGCATTAAAAAGAGACAGGTATATAAATATATCGCTATCTCATAAAATAATTACTATGATTATAACAAAAATTTGAAGTTTGCATACTTTTGTGATTGTGTTTATGACAAAACCTAAAAACGACTAAAACTAGCACTGTGAATGTTTACACGTAATTCGATATGCCAAACTGTGTAAGACTATGACAACTAACAAAAACTATGACTATGATAAGCAGTGGGAATGAGCCTAAACTAATCAAATAATTCCTAGTTGATAAAACACAGATTTCACGAATCTCATGTGTTTCATTTTTCCCTCTCAGTATAGAAGAAGATTGTATTAAATTTTTATAAAAACTAATTTATCTAAGAATTGAGGTTATGAAGTATCAAAAAGGTAACGATATTTCAAATGACCAGACATTTCAAACGCAAATCTCACCCTCACTATAACCTTAAAGTGAATAAACGTTTCTTGGATTTCTTTACGTCTTTGTTAACATCTGCCCTAAAAGGAAGCCAGCAATTTTCCATGGTCTGTCAGCAAACCGTTTCAAACTCTCATAATTTTTTCATTATCTGTTCTTATAAAAAATTAATTTACATTTAAAATGCCATTCATTTGAATAACTCAGATTGTTATAATCCTGTGAAGTTAACAAGTGCAGCTGTTTTTATGATAAATCCACAAAAAATGTCCTGACATTTGTCATGAGTAATTGACAACGTCAATAATATATAACATACCTAAACTGACAGCCAAAATATTTTTAATTTATTCAAAATATTCTGTTCGAATTTTTCTTGACATGTCATCTGACTTCTTAATTAATAATAATTTCTTGTCACATTTTATAATCAAAATATCGAAAACTCTTCCCTATTAATCTATAAGTGGGCGAGTGTACATAATTTATTAATATTTAATTTAAATTTCCAATATTTAAATTTATTCTCATCCTACTGCCTGTCAGTACAGTCATCGTTGTTCATGCATCAAAAATTTTACATGTTTGTAATTTTGAATAAATGAGTAAGGCCACACTAAAATATCAAAACGGGACTTACTTTTGAGAAAGAAGAAGATTACATTTGTCTGATAAACTTCTGGATATAATTAAGTATTACATTATTATTAATTTATTATAAATGCAGAAATTATTAGCAAAATTAATTAATTACCGTAACACGACGTCTGTATTGATAATGTTTTTAACCCGATAATTGTCTATATTATTATTATTGATCATAATATGATTTTTTTTAAAATGTTTTTTCTGAAACTACTAGTGCTACGTCAGCGACACTTTAAAATTTTTACATGGCTCATTTTGCACATGTTTTCTGCATAAATTTCGGATAAACGATGTAATCTACAATTAAAATTGTATTATACAATGAAAATATATACATTCCTAATTGCCTGATTCTAAAAATATCTGTAATAATATTTCATTTTGCATAAAATTCATTGCAATTTGATGAATTTTGCTTCCTCTTCTTTCATTACTACTGCAAATTATATTTATTTTTAGGTATTCTTATTTAGCATAAGGCATTCTATTGATATATTATTTATGCCTATTGCTTGTTCCTATTTGCAGAAATATATGCAGATAAAGTGCATAAAAATTACTGTCTGAAAACGGTTTAAAACGCGACCTTAAATAATTCAAAAATTAATTCCGAGTTTACTGGTATTTTAAATACATCCATACCCAACTTGGGTGTGGCAGCCTAACGTGCTATGAGTTATCGGTATAGCTACATATTTAACCGTGTGTGCGGTTACCAGCCGTCAACGCACACTTGGTTGTTAATGCAGTAAGTATTAAAGAAAATTTGGTGTTTGTTGACATAAATTATTATAATATAAAAATAAATATTTTTTAAGGGTTGATTTTTTTAAGTTTGAAGAATCACGGTGACCTGTGAGGCTGCCACACTATACTACATCCAAATTAGGTACATTGAGTAACAATTAAAAACAGGAATATTTAATAAATAAAAAACAGTTCATCTTCGTTTCAAGTGTTAAGTTTAAGTTCATCAACTTCTTCAGATCGTTCCAGAAGATGCTTCTCTTCTGAACCATGACATACATACACACATACATACATACACCCTTCACACATACACACACACATAGTCTCAAAGTCAGGATATGCGGATGAACGCCAGACAAATTTCAAAGTTACGGAGTTGAATAATCGTAACAAAACAATAACAACGTTTCAATGCAAAGACGTAGAGTCTAGACATACTATACTCTAGAGTATACTCTAGAGTACACCAGACTCTAAAGTGCAATTAGTGTGCGCTAACTTATGTTCATTATCATTATGAGGTCATGTACCTCAAAAAATTATAGAGAGAAAAATAAGAGATTGTTAAAACATAAATACAACAACTGTCAGTTATTAGTGTGTGCGGTTACCAGCCGTCAACTCATTCATGATTATTAATATTGACGTATATCACCAAAATATATTTTTTGTAGTTTACCACCTGAAATCCAGCACAAAACGTACTAACGTAGCGAGTGTTTTGTGGCCAGTAGGTACAATTATTGTGTCTCAACAAGGATGATATATTTAAAGGATTAATTAATAGTTGTGCCTTTTAAAATTATAATTAAAAAATCTGACGTGGACACTATAGAGACTAGAATAAATTTATAGTGTGGCCATAGGTACAGCGGCCGCCATTAACAGGCGTTTGGTTTGCGCGCGAATATAACTGATTTAAAAATGTCGCTGAAAATGATTACATATATCCGTATGTTTAAACACAAACTTTAATTTCACATAACCTAGGTTAAACATAGAAATAATACACATAATATATTAGATTGTTATAACACCTAATTTTTAATAATTTTGCATGCTATATCCCTTTGCGGCACTATTTGTGCAGTCAATTGCACAGCAAAACGGCATCTTATAAATACAAAAATAAGTTAGGTTACGACACTATTTTACTAATTATTCTTAAAATATACTGTCATAGACAGTTATACATACCTTGTATTAATGATTTTATACATAAATGTATAGATATTACTTTTCAAAATTAAGTAAAACACCCAGGAACAAAGTCTGACAAAAACTCTTCAACTCAACTTGTTGACAGACGCCTGTTAATGGCGGATTTCAAATGAACCAATAGCAACGAAGACACACCATGGCCACACTATAAATTTATTCTAGTCTCTATAGTGGACACCACATGCCTTCCTTGTACGCCTATTAAACTGTTCATACTTTTCTTAATAACTAAAATGTAGAATTATATTATACAAATATATTAATATATATATATATATATATATATATATATATATATATATATATATATATATATATATATATATATATATATATATATATAAGTACTACTTACTACTGCTACTATACTCACAAATATATTTTAGTCATTTTATTTAAACTGCAGAAGAAGATATAAACGATATTTTACTATTGTCACTGCTACTGTCACTGTCATGTCATAATCATTTAAATTTTACGTAGTAACAAATGTTAATCGATCATGGACTACAAGATACCGAAATAAATGATACCAGATACAAAAATATTTATAAAATACCGATTGTAGGTAATAATCACATAATCTTTCATTTGAAATAAAAAAATTTGTCTTAAATTAAATATTTATCGAAATATTTGAAGAAAGTACTCTTCCGGTTTATAGATTGAAACCAAAAATAGGAGGTGCACAACTAGATGCTATAACAGTCCTAAATACAAAATTTCAACTTTCTACGTCTAACCGTATTTGAGTTATGCGACATACATACGTCCGTACGTACGTACGTACAGACGTCACGACGAAACTAGTCATAATGGATTCAGAAAAGGTCAAAACAGATATTTCCATCAAAATCTGAAAACAGAAATTTTTCGCGATTACAATACTTCCTTATTACTCCGTACAAGGAAATAAAAATTGTACATGATTATAAAATTCCAAAAATTTTGACATAGAAATTCATTATAAAAAGGCACATCTGTAGATCCATTCTTTCTCTATTAAATGTTTATAAAAACATTATCATGAAGTTAATAATGAACTGACAGTTTACTCGCAACGAAATACTTTTACAGTATTTTCCAACTTCAAAATGACATTGCATAGCTAGGATTCGATAAAGTTCGAGTTTCGGGCTGATTTTAGGCAGTCGTAGTAGTGGAGAAAAGAGTGGAATAGAAAAAAAGTAAAATCGAGAGTATTCTAGTATAGAATATTCAGGTAGCGAATTAAATAGTAAAATAGCGTGATATGTAAACTCTGATACATTGATTTATCGATTGGAAACTGCAAAATAAATTGAGCTAATTCGGAATACTTTGCAGAATAAATGTTTCAGTTAGTTTTCAGATTTCAGGTGAACAACAATAATAAGTGAAAACCTAAAGAATAATTAGGTTTACCGACTGGCCACGTTTTTCATTGACAACCCCGGTCAGAAGTTGTAATTAGTTCATAGATGTTCCTAGGTGTCTCTGCTGGTCACTACGATACAAATTCATTCTGTCACTGTATAGTATTTTTGAAATCTAATAATTTGTGCGTTATATAGTGATATAGAAATATAAATAACACGTAAGCTTTTTAGTACATTAAAAATAACAGGTAAATATTGCTGTGAAATAATGAAAAATGTTTCAGAAAAACTGTCAATGTAGATTTAGGAGAAATGAGTAAAAATATACATGTTTTATAAACTGAATAATGAAGATGAATAGATGCACTACGAGACTGTGTTCATATATTGTAAAATTATTTATTTATAACGACGATCTGCATCGTAGAAAATGGAGGATTTTGAAACACATGTTGTCATAATATTTTCGATCTAAAGGTAAATTCTGGAACATAGCCGCTTAGATATATCTAAATTACAATTTTAGTTACTATTTATAGTGTTTGATGATACATCCAGAGATATCTAGATCCATTACACCTTCTGATCGCTAGAAATAATAATGTTGTCAAACCTAACTATTATTGTTTTAATATCTGACGTTTCAGTTTAGTTCATTTAATGTCAATTTTATTTTATTTATTTTATTTGAACAACAAGAAAGTACTTTTACTAGTTTGATTCAAAATTATACGTTAGTGTAATTAGGTATACAAAATGGAGATAAATCCGGTTCCGGCGCAGCCGAAGAACTTCGCCTCGGGCGGAATGTACCGCACCATCCGAAACGGGCCTAGAGGAAAAGACCTGAATCTGACCTCCTTGACGCTCCCGTCCGAAGAAAGCAGGATTTGCAAGCCCACCTGCCGATGCAAAAGCGGCGGCCAAACTACCCTCAAGAGCGCGTACATCCAGCCCGCCAGACCCAAAAGCTTCGCCCCAATCAATGTCTACACGCGGCCGATTCACAAAGTAGAAAATGGAACCATCTACAGAAACAGCTACATGCCGGTAGATGCTGACAGACCAGACAAATTCTTACCCAACAATAACATCGGCCTGTCGAGTGCTAGTTTCAGCAAAGACACCATCAATAGGATGTCGTTTCCTGGGTGGTACAACCAAAGTCGTCCCGAAGCTTTCCGGCCTTGCAACCACGACTTAATGGGAAAGGGCCCCATGAATGACGTCACCACCAACCGCCACGATTTCGTTCCGAAAGACGTGGAAAGAGTCGAGCAATTTCACCCAACGAACAACTTGTTCACGGTAGATTCCCCGCTTTCGGACAAAACCACCAACCGGTTGTCGTACATGAAGAACGACCAACAAGAGCGCGTGCATCCTATAATACCCCCGGCTGCGCTCGAATGGCCCAAGGGTGAAATCGATGGGAACACCACACAGAAGTTGAGCTACCAGCCGTGCAAAATACCCCACAAGGAGTTCTTACCCTGGGCGCAAAATAAAGAATACGTCGCACCTACCATTCCAGTCAGTGGATTGTCATGTTACCGAAAAAGTTACATACCCACCGGTGATACAGAACGGAGAGTCCCCTTTTTGCCCAAACAGAACGCGAATCTATTCGGAGACGGGCGGTCTTTCGACGGCAATACGATCAACCACATGAGCTACAAAGGACACGAAGGTTTTGTTCGACCAGATCCGGTACGTCCTATGGACAACATCCATTTAAGTAGTCAACGAATGGACGTGAACACTGTCAACAGAATGTCGTACAAAGATAACCCATACCACGCCCGACCGAGTCCAATACGGCCTTGCAGCCACGACTTACTAGGTAAAGGCCCAATGTCGGATCAAACAACCCAAAGGATGGACTTCCAGCCCGTAGATTCAGACCGGGCCGAACCATTTCGCCCTGTGGAACAGATACACCTAAGCACCCAACCACTAAGTGACCGCACAATCAACAGGTTGTCGTTTATGCCCCCTAACGCAGGGGAAAAACGCGAAAATTTCCGTCCGTCCCATAATTTGAAGGTGAATAGCGGTCCTATGGAAGTCAACACTACCCAGAAGCTGTCGTACCAACCAGTGAACGCGCCGGAGAAGATGAACATGCCCTGGACCGAAAAGCGGCAATATTGCCCGCCGACACAGGCATTTGTTAACGACACGGTCTACAGGATGAGCTTCGAGGCCCCCGGAGACTGGGCGGGGGGTACAAGAGGGGGCGGGGATGGAGAGGGCGAAGGGGGGTCCTGTGAGTGCGACCCCAGTTCTGGGTGCCCCTGTTTTCCTGAAATTGAGGTTCCCCTTGTTGGGTGATTGTTTTGTCTTTGTCTTGTGCTGTAAATTTATTGTGATGTCTGTAATAAGTAATAAACTGTTTTTTTTATTTATTTAGTGGTTTGTTGTTTAATTGGACACCCAATGTGGCAGCTGAGGTATTATACAAATATGTATATATATATATATATATATATATATATATATATATATATATATATATATATATATATATATATATATATATATATATATATATATATATATATATATATATATATATGATATTTATGCAGAAAGCATGTGCAAAATGAGCTATACCAAAGTTTTAAAGTGTCGCTGACGTGGCACTAATTAGTTACAGAAAAAAACATCTTTTAAAAATCCTTAAGTATGACTTATAATAAGATATTGACAATTACCATTGTGTTACGGTTTTTTCACTTTTAAACGCGTCCTTCGTACTGAATTTTTTACCTCTCGCCTCATATTCTATAAGAGAGGTATTGTGATGGGTTAAAATTTTCGAGTGTGAGTTTTTAGTGGATACGCACGTTTTAGGATCCATAGGATATGAATAAAGTGTGCGTGTGTGTTTGTATGTGTGTTAGTTTGTATGTAACATTTTTTTGGACATACGTTTAACAACCAAATTTTATATTATAACGTCTTAATACAAATATTAAAACCACAATTATTTTTTGGAAGCAATCCCCAAACCGGAATTAATTAAAGTGAAAGATTATATTATTATTATCTACAATTTCTAACATTTAATAAATTGTTCTGTCTAGTACTTTAGGAATTAAAATATTATTTATAATTTTAGAGTATGAAACTTCAGTTTCTTGTTTTCCATGATTGTTTAACATTTTTTTGTTACTACGAAAAATTGATTATGACAGTGTCAGAGTGACAGGGCCAATAGTAACACATCAATTATATCTTCTTCTACTTACAGTTACTAATGGTCATTTGCACCGCTTCCACTTAAATTTTAAGTGTCAATTAAATGGAAAATATCGAATCGAACTTATGACAGCAATGTTATTTGTACGGTTGACAATTAGATTTTGATTCGATATTGTTCATTTAAGGACAACTTAAAATTTAAAAAATAAAAGCGGTGCAAATGGCCATAAATGACTGAAATATATTACTTGTAAGTATCTTATATTTATATAGTTGTAAAAAGAGTAGGGCATGGCGGAAGGTCTTGTGCTTTTTTTCATTGCAATCGTCATTGTGTTTTGTATTTTATAACACTCTGTAAGGATGTCAATGGTCGTATAAAAAATAGCCAGAATTATTATTAATTAATTTTAGGGTCTCAAATTTCGAGGCACCAATGAAAAATGTCAAACAAAAAGTATCTTTTTTTAAAAAATGCACATATTTAGGCTTCTGCCATACCCAAACTGGGTGTCCAATTAAACAATAAACCACTAAATAAATAAAAAAAAACATTTTATTACTTACAGACATCACAACAAATTTACAGCACAAGATAAAGACAACACAATCACCCAACAAGAGGAACCTCAATTTCAGAAAAACAGGGGCACCCAGAATTGGGGTCGCACTCGCAGCATCCACCTCCACCCCCGCCACCCCCGCCGCCCCCTGCCCAGTCTCCGGGGGCCTCGAAGCTCATCCTGTAGACGGTGTCAGTAACAAATGCTTGCGATGGCGGGCAATATTTCCTCTTTTCGGCCCAGGGCATGTTCATCTTCTCCGGCGCATTCACAGGCTGGTACGACAGCTTCTGGGTGGTGTTGACTTCCATAGGACCGCAATTCACCCGCAAATTGTTGGACGGGAGAATATATTGCGCCTTTTCCCCTGCGTTAGGGGGCATAAACGACAACCTGTTGATTGTGCGGTCACTTAGTGGTTGGTTGCTTAGGTGTATTTGTGCCACAGGACGAATTGGTTCGGCCCGATCCGAATCTACGGGCTGGAAGTCTAGCCTTTGGGTTGTTAGATCCGATATTGGACCTTTGCCTAGTAAGTCGTGGTTGCAAGGAAGTATTGGACTTGGTCGGACGTGGTATGGGTTATCTTTGTACGACATCCTGTTGACAGTGTTCCCATCCATTCGTTGATTACTGAAATGGATGTTGTGTGATGGAAGTACCGGATCTGGTCGAACGAAACCTTCGTGTCCTTTGTAGCTCATGTGGTTGATCGTATTGCTGTCGAAAGACCGTCCGTCACCTAATAGATTTTCGTTCTTTTTGGGGTAAATGGGGCCCCTCCGTTGTGTATCACCGGTGGGTATGTAACTTTTGCGGTAACATGTCAATCCACTAATCGGACAGGTAGGTGTGACGTATGGTTTCTTTTGCGCCCAGGGTAAGAACTCCTTGTGGGGTATTTTGCACGGTTGGTAGCTCAGCTTCTGTGTGGTGTTCTCATCAATTCGGCCCTTGGGCCATTCGAGCGCAGCCGGGGGTATTATAGGCTGCGCGCGCTCTTGTTGATCGTTCTGCATGTACGACAACCGGTTGGTGGTTTTGTCCGAAAGCGGGCAATTGTTCGTGAACAAGTTGTTCGATGGGAGAATTGGCTGGACTCTGTCCACGTCTTTCGGAACGAAATCGTGGCGCTGGGTGGTGACGTCATTCAAGGGACCTTTACCTCCTAAGTCGTGGTTGCAAGGCAGGATTGCGTCGGGAGGACTTTGGTTGTACCATCCAGGAAAAGACATCTTATTGATGGTGTCTTTGCTGAAACAAGCCCTCGACAGACCGATGTTGTTGTTGGGTAAGATTAAATCCGGTCTGTCACCATCTACCGGCATGAAGCTGTTTCTGTAGATGGTTCCATTTTCTATTTTATGGATCGGTCGCGTATAGACCCTAATTGGCGCGTAGCTTTTGGGTCTAGCGGGCTGGATGTACGCGCTCTTGATGGTGGTTTCCCCGCCGCCTTTGCATCGGCAGGTGGGCCGACAGACCTTGCTCTCTTCGGACGGAAGGGTCAATGATTTCGCACTCAGGTCTTTTCCTCTTGGCCCGTTTCGGATGGTGCGGTACATTCCGCCCGAGGCGAAGTTCTTCTGATGCGGCGGAACAGGAATTATCTCCATTTTGCATAACAATTACACTAACTTACAATTTTGAATAAAACTTGTAAAAGTACTTTCATGTCGATCAAATCAAAAAAAAAATCCCATTAAATAAAATAAACAGAAACGTCAGATTTCAAAACAATTTTCTTAGCTACCATGATTCATTTTATTGTGTCATTAAAATAAATAAAAACAAAATAAATAATAATAATAATCGGGCTTAAGCTTGATTTACATTATACTTTTTTCGGCCAGAAAAAAAATTCGGATAGAATCTAGTTTTAAATTTTGTTCTTGTACTGAAATATTTATCTACCAATACTGCCAACTGAAAATTTAAAATAATGTAATTGTCATTGCCAGTTTTTGAGGTTGTCAACATATTTTAATACCTGGTAAAGTACTGGTTGCATTTCATACAATTGTACATGAGTTTTTGTTATTTCAGGAGTCCATTTATACCTCGTAGGAGCCATTAGGGGTCAAGACTTTACTTTTACTTTTATTTCTGCTGTCACTCAATTTTATTATTTTTCTGAATATATACAGAAGGTTGGTAACACAAAATATACATCCACTGCGCAAGTCTATACTTCATTTCAGCTAAGAAAATAGCGTTGGGTTAGATAGGGCAATGATATTCTTGAATCTGATTGATTGAGATGAGAGGTAGATTTACACTAGCAAACATTTTCATTTCCGTTAACATTACTTATACCTTCTTATTTTGAATTTCATAGTTACATCGAAGTACTACATTATTCTCAGCTTTATTCACAAAACATAATTTATTTAAGATCGCGTCAAATTTTGAACTAATAAAATGTGTGAGTGTAAAACTTACTGGCATTCGCAGTGCCATCTGCTATTTTCTTAGCTGAATTGAAGTATAGTATGAAACTTGAATGAAAAATAGCACCGGAGCTATTTTTTAAGTCTGAAAAAGACGTTTCTAGTATGAAACTTGGATGGAAATTTTCGTGTTTTACATTATGATATTTTGCATTCTGAAATCTAGTATGAAACTTGTCAAAGTTTCTAGCCGAAAAAAGTATAATGTAACAAGCTTTAAGCCCGATTTATAAACTTGACGTTAACGTTGCTGTTACGTTGCCGTTGCTGTTGCCGGTAACGTTGCGGTTGCAGTTAGAATGTGGCGATTTATAAACTCAAAGTTCAACTGTTGTTTTTATCATATAAAAAAAATGTTACATACAACCTAACGCACATACACACACAGACATTATCTCGAAAATACTTTATTCGTATTCCAACATAAAACGTGCTTATCCACTAAAAACCCACACTCGAAAATTATACAATATCTGTCGGGAAGTAAAAAAAAATCTTACCTAGGGTAGGCGAGCCTCAGATCGGCTCTCAACTTAACTAGCAGTTCCGAAACAGTCCCAAACTGCCTTAAGGTCATCTCTCCCCCGCTTCCAGCTGTAAGCATAGGGTTCCTGTAGTCCCTTTGTGATCCTTTGTCGATATTGGCTCCATTGGCCACTGTATTGGCTCCTGAGGATTGCTTGGGACACTCAAGGGTGTTAGGACAATTGACCCCCTGTGGTGGGGGGTCCAAAAGGGCGGAGTATAGGCCGGGGAAGGTAGGGGAAGGGCGGCGTCCCCACTTCTTCAAGGAGAGGGCGTAGTCTTCTGGGTTGTAGATAGGCGCGCGCTGCTTCTCCTGAAAAACGAGGAGAAATTAATTAATTAATCCTGGGCCCTGTTTCATTAAACAACAAGTTACACAATTACAAGTACTTGTAATGCACTATGTACAAGTAGTACAAGTGTTTCATAAAAGTTATTACAAACTTGTAACTTTAACTTACAATTGTAAAATAGATATTATTTAGCAACCTATAATAAATTCTTTGTATTAACGTTAAACCAAAGAATTAAAAGTCCATATTTGAAATCTAAATTATGTTTGCTCATGCATTGCTCTGTATTGTACAGGTTGGTGGAGGTGAAATACGAACATAGGGAAATATATGGCAATCGAGTTATCATGCTAGGCATCTTGATATACGTGGAATAAGTACTGTCAATGTCAAATTAAAATATTTTCTTTGCATAAAAATGCATGTGTACGAGCAGAACGAGAAAGTTTACATGCACTTTTAGATTTTATTATTATTTCTGTTATTGATTACTCTATTTGCCACACAAATTCACATTACTTCGTTTTGTGACAATACTACAAAATATATCAAGATACCTGGAATGAAAGTTCGATTGTCATGTATGTTCCCTATGTTCGCATTTCACCTCCACCAACCTGTATATTATTAGTCTGCAACTTCTTGAATAGTATAAATGCGTATAAGAAAGATTTGCCCTGAAAATAATTATTATTTCAAACACAAGAATAATATGTATGTTTTAATCCCTTTACAATTTTTATTTTCAATAAATATTCTAGTTTTAGTTGAATTTGTGTCATCCTGTCCTGTCATCCTACAGCTTTTGAAATTCAAACGTGATTAAACTACATTGATTCCACTTTTAAATGTTCTTTTGAACGTCATTTTGCTTACAATTTATTATAATTATCAGAAAATCTCAACATATTCCACATATTTTTTCACATAAACACTACTTGTAAAAGAAATTACCTACTTTCGGTGCAAGGTTAAAAATTATTACAATTTGACAATTGTAAAAATTTTATCAAAATGTGTCAAAAGCACTTGTAAAATTGTAACAGTTTTGTTGTAAAATTGTCAAAATTCAAAAGTACTGACAATTTTGTAGTTCATGCCATTTCTAGTATAATGTAAATCAGAAATTCCCATCCGAGTTCCGTTCGATTTCCGTATATTTTTCTAGTATAGAATATACGCCTGGCTCTATTTTTCTGTTCGAGATTCGTACTAGATTGTCAGTTTAGTGTGCAGTCAGTTTGACCAACCTTTAAAAGTCGAAAACATTTCAGATTGTATATACGAATAGTTCTGAAATAAAGTATGAAATTTGCTTGTACTTTAAAGTATGAAACTCGAACGTATATCGGATGAAAATTTAGCTAAAAATCTAGCATTAATCTAGAAGAAAATAGTATAATGTACTAGTCATTCAGCCTTTACTTTTAATTCGTTGGATGGATTATAATAATAAATACAGTATCATATAATCGAGTACCTATCTAGGCTAAGTACAGATAAAAATATATTTTTTAAATTTCCTAAAATAAATGTTAATATACAGAATGATTCACAACTTCGTGCATATATTATAATGGCATATAGAGCTCAACAACTAAATTTGACATTTTAGTTTCTAGGTTTATTAATCAAACAGTTTTGGATTTCCGTTTTCAAATTTTATAAATGTAGGACTATTCTTGCCATTGCACAATTAATTAAAATTTTATTCTATTCATAGTTAGTCAGATATCCATTATACAGGGTGCGGCACAAAGGACGGATGGTTTTTCAAAAACCATAAAATCGGTAATTTTTACTCAAAACCAAATTTATTTACGAATTCTGGTTCGCAATGAAATAGCATTTGTGACATTTAAGTGTGGAAAATCTCATCAGTCATGTGGTGACCGTTTTTGACGATGCATTGCTGGAGGCGTTCTTGGAAGTTAGCGTAGACTCTCTCCAACATCGCTTCCTCAACTTGGGCGACTTGCCTCCTTCAAATCGTTCAAGGTTCGGGGCTTGTGGACGACGGGTATAGAGAGATTTTGTTAAACAGTTAACCCATTGACTGATAATTTCTGTAAAACTCGCATTTTTAGTAATTTTTAGAAATTATTTAACAAAATACGGCAAGGTTTTTTTGTACATTCTTTAGCCATATAAGCACAACCTATAAGTACATCATTATAAAATATGACGTCATCGATTTCAAATCAAAGCAACAAAATGATTTATTGTAACAGGCTTTTTTGCTTTGCATTTGATAGCAAGAGATGGTCCTTAATATCAAATATTTTAAAATTGAACTTTTAGAGATGAATAACATGTGCACAAGCTCAACTAAAACAAGACTCGAACTCTGGACGAGTTGACGGAGGCAATTCGCGTGGAAGTCGCCCAAGTTGAGGAAGCGATGTTGGAGAGAGTCTACGCTAACTTCTAAGAACACCTCCAGCAATGCATCGTCAAAAACGGTCACCACATAACTGATGTGATTTTCCACACTTAATTGTCACAAATGCTATTTCAATGCGAACACGAATCCGTAAATAAATTTGTTTTTGAGTAAAAATTACCGATTTTATGATTTTTTAAAAACCATCCGTCCTTTGTGCTGCACCTTGTACAATCAACAATCCAGTTTACTTTTGCGACAACTGCCCTTAAATTTCAGTTCTATGATCAGTAATTTGCTGACATTAAAATACTTGCATTTATATGAACAAAGTAAAAACGTAAAAATATATCTGTGTGAGAAAATCTAGTGACCATTACTTATTATGTCGGGCTTTGTTTATGTCTAACAATCTATAAAAAATGACAGTCATCAAGTGCTATTCTCACAGTAAACAGCAATTTAAAAAAATTGTTATTACATATTTTACATAACATATCATAATATGATATTTTGACGATTCTGACGTTGATAAATTACTAAAATTACAGAAATTAATAATTACTTCTTTTCTTAGCACTCTAGAGTCATCTTTTAACTATCTATATATAAAATATGAACAGTGTAGGTGTACTAACAGGAGCTAAGTTTGTAATATAGCAAGGTACCTTTTCACTATATTTTTGGCACAAGTGTAGCGCCTTAAGACGATCCTCTACCGTGTCAGAAAACAGCCAAAAACATGGATTTCGCGCGCCACTCCACAGCGTTTATTGTTTTGTTAAATATAATAATCTAAAGATATTGTTGAAGACGAAAGTACAATCTACAAAATGGTCGATGCAGAATTTTAAAATTTTGCTTTAAAATCGAAATATGTTAATTTGAATTTTGACAATTTTTGTTATTTTTTTAACACAAATATCTTCTATTTTAAAACGAATTTTAAAAATTTGATCGGTTGTTTCGTAGATCCAAGCTTTGTTAACAACATATTAAAATTTGAAGTTATTTCACTTATAAATAAAAGCTGTACAGTGGCGCTCGAAAAAAATATTGCAGTTTTTTTACAAATATGGGTCTCTAAATTATTTTTCCCCTCAAACATAAATTACTTGTTATTGTTATGTTTAACAAAACAATAAACGCTTTAGAATAACGTGCGGAATCAATGTTTTTGACTGTTTACTGCCATGGGTAGGGGATCACCTTAAAGAAGAAATCCCGTGATATTTAAACATTAAAAGCCCCCGCAAAATCTATTTTGCTATTTCTAATTTCACTTGTATTTAATTGATGTATTCTGATTGATATCAATTCCTATAAGAACCCTATAAACTTTCCAGCTTAAGTAACATGTAGGAAATTTTGCACTATTTATACCAACACCAACGTTAATTGCTCAAACTTTCATTTATAAATTATAACGCACTTTCTGCATAAACCAATGAAGATTTGATTTTTTTAACAAGGTTCATTAGTTGGTTATATTTTGTTTTGTAACTAAAATGCATAAATTAAGTTGGTATGCAGAAGTAGAAATTTCTTAATTAGGGAAAGAAACTTATATTTTTTTGGTTTTATTTAAAACTGATTCGTATATCTAGGAAATTATGTACAGCAAATGTAGGAAATATATTTTCCGTGTTTATAACAGTTTTCTATTTTACATATTATAGTAAATATAATAATTACGTATGTCCCAGACTAGTAATAAAATCAGTGGCTTTATAAATGACTCTGCATATTTTATTGTCACATTATTTCAATATTTTATTATACGCCGAAAATTTTGGTACAAACTCTGAACTGAACTACTAAATCAAAACCCAATACCCTTCCTGAATCTTAAAATACTCGCGCTAGAAACCGTTTTCAGACAGTCATTTTATGCACTTATGCAAATTATTAATTGCTGTGACATCAATTAGCAAAACTTGGAGCTAATTTTTATCATTTAATAATCTATATTATACGTTGATTAATGCACAAAAATATCGATAATATACATTAGCCGAAAGACGGGTATAGAGATTTTTTGAGACAGTTAACCCATTGACTGTAATAATTTATGTAAAACTCGCATTTTTAGTAATTTTTACTTCCTTGTACGGAGTAATAAGGAAGTATTGTAATCGCGAAAAATTTCGGTTTTCAGATTTTGATGGAAATATCCGTTTTGACCTTTTCTGAATCCATTATGACTAGTTTCGTCGTGACGTCTGTACGTATGTACGTATGTATGTACGGACGTATGTGTGTCGCATAACTCAAATACGGTTAGACGTAGAAAGTTGAAATTTTGTATTTAGGACTGTTATAGCATCTAGTTGTGCACCTCCTATTTTTGGTTTCAATCTACAAACCGGAAGTAGTACTTTTTTCAAATATTTCGATAAATATTTAATTTAAGACAAATTTTTTAATTTTAAATGAAAGATTATGTGATTATTACCTACAATCGGTATTTTATAAATATTTTTGTATCTGGTATCATTTAGGAATAATTAAAGTATATATTTATAATTTAGTATTTCGGTATCTTGTAGTCCATGATCGATTAACATTTGTTACTACGTAAAATTTAAATGATTATGACATGACAGTGACAATAGTAAAATATGCTTTATATCTTCTTCTGCAGTTTAAATAAAATGACTAAAATATATTTGTGAGTATACTAGTATAATAAGTTAAAAGAATTTTTTATATTATTCTACATTTTAGTTATTAAGAAAAGTATGAACACACAAGGCGTACAAGGAAGTCATGTGTGTCCACGTCAGATTTTTAGAAATTATTTAACAAAATACGGCAAGGTTTTTTGTAAATTTCATTTTATAGCCATGTAAGCACAACCTACTCGTACAAGTACATCATAAAATATGAGGTCATCGATTTCAAAACCAAAGTAACAAAATGATTTATTGTAACATGCTTTTTGCTTTGCATTTGATAACAAGGGATGGGCCTTAGCTAAAATTATTTTAAAAATTTCATGAGATAAATTTGAACTGACATTAGTCATATCTTCACATTATTATGTTTAAATATGCTAAAGTAACAACAAAATACCATATACAAAATATATATTAGTCAAAATAATTTTAGCATACAATACAATATGACTAACTGTCCAAAATTTGCAAACAATTATTACAACAATAATTATTCCATAATATTTACCATAAGATCAGATGAATCACCCATTTTGCAATTATAATCCATGGTGGTTATGCCCATAACTTTATTTAACACATTCAGTCCCACTCAATAATTTTACTCACAAATTTAAAACGAAATTTTTAACACTGCAGATTAATATTTGCGCAATAGAAATCGAATCGAATTGAATGTTGCGGTATAATAAAAGAATAAATGGATTGTTCCAATAAATCTAACTGATATATTGTAGTTATAGATTTCTTTTATAATATTGGATAGTTTTTGTAAAGTATTAACCGTAAAATAATTTTATTTGTTTCGCTTATTTTCAAATGTGCTCACATTTGTTGAGAGAGCGTTAATATTGAATATTTCTGACAGTATGTGAGGCTGCGACACCCAAGTTGGATAAAATGCATGACAGATATGTGTAATATTAATATATTTAATGTAAGCTTGCACTTTTAAATACAACACTTAACATATCACTGTACTAAATCAAAATTGCAACTACTGCATCGTGATTGAATCAAATGCAATGTAATAGTAATAAAGTAAGTCATGCGGTAAAAATGTTCTCCTACTTAACCGAAGCATCACACTTACTTTTACCTCCCTTTCCACCTATAACTATTACTATTAGTATCAATAAAAAAATAAAAAAATATATTGCGATGATATTTTTAGTTTAACTGCACATTTTCCCTGTGGTGTGCTTTCTACTATTCATACCGCACACACAGTCAATTATACAGGGTGTAACACAATATGTGCAACCAAATTTAAGGGTTTATTGGACGCACTGATCATGAATCAAAAAGAATTTTGTTGAAATTCGTAAAGGAGTTTGCAAACAATATCATTTTGGGTACCACTGGTTGTCACATTTAAATACAAAAAGTTTAACAATTGTTTACAGCATTTATTAGCGTAATTACATTAATGTAATAATAATTTTACAAACAGGAAAAAATTTGTAGGTACTTACAGAATGTCTCATTTGCTTGGATCCATTTTTAATTTCAACAATAGTTATTTGTATCACAAGGCCAGAAACTGACCTTTTGCAAGAGCGAGTATTTTTGACACGCCGAGGCACGGGCGAGGCTTGCAAATTACGAGCACTAGCATAACAGTTTCTGGACGTGTAATACACAATATTTTATGTGCCGATTTCATTACAAAAATATAAAATGAATTTAATTAATTTGTATTTTATTATACATAACCTAAAAAATTGTGCACTGAATACTTGCATTTGAGTTTAAAATATATTTATTTCAGTTTCTATTAACGATTTACGTTTAAAATTTGTCAAAATCTTGTTAATTCTTGTATAAAAAATATTCAACGCATAAAATTGACATCTGCTTGACAACTGTAGTAATGTCAAGATGCCAACCTATAACTTCCGGTTGTTTGCCGGCCTATAGGCATATAAAATTCTTTTTGATTCATGATCAGTGCGTCCAATACTACACACCCTTAAATTTTGTTACACAGGTTGGGTTACACCCTGTATATTTATAGTATGTGAGGCTGCCACACCCAAGTTGGGTAAAAGATGTGAGAGATAATTAACAAAAAGTCAAAATTTAATTGGTGTTCCAAGTTATTTATTTAATTGTAAGTATATAAAATTTCTATTTTACAAATTTTTGTTTTTAGAATTTTCAGCTCTAATAGACACATATATGCAATAATTTCTGTCAATTAAAAATCTTTTAACACAAAACTACAAATCTAGCAGCCCATTATCGTCCCACTAAGTATGTCCTTTCTTTGACGGCAATTTCATTTTCCTAAAAACGAAAACCAAGCTAAAAAGACGTACTTAGAAAGTAACTGATCTTCCTTCTAGTAAAGAAACGTCAGATTCTTGGATTTCATTTAGCAAAAGTAGAACAAGTCCTTAGATCTAGATGGCCGGTGATGCTCTATTTGTGCTTATTATATCAGCTTTCGATTGTTTTGGATAATTGTTATGTTGTTGAGGAAACCAATCTGTGTTTCTAGGTAGATGCGTTTTTTGTTTGTATTTACTTTCTTCAAATGATATTTTATGGCAATTTTGTATTAAAATTAGAAATTCACTATTTAATTGGCCTGTTACCAAATTTTTATGAAAAATGTAAAATTTCAGAACCTGAATTTTTTTCATTCCTCGATTTCTCGAAAACTAAACGAGATATCGAAGTACGGTTTGCGGCATTGTGTTTCTCATACTCTAAATTTTCAGAATTATTAATTTTTTTTTCAGATTTTCAGCCTACAAAATTTTGTACCCTTCCAAATCTCAAAATTGGTTGCGAGTATAGCCCTGGCGATGCTTCCATTGAATTCCTCGCGTCGAATTACATGGGTATACAAATTTTCAGCGTAAAATTCCGACTAGTACAATTTTTATGAGAAATTTTCAAAAATCGATTTTTTCACTTTAGAAAATGTCAGATTTCGAAAATTCTGCATAAAAAAATGTAACAGTCGGAATATTGAGCTGAAAATATGTATACCCATGTAATTCAGCGCGAAGAATTCAATGGTGTAGTCACCAGGGCCGTAGTAGGTACTGTTTTGAAGATAATGAGGGGCAGTAAATTTTTCAGGGCTGAAAATTTGAAATTTTTCAAAATTCTGAAAATTTGGATATACGTCAATTAAAGAAAGCAATGCCGCAAACCGCAGTTCGATATATCATTCAGTTTTTGAGTTATGGACCAAAATATAAAGTAACATCTTTTTGTAAAGATTTTTAGTTTATACCTTTAATTTGGTTAGAAATGTGAATAAAGTTCCGTGCAGCCAGAGTTGGCGGAAGCAGTAAGGGAGAGAAAGAATGTTCTACACAGAGCTGAGTCAAAGTTCGCCAACTTATTACTCGCCTGAACACAACCAAGTCAAGAGAAAAACCGAGCTGAACGACTTCTTTATACACTTGTCGAGGCAGCGAAGCGGTTTGCTGATAATCTATGTCCGCTCTATTAATATTGTTTACCAATTTAAAATTCCTAAGGTCGGTCATCTCTTATTTCGCCTACTGTATATTAAATTATAATTAAAAAGTTAGTTCAATAAACAATTTTAGTGCAACATTTAAATATTTAATTTAATATTCATGTTCATGTCAAATCCAATTTTACTTTTTAACATTTAGTAAACATATAAGGATAAATGAAATTTAGTTGTACCATTTTCCAACTAATTTAAATAATTAAATTAGCATAACATGATCAGTTTGATATACGTTCACATATATAGAAAGTATATTAAGTGATTATAAAATGTCCACTTTTATTTTCAAAACTCAAAACATGGTAAAAAAATAATTAGGTTTACAGACTGGCCACGTTTTTCATTGTCACCCCCGGTCAGAAGTTGTAATTAGTTCATAGGTGTTCCTAGGTGTCTCTGCTGGTCACTACCGATACAAACACATTCTGTCACTTGCTGTCACTGAATATAGTCCGGGAGCTGGCGTCAAATTTGTCCGGACCATTTCAACAAAGCTGATTTTTGTAATATAATTAGTTCTATAATAATTAATGAAGAATTGCAGTGTTAGCTGGTCCGAAAGCGGGGCTTAAGATTTTAAGAGGATGCGGAACTTGCAAAAAATAAAAGATTTTCAAGTGATACCAACAAAGCTAAAATTTTGTATAATGATAATTTATCAATTATATTTAACAAAAAAATATGTTAGCTGGACCGAGCGGGTGGCTAAACTTGTTAGCTGTCCAGGTGAACATGTATGACGTTTGCAATTTGAAATCTGTCAGTAAAAATTATTAGTAGGCGATGCCACGGTGATGCATTTATTTAGAATATCTAAATGATATATGCAACCCGCTATATTCGTTGATAAATATATTGCATATATCTTTTATTTTTTGCAAGTTCCGCAGCCTCTTAAAATCTTAAGCCACACGGTCGTGCCAGCTAACACTGCAATTCTTAATTAGTTATTATAGAACTAATTATATTACAAAAATCAGCTTTGCTGCAATCACCCATGAAAATTTGACGCCAGCTCCCGGACTAACAGCATTTATGAAATTTAATAATTTGTGCGTTATAGTAAATATAAAGAACACGTAAGCTTATTAGTACATTAAAAGTAACACGTAAATATTGCTGTGAAATAATGAAAAGTGTTTCAAAAAAACTGTCAATGTAGATTTAGAAGAAACGAGTAAAAATCGATTTATAAACTGAATAATGAAGATGAATAGATGCACTACGAGACTGTGTTCATATATTGTGAAATAATTTATTTATAACGACGATTTTCCTCGTAGAAAATGAAGAATTTTCAAACACGTTTTGTCATTTCGATCTGAAGGTAAATTATGGAACATATTCGCTTGGATATGTCTAAATTACAATTTTAGTTACTATTTATAGTGTCAATATAGTATGCCTGATACAGCCAGAGATATCTAGATCCATTACACATTCTGACCACTAGAATACGTTGTCAAACCTAGTAAACCTACTTAGTAGATCAATCATTCAATTTACAAAAGCATTTCTCCTCCAACAAAATTTAAAGTTTCTCAAAAATAAAATAAAACCGATTTAGCAAAACAGTCTCTATGTAGGTTACAGAACACTTCTTGTTGCTTATGGCATTATACCCCCCCCCCTCTAATGCAGCACATTAAAGTCATCTCTAATGCAGTAGTTGATGTCTGTAATTCTGTTTTACTATTTTCACTTGCAGTTTGCAAAATAATGCGAAGTGCGCGCTAGGCGTAAACAAAATGATAATTATTCATGAAAGAGAAATAAACGTGACGCGCTTGGATGGTTGAGCGGCTGATAAGTGGCACAAGTGGTTAAATGGTTGTATGGTTCAATAATATTAATCACACTTTTTACCCAGATGTAAAAAATCTGATGTGGCTAACACAAGACCTCCCGACATACACTACTCTTTTACTACTATACAAATCAAGATACAAATATTTTTGTATATATAAGTACACCACTGGATTCCTCGTTTCAAACTACATATAAATACATATTTGCTTTAAAAAATACTGTCGTGTACAATTTTTAAATGTCGAAAATTTTCAAAATTTTCGATTCGCTGAAAATTTGGTTATACTCTATTTTGGACCCGAGGAATCCAGTGGTGCCACTAATAAAAAATTTCGGCTAATACTTTTCGAGATAAATTTTGCAGGTAAAAGGCTGGAGTAGCTATGACCGTAATTTTGTCAGAATTGAATTCCTCGCGTCGAGTTACATATAAATCCAAATTTTCGCAAAAAATTCCAATGGGTACAATTTTTATGAAGGGTTTTCGAAAATGGCCAAAAATCGTGAGCCACTTGAAGAAATTTTGGCCAAAATAACTTTTTCTCTCAGAATTGGCTGAAAATTTGGTTTTATACTAATTCGATTCCGAGGATTTCAAATCTGTAGTCGAAAAAATTTTTCGACCAATATTTTTCGACATAATTTTTTTTAAGTCGAAAACGGATCGAAATGGAAATTTTATTTTTTCACCATTGGATTCTTTGGGTCAAATTATGTAGGAATCTAAATATTCACGAAAAAAATCTAAGGCGTATAATTTTTATTGAGGTATTTAAAAATTGGTATAAAATCGAAGAGATAAAACTTGCTTATTTTCTAGCCTAAAGAATATTGAAGGGAATTGGCTTAAAATGTGGTTATATACTAATTCGACCACGAAGATTTCAAATCTGTAGTCGAAAAAAATTTTCGGGCCACAGTTTTTGACATAATTTTTTAAGTCGAAAACTGATCGAAATAAAAAAAATATTTTTGCACCTTTCGATTCCTCGGGTCAAATTATATAGGTGTACATAGTTTAAGAAAACAATTCTATCGAATATCGTATGTACATACAGATTTTCTATTTTTAAAAATTGTTCATTTGATAGAAATGTTTGAACGCGTTGGTTTCTAAATTAGTATTCCAAAGTAGCAGTAGATTTTTCCAAGTCAAGTATTTTGTTATTTGAAGTGCAACGCATAAAATGCAATGTATTAAGTTGAAAGATAACAGCATGCAATGCTCGAATCAAGAAGGCTCTGATCGGCAGAACCGTTAACTTAAACGTGAAATAAACGGGTAATTAGACCGCATATGTGCTGGTAACATCGACAGCAGTGACGTAGAATGAATAAGATTCCCAGAAAAGATCAAGCCTTGATACCTCGAAAATGGTACGAGACACGGACTTGATTTTATCACCATTGAATTCCTCGCGTCGAATTACATGGGTATACAAATTTTCAGCGTGAAATTCAGACTGGTACATTTTTATGACGAATTTTAAAAACTCACTTTTTGCCATTTTTCAGATTTCAAAAATCCGTCATAAAAAATGTACCAATCGGAATTTTGAGCTAAAAATTTGTATACCCATGTAATTCAATAAAAACATCGCCAGGGTTGTACTTGCCTCCAATTCTGAGTTTTAGAGGGGTGCCAAATCTTGAGGGCTGAAAATCAAAACATCAAAATTCTGAAAATTTAGCTATAAGTCAATTACGAGTAGAATATGACACAATGCCGCAAACCACAGTTCGATATCTCGCTTGGTTTTCTAGAAATCGAGGAATTAATAATTTTCAGGGCCTTCCACATTTTTCAAATTCTGAAAATTTGGTAACAGGTCAATTAAATAGTGAATTGCTAATTTTTATATAAAATTTCAGGGGGCGAATTTATCCCCTTATGTGGCAGTGAAGACACAAATAGTTTTATAGATTTGCATCTTCCTGTGTTTGCATTTTGAATCTAAAATTCTAGATTTGCATTTTCCTTTAAATGATTCTTTTGATGTAGATATTTTATTACGCATATATTTTCTAGATTTGAATATTCTTGTGCTTCATTTTCCTGTGTCTGAAAATTTTAGAATTTTAGTTTCTGGTGGCGTATGTCTAATCCTACATAGTACTTATAATTAGCTCTATCAATCAAAGTTTCCTACATTTCTAGCTACACAATTAATTGAAGTAATAAGTACTGCAGTACTGGACTTTGATGAGTATGAGAACTGCGAGATTTGCTGATAGTTTTGTCTGAAGGGAATTATTCGTTTGATTGATTACTTGTGATTTATTTTGAGATTTGTGTTTTCGTGTTTTTGATTTCTCAGATGAGGCTAATTACAGTAATTGCAATCCTGCAGTAATTCAGGATAAAGTATGAGAAAGTAATAAAAGTGATTAACTATGCACTAGTGATTTTTTTGTTTATTAGGTGAATTTACAAGCAATTAAATAGAAAATTTAAATTAGCAACTTTTACATCATTTTTATAATTTTACGGTAATTAATAATGAAAGTGATAGGTTCAACACCTTTTCTTGAATTTTTGATGATTTAAAATTACACAACAAACAAGTAAAATAACTATTTTTCAAGTTATTACCATATACAAAACCTATCACGCCTGTACTCAACTTAATTAGGTGTGACACCCACACATACTGTAAGTCATATTATATAGGGTGTATATTGAAAAGTGAAACATAGGCGTTTAACATGGTAAATCAGTTTTTCCGTTCGCATTGCTTCCCTAATTATTTTAGACAAAAATGTTTCAAATAAATGTTGTTGAGCATAAAATTCTACATCCGGATCAGTAAACAAAATTTATTTTGGTTGCTTTATAACTGCAGAAATCAAATTTGAAAATACACGGAATAGCGAATTAATAGTAACAGCCATGGAATTAAAAACAGGAGATGAACAAATGCGTAACGCTTTAAACGTCAATGTCAGAATAATAGATTGTCAAAATCATTTATACGTAGGTATACTAATAATTTGACGTTTAAAACGTTAAACACACACACACACACACACACACACACACACACACACACACACACACACACACACACACACACACACACACACACACACACACACACACACACACACACACACACACACACACACACACACACACACACACACACACACACACACACACACACACACACACACACACACACACACACACACACACACACACACACACACACACACACACACACACACACACACACACACACACACACACACACACACACACACACACACAAATGTTTCAAATAAATGTTGTTGAGCATAAAATTCTACATCCGGATCAGTAAACAAAATTTATTTTGGTTTCTTTATAACTGCAGAAATCAAATTTGAAAATACACGGAATAGCGAATTAATAGTAACAGCCATGGAATTAAAAACAGGAGATGAACAAATGCGTAACGCTTTAAACGTCAATGTCAGAATAATAGATTGTCAAAATCATTTATACGTAGGTATACTAATAATTTGACGTTTAAAACGTTACGCATTTGTTCATCTCCTGTTTTTAATTCCATGGCTGTTACTATTAATTCGCTATTCCGTGTATTTTCAAATTTGATTTCTGCAGTTATAAAGAAACCAAAATAAATTTTGTTTACTGATCCGGATGTAGAATTTTATGCTCAACAACATTTATTTGAAACATTTTTGTCTAAAATAATTAGGGAAGCAATGCGAACGGAAAAACTGATTTACCATGTTAAACGCCTATGTTTCACTTTTCAATATACACCCTATACATAGGGATCACAGAACTGAAAGTATTTTTTCAAAATTCGCTATTTTACTTTTCAGGTTTTAAATCAGTTTTGGGTCACTGTTATCAAATGTAATTTTATAAAATTACTATTCTTGCCATTGAACGAATAATAAATTTTTTAATCAATATTAAAGACACTGTTATTGATTGTGTGTAAGATATCCGTATTAAGAAGATTGTTCCATGGAATGTTCATACAAACAGACATACATGTACACAGATAGACGACCGATAAAGAAACATAACGGATAGTCAACTTTAAAAACAGTTTCAGTCAGTAGTTGTCACTGCATTTGTAGTCATAGATAATAGACCGGGAGCTCATGACAGGTGATGGTCTCTGATTTCATACAGCATGCATTTTGTAGGATAGCATATTGACCTGTGACAACATAAAAAATCTGACGTGGCCGTTACAATACCTCTCGCCTTGACATTGAAGTATTATTATTTAACCTCGTATTTAACCAAATCAAATATTAAGCTTTAATTAGGTAATAAATTATATATTTCACAAATCTAATCAGCTCTTAGTTTAATATATTATTTTATTTTATAAATACCATATTTACACAATACTATACTATGTCCAATTAATATATATACTATATCCTACATTTCAAAATTCTACACCACACTCTACACATGCCCTACACCACAGAGAAACCTCCTTGCCACAGACATCTGTTTATCTGTCACATTGAAAATTTAATTTTTGTTTTAAATTTTATTTCTATTTCGGGATTCACAAATCGTGGTAGGTAAAATTATATATTTAAAAAAAATATATTTCTTTATTGGTTAAAGATATAGAAACAAATAAGATTAAATATTGTACAATGTAATTTCTTCTTTCATGTGTGGTATGTCAAATTGTAACAATCGCATTATTTTATACAATTTTTGCAAAAAATGTTATAGTGCTACAAGAAAAGTACCATTTCCGGTTGGTGGATTTTTACCAAAATCTTTTCAGCTCTTCATTAACATATATAATTGTATAATGCAAAATATTAGAATTTTATGTTCAGTAGAATTTGAGATAATGAACCGGGACGAAAGTCTATAGTAGGCGTACATACAGACTTTCATACACACACACACACACACACACACACACACACACACACACACACACACACACACACACACACACACACACACACACACACACACACACACACACACACACACACACACACACACACACACACACACACACACACACACACACACACACACACACACACACACACACACACACACACACACACACACACACACACACACACACACACACACACACACACACACACACACACACACACACACACACACACACACACACACACACACACACACACACACACACACACACACACACACACACACACACACACACACACACACACACACACACACACACACACACACACACACACACACACACACACACACACACACACACACACACACACACACACACACACACACACACACACACACACACACACACACACACACACACACACACACACACACACACACACACACACACACACACACACACACACACACACACACACACACACACACACACACACAGACATCATCGTGAAAATAGTCAAAATAGGTTCTAAAGGTGCTAAAACGTGCTAATTGACAAAAATCTCGACATCGAATTTTTTCACGATCCCTATACCTCTCTAGGCGAGAGGTAAAAAGCGGGTATTAAACCCTTGCACGCTTTCCGGTCATATGGAAAATTGCATTTCCACTTGCACAAAACTTTTCCGAAATTTTCCACTTTTGGGTCAACGAGGACTGCATGCCAATTTGGTTATAGGTGTTTTATGACACAAATATTAATGTATGAAAACGCGGAAAATCATATCAAGTGACCGTTTGAGCCCTTTGGGATCCTGCGAATCGCATGCCTATAATTTTTAAGACTTTAAATGTGTTTAAGTTTCTTTTGATAAAAGGGCATGCATTATTAAATCAGAGAAAAACAACATTTTGTGCAAGTGGAAATGCAATTTTCAATATGACCGGAAAGCGTCAAGGGTTTAATACCCGCTTTTCTATAATGGATGTTTTTAATGCAACTCAAAAACATTAGTATACGATTAATGTTTAATGTAAGTAACATACTGGGGTTTTGACAGGAAAAATTCCATGCGCGAGTTCACTAGTAAACGCACACACGTTAAAATAAATGTGAGGTAGCCACAATTAAATTGAATAAATATTTAGTGTGCAAAATAATTTGAATAATGTGTAATATACTTGTTAAAATTTGCTCTAACTACCACGCATGCCTCGTTCACACAAGATTTCTTTGAAGATTCTTTCATGTTTCTATATCCTGAAAAAATAATCCTGGTAAGAATTCGCTGTCAAATAGCGGCGCCGCTAGATTAAATCGTCAATTAGTCTTGGTAAAGACGAATTATTTCTAATTCATTGAGAGCTTCAAAACAGTCCTGAATCAATAGCATTAAAGAATCTACAAAGAATCATTCAAGTACAAGGTGTTATTATTAGGTGTGCCCCCTGAAAACGTGTCTTCGCCACCACTGGTGCAAAGATAAAATTGTAGCTTTGATGCAGTATGTTTGCAAACTTGTAACCCGGTTATATTAAATCGGTTATAAATACAAATCTGCAGTCCATGTTCTACAGTGTACGGTAGCTAAGGTTATTAAGCTACTAGCATCTAAGTACCTTGTTAGTTCTGCTAACATGTTCATTAATTATTTTCGTATTTTCTTACTTTATAATCAAGGCGCTTATCTGGTATCTCAATCTATAATCTTGTAGAATATTGAAGATAGTCAATATGTAAAGATATTGAAGTTTTAATATACAGTACCCGGTTTGAATACACAGCATTCAATTTGCATGTTATGATAACACTAAAGATTCACGAAAAGGGAAATAAACGGTTCAACGCTCAAACATTTCCTATCCTGGCACAGTTCTTTTGCCTCGTCCAGATTAATTATCTTTTTACCTTCCGCCATACCTGTAAAGGAAGGTATTAGAATCATGCAAAAAATCGGGTAGTGAGTTTTTGGTGAATGAGCACGAATTAGGGTCCGTAGAATTCATTTTTGATAGTTTCACGATGATGTCTGTATGTATGTGTGTTTGTATGAATGTGGTCAAGGCCGGGGTGTAAGTCGGATGACTTAAATACAAATTACCAAAAAATTTTGATATTTGGTATTTAACATTTTTATATAAATTGGAAGAGCTCATTGGATATTGGTACAAAGATTAATTGTCAAAAATTTATATAAATTTGGATAAATACATAGTATTTATTTGTAATAAGAATAAGAGAAAAAGTTATTTGCAACTTACGTTATACAAAAATTGTCTTTATCTGGTAGCATTAAAGAACTATAGTAAAATTTAAAAAATCTGACGTGGCCATCACACAACCTTCCGCCATATCTAGACTTTAAACAGAAATGTATACGTGCAATCCGGTGCCCATTTAAAATATACAAATAAAAATATTCAAACACAGAAATTTGCATCACCTGAATAAAAAGATTCATTCACAGGAAAACTCTGCTCTGTTGAAACCATCCTCCGTTCAATTACTACATTTAATATCTTACTTAGGACTTATATAGCGCTAGTATGCCAACTTGTCACCCGTCTCACCTGTCAATATTTTTTACGCAGAAACAAAAATCAACCGATCATGGATTACAAGATATCAACGTTTTAATTGATAAATTTATTTTTTAAATTTTACTGCAGTTCTTTAATGCTACCAGATAAAGAGAATTTTTTTATAACGTAAGTTGCAAATAACTTTTCCTCTTATTCTCATTACAAATAAATACTATATTTTTCCAAATTTATATACAATTTTGACAATTAACCTTTTCAATCTTCAAAAAATATCACTTCCGATGAAGATATTTGTACCAAAATCTAGGGAGCTCTTCCAATTTATATACAAATGTTAAATACCAAATATCAAAATTTTCGGGTAATTCGTATTTGAGTTATGCGACTAACAACCCTTGACCACACACACACACACACACACACACACACACACACACACACACATACACACAGACATCATCGTGAAACTATCAAAAATGAGTTGTAAGGACCCTAATTCGTGCTCATCCACTAAAAATTCACCACCCGATTTTTTGCATGATTCCAATACCTTCCTTTACAGGTAAGCGGAAGGTAAAAATAAATTTATCAGATAAAACGTTGAAATCTTGTAATCCATGATCGGTTGATTTTTGTTTCTGCGTAAAAAAATATTGACAGGTGAGACGGGTGACACGTTGACAAATACTAGCGCCATATAAGTCATAAGGTCATAAGTCAGATATTAAATGTAGTAATTGAACGGAGGATAGCTTCCACACAGAAGAGTTTTCCTGTGAATGAATCTTTTGATTCAGGTGATACAAATTTCTGTATTTGAAATTTTAGATTTTTATTTGTATATTTTAAATGCACCGGATTATACGAAGGTATACATTTATGTTTAGTCTAGATATGGCGGAAGGTTGTGTGCTGGCCACATCAGATTTTTATTCATAATATAAAAATATTTTTTTTGTGAATATGCAAGCACTATTGTTTTGTTTTATCTAGGATTAAGTCATAAACGTCAATCATTTTTACTACCAACAATTAAATTAAATTTTGTTGCAGTAAAATATGTCTGTTAAAATGTAAAAAAAGAAAGTGGTGTAAGTGATTGTTACAACAGATGTAATAGATAACATTATGTTTTTATTTTAGTATATCTAGATATATTAGGAAAGTAAAGATTGCAGATATGGTGAGAAACACTCAAATTAAAACATATTTTGAAATAAAATTATTTAAAAGATATACTATTTGATAGTTCTGGTTTTTTAAAAGAAATATAATAGAGAAATAAACAATGAAATAAATTATTTTTAAGGTTGTTGACATTTTAAAAGCGATTTTAAGTGGCTATAAACACCTACACTTAACGACTATATTTAAAGTATACTTAATTTAAGTAGGTATAGAATAGAAAAGTATACATTAGAATTGTATTTTTATTTATATTCTGATAAATTCACAAATTTACAATATCTCTGATAAACAGATGCATATGTTTGTATAAAATATTTAACATTTACATATACCTGTGTTTGTATCTTACGTTTATTTTTATTTTAGGTTGCTATGAACACTTTTATAAGAATATATTTGATAGATTTTTATTTTTATGTGTAATTTTATTTTTATTTTCATTGCTGTGACTGTTCAAAGAAATAATTTAATTTGTCAAAAATTGTCGCTAGGTTCTTTTCTAACTATGTGTATTATACTAGATTGATTAAGATATTACCTTGCTCAGAGTATCTTCGCCCCATGATGGTTTATTATTTTTGGTCAAAGGAACCAATCGTCCACTTTCGTCCGAATTTGGTGCCATTTTTGTCCCGAAACCGTCACTGAAACAAAAAAAACATCAGTACATTATCTTAAGATATTTTTGTGTGTTTGCAAAACTATATAAAACAATTTAGTTTAAAGAAAACCTCATCAGTAAATTCAATCAGTTCGTGTCAATCAATCAGAACAATCACTTAATTGTCGATTGAATGGATTGCAGATTGAATTGTCTGATTATCTAGGAGACAATTACTTCCGCACTATTTTGTAATTACAATCATTTGATCATTAAAGTTGTAAAAAGGTTTAACAACAAAATAAATAGTCCAGTCAGGAGAGGTTTTGACTGAAGACTAATACATAACCAAATGAAATTTGGCATGTGAGTAGTTAAGAACATACAGAAACAAAAAAAAAATTCGCTCCACCTCGGTATGCTCCGCTTCCCTCAAAAATTTTCAGTTGAAACTCAAAATTTTCTTGTAACGCATTTTCCTCGAAAACTATCAAAGATTTTGGAAAACTGTTTTGACAGTATGAAAGCTGAGAAAATTTGCTATCAAAATGTTCTTTGAAAATTTTTCATAAGTAGCACCGTGTAGGCACCAGCCGTTTAATATTCGAATGACTTGAGAATTTTCTGTATAGTAGGCGCTACATTGAAAATGACGTAAAACATTCGCCGCTACAGAATGAATATGGTATAACTTCGTTAAAGAACATCATTTTGTAAAGATAAAATTTGAATTTTATTCGTCGAGGCTTCCTCTTTCAATTGCACTAATAACATTTGAATTTCCGACCCCGTTTATACCGAGAAACTTGCTTTTTAAAGAATCATAACTCAGTATTAGCAGACGTTCAAAGAATTCTCAATATTTTCAATATCTATGAATGAAATTGTAAACTCGTAGAGGATTATCTTCACCAAATCATCCCCAATCACATGCAACTATTTGGAGGGTTGTGTGTTGTACGTCCGAAAAAAAAACTTGATTTTGATAGCAAATTTCCTCAGCTTTCATCCTGTCAAAACAGTTTTCCAAAATCTTTGATAGTTTTCGAGGAAAATGCGTTACAAGAAAATTTTGAGTTTCAACTGAAAATTTTTGTGGGAAGCGGAGCATACCGAGGTGGAGCGAATTTTTTTTTTGTTTCTGTATGTTCTTAACTACTCACATGCCAAATTTCATTTGGTTATGTATTAGTCTTGGGTTTCAGTTAATTTTTGACTCTCCTGACTGGACTAAAAGTACAATTAATATTCTACTTTTTTGAAATTCCAGTATCTAGTTGTCCATGGTCATATGAAATTTGTTTTTACACAAAATTTGAATGATTATGACAGTGACAGTACAGTTGTCTTGCTTGCATCTTGGTTTATATATTATATGAACATGAATCTATTAAAATGTAAGTAAAACTATTTATTAGATTAGTAGAATAAGCAGAATTAGGCGACAGGTCGTGTGCTGGCCACATCAGATTTTTTAATCTGAGCATGAGCTGGCAAATGGTTATCTGGCCTACTAAATAAATAAGAATGTCTTTGTTGTGTTAATGCTATTGTAAAATATGAGTACTGGTTAAAATATTTAGCACGTGAATAGAAAATGACGAAAACCTATGTTTGAAAGTAGTTTCACAAGTTAATGAAAAAGTACTGTACAGATAACAACTCAGGTTCGAATCCAGTCAGGTTCTACTACTCACAAATATATTTTAGTCATTTTATTTATACTGCAGAACATATAAACGATATTTTGCTATTGTCACTGTCACTGTCATGTCATAATCATTTAAATTTTACGTAGTAACAAATGTTAAACGATCATAGACTACAAGATACCGAAATACTAAATTATAAGTAATATATACTTTAATTACCGGGAGTTTTTTTTATTAGTAAACATAGGGCAGGTCATTACCATAGTTACAGTGTTACAGAATGACAGCAATGTATTGGAGCGTCTTTTTTATCAGTAAACATAGGGATAATTACATACTAAAATAAATATAAATTAAAGAAATGATAAATTATTTATTTATATTTTCTACACTTAAGAACTAGGTAGATACCTACATTAAGCTAATGAGAATTTTTTTAAACGAATTAAATGCTCAAAATTGGAACCATTATCTTCTAAACAATATCCTAAACGATTATAAAAATAATTTATAGCATTTGCTGGGGAGTAATATTTTGGAAGCAGCACTAATTCGATTTTTTAATTGTTCAACATTCATTCTGTCACCATTGTACACATTATTTTTTAAGTGTCTACCTAGTTCTTAAATTCTCATTAGTTTAATGTATCTCCCTAGTTCTTAAGTGTGGAAAACATAAATAAATAATTTATCATTTCTTTAACTTATATTTCATATTTATTTTCGTATGTTAATTATTATCCCTATGTTTAATGATTTAAAAAACGCTCTAATGCATTGCTGTCATTCTGTAACACTGTAACTATGGTAATGACATGCCCTATGTTTACTTATAAAAAAAACTCTCTGTATTATTAAATTATAGCAGATACAGAAAAATTTATAAAATGCCGATTGTAGATATTAATCACATAATCTTTCATATAAAATAAAAAATTTGGTCTTAAATTAATTATTTATCGAAATATTTTTAAAAAGTACTACTTCCGGTTTATGAATTGGTATCAAAATTTACTGGACTCTTAAGATTCGTATTAAAATCTTAAATATAAAATTTGGTTGTTAAATTTTTGTAACTTTTTGAGTTATAGAAAACGAAAAAAAATGTTAAATACAACCTAATATACATACACACACACAGACATCATCACGAAAATACTTTAGTCATATTCTATGGATCCTAAAACGTGATTATCTCTTAAATTTTCACACTCGAAAATTTTGCCCCATCACAATACCTCCCTTATAGACTATGAGGCGGGAGATAAAAAACTGAACTTAATAAAAACCTAATACCCTTCTTGAGTGAAATAAAATAATGTGACAATGTGTTTTATAACGTGCTTAGTCTACATGCCTAGGCTTTTTATAAAACGCCTAATCTGCCTACGGTATTTATATTGATAATGTAGGTATATGAATATTAATTGTACTTTATTTTATTGTTAAATACTACTAGATTCAGCAAATTGTATTTACAATTAACTGTACCCATAGATAATTATATTTTCTTATATTTTTAATTGCAAAAATTGTCATAAATAAGTAATGTACCAATTTATATCAAGTTTAAGAAAGTACTACTTCTGGTTTGCGTGTTTCTACCAAAATATTATCCGTTGTTAAGATCCTTATTTAATCAACTCACAAGTTTTGTAGAAAATTTTACAATTTGCAGTATGCATATAGAAGAACAAAAAATATTGTGCATTTTCTAATAAGGATAACTATTTCAAATAATAATTAACCCAGTTTTCATACCCCAGCCCTAAAAGGCATATGGCATGCACAGTATTCCACGCTTGATTAACCACAGGTTAAAGTTCAGGATAACGGTATCCGGCAGTTAGGTTTACAAACTTCAAAATTGCTGATCATTTAATCGTCACAAAAACTGCTCAACTATTGTTCGAGGAATGATAAATAGTTACGTACGGCATATGGTGCTAAAAAACCAGCTACATGTCTCAGCCATTACAGAAGAAAAGTACCGTTTTTTATTGGCTGATTTATATGGCTAGCGAACAGTGAGATACTGAACTATGGTTTGATTCGACTTCCTTGTTTATTAAAAAAAATGCATATCCATTGTGACTTTTTCAACGCCGGACAATATTATTCTAAAATATTCTTATCTAGAAAATTTATACGTAATAAAACACCTGCATCAAAAGATTCATTCATAGGAAAAAACAAATCTAGAACTTTAGATTTAGATTCGCTATAAGTGTAAATAAAGGAAGATGCAAATCTAAAAAATCTGATGTGGCCAGCACATAACCTCCCGCCTTGACACTAATATGTGAATTTGGTTTTTGTAATTTTTACCTCTCGCCACTCATATCTGTAAGAGAGGTATTGTAATCATGCTAAAATTTCGATAGTGAGTTTTCAATGGATAAGCACGTTTTGAGGTCCCTAGAACACGATTTTGATAATTTCGCGATGATGTCTGTGTGTGTGTGTGTGTGTGTGTCAGTGTGTGTGTCAGTGTGTGTGTCGGTGTGTGTGTCAGGATGGATGTTGGAGGTACGATAACTCAAATACCACTGAATAAAAAAATTTGAAATTTGGTATACAATATTTTGACACCCTAGATTAGATCTGATTAGATTTTGGTGTTGATCGTGCAACCGGAAGTGGTAGTTTCTTGAAGATCTGAAGAGTTTTTCTGGAATATTCTCAAAATTTATGAATTAATAGGAATTTTTTTAATAACATTGTATACTAAATGTTACTATCTACAATATGTATTCAAAACGTTGTTTCTATCTAGCACCATTTTCCAATTACAAGAAGTTAAAAATTCTACAAATTTGTTACAATTTTGATTTATCTGCCTACCTATGGAAACAAAAAATAAAATATTTGAGTGTTAATGTCATATGAATTTTTGACTTTTTGGCAAATTGAAATGGAAAATATGAAATGTCATTTAGTATTTATAAGGTCATAATAAACTTTAATAATATTATAAAAACTACAATTCCCGAATTCATTCCCTTCTAGTACAATGGTATATTTGTGAGTAAGTATTACATAATATATACTTATATTATTAGAAAAATAAAAATAGTATACCGATTCCGAATGACATTGAAATCTAATTAGCTCTTTGGGGATACAACCCAAGCAACATTATTACTAAAAAATACGTTCTCAGACGTATTGATATATGTGGAATAAGTACTGTCATTGTCAAAGTAGCTGTCATATTATTGAAATTTTTATTTTCATTAAAATATTTTCTTTGCATAATAATGTATGTGTACGAGAAAAACGAGAAAGTTTACATGCACTTTTAGTTTTATTATTATGTTATTGATTACTCTTTTTGCCACACACATTCACATTACTTCGTTTTGTGACACTACTACAAAATATATCGAGATACCTGGCATGAAAGTTCGATTGTCATGTATGTTCCCTATGTTCGCATTTCACCTCCACCAACCTGTATAGTGCGTCGTAGCGCGCAGCTATTTGACGTAATATTTGTACGTCTGCAGTCGGACTTCTGTGACTGTATTTAGATGTCAGTGACGATTGTATTTAAAAAATAATATTCAATTTTGCAGTATTGGTTTCCTTATTTTTTTTCTTTTTCTTTATAAGAATCGAGATTATAATCCATACAACTGGAGAAAGATATAAATGTAAATTTGGTATTAACTGGATCATGCTGGACTTGAACTCGGATCCTAAGGACGTGTTCCCGGGTATTCCAACGACGCTAACCGCTCGGCCAATCAGATATAATTTGGTGATATGAAATATGAATATAAAGTAAATTGATTTAAAACTAAAAATTTTAAATACATTATAAATAAAATTATTCATTGTTCTAAACGTTATTATTTTGACAAGAAAATCTTTTCTCTCTTCAAGTTTATTAACTTCCGGATTACCTACTTTTTTCTATCTAAATCTTTTCAACTCTTTTAAAATATGTAGAGGACACCGGGGTTGATTGTTACGGAGGTAAGTTGTTACAGTGGGCACATTACAGGTACATAATGCAAAAGACTAAGAGATGTGCTTTAAAGACACAAACGATCTGCTATTATTGCCTTCTGTATTTTAGTGGCGTCTAAGTAGTCACTGAGTAGGTAGGTACTGGGTGTTTCGTGTTTCTATTAAACATTTGTACTTTTAAACAAACAGCACTACAATTTTAATTTTTTGCGAATTCGTAGATTATTTGCAAGTTGTCAATAATTATTATAAATAAAAGGTATTGATAAATATTTTTTTCTTAATTTTACTCATGTGATTGTTACATTATGACTCGTCCATAGACGTTTTAAACAGATAATTTTTGACAATCATATTGTCATACGTAATATAACAAGTGATATGATTATTGTCGACAATATTCTCGAGTGGAACCGAGCTGCAGATTTCACGAGTCCGTAGGACGAGTGAAATGTGCTGCTTCGGTTTCACGAGCAATATTTTCGATTATTAATCATATCACGAGATTATATTTAATGAGAGAATATAATGAATTTGTAGTGATGCGCAAGGCGCGCGCAATGAGAACGGGAACGCAGCTTAAAGTTCGGAGTTTACTGAACGCAACACATCACATCGGGTGTTCGGGTGTGTTTTAACCTAACCTAACCTAACTAATTTTACTTATATGTTGTATTAAAAGATTAAAACGAACATTGCATTTATAATTACGCATACAATAATTACAATTTGAAGTACTTATAAAACAAAAGTCTATTTATTTGCAGTGTGGGTTTGTATCTCGTATAGGTATATTAATACGAGTAAAATGTAGAATTAGATACTGTAATATGATTTTCAGGTGTTTCTGGATTATTTCCTCTTAAGGAATTTATAATATTTTGATGATGATTTGATTGAATATTTAAATAAGACTGAATTGAATTAGTACCTATTGGAATAACCTGTGATCTTTATTAGTTGCTGATCAAGTATATTTGCATTTTGCAAGATGCGTTACCTCAATTTTTTAATTGTTTGATTAATTTAATCGTTATTAGCATCACTCCAACGATTATCACACATTTTAATAGTCAAGAATTACGAAATTAACTGTCAATACAGAAAAAATGCCCTTAGCAACGGACCAAAACAAGGTGATAATTTCTTTGTTTTTTATCATCGCTGTTATAGACATGTAACTAAGCAGATCTCGATAGGATCTCGATGATGATTGGCGGAAAACAGGTCACGTGACATATGAATTATATTCTCACATTATAATCACGTCTGCAAACGTCCTATACAAGTCACTTTGTGACAGTCATATTATGACTTGTACATGTCGTCTGCAGACGTTGTATTCGGGTTATTTTATGACAGTCATATTATGACTTGTACGTCTCGTCTGTAGACGTTGTATTTGTGACAGTCATATTACGACCATATAACTACGTCATATATACGTCAAGGTCTTAAAAACTTACTTGGGATTTTTTTATTATTATTACCTTATTACATTTTATCCAGTTAATAATGAATCGATGATGCTTCTTGACTGGATACGTTTAATGGAAGGATAAAAACTTACTGGAATTCAGTTAGTTTTTTATTAATTAAATTTACTATTTTTCAAACCCAGTTATTAATATATTTATACATTTCTTAACAAATGGTGCCACTGGGTGCAACCAAAATTTCAGAAACTGTGTATACGTCTGTTCATCTGTTACATTGACATTTTCATTTTTGTTTTTAATTTTTTCCAATATTATGATTTACAAATCGTGGTAGGTAAATTACTTATTTTTGAAAAATTATATTTCTTTATTGCTAAGAGATATAGAAAAAATCTGTTGTGGCCAGCACATAACCTCCCGCCTTGACACTAATATGTGAATTTGGTTTTTGTTAGGCTACTTTTTGTAATATTTTTTTTAGCTCTTCACGCAACGTACCGATTCCGATTGACATTGAAATCAAATTAGTTTTTTGTGGAAATAATTTTTATTTTATTATTACCTTATTACATTATAACCAGTTAATAATAAATCGATGATGCTTCTTGACTGGATACGTTTAATGGAAAGATAAAAACTTACTGGAATTCAGTTAGTTTTTTATTAATTTCAGCTCCTATATGTATTTAAGTTTCAAACCCAGTTATTAATATATTTATACATTTCTTAACAAATGGTGTCACCAAAATTTCAGAAACTGTGTATACCTCTGTTCATTGTCACATTGACATTTTCATTTTTGTTTTGAAATTTTGTTCCTATATTATGATTTACAAATCGTAGTAGGTAAAATTACTAATTTTTGAAAAATAATTTTCTTTATCTACAACAATAGAATAATGTATTTATTATATACGTGAAAGTAGTATAATAAACCCCTCCATAAGGACACATTATGAAATAATGAATTCATTATTTCACACTGTTAAATAATGAGTACTTTATTCTCTCGAACTGTCAAACTGCCATCACATCTGTTTTGATATTAGTGTCACATCAAGTTATCATTTTATGACGTTGTAAGCAGAAACAGTAAAAATAATAAAAATTTGTAAAACGCTGTATATGACTAGCCCATAATAGTTCTAAATTACTCGGATAAATTGTCATCACACCAAAGTTTGACGTTAGGTTAATATCAATACAAATTTGTAGTAAGAAAATGTTGCTTTATTTAAAAAGTTGTAGATAAAACGTCGTATTTGACTCGAAAATAATGGCTATAATTAACTCGGATGATTTATACACTCGCCTTCGGCTCGTGAACAAACTTTCATCCTCATTAATTATAGCCTACATTATTTACTCGTTAAATAATATACTATTATTGGTAAGAGATATAGAAAAGATGTTAAATAAATATTGTAAGAGGTAATTTGTTCTTTCAAATGTCGCATGACAAATTGTAACTATCGAAGTATCTCCTATATTTTTTGCAAAAATTGTTAGAATGCTTCAAAAAATACCATTCCCGGCTGGCAGATTTTTACCAAAATCTTTTCAGCTCTTAATTGATGAACACTGTGTGATGAAAAATATTATTATTAGAGAATAATATTACGTAAATTTATTTCGAATATGTACGCAATAAATTTTAAAGTACGTGATTTATTGCGGTATTTGGTTAAATTTTAATTGGATTACTAATTTAGGTCGGTGTGCTTTAGTAGCATTTGTTAAAATTTATTAATAGCGTCCGAAATAAAGAAGAACAGTGTTATTCGATATTTTCTCCACTAACAACCGCGAATAGGGGACGGCTGGTAACCGCACACACTGTTTATAAATACTATGGATCAGCTTGACGTCGTATTATTTTAACCGGAAGTTCAAATGGCCAACGACTATTAGACTTCAGACTAAAGAATTCTCAAGAACTTTGAGAACGTATGGAAGTCCATTCAATCGTCAACAATTCAGGAATTTAATTTAATTCTCTCCATTCAACTCCAGACACACAACACGAGGAATCTAAACACTCATAAGACAGAACACAATCGACAAAGACGGACCGAGGGGAAAAGAAGGGTGGTCCACTATTAGAAAAGGAATTTCGTAATTTTTATCTTACGATTTTTATTATTTTATGTATGTTACTAATAAACATTGTTTTGCCAAATCATTTAAAAAGGATCTAGAACATGTTTCTTATGATCTAGATCAATTTTTTGATCAGATCAAGAATTAAGGGTTCGTTTTAGATCATAAAAAATACAGTTACTATAAAATGATAAATATATGTAGTAGGTATACATACAAAAGTAATTCGATCTGTTTTAAATTGCAGAGCATAGAAAATATCTAAAAATTTGATCTTTTTTCAGATTATAGATCATATTTGTTTGATTTAGAGTAAAATCAAGATTCTTGGAAATAAGATCTAAATCTAATAAAAAATCACACAAATTGATCTAGATCAAACACTCTGATAATTTTACTTAAACAGATATAACTTTAAAATTGATCTAGATTTAGATTAAGATCTTCACGTTTCTTATGATCTAGGTCAGATCATTGATCAATTTTCATGATTTGATCTTATTTTTAAACAGATCAGGAGTTTAGAATTTTTTTAGGCCATAAAAAGAAGTTGCTATAATACAAAATATGACTTGTTGAATTATGTAGGCATTAAAATTTTAAAAAGAAAAAATAAATTAGTTTACAAGTATAGTAGTAACCCACTCTCACAAAATTTTCAATTTTTAAATTTTAACTTGCGTAGCGTAAACAATTATTTTATTAGATCTAGATTAAAATTTGGGTCTTTAAAGAATGAAGATCACACAAAATTGATCTAAATCAATTAATCTACTTATAAAAACTATAATGTTTGAATATGCATCGTAATATCAAAAATTATTATACAAGAAGTGTTTAATAATTTCTTAATTATCTGAGTCACTGACTTGAAATAATTTTTCTGTCATTTAGCTATTAAATAAATTATTAAGCTTCTATTACATTTCCTGATATCATTATGATGAGTTTAATTATGGAACGCACCAAAAATTCACTTAATTCAACAAAATACGTAAAAGTGAAATACTGCAGTGAAATTTCTTTTGCTTTCAAATTACTGGTGTATCATTTTTTTTATAGAAGATGCCGGCTTTTAATTATATTATCATTATAACGGACCTAGAAAGGAGGAAGGGTAAAACGTGAAGAAAATTTTCCAGTAATTATTGACAGTAAAAATAGATATTTTGATCTTACAAACCTGAGACATTACCTATATTTTCACGATTAATTCTAATCGTGTATTTATTTTTAGTAGATATATGCTCTCCAAAATCGACACTTTGCAAAATATTTTGAGTCTGCAAAATAATATTTTAGCGAATCCTGTCCTTTACATTTTGATAATTTAAAAATCTGATGTGGCCAGCACACGATCTCTCGTCTAATTCTGCTTATTCTACTAATCTAATAAATAGTCTCGAGATTAGTAGAATAAGCAGAATTAGGCGAGAGGTCGTGTACTGGCCACAGCAGATTTTTGTACTTTAAGTGATATTACATCCTAGCCACATCCTGAGTACGATCAAAAATTACATACTCAATACAAACATCTCAAAGAATTACATGGGATGCATAATTGGTATAAGATTGGGATGTTACTAAGGGCGGACATTAGCAATCGCTAGGATATTAATAGGCAAATATAGTAAGCAACACAGCGGGATGTTACATTTTTGAAATGGTCTAGGAATTTTATTTAGTTATATGAGAACGTAATGTGTAAGAATTTAATTTGACACGAGGCACGCGTATGAAACAGGAAATTATTTCAACAACAAAAATATTTTAATAACACTTATTATCCCTAATCTGCATATTCTATACATCCTGACTGTATTAAGCACTCTTGATTTCATTGGTTGTTCACTGAGCATTTTAATTGTGATTAGCATAATCTCTACGAAAGTGTAGAAGAATTATATCTGGTTAAATCACAATACAATTTGAAGTATCTTTTAAAAGAAAGTTCACTTATAAATCAGAAAATAACCTGAGCATGGCTAATAAAATGTTCTACAATTTGAAGAAAACCGAAGAAAGTGAATTTTTATAGGTAATGTTCCATGCACTGCCATTTATAATCATAAGTGAAATTATTGAGTCATATTAGTAACGAAAGTTTCGCTAATATGAACCACAATCAAAAAGAAAATTTATATTGGTAGCAGATTATACATTGCGCAATGTTTATTGTATTTTAGACAAACACATGTTAGCTAGATTAAAAATAAATTCTATTATCTATCACGCTTTTGGGTGTGGCAGCCTCACATACTGTCAATCGTTGGTTTTTGTATATTAATTTATATAGTTTAAGTTGAAAATGTCCCTTGTAAATCCAGAATATTAACAATTTAAACGATTCTGGCTGTATTATAAAATATTTCAAATTAAAATTTAACATGAAGAATCATGACTCATTAGTGAATCAATAAATGCGAATTATTAATTGCTGTGACTTCAATTAGTAAAACTTGGAGCTAATTTTTATCATTTAATCATCCATATTATACGTTGATTAATGCACAAAAATAAATCGATAATAATATACATTAGTCGGAAGATTTTTACCTCTCGCCTCATATTCTATAAGAGAGGTATTGTAATGGGTCAAAATTTTCGAGTATGAGTTTTTGGTGGATAAGCACGTTTCAGGGTCTCTAGAATACGATTTTAATATTTTCACGATGATGTCTGTGTGTGTGTGCGTATGGACGTATGGACGTATGTGACGATTTTTCGTCCACGATAACTTAAAAGATATCAAACCTTTAATAACCAAATTTCATATTTAAGATTTTAATAAGGATCTTAACACCGGATAAGATTTTGGTAGAAATCTGCAAACCGGAAGTAGTACTTTTGAAACTTGAAATAGTTTTCCTTAAATAAATTGGTACATTATTTATTTATTACAATTTTTGCAATTAAAAATAAAAGAGAATATAATTATGTATGGGTCCAGTTAATTTTAAATACAATTTGCTGAAGCTGGTAGTATTTAACAATAAAATAAAGTGCAACTAATATTCTACTTTTTTGAAATTCCAGTATCTTGTTGTCCATGAACATATGAAATTTGTTTTTACATTTTGAATTATGACAGTGACAGCACAGTTGATATCTCTTTTGCTTGCATCTTGGCTTACATTATCGTTTACATATTATATGAACATGAAACTATAAAAATGTAAGTAAAACTATTTATTAGATTAGTAGAATAAGTAGAATTAGGCGAGGGGTCGTGTTCTGGCCACGGCAGATTTTTTAAAACAGTTAACCCATTGACTGTAATAATTTATGTAAAACTCACATTTTTAGTACATCATTGTAAGTACATCATTGTAAAATGTGAGGTCATCAATTTCAAAACCAAAGTCACAAACTGATTTATTGTAACATGCTTTTTACCTCTCGCCCAGAGAGGTATAGGGATCGTGAAAAAATTCGATGTCGAGATTTTTGTCAATAAGCACGTTTTAGCACCTTTAGAACCTATTTTGACTATTTTCACGATGATGTGTGTGTGTGTGTGTGTGTGTGTGTGTGTGTGTGTGTGTGTGTGTGTGTGTGTGTGTGTGTGTGTGTGTGTGTGTGTGTGTGTGTGTGTGTGTGTGTGTGTGTGTGTGTGTGTGTGTGTGTGTGTGTGTGTGTGTGTGTGTGTGTGTGTGTGTGTGTGTGTGTGTGTGTGTGTGTGTGTGTGTGTGTGTGTGTGTGTGTGTGTGTGTGTGTGTGTGTGTGTGTGTGTGTGTGTGTGTGTGTGTGTGTGTGTGTGTGTGTGTGTGTGTGTGTGTGTGTGTGTGTGTGTGTGTGTGTGTGTGTGTGTGTGTGTGTGTGTGTGTGTGTGTGTGTGTGTGTGTGTGTGTGTGTGTGTGTGTGTGTGTGTGTGTGTGTGTGTGTGTGTGTCTATATGTGCGCCTACTATAGTCTTTCGTTCTGATTCATTATCTCAAATTTTACTGTACATAAAATTCTAATATTTTGCAATATACATTTATATATGTTAATGAAGAGCTGATAAGATTTTGGTAAAAATCTGCCAACCGGAAATGGTATTTTCTTGAAGCATTTTAACATTTTTTGCAAAAAATATAGAAAATACTGCGATAGTTACAATTTGTGATTCGACATTTGAAAGAACATATTATCTTTTACAATATTTATTTAACATCGTTTCTATATCTCTTACCAATAAAGGAAAATTAATTTTCAAAAATTTGTAATTTTACCTACCACGATTTGTAAATCATAATATAGGAACAAAATTTTAAAACAAAAATGAAATGTCAATATGATAGATGAACAGACGTATACACAGTTTCTGAAATTTTTGTGACACCATTTTTAAATATAAATATATTATTAACTGGGCTTGAAACTTAGAACCTAGCAGGAGCCGAAATATAATAAATTAAAAATTGACTGAATTCCATTACGTTTTTATCTTTTTATCCTTCCATTAAACGTATTCAGTCAAGAAGTATCATCGATTCATTATTATTATTATCACTGGATATAAGGTAATAAAAATAAAAAATTTATCTACAAAGAGCTAATTTGATTTCAATGTCAATAGGAATCGGTACTTTGCTTGAAGAACTATAACAAAAATTACAAAAAGTAGCCTAACCAAATTCAAATTCACATATTACAGTGTCAAGGCGGGAGGTCATGTGCTGGCCACAACAGATTTTTTGCTTTGCATTTGATAGCAAGAGATGGGCCTTAAAGTATTTTATCTTGTGTGTTTTTCTATTAGCCGTACAAATGTTAATTAATAACTAGACTCTTAAGATTTCTTCAGATTTCTTCAGATTTCCTACATCGTCAATGATTTCCTATTTCTTCTTGACATAATTATAAAACAAACAAACTTACATAATAACATATTGTATTAATTATTATTGTATAGAAATCTCTAGTTATAAGAAAATTTCTTCCTTATGTTATTATATGTTCTAGTACACATTTCAGTTTAACCGCACATAAATATCTCCACTAACAAAACCATGAGTGAATTGCATGCAGATAACCGCACACACGGGAAAATATAAATCTGTATAAGGCTGCATATTTGCATATGGTGTGCCCTTATTTACGAACGCCGCTGCGCTAACGTAAATTGTAAACATCAATTAGTACTCTACTTATTTACTGAATACTAATAAATCTTGAAAAAACATCTCCGTTATATATCATCAATATTAGTACTACCTATATAATTATTCTATCAGTATGGATTTAACACCGGATTGTATAATTTCATTTGTCACTTGATAAAATATGTTCCTATACATTATGTTAGTAATGCCATTAGTAATGCCAGTAATTAATATATGGCATAGTTACTATGTATACAGTATCGTGTTTCTACAGTTGACATAAATCGTTAATTTCAATCGAACAGTAAATAGATAATTTAGAACAACGCATCTTGTATATCTGGTACAAAAATTGACAAATGAACGTTCATACAAATTTAGTGAATATTTCAAGTTTCAATTGTAAAAATCTGATGTGGCCAGCACACAACCTCCCGCCATATCTAGACTTATAAACAGAAATGTATACGTACAATCCGGTGCCCATTTACATATACAAATAAAAATCTAAAATATTCAAACACAGAAATCTGCATCACCTGAATCAAAAGATTCATTCACAGGAAAACTCTTCTGTGTTGAAGCCATCCTCCGTTCAAATTTAATTTCTTACTTATGACTTATATGGCGTTAGTGTCAACTTGTCAATATTTTTTACGCAGAAACAAAAATCCACCGATCATGGATTAACAAAATTTCAACGTTTTATTTGATAAATTTATTTTTTAAATTTAAATTTAAAAAACGTTGTTGGAAAGCAATCAAAAATTTTCCGGAAAGAATGCACATGTAAGATTATAAGTGAAAATATTTTTATATGTAAACTAGAAAATTTTCTCAAAACAATGCTTAAAAATTAATATACCTTTAAATATTTATAGCTACTTTTAAGCAGTAAAATAATAATAATATGTTAATAGTAATTGTTATTATGTATACAAACTATTGTAATATTTTTATGTCTCTATTAATAATATTATTGAAGTGAAAAGTTTGACACATAAATATTTATATTTATTGTAATATGCATAAAGATGCATATTAGATAAAATTTATGTTAATTTTAGTAAACAGTATGTTGTGCTAATTTCTCCAGTATTCGAGAAAAGTATTGTTTCTGGGGCCTAAGTGAAACTAGTAAGTAATAGATAACTTTCTTAATTTATTCAATACATTTAAATAGTAGGTATAAGCATACAATTTTGTATTTTATGTCATTTATGTATTATTTAAATAAATTGTAACATTATAAAAATGTACTTACAGATAATATAGACGAGTTACACTGTTAAGAAACACATTTATTTCATTTCTTCATTCGAACTATTTTGTATTTTAAGTCATTTATATATTATTTAAATAAATTGTAACATTATAAAAATGTACTTACAGATAACATAGACGAGTAGCATTGTTAAGAATAGTAGGTATATTGTGCAACTAGTGCAGAAAAGCACCTATTGCCCACGAGGTGTGAGAGTTCCAGCACGAGACGAAGTCGAGGGCTGGAATCACACAAGTGGGCAATAGGTGTTTCTGCACGAGTGGCACACCATACTTTTTCTACGACCACACTCTTTGTTAAGATAAATAATTCATTTTTTTAAAAGAACAATCTTGCCAGCAGTTAAATTCTAAAATGTAAAAGCGAAAATTAGATTTCAATATCTTGAAATATTATTATAGTTTATTTATAATATTCGTATGAAATATTGAGATTATATTATATTATACAAACATTTAAGTAATTAGCAAATAATATTTTGTAATTTATAAACCTAAAAATACATATATAGAAATTAACATTATATTACAGTTGGCAACTTGTGTGAGAAATAATTTCTCACACTTTATCCCACGACTGTGAGAAATGAATAACTTTCGGGCTATGTACACAGTTTATACATTTCGCGATAGATATATAAATTTATTTCGTTGTGTAAAATGCACTATTTGACAGAAAAAGTAGAATGTAGTGTAGTTAAAATAAGGCCTTATTTGTTTAAGTTGTACTAGGTGCAGGTATTTGTTTATATTTTTTCGTAAAAATATAAATAACCTCAAATGATAATAGTGGTTATGTGTCAGAAAGATTATATTACTTAAATAAATAGTTTCGAGCTCAAATTAAAAACAATAATAGAACAGTACAAGAAGTGTTGTATAGTGTAGTGAAATATTAGACTTAAAATGAACTATAACCTGAAATTAGGTGTCCAGGGGTGTATTCAGTAGACAAGTCCAGCCTTCAGATGTCCAGATAACCTTTAAGCTATTTTTATTTATCTTACCTCCCGCCTCATATTCTATACAGAGGTATTGCGATGGATCAAAATTTTCGAGTATTTTTAGTGGATAAGCACGTTTTAGATTACTACTAATGAAGTATTTTCGAGATGATGTCTGTGTGTATCTTTTCTCTCTCTCTCTCTCCTCTCCGCCAGTGTTTTGTTTCCTGCTGCTCTCAATACCAGGAGAGACGAGAGTATTGTCTGTCTCTGTCTAACACGTGCCGTGTTGATGTTCCGGGTATGTCAGCTGGCGCCCGGTCGAAATAACTGCAGGAGAGAGCGAGAGAGAATGATATTAAGAGAGAGAGAGTAAAATAGCAGGAAGAATGATGCAGGAATTAAATCATATCATAATATTTATAATAACTCAATGCGTAACGAATTGACTGCGGCTTTGATAACTTAGGTTCGAATCCAGGAGGTCTATTCTGTATCTTAGCGAGAGCAAAGTGTCGATATGTGATGACGTCAAGCGACATCAAGACATTCGATTCTGAAACTTATCAATATTAGGGAATTTATGTTTCTAGGTTGGTTATCTTTTTTAATGCATCTTGTTGTCAATAAATTTATTGTCAGATGGCGTAATTTGGATACTCTTAAATGAATTGGAATTCTGTGCGTCCGATGTCCCTCATGCAAATATTGGCTTACTATGTCAATAATATCTATACAAGCTTCTTTATTTAATCGGAAATTTGCAACAAATTCTGCCGAACTGATACGAAATGGGTCTTGAGCATCTCGTATCATCCTTCTCAATATACGGGATGCATTTCGCCTCTCTTCAATTTCAAGCATCTCTATAACTCGGTATTAAGCATATAAAAAAGCCATTATCTGAAATATATACGAATTGATTAATTTTACAAGTTTATCTATTTATTAATTTCAATTAAAAAATATAGGTAGGTAAAATACATTCCATTAAAATAAATAAATATACGTACTGCAAATACACAACTCTATAACAAACGTCAAAAACTCATAACCTGCAAATATAGCGAGTCGATATGTTCATAGCGACACGAACAACGGTCTTGATACGGATTAGCGACCTCGCAAAGTAATGACGTCACACAAACTATTCCGGTAGATGGCTACAAGTCGCATATCGACACTCGCTACGACACACCCCCAGTTGTGGTGTGGATTTTTAAATATTTAAACAATATTAATATAAATTATTAGCAAACCGCTTCGCTACCTTGAAGTAGTGTATAAAGAAGTCGCCCAGCTCGGTTTTTCTCTTGATTCAGTTGCGTTCAGGCAAGTAATAAGTTGGCGAACTTTGACTCAGCTCTGTGTAGAACATAGGTACATTCTTTCCCTTACCGCTCCGGCCAACTCTGGCTGCACGGATAGTACATTTATGATAATAAAATTCGACGAGAATTTAACGATGGTCTGTACTAAAGTTTAGTGCACGAGTCGCAGACGAGTGTCGTAATTATTCGAGTGAGTAATTGCCATATTAAACGCGGGTAGAATTCTACACTTTATCCACGGTATCTCATTTTATAAGATAAAAATGCACTGACAGCTGTCAAAAATCTGTTAGTTTTGTTTAAATATGCTTTTATTATACAAACAGTTCTACTGGTAAAAAGTTCAAATACAATCAATTTATTGATCAAAAACTCAGTTAAATATTATTTTTTTAAATCAGTAGTGAGTAATGACAATGAGACATTAATTGCAAATAATAATAGAATATAATATTATAATATTTTACGAGCACACAATGCAGGCTCTAATTCAAGAGGAAGAAAGTTTATGCACGAGCTGAAGGCGAGTGTATAATCATCCATTTATGTGCAAGTCAAATACGACGTTTTATCGACGACATTTTAAATAAAACAATTTCTTTACTAATTAACATTCGTTAAAATATTACCCTCACTTATTTTAGTGAGATAACAGATGACAGTTGTGTTCTTAATAGAATAGTTACTAAATGAATTCAATGGTCATAAATAATATATTTTATCTATCAACTTGGAGATAAGTAGCAGCATCACATATAATTTTACCGTGTGTGCGGTTACCAGCCGTAAACTCACTCATGGTTGTTCGTGCGGAGCACACCACAGGAGGGAATTGTGTGCAGTCAAACTGGAATGTATTCTGAAGAAATTTGAGTTTTATCTGTGTATTTACGAGTGAAAAACTTGGTTGTAAAAGTACCGCAATTTTCCTACATGACACTAAAGATTTGTAAACAATAACCCAGGCGTCAGAATACAGTTTACATTTACAACTTCATTGTTTTCCAATGAGTCGTAAATTCAAGCAGACTTTTATATTCATCTACGTTTTGTTTACAAGAACACGGTCATTGTAATGTCAGTTGTTATTTTCATATTTTCTTTGAGAATCGCGGCTGTTATGACAATTGTTTAACATAAAATGCGACATGGTATTAAGGACAATCAGATGGAACTAATTTGGGATGAAATTGCGAAGAACTCAATTTTACAGAAATGTAACAAGAACTTTGGCAGTATTTTTTGTTAGTCGAATAATTGTCATACTCGTATGAGGCTCAATCCACTTGACATGAATCGTCCATGGGATGTTTAAATTTTTTCTAATTTCGTTAGGTAACTGACACTTTATTTCACTAATTTGCGTTAGGTTATAAATTTCATTATTTCACGCAATGGTCTTTATTTCACTCTTTTTATTTAATAAAGTGTACCTACACATATAAAATTACATTTATTTATAAAATTACAGACCACATTGTAAAGAAACTTCAATATAAAACTCGAATAAAAATGTCGTTTGTAGATAACCTTATTGGCTGTTTTTGTTTTATGTCAAAATTTATAAATGACATTAAACGTCAAAATTTCATCATTGTAAAAAATATGCACTTAGTTGAAAAAATATTGTATGCAACACGTAAGGAATCTCAGTAGTTACCTTATTTATGTGTTTACAGAACTCGGCTGCGCCTCGTGCTTTTTCACATACGTAAGGTAACAACCTTCGTTTTCTTACTTGTTACATAAATAGCTGTTTTTCTTGTACTTTAAGTGATATTACGTAAGTCTATCCTAGCCACATCCTGAGTACGATCAAAAATTACATAGGTACTCAATACAAATTACATGGGACCTATAATTGAGATATTATTACAAAATTATTAACATTGGGATGTTGCATAGAAATTTTTTAGGTAAACTAAATATCCAATGAAATTCTTTCATTTCTGATCACGTGTACGATATTGACCAATGAATACAACATTTAACTGAAAGCAACCCATGGGACATTATCACTTATGTCAAATATTTGCTAGGTTACAATCATTTATGTTCATTTTTATGTTTATAATAATAATTGAATAAAAATGTCATTTGCACGTTTTGGTAATGAAAATGATACTTCAATTAATAAAATTTTCTGTCCGAATAACCCTCGACCATTGATAAATACTTATAATTTTGTGACAGCTACTTCAAGCACGTTGCTTTTATAGGTTAACAGCCCTCCGCCTGCGGCGTCGGGCGGTTACCAAGCAACGTGCTTTCGGAATGTCACAAAATTATTTCGTAATTATCAATGTCCTTGGGTTATTATAGCTGATAATGTCACTACGGGCAGACATAAGCAATCGCTAGGATATTAACATGATGTTAATAGGCAAGTAATAAGCATGATGTTCACATCCTTGAAATGTTCTTGAGATTTTGGGATATAACGCATCGTACAAACTGAATCCCATAGAACTTGGTAGCTTGATACAAAAGAATTGCTTATGTTTTCTTCAAAGGTATATTTAAATTTGGAACATAGAATTATGCAGGATTTTAGCAGAACTTTAAAACGATGGTATCTGAAGATATTACATGTACAATGCATAGTAATAGCACAATTTTGTAATTATAAATGTCGAACGGAATAACATAAATACATGCTGTGTTACATTACAAGGTAAGATTGTAACATATCCTTCTTAGTTTCGCGTAATTTTCTTATCTTAACTTAGTACAAGGACGAAACATAAAATACTAATACCAAAAATATATACATCTAAGCTTAATATTGAGCTGCTTAATCATTAAATTTGCCATATAACTACGAAATGATCATTTATATATTGAATAATAATTATTTGTCTTATATGATGAATTCAAAGTTATAACCACGGTTAAAGAAAATTAGGTTTGCCAACATGATCAGAATGGGTAATGGGATCTAGCATGACCTAGATATCTCTGGCTGTATCAGGGATACTATAATTGACACTGATTTAAATGTAAAAATACACTTTAATACTATAAATAGTAGGTAACTATAATTCAAATTTAGTTATATCTAAGTCGTTATGTTCCATAATTTACTTTTAGATCGAAACGTGTTTGAAAATCCTCCATTTCCCACGAGGGAGATCGTCGTTATAAATAAATAATTTCACAATATATATGAACACAGTCTCGTAGTGCATCTATTCATCTTCATTATTCAGTTTATAAAACTTGTAGATTTTTACTCATTTCTCCTAAATCTACATTGACAGTTTTTCTGAAACAATTTTCATTATTTCACAGCAATATTACTTTTTACTGTACTAATAAGCTTAGATGTTCTTTCTATTTTGCATATATTTCTTTATCACTACATAACGCACAAAATTATTAAATTAAAAAATAGGACGTGGACACCACATGACTTCCTTGTACGCTTTGTGTGTTCATACTTTTCGTAATAACTAAAATGTAGAATAATATAAAAAATTCTTTTAACTTATTATACTAGTATACTCACAAATATATTTTAGTCATTTTATTTAAACTGTAGAAGAAGATATAAAGCATATTTTACTATTGTCACTGTCATGTCATAATCATTTACATTTTACGTAGTAACAAATGTTAAACGATCATGGAGTACATGATACCGAAATACTAAATTATAAGTATATACTTTAATTATTCTTAAATGATAGAAGATACAGAAAAATTTATAAAATACCGATTGTAGATAATAATCACATAATCTTTCATTTAAAATAAAAAAAATTGTCTAAAATTAATTATTTATCAAAATATTTTTAAAAAATACTACTTCCGGTTTATAGATTGAAACCAAAAATAGGAGGTGCACAACTAGATGCTATAACAGTCCTAAATACAAAATTTCAGCTTTCTACGTCTAACCGTATTTGAGTTATGCGACACACATACGTCCGTACGTACATACGTACATACGTACATACGTACATACGTAGATACGTACGTACAGACGTCACGACGAAACTAGTCATAATGGATTCAGAAAAGGTCAAAACCTTGAAACACCTATGAACTAATTACAACTTCTGACCGGGGTTGTCAATGAAAAACATGGCCAGTCGATAAACCTAATTGTCCTTTATCCATGGTTATAACTAACAAGTTATGATGGCTCCAATTATTATCAACGATTGCCCAAGAATTTATAGTTTATTTTACTTATCAACGGAGTTATAAGTTTTGATTTGTTGCAGTATAGACCAGAAACCATTATTGATCAAAGAGAAAATAATTTTTGATACATACATATCGTAGGCAGATTCTAAAAAATAGTGTAGACATTATAAAATACAATGTTACATTATTTTATTTGACTTAAGACGGGTATTAGGTTCTTTATTTAGTTCAGTTCAATCAACCACAACTGAGTGGGACTCACGAAGGGTATTGGGTTGTTTATTTAGTTCAGTTCAATCAGAGTTTGTAGCAAAACGAGTATTTAAGACTCAAGAAGTGTATTGGATTTTTTATTTAATTCAGTGCAATCAGAGTGTCTACCAAACCGAGTCTGTGGGCTCGAAGAACAAGAAAGGTATTGGATTCTTCAGTTTAGATCTTATTGTAAGGCGCTACACTTGTGTCAAAAATATAGTGAAAAAGGGAGCTTGCTATATTACAAACTGAGCTCTTGTTAGTACACCTACACTGTTCATATTTTATATACAGGGTGAGTCATCGAAATGCCCGTCGTCGATATCTCCCTTGTCGTTAAAAATACAGCATAAATTTATTAACAGAATTTTTCGTCTACTCAAGGAGCATAACTTAAAATTATTTTCACATATACAGGGTGTTGCATAACGACTTGGCAATAATTGTTCGTCTTTTTTTAAATGAAACACCCTATATATTTTTATATATTTTAAATTGTATTTTATTTACCTATACGAAAATATAAGTTTCATTTTAGTTTGCCGCGGCGTTGCCAAGTTATTCAATTTTTTCTCTAAAAAAAGCCGAATACACGTATTGTTTTATAAAGGCGTACTGAAGTTATTTTAATAGTAAAAATTATGAATTTTTTTTTCTGTACAGCTGTAACTATACTCTTTGTTCTGACATAACTTTTTTTAATGTTATTATACAGGGTGTTCAATACAGAGAATCAAATTTACTCAATTTCAAATGGCTATAACTCGTCATTTTCAAATGGAACACCCTATATTTTATTATTCTGTTGTGTGTATTTTTGCATCTTCTTATGTTATAAAGGATGTCCTATGCCTAAAATCATTAATTTCGAAATTAATTAAATTAATGTTTTAAGGCATAGGACACCCTTTATAACATAAGAAGATGCAAAAATACACACAACAGAATAATAAAATATAGGGTGTTCAATTTGAAAAATACGAGTTATAGCCATTTGAAATTGAGTAAATTTGATTCTCTGTATTGAACACCCTGTATAATAACATTTAAAAGAAGTTATGTCAAAACAAAGAGTATAGTTACAGCTGTACAGAAAAAAAAAATTCTTAATTTTTACTATTAAAATAACTTCAGTACGCCTTTATAAAACAATACGTGTATTCGGCTTTTTTTAGAGAAAAAATTGAATAACTTGGCAACGCCGCGGAAAACTAAAATGAAACTTATATTTTCGTATAGGTAAATAAAATACAATTCAAAATATATAAAAATATATAGGGTGTTTCATTTAAAAAAAGACGAACAATTATTGCCAAGTCGTTATGCAACACCCTGTATATGTGAAAATAATTTTAAGTTATGCTCCTTGAGTAGACGAAAAATTCTGTTAATAAATTTATGCTGTATTTTTAACGACAAGGGAGATATCGACGACGGGCATTTCGATGACTCACCCTGTATAGATAGTTCGAAGATGACTTTACAGTGCTAAGAAATTATATTTTTGAAATACTTTATGGTATTTTAGTAATAAATTAGTAAAAATAGTCAATTTGGCCGATTTTTTACTATTTTTTTCCTCAGATGTGTAATTTTTTTGACAAAAAATATTTTCTTAGCACTTTCACGAACAATGCAAGGAATCGACTATTTAAAACAAAATTAATAAATATGCCGTAGTTTGTAATATTAAAATGCATAATTTACTTCTTATTTTCTCTAATTGTTGTCGCAACAATGTATTGTATGAATTTTTCGATCAAATAATGCTTCGTAATTACTTATGGTAAATTTCAGATTTTTATTTTGAGCAATATAGCCAGAATCGTGTATTTTGATTCTATTGCAGCAATATTGCTTTCAACAAGTGTAGAGCCTTAATAAAATGATTATGACATTATATGCAGAGTCATTTAGATAAAGACTAATTTTATAATTAGTTAATGACGTATCTATTAATAGGTACCGATGATTTACAGTATGTGAGGCTGCCACACCTAAGTTGATAGACCGGCAGCTCATGACAGAAAAAAATTTTATGCAAGTAGAAATACCCGCTTTTCTTTGTTGTCATAGGGTCAATATTCTATCCTCCAAAAGACATGCAGCATGAAATCGGAGACCATCACCTGTCATTAGCTCCCGGTCTATGAGTACAAATCTTGATATATTATTAAATGATTGCTACAAATTCTTATTATTTATGCTACATTTGCAATATTTAGGCAGCAGCATATGTGTGACAAATTAATATGTTGTAACTATTAATTTCTGCTGCACCCCAGGAACTGTAAGTTCTAAACACCTAATCTTCGACTTCTTGTAGAAAGTAGAAACGGATACAAATCCACACTGTCTGTGGTACAAGTCAACAAGAAAACGACAGATGTTGGATTGCCATTGCTACAGTTATGTTGCTACGTCGCCATCATTTGTGAAATTCAACGTATAGCTGTTCAGTTTTATAGCTTTTCGGGCAAGAATTCCTACACACCTTTTTCGTAATTAGTGACTAAATTTTTGGTAAATATTTTGTAATGTTCCGGTCGGTTCCGGGTTCATTTCCGGTGAGCGCACAAAATTCAAACTCAAACTTTTACAAAATTTCATACATTTATTTACAGACGAAGAATGCAACTAGGTTTATGCAGAGTTATTTTTTCTCATAAAAAATTGTTTAAAGCCCTGTTCGCACTAGGATTCTTTGAAGATTCTACGGAGATTCTGAATCTTGGAAAATATGTTTTTTCTTTCTAGTGAGAATTATTTGTTAAATTGCGGTGTCGCTAAATTTAATCTTCAATGAGTCTTGGAAACGAAAAATTGATAATTTATTGATTGCTTAACACAACTAGTCTATAAGAGCTAGCGGTCAAATTAGTGTGGACATTTTATTAGTCGTGAAACTGAAGGTTTTGGGTCTTGCATATCTGCTGAAGATGAAATGCCCAGTCTGCCAGTCCTAAGTGGCCGGATTAGGTTTCCTCAAGTCAAATAATAACAAATGACGTTTTATATTATCATAAACTTGTTCTCGGGTTATCAGCACTTATGATTGAATATATTTATTATTATTTTTGCATAGGTAAGCAGGTAAACACTGATGACATTTATGAAAATTTAAAATGTCATCTATTATTTTTTATTTGGTATATTTAAGATTGGAGGAGTAGAAACGTTCTGGCAATATGTTAAATAAGAAATATCGTTTATTGCCACCTCTATATACGCCAGAACTCTTCATTTATATAATTTACAATTTTGTAACTTAGCTTTTGATACTTGAGGAAGCCTAATCCGGCCACTTAGGACTGGCAGACTGCGGACATTCCATCTTCAGTAGATATGCAAGGCCCAAGTTCTTCAATTTCACGACTAATAAAATGTCCACACTAATTTGACAGCTAGCTCTCCGTCTACACGTAATTATCACTAGAAAGAAAAAAAACTTTTCCAGAATTCTGAATCTCCGTAGAATCTTCAAAGAGCTTAGAACACACTTTTTCATTAATTCTTTATATGGATTACAAAGATTTTTTCAGAATTCTAACTAGGCCTCTAGATTAATTCTTTCACAAACATCTAGTACCTACCAGTTTTTCCTTCAAATATTTAATATACAATGAGTAAAGCAGAAACTGCTACACCTCTAAACACGCAATATTTTGTTACGTGTAGACAAGACCCTTAACAATAATACCTATTATTATTTACATGCATTTAATTTTTAATATGTCGAATCAAGAAGTGTTAATCCGTTTTGTGAATCAAAATGTAGACCTCCCACGGCGTAGAATCTCATTTAAAAATCAATTATTATATAAATTAATTGTAATTGTAACAATCTGTCAGATGGCAGTTAAGTACTTATTATTTACAGCATAAAATGGTTCGCACATTATTTCTATATAAATTATCTTCTTGACAGGCTGCTCGCAAATTGAAAATTACATAAATGCACTTCACATCATACATATAAAAATTAACAACTTTAAGAAATACTAATACGAATAATATAAAAGCCATTAGCTCATGATTTTGCGAAATAATTAAGACGGCGGTGAGATAAAACAAAAGGCGAAATGACATAACGCAGGAATTAATTTTATGATTGTTAAAGATGTTAAAACAGCTGAAATAATTTCTTTGTTTTCTAAGCCAGAGATGATATGGAACTGTTTATGCAAAAGGAGTTAAAAAGCATAAAACGGAAACAAATGGTTTTGTCACTAGGTTCTATTGTTTAGAGAGCACATTTTGAACAGTGCAATGACTTTATTTTCTGATTTTTTTTTCAATGTCCTATATTTACAAATAGGTACACCTTTAATTGAATCTTAAAATTTTTAATAAAGTATTGTCACTGTCACTGTCATAATCAATTATATTTCACGTAGTAACAAATATTAAACGATCACTACAAGATACTGAAAAATATAAATAATAATTTAATTCCTAAATAGTACAACATACAGAAAAATTTATAAAATGGTAATTGTAGATAAAATAATATAATCTTTCATTTAAAATAAAAAATATTGTGATAAATTAATTATTTATAGAAATATTTCTACTTCCGGTACCAAAAACTTTTTGACCCGTCACAGTTATAGAATATAATGCGGGAGGTACAAACAGAAATTGACGCAAATGTTAATAATAAAATTTCTCAGAATGAAATATAAATATTTGCAATCGTAGTATTATTCTAAAACTGCACTTCTGTCCCCGTAGATAACATTTAACTTTTAAAGCTGCGTTTAAAGTCACATATTAAGTCAGTGTTTCCAGAATTCGTCATTGTTAGTTCTATTACATATGATAATTGTTAAGTATTATTTAAGTTTAACCGTAGGTTGGAGAAGAAGCTAGAAATTAGCATGAGCGTATTGTTACAGTGATATATAATTTACATAAAGACATAACTGAAAAGTGAACAGTTGTAGAAATTGTTATGGACGGGCAACGGTTTTTTTTATGAACATACATTATCATGATCATGCCTTTCCCCAACTTGATTTTTCGTTATAAAAAAAATCTGATGTGGCCAGCACACGACCTCTCGCCTAATTCTGCTTATTCAACTAATCTAATAAATAGTTTTACTTACATTTTAATAGTTTCATGTTCATGTAATATGTAAACCAAGATGCAAGCAATAGATGTCAACTGTACTGTCACTATCATAATCATTCAAATTTTGTGTAGAAACAAATTTCATTCGATCATGGACAACAAGATACTGGAATTTCAAAAATGTTGAATAATTGTACTTTATTTTATTGTTAAATACTACCAAATTCGGCAAATTTTATTTCAAATTATTTGTACTCATAGATAATTATATTTTCTTACGAATGGTGAATCTTATCACTAATTTCTTCAATTAATAAGAACTGAACACCCTGTATATTCTATAATATGTCGAAGCTCACTTGATTCTGCTAGTTTTTATGGCCAATTGTAACTTCCTGTGTTTTATAACTATAACTATATTTGCAATTCTGAGTTTTTAGTTAGTTGCTGCTGTAAGATTGTAAGCTACTTTTTGTATTGAGCTTATAAAGTATAATTAAGTTATATTCTCACGATTCATGGACTACTAGATTGTATCAATCAAAATCGTGACCAGAAAATTTGGCTCTAAAATTGTAGGGTAGGTACGAAAATTTCGGCCAGAAAAAAACAATAATAATTGCATCTTCTGGAATGGTTTTATATTATTATTCAAGCATCTGCAATTATTTTTTTCTGTAGGTTATAAGTAACTCAGGTTCGAAATCAGTTCACGCAATTTTTTAACGACCTTAAGAAGCCGTTAATTTTTGCTACTCATAATATGTGAGGGTACCACACTTAAAATATGTGAGTTGACGCCAGAACACAATATACACGTATGCTAAAACTCACAGTGATCTGTGTAGTTGTCACACCTAACTCAGACAAACAGTACCTACACAATAAATATTTATTTCTGTGGAGTCTTTAGAATACCTGTGAGTTGACAACTCATAGTTCTCACAGCGATCTGTGGTGCTGCCACACTCAATTAAAAAAATACAATATATTTAGAGCAAGTTCTGTACTAAGTTACGAATATTTTTAATTCTCAATTCACAGTGACACTCAAATTTCGAGTCTGCAGGATGGATTGCCAGGGGGTAGATCCACCCAAACCCAATTCCAGTTTAATTATACCGTGTTTCATCAGCAGAACCCTGTATCCAGTATTCAAACATCACAAATTAGTTCTATTACAGTAGAACCCAACATAGAGAACATATAATCAAAATCAAAATCGTTGTTAATACACATTAATCAGTGTTGTGTTTGTGTCAGGGTGTATGTATGTGTGTATGTGTGTCGTTATGAAGCTTTGTCGGATGCTGGATCCAATTTGGCGTTAATTAGTGGGCGGTTGTAATTAAATTGTGTTTGTATATTGGATTAAGATGCGTCGATAATAATCTTAAATTATTTTAATTAGTTGTATTACAGAACATACGAGGCGCTGATTTCCAAAACTCGTTACTTGCATTTTCTGTTAAAATAGAGATTTTAGTGGTTTATGACAGATCTCCTCCCACTTGACATGAATCGTCCATGGGATGTTTAAAAATATCTTATTCTTGTACTTTAAGTGATGTTACGTAAGTCTATCCTAGCCACATCCAGAGTACGATCAAAAATTACATACTCAATACAAACATCTCAGAGAATTACATGGGATGCATAATTGTGATATTATTACCAAATTACAACATTGGGATGTAACATAGATAATGTTACCAAGGGCGGACATTAGCAATCGCAAAGATATTATTATAGGATGGTAATGGGCAAATATAGCAAGTAACAAGCCGGGATGTTCACAGTCTTGAAATGTTCTGGGGATTTTATTTTGTCAAGTGGGCTCGCGCTCTTACAGTGAAAAAGAAACAAAACCCGCTCTTTGCCATAGTTTTGAGCAATGAAAGTCGACGTGAGTTCCAAACAAAAACTCTTTCCTGCATCTATTGGTGGCGGGTATTTAAATGCATATATATATATATATATATATATCTTAAACTAAGGGTTGAATGACTAAATGGGGTACATATTTGGATTCAGCAGGTTAGAATTAGGGAGGTACAGCACAAATTATCCCTTTGAAATGTTTATTGCGCCAGTTAAATGAAACTAAAAATCTGACGTGGACACCACATGACTTCCTTGTACGCCTTGTTTGTTCATACTTTTCTTAATAACTAAAATGTAGAATAATATAAAAAATTCTTTTAACTTATTATACTAGTATACTCACAAATATATTTTAGTCATTTTATTTAAACTGCAGAAGAAGATAGAAAGCATATTTTACTATTGTCACTGTCATGTCATTAACATTTAAATTTTACGTAGTAACAAATGTTAATCGACCATGGACTACAAGATACCGATATACTAAATTATAAATATATACTTTAATTATTCTTAAATGATACCAGATACAAAAATATTTATAAAATACCGATTGTAGGTAATAATCACATAATCTTTTATTTCAAATAAAAAAATTTGTCTTAAATTAAATATTTATCGAAATTTTTTTTAAATTTATTTGTAGATTGAAACCAAAAATAGGAGGTGCACAACTAGATGCTATAACAGTCCTAAATACAAAATTTCAACTTTCTACGTCTAACCGTATTTGAGTTATGCGACACACATACGTCCGTACATACGTACATACGTACATACGTACAGACGTCACGACGAAACTAGTCATAATGGATTCAGAAAAGGTCAAAACGGATATTTCCATCAAAATCTGAAAACCGAAATTTTTCGCGATTACAATACTTCCTTATTACTCCGTACAAGGAAGTAAAAATGGAAATAGCTACAATGATAAATTCAGCTCACCAAACGTTTTTTGCGATTTCTGAAAAATGACTTAGGATGCAAGTAGCGAGTTTTGGAAATAAGCGCCTATATTATCTTGTACGACTTTTACCCAATTTGGGTGTGGCAGCCTCCCATATTGTTAGATATACAGAGTGTAACACAACTTCGAGTACATAAAGTTTTATACGCAGATTACGAATCAAAATGAGTTATTCAAAAATCCAAAAATTTTAATTTTAATTCTATTTAGGTGTTCATTAAATTCATTTCCTACTAATCTACTGCTCTAGTATAAAAAATAAAATAAATCAATCTTCCTGGATTTAAATCGCAGTCCATCATCTCCCGTTACATCTCTATATATGTTATGAATGTTTCGGCTAACGGTTCGAATCTACCGACAGCCGGAAACGAAACTTGTTTGTGTTTCTGCATGTTGGTAGGCCTGCAGCAGAGGCTACTGCGACCGGAAGTCGTTTTTGTGCACAGATTAAGCGACTCACTAAGAGCCAAGTGAAGTTAAGTTCGCTTTTATTGGAACAATAGAGGATGCAGGAGTAATTGCTTAAGGATGGACTGAAAGTTTAATTCAATGTTTGTTTTGTTAGTAATAAATAGTAGGAAATAGCGGCACACATATCTAACTCTTCATTTTAATGTGAGAAAGTTTATATTAATCCTGACACCAAAAAATATTTATTTCTTTTATGTAGACACTAGAAACTCAATTATCTAAAGCTCTATTCACACAAGGATTCTTCAATATCCTTCAATTTTGAGCAGTGCAGCTTAATTGATTCTTCAATGAGCTTTGAAAAAGAAAATTTTCTAAAACAGTGAATTTTTCTAGGGTTCAGAACATTTAAATACCAAATTTTATACGATTTTCAACAGACCAATTATTGTATTTTGGTATCAATTCATAAATCAAAAGTAAGACTTTTCATATAGAGCAATATGATTTTTCTTAAATTATCTCGATAAATAAAGCATTTATGATAATATATATGTTTCATTAAATTTTCTGTACCATTTATAAACTATAGGACAATTTAAATCTACTTTTTTAAAATTCCAGTATCTTATTGTCCATGATATTTCTACACAAAATTTGAATGATTATGACAATGACAGTACAGTTGACATCTTTTGCTTGCATATTGGTTTACATATTACATGAACAAGAAACTATTAAAATGTAATTAAAACTATTTATTAGATTACTAAAATAAGCAGAATTAGGCGAGAGGTCGTGTGGTGGCCACAGCAGATTTTTTTACCTCTTATATTATTATGTATTTCATAATAAATTTATTGTTTCAAATCGTGCGTGCTCCAAAAATGCGTGATGTATATAACAGTAATTATTATTACTACAATATATTATTACATAATCTGAAACAATCCTATAGATTCGACAACCGTTAACCAGCACTTCCTATAGGAATCCCATAACAATTATATCATTTCATCATTGCAATTACATTTATTTTATTGTATTTTAAAATAGACTAAATCTTAATCTTCTTGGCAGCTAGTTAAAAATAATGAATGAAGTAAATGAAATAATTGTAACGAAACGACAGTCTCGCGTGTGGAAAACAATAAGAAGACGTCTGATACTCGCGTGTTTGAGTATTAGAAATACATATTTCATTGTTGACTAATCACTTTAACAAGTATTAATATTTATATGTGAAGAGACGCTAATCAGATGGCAGTAATACGAAAAATATACACGATTTATTCTTGAGAAATATTTTATTTAAATTGTGTAAACCACATATTGGTAGATATATAATATACCGTGTGTGCGGTTTTCAACCGTCAACCAACTCATGGTTGTTAGTAGAGTACAAAGAAGATTTCAAATCATACATAGATTTTTTCATGTTTCTTCTTTTCCAAGACTCATTGAAGATTAAATTTAGTACTGCAGCTATTTGGCAGACGATTCTCAGCAGGATTCTTCAAAGAATCAGCAAAGAATCCTTGTGTAAACATGATGTAACGCACTGAGGTATAATATTTTAATTCTAACAATTATTCGCCTTGAAAATGTCTTAACAATTGGTCTTAAATATCTACCAAATTTGCAGGTTCTTGTAATTAACATCAACAAAAAACTACGTGGCTAACAGGCCGTTAATTACACTGAAGTGAACAGTTATTTTAGTTAATCGTTCCATCACTGTCATTCTCACAGCATTAAACAAGGTGATTGTAATTTCGTACAGAACACAAAATACTATCCGATAAAGTACTCTAGTCCGAGAGCTGGCGTCAAATTTTCATGGGTGATTGCAGCAAAACTTTTCTTATATGTAGGTGGTATATTTTGTTGGTTTAACCACTTAAACATGTGTTGGCTGGCACGACCGTGTGGCCTGCAAATTTAAGGGAGTGCGAAACTTTAAAAAAATAACAGATTTTCAAGTGAAGCCAGTAAAGCTAAAATTTTGTATAATGATAATTTACCAATTATATTTAACAAAAAAATATGTTAGCTGGATAGGGCAGGTGGATAATTTTGTTAGCTGTCGAGGTGAACAGTGACAGTGACAGTGTCAAAATAGTGACAAATCGTTTTCATAGAAGATATAAACGATGTGTCACTATTTTGACACTGTCACTGTTCACCTGCACAGCTAACAAGGTTATCCACCTGCCCTGTCCTGCTAACATATTTTTTTGTTAAATATAAAATCAACATTAAAACGATGCTCAATTGTTTTTCATACGTTGGTATCAAATTAAATATTTCGAGGAAAAAAAGTTTATTTAAATTTTGCTGAATTGAGTATAAAATTCAAGTCTTTACGAAAGCAAGTTATAAAACCTTATAGTCGGGGAAGTACTGTGGTGGCCACAGCAGATTTTTTCTAGGATTCAGAAGCATGAAAGAATTCTCAAAGAATCCATGTGTGAACGCGTATTGTGCGAGCGACTGTAGCTCTGATAATTCAAATCCAGTCAGGTAGGTACACTTTTCATCTTTCTATGATTGATAACCACCAGGGGCGCACTCAAGGGGGGGGGGGGACTCGTGGGGCTTGAGCCCTCCCCAGACGACTGGACTTTTTTCAATTTTTTTCATTAAACATTTTAAACATTATGTAAGATTATTAAGGTTCACTGACGACTAAAAATAATCGCCTTTTTTCTGTTTTTATGATTATCTTACATTCAAATAATTCAAATTTACAATAATATACACTCCGTATAACGTATGTGTACGATTATTGGGATATTTTAATAAGAATGCGAACCTTGTAGCAAAATTTTGAACTTAAACAATGGTGCACTTGGGAGTGAAACTGAATTAACATATTCATAATTATTTAGCATGTATAGTATATGCTCGCCTACTTAAATTAAATTTTTCTATATAACTGACATGACTCTGCTCAGAGTCGTTCTTATGAAATTACATCAAGAGAGCTGCCGAAAAAACAACGTGTGTGCACAAAAAAGAGAGTAAAACGTGCAACTGTTTATCTTTAAAAAAATGAAACTTTCAATTTAAAGGTGTTTGACCTTGAACTCTAAAAAAAATTTGCCTGCGGCGCATTTCTTCCTTGTACCGTACTACAGGTTTCATTAAAAAAATTTAGTTTGGTTTGGTTGCATTAGAACATTTTTTAAAATGTCTAGGGAACCTCCTTAATATTAAGTCCGGGCATCTCCTATATCGAAGTTGAGTAAAAGGCGTAATTTAATCTCCAAGATAACAACCTAGCAAACTACCAAATCTAACAGTTATTCATTGTCACTCCAGCATAATTACCATGTCATTATCCTATTCCCGCTTTAGCGAATCTTTTCGGCGTGTCAAATTATTCACCATTCTTTCTATATTCTCTACTTGGGTCTTGGAGCGCGCGAACGGTTGAACTGTATTGTTCCATTGTTACGTCATAACGGTACCGGAAGTGATCTGCGACAAACGAACACTGGACACTGGACATCGGCCAGCGAAGAAGAAGTTAAACACAAGAAGTGTTGAAGACAGGAGGTTATTAGCGACAAATTAAATGACTATTTAAACTGTTTTTGTATTTAAAACAGGATGTAAGTTTTTCCGGTTTTGTCCTGGATAAGGTATCCTGCATATAATTGTGGGCACCAGATTGATTCTTTGATGGTTCTTTCATGGTTTTGAATCACTGTTTTGAAGCTATCATAAATTAGAAATTTTCTTTACCAAGACTCGTTGAAGATTTAATTTAGCGGCGTCGCTATTAGACAAGCGATTCTTTCAGGATTATTTTTTTCAAAATTCAGGAGCATGAAAGAATCATCAAAGAATTTATTCAGATTCAATGAATTACAAAATCTTCTTGTCCAAGACTCATTGAAGATTCAATTTAGCGGCGCCGCTATTTGACAGGCCATTCTCACTAACATTATTTTCTCAATATTCAGGAGCAAGAAAGAATCCTCAAAGAATTTATTCAGATTCAAACCCAGTCAAGGGCACAAAAATACTGCACAAAAATTGTCCTTGTGGTGTATCCACCGTGATGAGTAACCGCACACACGGTTAAATACTATACAGGTGTTTCACAACTTCAAGATGCAAATTAAATGGCAGATACTATGCGGACACGATATAGAAGAATAAAAAAGAATCATTCTTAATTTGAAAAATTAATTTCACTCTATGTACATAAAACATACAATTTTTTGCATTTCCGGGACTAAAACTCTTCTTTAGTCTTTCTTTCTAGGGACTAAGATTCTTAATTTGAGCCCAAGGGATTATTTTTCATATTTAATCCCGGTGTCAAGGAATTGAATTAATTAAACCCGTTGTCAAGTAAATAAATGCTATTTGTTAGTATATATGGTATATAACAGTATAAATATTTGGCATAAAGTTTACTGTCAAAATTGCAAAATGTGTATTCTTTTAAACTATTTTGTATTCGTTTGAGGACGAAGTGCAAAAATAGCGTATATACCACAGTACTAAAGTACCTTTAATCCCTCAGGTGGATATTTTCCTCACCTTCGGCTCGTGAAATAAACTTCACCCTCAGGATTAAATCATGCACTTTAGTCCTTTAATAAGTACCTTTAAATTAATACTTTGGAATAAAGCACGATAGATATGTGGTACCTAATTTTCCTTAAATCATTTTAAAGTGTTATTTAAAATCGAGAAAAATTCTCATAAAAATTTATTATGTAGGCCAAGTTACGACAACAACAAAGATGACAAAATAATAATACAGTAAAATTACTATTTACTTTGCTTAGTCTGTGCTAGTTTCATTCAAATTCATTCTCTATTTCAGTATACTTAAAATGACATTTCTTTAGAATTTCTTTCACAAATTTGTGTTACATTTAGAAATTATAAATACAGGTTTGACAGCTAAATAGGTTTAATTTAGTTGACCACAGTAATAAAAAATCTGGAACTAGTATTACTGTATCAAGAAGAAACAAAATTACTGGTGTAGTAATTAATTTGACAGTAATTGACAGTAGACTAGTAAAATTAAATATTTGTATCATTTTTTACCTCTCGCCTCATATTCTATAAGACAGGTATTGTAATGGGTCAAAATTTTCGAGTATGAGTTTTTGGTGGATAAGCACGTTTCAGGGTCTCTAGAATACGAATTTACTATTTTCACGATGATGTCTGTCTGTGTGTGTGTGTGTGTGTGTGTGTGTGTGTGTGTGTGTGTGTGTGTGTGTGTGTGTGTGTGTGTGTGTGTGTGTGTGTGTGTGTGTGTGTGTGTGTGTGTGTGTGTGTGTGTGTGTGTGTGTGTGTGTGTGTGTGTGTGTGTGTGTGTGTGTGTGTGTGTGTGTGTGTGTGTGTGTGTGTGTGTGTGTGTGTGTGTGTGTGTGTGTGTGTGTGTGTGTTTGTGTGTGTGTGTGTGTGTGTGTGTTTGTGTGTTGTGTGTGTGTGTGTGTGTGTGTGTGTGTGTGTGTGTGTGTGTGTGTGTGTGTGTGTGTGTGTGTGTGTGTGTGTGTGTGTGTGTGTGTGTGTGTGTGTGTGTACACCGGATAAGATTTTGGTAGAAATCCGCAAACCGGAAGTAGTACTTTTAGAAGTTTGGAAAAGTTTTCCTTAAATATATTAATACATTATTTATTTATGACAATTTTTGCAATTAAAAATAAAAGAAATTGTGATTATCTATGTGGACAGTTATTTATAAATACAAATTGCTGAATCTGGAAGTATTTAACAATAAAATAAAGTACAATTAATATTCTATTTTTTTGACATTCCAGTATCTTGTCTACATAAAATTTGAATTATTATGACAGTGACAGTACAGTTGACATCTATTGCTTGCATATTGGTTTACATTATCGTTTACATATTACATGAACATGAAACTATTAAAATGTAAGTAAAACTATTTATTAGATTAGTAGAATAAGCAGAATTAGGCGAGAGGTCGTGTGGTGGCCACAGCAGATTTTTTATATATTTATCTGTGTTTTAGTTGAGGCAGTCTCACATACTGTGTGTGCGTTTACCAGCCGCCATTCTTGGTTGTTAGTGAAATATAAACGATAAATAAATTCATAACCCAAATGTAAATTAATATTAACTTTCTTCAACAAATTTTATTTTCAATATGTCCCCAAAATTAAGTAGGTTCCACTGTCGCTACTGCTAAATAAATAGAAAACTAATAAATTAAATTTTTAAACAAAATTTTCATTTGTTTAATAAACCATTAACCGTTGGTATAACCAGAACCAGAACCAGATGACCCGGTTGTTGTCGGTTACCGACTGTCAGATGTTGAGACCGGGTCACGAATGGTCCAATCAGATCCGAGGAAACTTGATCTGAAATTGATATGTTTACAAAGCTGACTGTTTATGAGCGAAGATTTTAATAATTTTGTTTTAACAAGAGCTGAGAATTTTAAATTAGTATACATTTAAGCAAATTTCTACGTAGAAACAGCAAAGGTATCACTTTTTTCCACTACTACAGCTGCCTGAAACCAGCCCGAAACTCGTACTTTGCCGCATCCTAGCTATGCAATGTCATTTTATTAATTTTGTTTTAACAAGAGCTGAGAATTTTAAATTAGTATAAATTTAAGAAAATTTCTACGTAGAAACAGCAAAGGTATCACTTTTTCCCACTACTACTGCTGCCTGAAACTAGCCCGAAACTCGTACTTTGCCGCATCCTAGTTATGCAATGTTATTTTGAAATTGTAAATACTGTAAAAGTGGTTTTAAGCGAATAAACATTTAATAGAGAAAGAATGGATCTACAGATTTGCCTTTTTACAATTTGGAAAATTAATTTCTATCATGAAACATAACCGTGTAAAGTTTGCATAAATGGATTTTTTTAGGCATTTTTTAATCATGTACAATTTTTTAATCAAAATTTTAAATAGGCACATCTGTAGATCCATTCTTTCTCTATTAAATCCTTGTTGGAATAAAATTTTACCAATCTTGTACTGACCACAAAACACTTGCTACGTTGCTGCAATGTAGGAGGTAGACGGGCCTCTCAATAAATAAATAAACTCTATTTGTAACCCCATATAACATTATTATGTCTTCAAGCAAAATTTTACTTTTCAACTTTGAACTTAGCTATTTATTGGAGAAATGAACCTAAACGCCCAAAGGGCGCAATCTAATTGCTAATGTCTAATGAAGATTGATGTGTCTACATAATGGTATATTTTCTATTCTTATAGCGCATTATGGGAATTGAAAATTAAACTTAAAGGCAAAGGTTTAAAAGTGAAAATATCATGCAATGTTTGACGACTGAAACGCTTGAAGTCTTGTCCTTGTATGTTACAATAATTATAGTTATTATTTTTAGCAAATATTTTTATTTAGGCCGCAATTTGAACATAACAATTATATTGTTATAAATACTTCTAGAGAAAAAAACATTTTTATCAAAAACAATTTATCATTTTGTCAAGTATACTAGACAATATATCAAAATCTAGACAATATATCGATCGGCGGTTTGCAGCATTGTATTCAGGACACTTTACATGCCCCATAACCAATTTTTGGAAACACAGTCTTTATTATCAGGGCCGTAAGAATTAATTTCAATGCGAGGAATACAACGAGTTCTGGTTGCATATAAAGGCCGATATTTCGAAAACTAAGTGAGATAACGAACTGCGGTTTGCGGCATTGTAATCTAGACACTCTAATAATTATTGACCTATAACCAAATTATCAGAATTTTGAAAATTTTCGGCCCTCAAAAATTTTTCATTCCTCGATTTTTTAAAAATTTGATGTTCTTCGCGCCGAATTACATAAGTGTACCAATTTTCAGCTCAAAATTCCGACTGGTACATTTTTTATGAAAGATTTTCAGAATCTGATAATTTCTTAAGATTTCGATAATCCTTCATGTACCAGTCGGAATTTTGAGCTGAAAATTTGTATACCCATGTAATTCGGCGCGAGGAATTCAATTCAGGGCCGTATAACTCCAAAATTTTGAGTAATCAAGAAATGAAAAATTTTTGATTGCCGAAAATTTTCAAAATTCTGAAAATTTGGTTATAGGTCAATTAGAGTGGGTAGAATACTATGCCGTAAACCGCAGTTCGATATCGCGATTAGTTTTCGAGAAATGCAGCGTCAAAGTCGAAATCAGGAAAACTGAAAAATCGAAATAACTCGAAAATGGAACCATTAAAGTATAGTTTGCGGCCTTGAGGTCTAATTGATATAAAACCAAATTATCAAAAAAATGTTTATTTTGAACATAAACATACCGAAAGTAGAAAAATTCAAAATTCTGAAATTTGATTTTAAGTCAATATAACGCCAGTCCGACATCTGGCTTAATTTTCGATGTATTGACCATTTTACATTCTTAAGCTATCTACAAAATAAACTAATTCGACCAAATATAAACTCAAAAGTAGGTAAACAAGTCAGTTAACCAATTGAGTTAGCTACTGTAACGCATAACTATAACTACTTATAAACATTATAACGTCAGTTTGTCTATTTACAATTTAGAATATTAGAATGTTTCATTAACAACTTTGTACTCAATTTAAGTGAGGCTGCCTCACATACTGTGAGTCATCGGTACAGATATACAGGGTGATGCAAATTTTTAATAGAACATAGTTTGTAAATTTAGTTACCAAGTTTTTTATTTAAAAAGTTTTGGGTTACTGTTTTTAAGGCCCATCTCTTGCTATCAAATGCAAAGCAAAAAAGCATGTTACAATAAATCATTTTGAGACTATGGTTTTGAAATCGATGACCTCATAATTTACAATGATGTACTTATAGGTTGTGCTTACATGGCTATAGAATGATACAAAAAACCTTGCCGTATTTTGTTAAATAATTTCTAAAAATTACTAAAAATGCGAGTTTTACATAAATTATTACAGTCAATGGGTAACTGTTTAAAAAAATATTCCGACCAATGTATATTATCGATTTATTTTTGTGCATTAATCAACGTATAATATGGATTATTAAATGATAAAAATTAGCTCCAAGTTTTGCTAATGTCACAGCAATTAATAATTAGCATTGATTGATTCACTAATGAGTCATGATTCTTCATGTTAAATTTCAATTTTTTTATAATACAGCCAGAATCGTTTGTTAATCTTCTGAATTTACAAGTTGTTCTACTGCGTTTGAATGTTCTGGAGTGTTCCGTGTGCCACTGCCGGTGTACACCGACTACACGGAGTACTCTAAGAGCAGTTGTAGAGTAGTTAACGATTTAAAATCCAGGGTACAGTTATTCGTACGGTTACCTTTATACGCAGAATCGCTTTTAGAACGGAGTTGATATGTGCGTATGTCTGTCTGTATGTGTGTGCGTGCGTACTGGTCAATCGTGCTCGGAACCATACAGACTCGAGTTCGACTCCAGCCACCAGCCATACTTAAGTGTCTACGTAGGTACTTAAGTATCAATTTATATAACAACTAGTACCTAATAAATATTTTGTTGATACTTATTACTCTAAAATTATTACTAAAATAAAAACTTGTACTTAATGAGAACCCGTGAGTTGACATTTGGTATGTGAGCCTGCCACACCCAAGTTGGGTAATGCATGTAACATCAATTCTTGAACAAGAAACAAACCTGAAAATATTTGCAATTTATGTCTCAATAATTGTTCTATAATTATTTCGCTATAAACAATAATTTATTAACAATTAAATATGTAATAAAACCGCCATTTTGGAAATACTTTTACGTACCGGGAAGTCAAACTATAAACTAAAATGTTAATTGTGTTTAAGTCATTAAAAAACTATAAAACATGTTCTTATTTTAATAAACAAACTGTCAAGTAATATGGAAGTAATTTAATTTTTGAATGCATAATAAAATAATTTGATTTATTATTTATACTATCATTCCTAACAATAGCATAATATTGAATTTACATTTTAAAAACAATAGCAAGAGATTTCAAATCCAATCAGGTACAAATTCCAGTTTAAAGCACAAAATTTCCTCTATGATGTACTCTAACACTAACACGATGAGAGATTTGATGGCTGGTAACCGCACACACGATATAATGTATCAACAGATGTCTCTCAAAAATTGGATATAAGTCGTTGTAGATTATGTACCTATACGGCTTTATTAAATAATAATTGATATAAGATACGAAACATGTTTTATCTAAAAATGTCTAAAATTAGTTGTACTTGTATATACAGAATGTTTCTATAACTCTACACGCAACAATAGGATATATAATTTGAATTACTGATTACAAATTTTTCAAATTCGCAAAAATAACGCTAGTGAAAATATAATATAGGTACATACGTATAGACTTATGTGACGATTTTTCGTCAACGATAACTTAAAAAGTATCAAACCTTTAATAACCTAATTTCATATTTAAGGTTTTAATAAGGATCTTAACACCAGATAAGATTTTGATAGAAATTCGTAAACTGGAAGTAGTACTTTTGAAGCTTAATATAGTTTTTCTTAAATAAATTGGAACATTATTAATTTTTAATTTATGATACTTTTTGCAATTAAAAATATAATTATCTATTTTAAATACAATTTGCTGAATCTGGTAGTATAACAAATAAAATATTCTACTTTTTTGAAATTCCTGTATCTTGTTGTTCATGATATGAAATTAGTTTCTACACAAAATTTGAATGATTATGACAGTGACAGTACAGTTGACATCTTTTGCTTGCATCTTGGTTTACTTATAACATGAACTATTAATATGTAAGCAAAACTATTTATTAGATTAGTAGAATAAGCAGAATTAGATGAGAGGTCGTGTGCTGGCCATATCAGATTTTTTAGATCTTCTGCTTGCATCTTGGTTTACATATTACATGAACATGAAACTATTAAAATGCAAGTAAAACTAACTATTAGATTAGTAGAGTAGCAGAATTAGCGAGAAGTCATGTGCTGGCCACATCAGATTTTTTATGACGAAAATGTACACCTTAAATTTGTAACATTAGAACGAATGTGCATATTTCTCGTAGTTCTTATCGGTGCCAATGTTGCATTATTACAGTTATTATTAGTAAACAGTTAGTGCTTATGATGTGTGCCTAGTTTCATGGCTTGCTTTGATGCACTTGCAGCAGGAATGTTGCGCTTCTGTAGAGCAGGACAGCGGTCTGTTATTTATTTACAAGCTGCAGGAATTCAACGCAGGAATGCTGGAAATTAAACCTACTACTCATGGTAAACATTCATTCATTTATATTTATTTTCAGTTTATAATAAATAAATTGGTTTAGTTTTCGACAAATAGTACTTATTTTTTTCCTGGTAGCAGGAATCTTGAAAATTAAACCGACTACCCATGGTGAACATTCATTTATATTTGTACCATTTGTACCAATTTATTTAAAATAAACTGATTATGGTTCTAAGATACTTATTAAAAACTTAAATGTGAACGAAAAAATCCATACACACACAGACATCATCGTGAAAATAGTAAATTCGTATTGTAGAGGCCCTGAAACGTGCTTATCCACCAAATACTCATACTGGAAAATTTTGAACCATTACAAAACCTCTCTTATAGAGTATGAGGCGAGAGGTAAAAAATAATGGAAAACAACATATTTTTATAATAGATATTTATACACCATGTGAGATACATGAATGTTTATTCAAGAGAAGAAAGTTTAGCCCCCGAGCCCGAAGGGCGAGTGGGATAATTTCTTCGAGTGAATAAACATTCGTATCTCACGGGGTTTATACAATATTTTATTCAATTTTGACGAAATTATTTCAAATATATGAATAATTATAAATTTATTTTGACATAACAAAAAAGAAAATCAAAGTAGTCGTCAGTGGCAAGTTGTCATTGTTTTTATGCATTTTTGACGAAATAATGACATCAGAGTGATTTAAAAATGTGTTGAGTGATTTAAAAAGTTTTAATTCACTTCTGAATAGCATTTATTTAAAATTGTTGCTATGGAGTTAATAATAGCAATTTAAAACATCAAAATTGAGAAAATATATTTAATTATCTATACCTTTAAAAAATATAATATCATCGTAACCTTATAACATTTATTGTTTTATCTTGTAGACAAAAAATTCTTCATGAGTTTATATTATTTGCATAAAAATCGGCGACGAATCTAGGACAACTGATAAATAAAAATGAAATGATATTCACGAATATTCATTAGTTAGTAAAATCGTTTTAGAACCCATAGAACAGATGGTGAATAAGTTTTAAAAGCTAATGGTTCAAAAAGAGGTTACAGAAATTATTAACAATCTCTTCAGATTTAAACTTAACACTTTAATTCCGTTATCGAAATATCAAACGATTAAATGACATTTCTATTTATAATTGTAGAATTAATTTATGCAAATTTAAACATAAGTCTCCTTTTTTATTAAATTACTTCTATAATTACAGATCTGTTGTTTTGAAGTGAACACAAAATTCAATAACAAAATGTTGTTTTTGTTATAATTTGCAAGCTGCCATATTGATGAAAAGTGGTACCTACTACTTCCAAACTTTTTCAAGTGTCTAATTAATGAGAAAGTAGTCAAAACTCAAAAGTAATTAATTAAAAGCTGCTGAAAGATTTCAATATCAAGTATATCTTTATTTCGACTGGTATAAAAAATGGGCACACTACAAGAAGTTGATAAATTTCATTTTTGTTTTAAATAAATACAACACCAGAAACGTATATTCAAATGGAAAAATCTTGTATGACAAATGATGAATTTTCTACAGTTGAGATAGTTGGAAAAGTACATAAATGTTTTTGATATCACTTACAATAACGTAAGAGCTTTTTATGTCCCAACGTTTAACTATTAGATGTTTTAACATAACAAAATTTATTTAGTAAATAAAGCCTCATTCACAATACGAAATTAGTCGTTATAGTCAGTAGTTATAGTTATTTGTTATAATTGATTAGTTAGTTTTGAAGTGTCAAAAGTGTCAGTTTGTTAGTTTATAAGTAGGTATATTTTATGTTTTGTTTACTTAAAGTTGCTTTTCCTTAATCCTTGTCTATAAATGGCTGAAGAAGCATTAATAAAATGTAAATGTGTCTACCACAAAGGTGATTCCGAATTTAAAAATATTAATGTCATCTTAGACGTCAAACGTCAAAATTAATTTTCGTTCTATATTATTATACAAATATATTAATAGGTACTACTACTCAAAAATATATTTTAGTCATTTTATTTAAACTGCAGAAGAAGATATAAACGATATTTTACTATTGTCACTGTCATGACATAATCATTTAAATTTTACGTAGTAACAAATGTTAAACGATCATGGACTACAAGATACCGAAATACTAAATTATAAGTATATACTTTAATTATTATGAAATGATACCAGATACAGAAAAATTTATAAAATACCAATTGTAGATAATAATCACATAATCCTTCATTTAATATAAACAAATTGTCTTAAATTAATTATTTATCGAAATATTTTTAAAAGTATTACTTCCGGTTTGTAGATTGAAACAAAAAATATAATGGCTTATTAAGATTCGAATTAAAACCTTAAATATAAAATTTGATATTTTTTGAGTTATCGTGTCCGAAAAAATTGTAACATACAAACGCACGAACGAACGCACACACACACAGACATCATCTGGAAAATGTTAAATTCTTATTCTAGAGATTCTAAAACGTGCTTATCACACTCGATTATTTTGACCCATCACAATACCTCCCTTATAGAATATGAGGCGATAGGTAAAAATTTATCAAAATAAAAATACGGGTTTTAAAGTTTTCGTTTCGTATATAAACAAATATTGCAGCCTATTAAAAATAAACTTCGAAAAGCTATTGTCTTCATAACACTATTATTTTATTAACGCATATAATTGTATTTAAAAAAATGAAATTTAAGTATTCGTGCTAACCCTTACTGAGAACAGAACAGAAATTTAATTCAAGTGAATTTTACGCCAGACAAAAAAAGATCCCCGTTTAAAAAATTCCTCTACCTGTTTCGTATCTTCCTCGGTCCTTCCAGCATTGCTGCCCTTTCTAGGTCCCTTTACCGCACATCACCACACAGACACATTCACTGAGATCTACAGTCACTGTCAATCCCTAGTCGATGTATCAAATCAAATACACAAGAGTTCGCGCCAATGCAAAAGCCACGAAATAAGAACAAACTGAAAGTTCTGAGCTGCACTTCACGGGTTCACGTTTGTACGGCGAGTGCTGGATTCGACTTGACTTGAGTTAAGACGAGAACGGTTACTTAGAGGGGGCTTTAAACACGAGGTTCCCAACCGGTGGTACGCAGAAATATACTTATGTACGGGAGTATCATAATTTGATATTTATGCACGAATTTCTGTTACATAAACATCACTTTGTAGCGCAGTGCGCCATAAAAAAACGTCAAATTAATACAAACAGTTTAGATTTTCAATTTGTCTCATATAAACTAGTAATAAACCTATAAATAATTATTTTCTGTTATTGGTCGCACAATTTTTACTAAATTTAACATAAATTATCTTCTAAATGCTTAATTCAATAATGACAACTTTGACATTTAGATTTTTGTTTATCTTGGGATTTTCTTAAAAATATTATTAAATCTCAAATTGACAGTTAATTTGATTTACAGAAATTTTTGTTTGTATATGTCATAGAAATAGTGTTTGAATATATTGAGATTATTTAATTAAAACACAATAGTCCAAAGCTAGCGGTCAAATTAGTCGTGAAATTGAAAGGTATGAGTCGATGGGTATGGGTTAGGCTTCCTCAAGTCAAATAATAATGACGTTTTATATTTTCATCACTGTCAAAAATTTGCTTGTTTTCGGGTTATCAGCACTTGTGCTTGAATATTTAATTTTTTTGCATAGGTATAAGCAGATAAACACTGATAACAAGCAAATTTTTGACATTTATGAAAATTTGAAGTGTCATTGATTATTACCTCTCGCCTCATATTCTATAAGAGAGGTATTGTAATGGGTCAAAATTTTCGAGTATGAGTTTTTGGTGGATAAGCACGTTTCAGGGTCTCTACAATACGAATTTAATATTTTCACGATGATGTCTGTGTGTGTGTGTGTGTGTGCGTATGTATGTATGGACGTATGTGACGATTTTTCGTCCACGATAACTTAAAAGGTATCAAACCTTTAATAACCAAATTTCATATTTAAGATTTTAATAAGGATCTTAACACCGGATAAGATTTTGGTAGAAATCCGCAAACCGGAAGTAGTACTTTTTGAAACTTTAAATAGTTTTCCTTAAATAAATTGGTACATTATTTATTTATGACAATTTTTGCATTTAAAAATAAAAGAAAATATAATTATGCATGGGTACAGTTAATTTTAAATACAATTTGCTGAAGCTGTTAGTATTTAACAATAAAATAAAGTGTAACTAATATTCTACTTTTTTGAAATTTCAGTATCTTGTTGTCCATGAACATATGAAATTTGTTTTTACATTTTGAATTATTATGACAGTGACAGTACAGTTGACATATTTTGCTTGCATCTTGGTTTACATTATCGTTTACATATTATATGAACATACAACTATTAAAATGTAAGTAAAACTATTTATTAGATTAGTAGAATAAGCAGAATTAGGCGAGAGGTCGTGTACTGGCCACAGCAGATTTTTTTTATTTGGTATATCGGAGGAGTAGAAACGTTCTGGCAATGTTTTTAAATAAGAAATATCGTTTATTGCCACCTCTACATACGCCAGAACTCTTCATTTATATAATTTTCATTTTTGTAACTCAACTTTTGATACTTGAGGAAGTCTAATCCGGCCACTTAGGACAGGTAGACTGAGCATTCCATCTTCAGTAGATATGCAAGGCCCAAATCCTACAATTTTACGATTAATAAAATTTCCACTCTAATTTGACCGCTAGCTCTTAGTTTATAACGGTAATAATAGAAATAGATTATTACCCTTACCGTAATCACAAGTAGTATTCTCACACACTTGCCCTCTGGATCACTCAAGACGTCAAGACACTACTCACGATCAGCGTTGTTCATGTAGTCTACGCGTCGTAGTTTACATGTAATTTTACGCGTAGACAAACACGTAATCTACGCATGCAGTTTCTGTGTAAACAATAAAATAGTGTAGACAATAGTGATGGGTCTTTCGTTCATTTTTAGTGAGTCAGTTCATTTCGCTCCGCTCAGTAAAGTGAGTCGTTCACACTGAGTCGTTCACTTGAACGACTCTGTAAAACAGCACTGTGCGTTTCGAATGACACCGTGCTACCGTGCTAGTGTGCTGCTCAGCTGAGCTGCTTTGCTCATGCTCACAGCACTGTGCGCTCGCTGTGTGTGCATGTGCGATGCGCAGCGATGTGGCATGTGCCAAACTGCATGAACCTGAGCATTTTAGTTAGTTGTTAGTTGTGTTCTCGTCTTGATTACTCGTTGCTGCAAACAATAGATTATTGAACGTTGCTTATTGTTGTTGTATATGTATATTGACAATGGAAAATAAACAAAATAAAAATTCTGCAAAAAGGAATACCTATTGTCTGGCAACATTTTGAAGAATGTTCAACAAATTTAGCAAAATATTACTATTACTTTTACATTAATGTATTTTTTGCATTTACTTTCCAGTCCTACATTGTTTCCACTTCCCATATTGTTGATTATTTTCATTGTTGTCCGTACAACAGAAACGCCACGCTTCTCAGAATACACAGCACTCAGTTAAGCCAATGTATTATGTACCGTGCGCTGTATGTATGTTTCGTTCGTTTCGTTCATTCCACTCGCACTCGTTCGTCTTTCTGCGTTCAGCGAGCGGAGCGGTGAGCGGAGGCTAAATAGTAGCACGGAGCTAGTGTGAACTGGTGTGCCGTGCTGAACGAACTAAAGAGTCGTTCGTTCACGGCACACTAAAATGAGTCGTTCATTTTGAACGACTCGTTCATGAACGACCCATCACTAGTAGACAATGTAGACAAAGAACAAATCTCACCGAAAACTAATAAAATTATAAGTTAGATTTTCTGACAATTGAATTCTTTACATACTTTACACAAAGTCTACATTGTCTACATTTTACACAGTTTACGCAAACTTTACGTGTAGACGTAGAAAATAATACTTTACGCGTAGATGAACAACCCTGCTCACGATCTCTACACTTAGGGGCCAATAAACAACTGCCCGAAAATGACACGTTCTTTTCCGTAAATAGGATTGTGTAATCAGTTGGACGAAAATTAGTGAATATTTCTAGTAGAATTTATTGGCAAACAGTTATGAATTAAAAGTTTATATAATCCGGCCACGTAGGACTGCCAGACTGGACATTCCATCTTCAGTAGATATTCACGACTCAAGCCCTTCAATTTCACGACTAATAAAATGACCACACTAATTTGACCGCTAGGTCTTCCTACAAATCTCGTCAGATTTAATTTATATTATATTTAATAAAGAAATAACTTGACACGTTGCAAAAATAATGTATGAAACTTGTACGCTTCGCTCGTATTCCAATCTTGAGCGACATGAGTAAAAAAGAGTTTTCGCACATGTATCATATTTAACAGAATGAAATAAAATAAAATTGGTTAGGTACGTTTATTTTTGTTGTAAAAAGGTCTGGGTTCACTGGTTTAATTAAGACAGGTGCATCGCGTGCCTTCGTTAGACATCGGAAGAACTCGTGTGTCTTATTATCAAATAAACTTTAATTAAAACTATAAAAGAACAACAGTCGTTAATTAATTATTTTTTGTTCATTATTAGATTACCTATTTAATTTGTAAAAGGTAGGTACATTTTTCTTTCAGCTAAAAACTGTACAGCTAGAATTTTAGACGATTATTAAGTATACAAAACAATAAATTCACAATAATCAATTAAATTAATTACAGTTTAAAACGAACTAAATCGTAAATTCTGTAGAACATTACTGGTCTATGATTAAGCACGCTACTTACTGTTATAGTCGATAAAACAACCGCAAAATTGTTCTACACATTCCTTCTTCACTTATTTATGCTCCGAACTATCCACTAACAACCATGAGTACCCGTGAGTTGACGGCTGGTAACCGCACGCACGCTATAATATTTATACCGATATGTGAGCCTGCCACACCCAAGTTGGGTAAAGGCGTGATTGATATAAATACCCGTGAGTTGGTACTGGGGCCTGTGCGGCAGCCACACTCAAATCAATTTCGTAATAACGTTAACATAATTTATTGTAAATAATATTTCTTATATTAACTTTAATATTTAAGGTACTTTTATGAATCTAAAGTAATGACTAGTCATCGAACTGTCAACTATAAATTAATATTCAAAACTTTGATGGTTTTAAAAAAAGTATTGTTTAGTTGCATTTCCTACTTTGTAATTTATGTGTAGGCTTATTTAAGGCACTGCTGTTTCTGCCAGAAGTAACAATAATAATTATCTCTCGCCTTATATTCTATATAGAGAGGTATTGTGACGGGTCAAAATTTTCGAGTGTGAGTTTTTAGTGAATAAATACGTTTTAGGATCCTTAAAATACAAATTTAACTTTTTCTAAATGTCTGTGCGTGTGTGTGTTACAATTTTTCGTTGGCGATAACTCAAAAAATATCAAACATTTAACAACTAAATTTTATATTTAAGGTTTTAATACGAATCTTTAGAGCTCATTAAATTTTGGTACCAATCCACAAACCGGAAGTAGTACTTTGCTTAAATATTTAAATAAATAATTAATTTATCACAATATTTTTTATTTTAAATTAATGATTATAATTTTGTCATCTACAATTATTATTTATTTTCTGTACATGGTACTAAGTAAAAATTAAATTATATAAGTATTAAACTTTAGTATTCAGTATCTTGTAATCCATGATTGTTTAACATTTGTTACTACGTAAAATTTAATTGATTATGACAGTGACTGTGACAATAGTGACACAACGTTTATATCTTCTTCTGCAGTTTACATAAAATGATTCAATTTTTTTTTTGAGTAACTATAGTATAATAAAAATAGTAGGTAGAGTATGGCGGGAGGTTTTGGTCTGGCCACATCAAATTTTTTAATTCTAGAGCTCTGTTCACACATGGATTCTTTGAGGATTCTTTCATGCTTGTGAATCATGGAAGAAAAGAAATTAATTTGTAAGCTATTAATGAATTAGAAATTCTTCTTTTCCAAGACTCATTGAAGATAAATTTAGCGGCGGCGCTATTTGAGAGGCAATTCTTACAATGATTCTTTTTCTCAAGACTCATAAGCATGAAAGAATCCTAAAAGAATCTTTGTGTAAACAAGCTGAAAAATATAAGTGGTACTGCAAAAAAATCTTACTTGCGATATACTGTGCATTAACCACAATAATGAATGAGTTGACGGCTGGTAACCGCACACACGGTTAAATATACAGGGTGAGTCACAACTTCATGCATATATTTTAAAGTCATATAGTACTCAATTTACTAACCATGGAACAAAAATATTTTTCTTAAATTCGTAAATTTAGGATCAGTTTTCACAAGACATTTTTATGGTATTAATTGTGCAAAGGCAAGAATAGTAATTTCATTTGGAATCAGTGACCCAAAACTGTTCGACTAAAAAACCTGGCAACCTGTATATCTACACTGATGGCTCACAGTATGTGAGGCTGCCACACCCAAGTTGAATAAAAGGTGTTATTACCAGACAGCACTGCACAAATTATCTTTTCACAAATTTAAAATCTGTTCACGTTTTCTGCTACGAGTACGAGGTATGCATACACATGAAAAATGATACGGCATACGTTTGTCAGTGCGTGTGTATGTATAGTGTGTTTGTATGTAAATTATGTGAGTCAGTACCCTGAAATTATAGTTGGCAGTGACTTTGGTCTTTGATTTCACCCGCACTTGTTTTGTTTGTTGATAAACAACAACAGTATGCAGGAGAGAAACAATTTGAACTGATTATTGAATGGAATATGTTGCTTTAAAATATAGTTCAGATCATTATTAATGTTTCTACTGCAATATCGACATGTATTTCTGCTTCATTTGCTATTGACACAGTTTCTATTTTACTTTAAAAATAGAAGAATTAATATCTATAATTTGAATGATTGAAACAATATACAATTATTGTTTGCAGTACTTCGCAGCTTGGGTAGTATGTAATTTTATAATAAGTAGGTAAGAAGAACGATCTACCGTCACTATATACGCAAGTGATCAAGCAATATATTTATGATAACCTACAGTTCTCAAAATGTTCACAAATTAGACGAGGCAGAAGCTGCTCGAAAATGAGTTAAACAGCAGAAAAATATTCTAGATTATTCACATCATCTGTCATCTGTCAAAAAAGGCCAATAAAATGCAGAATATTGAATTTCACAGCCAATCAAAATGAGTAGACTTGATTATTTTGTACTAGTAAGGTTGTGTGCCGACTATTCACTACTAGTACTTTTAGGTGACTATTTAACAATTTAACATTTTTATTATAATCTATAGTTCCCATTTTTATTGCACCATTTGTATCTCTGGGTTTTCTTCAAAGGTCTAGAACATTTTTCACTTGAAATTCTCTATTTTATTTGTAAAGAAATACATTTGCCTGTACGTCTAAATTTTATCAAAATATTTGTTTTCTGAAATCATGGATTGCCATTTAATTTTAAATCTCTTGAATACCATTCGTAGTCATAGTTAAGTAGATTATTTTTCTGGTAGTTATATTATACACTCATGTACCTTGTGCTTGCGAATATCACTCGTGCTGCACAAGGAACATTCGTATTACTACCAGAAAAATAATCGACTACTACTACTTATGGTATTATAAGTGAATATTCATAGACAGAAAATGCATACACAAGACGATTCAAATCTATAAAATTCGAAAATAATAAAATAACTGAAAACCAGCACAAAACGTACTAACGTAGCGAGTTTTTGTGGCCAGTACAATTGTGTTTCAACAAGGATTATATACTTAAAGGATCAATTAACAGTTGTGCCTTTTTAAAATTTTAATTATAAAATTGTACATGATTATAAAAATTCATAAAAATTTTCAATTTATGCAAACTTTACACGGTATATCTCCTGATACAAATTTATTTTTACAAGCCGTCACGCACTCATGGTTGTTGGTGGACAGTACACCACAGGAGATATTTTGTGCAGTTAATCTGGAATCTGTTTGGGTCACATAAATAAATTCATCGTTTTGTGATAAAAAGTTACTGACGTATTAAAGCGTGCGTTACTAATTAAATTGTGCTGGTCGTAAACTTACTTAACTGTTAGTTTTCTACTTAAAGTAACAAATTATTGTCGCGTCTCAAGTAGTTTACTTGATCATTGTTGCATTTCAATGATTTCTATTATTTATTTCAAGAACATAAAATTATTAGATCGTTAAAATTTATGTCGCTTATTTATTTATTTAGAGTAATTTTAGTTGCAGTTTTGAGGACAAAGCTATAAAATAATAATTAGTATAATAATAATTATAAATTACTCAACTTCCTTTTTTGGTAATTAAACTTCTTGTATTAAGGCGGCAATTACATTTAGTGAATTATAGATGAAAATTACAAAATAATAAAACATCTGATGTGGCCAGCACAAGACCTCCGTCATACTACTTACTGTAGGTACAAATCAAGATACAAATATTTTTGTATATTTTTTTTAAGTACACCACTGGATTCCCCGTATCAAACTACATATAAATACATATTTTCTTTAAAAAATTATGTCGGGTACAATTTTAAGTGCACTTTGAAAAATTATAAAAATGTCGAAAATTTTCGAAATTTTCGATTTGCTCAAAATTTGGTTATACCCTATTTTGGACCCGAGGAATCCAATGGTGCCACTAAAAAAAAATTATATTATTTTATAGCCTAAAGAATAATAATGAAAATTTGTACAAAATATGGTTCCCAGCAAACACAGTAATATAACATATACATTTAAAACATGAAACACGCGTTCTTTAAGTTTCAAAAGTAATATGTTATGTAATATACTTGTAAGTTACATGTAAGGCGGAATGTCCGCCCTGGAACATTGTATCGTATACATAACATACATAAGTCTATAACATATTGATGACATGTAACTTTAACATATCAGCCACAAATTTGAAATATGGGTGTTATGTATATAAATTAATATTAGTGAAATATTTCATTGTAATATATTTTAAAAATAAAAATAAATTTGATTATAAAGCTTAACGTATAAAAATGCATTTCAGAAGGTAGATTTTTATTGCAATTCACTACCATGCTTTCATTCAATTCGATTCAATTACACTATTTGTTGATTTTTACCTTCCGCTTACCTGTAAAGGAAGGTATTGGAATCATGCAAAAAATCGGGTGGTGAATTTTTAGTGGATGAGCACGAATTAGGGTCCTTACAACTCATTTTTGATAGTTTCACGATGATGTCTGTGTGTATGTGTGTGTGTATGTGTGTGTGTGTGTGTGTGTGTGTGTGTGTGGTCAAGGGTTGTTAGTCGCATAACTCAAATACGAATTACCCGAAAATTTTGATATTTGGTATTTAACATTTGTATATAAATTGGAAGAGCTCCCTAGATTTTGGTACAAATATCTTCATCGGAAGTGATATTTTTTAAAGATTGAAAAGGTTAATTGTCAAAATTGTATATAAATTTGGAAAAATATAGTATTTATTTGTAATGAGAATAAGAGGAAAAGTTATTTGCAACTTACGTTATAAAAAAATTGTCTTTATCTGGTAGCATTAAAGAACTGCAGTAAAATTTAAAAAATAAATTTATCAAATAAAACGTTGATATCTTGTAATCCATGATCTGTTGATTTTTGTTTCTGCGTAAAAAATATTGACAGGTGAGACGGGTGACAAGTTGGCATACTAGCGCTATATAAGTCCTAAGTAAGATATTAAATGTAGTAATTGAACGGAGGATGGCTTCAATACAGCAGAGTTTTCCTGTGAATCAATCTTTTTATTCAGGTGATGCAAATTTCTGTGTTTGAATATTTGAGATTTTTATTTGTATATTTTAAATGGGCACCGGATTGCACGTATACATTTCTGTTTAAAATCTAGATATGGCGGAAGGTTGTGTGATGGCCACGTCAGATTTTTAAATTTGGATGACTGCTGGAATTGAACCCGGGACCTTTGGACTACCATGACCACACGTTGACGTCTGAGCTAAACTGGAATTTAAAAACAGGCGCCTTTTTAGCCATAATAACCGATAATACCAATATTAATAAAATGTTTACAATTTCAACAACAATTAATACAAATTAAAATCGTATACGTTATGTTAAATATTAATGCAAAATAATAACAAAATCATACTTGAATTTTAAAAATAATATTGTTGTTTAAGCTTTGCCCGCCGTTTGTTATTAATAAAAAACGGCAAATTTTTGCTGAGGTATGAACATTAATATTACTTTGCTTACTTACAAACACTCCATAATATATATTTTTTAAATACCCATTGAGTAGGTATTCTTAGATTACTCTGTTTATATTGCTTAAAAACCAATTATTGAAATTTGATGAATATTTTCTTCGTATGCTCTTGCACATTCGATTGCATAGTGCTAGTGCATCTATTTCTTAATAAATAGTACTCGTATGACTAAAAGCTAAAACATTTATATCATCTATGTGTTTGCTGGGGTAACACTATCACACTGACAAGAAATAATATTGAACACACTAAACTAATTCATAATTAGTCTGTTTATGTTGAGGTAACAATAAGTAGTATAATAATCAAAAATATTGCAGACAGATAAATTAATATAATCAGTACATCAAAAGTAATATTTAAATAATATTTAAAACTTCGTATATCATACATATAAAATGTGTGATGTTTACAATATGTACCAAATTTATGGAACTTACATATTTCAGTATAATTTGTAATTAATATTACAAAAGTATTGTGTATGCAATGTTATGTTATGTATACGATATATAAGATGTGTGATATTAAATATACCTATCTAAATTATGTTACTTATATATCTTATAATTAATATTACAATCGTACTGTATATAATATGTAAAGTTATGTGTATGACACGTAATTTAAAAAATATACATATAATATGATTCAAGAGAGATAGATAATGTATAATTTATGAATATACGTAATATTACTTTGTGCCTTAAAATATCTCCAAATGTTATGTATCATTCATATGTGTGTTTCCTGGGTTATATACTAATTCGACCACGAGGATTTCAAATCTGTACGGAAAAAAAATTTGACTCACAGTTTTCGATATAATTTTTTTAAGTCAAAATCTGGTAGAAATTAAAAAAATATTTTTGCACCATTCGATTCGTCGGGTCAAATTATATAGGTGCACATAGTTTAAGAAAAAAATTGTATCGAATATCGTATGTACATACAGATTATCTAATCAGGATATGTTGAAATTTTTAAAAATTGAAATCCAATGTATCTGCCTACACCTTCCACACCGCCAATAAATTATTAAATTAATTTTCAATATCACAAATAAACATGCAAATTTATTCAACACTTTACAATATTACCAATAAATTTTACTTTTAATTCTTTTGTAGACTTTACCGCATTTACAAAGAATGTATAAACATGTAAACGTATCATATTATCAAAGTTATATTTCATTCCGGTTATTTAAAGATACTGACAGGTCACGTGACCTCTTATGGTCACCTGACGCGTGCTCCGAAACGTGACAACATGCACGGTACACCAGTGGTTCTAAATAAGTAGACGAAGTACAACCCAGTACATTGTCGAGTTTAAATCATACAATTTATTTATTTTAGTTCAGTCAGGTATTCATTTCAGTTCAACTGCACAAAATCTACCCTGTGATGTATTCTCCACTAACAACCATCAAATATACAGGGTGATTCACAATTTCGTGCATATAGTGCTCGACTCACTTATCACGGCAATGAATTTTTTTTCAAAATAGCAATTTTAGTTGCCAGGTTTTTTAATCAAACAGTTTTGGACCACTGTTTCAAATGGAGTTTCATTAATTTACTATTCTTGCCATTGCACAATTAATTAAAATTTTATACCATTCAAAGTTAATTAAATAGTCATTATACAATCAATAATAAAGTGGTTTTAAAAAAGTGCACTTATATTTACGTATTTAAAGAACTTAATTTACCTAGTACCTAAATTAAATTTTTAAGGTATACCTAAATCGTGTTTATAAAATTTTATAATTTTAAGTTGTCTATTCTTAAGTTTGTTAATAGTATATTAAAGAACAAGTTTTATAAGACATGATTTTTTCGCCCGCGTCCAAATTTAGTAAAGGACAAGTCTTATAAAATGAGTTCTTTATACAATTTTTTTATTTGGTGCCTTTTTAATATTAAAACTGAAACTGCCACAATATATACAAGTCGATTTAGTGAAATTTAAGTGTGGAACGTTTTTGTTAGTGACATTAATAGTGCCATTTATTTACCTGTCACTGTAAAAGTATATAATTACTGAACTATTCTAGGTGATAAGTGCAGACATTATAGAAAATATTCTAGTACTAGATTCATTAATTTTATTAAATAAAAACTAATTAATTAATAAAAAGAAATTTAGAGGTTATATTTATATTTGTACGTTTGACAATTGAAGTAATTGTCACCTGATAGTACCGATACCAACCTTCTAAAAAAATTGCGTGTCACAAAGTGAGCTCTAACGATATTCAGTTGCGTTTCACAAAGTTAACTTTGTGAACGCCAAATATAAAAAATATTTTTGTTCCATGATCAGCAAGTTGAGTACTTATATGCTATTTAAATATAGGTATGCTGAAAATTCTGAATCACCCTGTATATTATACCGTAGGTTCACAATATGTGAGGCTGCCACACCCAAGTTGAGCAAAAGGCGTGATACATACAAATTAAAATAGTTTACCACATATCCTAATCTAATTATTTCATAAACAAATCATTTATTGACATAAAAACCAATATCCTTTATTTACAAAATAATTATAATTATAATTTTGCAACATCCTCGACAATGCATACCTATGTTAATTATTAGATAATGTTTTACACAATATACTCGTAGCATATCCTTTTAACCTTGGGATAAGTATAAAAGCTCATTTAAATAATGATACTAATTGATATTAATCGTTAAATTATGATAATAAGCTGAAGAAATATTGAAAAACCAAAAACCTGTAGATATGTAACCAGCATTGCTGTTATGCACTGTGGAAAGTATATTTTAAACTGGAGAACTTAACGAGCAGTCAGACGAGAAACCTGTTTAATTTTTGTCGAGGTAGCCGAGAGTAATATGTAACCGACTGTGGCATTAAAACTCGGGTTCGAATCTAGTCAGGTACAATTTAACTGTACAAAAAAACCATGAGTGAGATAACTTTAGCATTTTAATTTTCAAGATGCATACAATTAAATTTTGTTTGATATAATCGATTCATTACGATGTTCTGACGAGTGGAAAAGCATCAAACAGTAAAAAATATTGTAAAATTGACGAAATTTATTGTTTTCAATAATAAATTACCAGCAGACTATTAGGCTTTAGGGTACCAGCAATGCTGGAATGCATTGTGGAAAGTATAAATATAATACTGTAACTAGCAGTCAGACGACAAACCCGTTCAATTTTTTAAGGGTCTTAACAATAGTTAAATAAATGGAACATATAGCCACTTAGGTTATGTGATTGGCTGTGGTTCTGACAAATTTAAATTAAATAAATTACATACTATTAATAATTTATGTACCAACATAAAAGTTTTGAGCAAAACCCGTTCATCTTTGGTATATTGCTTATAGCATAACTGTAAGATATCGTGATATCTTGGAAATATCTGCGCCTATCTGCGCCTAGTATTGTCTGTATTATTTACACAAATGTAAAGCGTCTTGCTTATTTAACAATGTTCTATAAGAACTTTCAGATCTAAAGTATGCAACCTGTTTATGCTTTTTGTATCACAAAACCTATAGTTATAGGTAATAATTTTATATAATTTATAGAAAGAATATTATAGAAGGGTTAAAGGTACATCGGTTAATTTCACTGAGATATAGAGCATCTTCTAGTAATATTAATTATTAATTTTTACATCTGCAATATTTAAATAAAAATGTTAATAAATTAATTGTATTATGTTTTAAAATATTATTTTGGTTTATTAATAAATTTTTGTTTTGTTTTAGAACAAAGAATATCAAAGAAGCAATTTGGGTGAACCAGAATATCCAAGGTAAATGTTTTATTATTATTATTATTATTAATTATGGGTTATTTTGATAAATTGTTTATAGTTTGTCATTAAGGTGATCCTCTATCCATGGCAGAAAACAGTCAAAAACATTGATTCCGCACGCTATTCTATAGCGCTTATTATTTTGTGATACATAAAAATAACAAATAATTTATGTTTGAGGGGAAAAAATTATTTTGGCACCCATATTTGTAAAAAAAACTGAAATATTTGTAAAAAAGAGGGTTTTCGCGCGCCACTGTACAGCTTCTATTTACAAGTTAATTAACTTCAAATTTTAATATGTTGTCAACAAAGCTTGGATCTGCGAAATAACCGATCGAATTTTTAAAATTCATTTTAAAATAAAAGATATTCGTGTTCAAAAAATAACAAAAAATGTCAAAATTCAAATTAACTTATTTCGATTTTAAAGCAAAATTTTATAATTCTGCATCGACCAATTTGTAGATTGTACTTTTATCTTCATCAATATCTTTAAATTATTATATTTAACAAAATAATAAACGCTGTGGAGTGGCGCGCGAAATCCATGTTTTTGGCTGTTTTCTGGCGCGGTAGAGGATCGTCTTAATTCAATTTAAAAAGATTTTTAACAAAAACAAATATTTAGGTACCAAAAATTAAATTATATTAAATCCTCAATCTATAAAAAACAACATTTATTTAATGCTGCATTCATTTATTAATAAGTAAAAGTATTAAAAATAAAATGTCAATTATTATTTGTGTATTTATAATCAAATTTAAATAAATTTTCATAAAAGTATAGAGGTCTGCAATATAAAACATCCCAATTTGGGTTCAAAAATGTATGCAGTAACAAAAAACAGGATTGCGTATTTATTTAAACATTTGAAAGTACTAGAATTTTTCTTGTTGCAATGTTGAAACGTAGAAAGTAAAATAGACAATTTCTTGTTTTGACATTTAAGTTAAAAGTTCCTTATCTTTTATTTACTAATTTTCATATAAATTTTTACATTTGTTTATAACTAATAAGAAATAAAATTAACTAAAAGTTTAGGTTAATTATACAGAAAGATATTTCTCTCAATTTATTTTTGATCCAAAAATATTTTGAAGTCTTTTTGAGCTACCCATTACCCCGTTTTGTGAATCTAGAGTCTCTAAATATTCTAAAATGTTTAAGTAGCTCTAGTCTTACTGGACATACAGGAAGTAATAGTAATCAACACGTAATGACAGTAATTATTGAACTTATCAATAACTGTAAATTCAACATCGTGCCAAAAAAACTTATTTACTTTTTACTCATTACTTTATGATAATTTAGGTACACTCTTCATGAGTTTAGTAAAAAGTTGATGATGCACTTACTTATTAATTGACAGTAATATTCAACGAGAACAGGTACAGTAAAGCCAAAAAGTTGTGAGAGTTTTGAAGTGTCTTAAAATATCGAGTTTTTATTTTTGTTTCAAAATCTATGAACTTGAAATAAATTTTTCAATGTAGGATATTTACTAAATAGTAATTAATTAATAAAACTTTTGCCATTGACTGTACTCAAAAACATCACTTGATAAACCAAATTATATAACGCAATATGCAAGAAATTTTAGCTCCACTTACAAATACGAGGATTTAGAATTTTTTTAAAACACATTTTTATTGCAAATCGTAGTTAGTAATAGTAGTTAAGATAATTAACAGTAAAAGCAGTATACCTAGTTAAATTTCTGAGATACTAAAAATATTTGCGATTAATTTTATAAAGTTTATTTTATTAAAAAGTTACAAATAACTTAAATTATTAGTTGTTATACAAGGAGTTTTATAACTTAAGGAAAAAAATTGTGTATGTTGCAAAGTTTATTTAAAAAATCTGATGTGGCCAGCACACGACCTCTCGCCTAATTCTGCTTATTCTAGTAATCTAATAAATAGTTTTAGTTAGTTCATGTAATATGTAAACGATAATATAAACCAAGATGCAAGCAAAAGGTGTCAACTGTACTGTCACTTTTACTGTCGCTATTTCTCATATAATATCTATTGAAGGCCCATCTCTTGATATCAAATGCAAACAAAAAGCATGTTACATTAAATCATTTTGTGTGACTTTGGTTTTGAAATCGATGACCTCATATTTTACAATGATGTACTTATAGGTTGTGCTTACATGGCTATAGAATTAAATTTGCAAAAAGCTGTATTTTGTTAAATAATTTTTAAAAATTACTAAAAATGCGAGTTTTACATAAATTATTACAGTCAATGGGTTAACTGTCTAAAAAATCTCCCTTTACTCGTATTCCGACTTTATTTTTGTGCATTAATCAACGTATAATATGGATTATTAAATGATAAAAATTAGCTCCAAGTTTTACTAATTGATGTCACAGCAATTAATAATTTGCATTCATTGATTCACTAACGAGTCATGATTCTTCATGTTAAATTTCAATTTGATTTATAATACAGCCAGAATCGTTTAATAATCTTCTGGATTTACAAGTTGTTCTATTGTGTTTGAATGTTCTGAAGTGTTCTGTGTGCACTGCCGGTGTACACCGACTACACGGAGTACTCTAAGAGCAGTTGTAGAGTAGTTAACGATTTAAAATCCAGGGTACAGCCAAAATCGTTCAAACTGTCAATCTTCTGTATTAACAAGACTCACCTCTCCCCATCACTGAACCAGTTCTCCCTATTCCCGCACTGGCTGCAGCTACAGAACGAGTACTGCGATCCAGCCTCGCTGACATCTGTGGTTTCATGCCTCTGCGCATGCGCAGTCCTCCTCCGGTCCGCGTAGCGCCCGTTCTTGAAGTCCGGGACCACCACAGCCCACGTCCTGTACAGCAGGAACAGAACCCCGTGGTCGCCTGTGCTGCAGCCCTGCTGCTGTGCTCGGGAGCTGGCGGTGCCCATGGCAGGGTTAGGTCATTGGTTTACCGGAGGATGTGGCATGATCTGATGGTTTGTTTGTTGGTTTGTTTAGTATGATCTGAAATAGAAATTTTTAATTGATGTTTGTTGATTATTTTAGTGAATTAATTATATAGTTCAAGCTGTACATAGGTGGAAATATTATTTAGTTCAAGGCACGGTGTATTATAGCGGGCTGTCCGAAAAGTATCAGGCCTTATTTTTTTTGCGAAAACCTAATGGGTTTGAATCAAGCGCTTTTGCATGAGCCGACCTTGAACCTTCGTGCGCATGCATGATTTTTTTCCTGCCTGTCGATAGCGTCTGTTGCAGACAAACAGCATTTGAGTGAAGTAGTGTGTTGTGCTCTCGGCGCACTTTCATTGCTTGCACTGTGACGGTCTGTCCGGAAAGTATCCGACCTTATTTTTTTTTTGCGAAAACCTGATGGTTTTGAATCAAGCGCGCATGCATGAGCCGCCCTTGAACCTTCGTGCACATGCATGAATTTTTTCCCGCCTGTCGATAGCGTCTGTTGCTGACAAACAGCATTTGAGTGAGGTAGTGTTAGTGCTCTCGTCGGTTTTTCATTGCTTCCACTGTGACGACTGGGATTTGGCTTCCGGGTCGTACCCGTACACCCAGGACTCGTCGCCAGTGATTATGGTGTTCATGAAGTCGGAGGGTCACTGTTTGTGGAGTCTAGCATGCCCTGTGAGACTTGAAGAGAGTGGCGGCGAAATTCGTGCCGAAGCTGCTGACGGCAGAGCAACTTCGTGTTGAAGTCCCACAGGGCCACAGGACCACAAACAGTGACCTCAACTTCATGAACACCATAATTGCTGGTGACGAGTCCTGGGTGTACGGGTACGACCCGGAAGCCAAATTCTAGTCGTCACAGTAGAAGCAATGAAAATGCGACGAGAGCACTAACACTACCTCACTCAAATGCTGTTTGTCAGCAACAGACGCTATCGACAGGCGGGAAAAAATTCATGCATGTGCACGAAGGTTCAAGGGCGGCTCATGCATGCGCGCTTGATTCAAAACCATCAGGTTTTCGCAAAAAAATAAGGTCGGATACTTTTCGGACAGCCCTCGTACAAAGTGTTCCACAACTTAGGACAAAAAATTAAAGGGTATATATTGTATGACGTGCTGATCATGAAACAAAAATAATTTTTAAAACCTATTTTTGCCACTCATCGGTAGTTATTTTTAATATTTTTTTTTCGTAATTGTTTACATAATATCTAATAGGTACTAATAATAATAAATGTAAATTATAAAATATACCATCAAAACAGTGATACTTAAAATGTACGCACGTCAAGTAACTACTCTTAACTTTACGAATTTAAAAAAAATCTTTTTGCTTCATGATCAGCACGTCGTATAGTATACGTATATCCTTTAATTTTTTGTCCTAAGTAATGGTACAGCCTGTATACAAGAACTTAGCTATAAATTTTGAACAAGTGAAGAAAATAAATTGAAAATTTGGGGATCACTAAAGAGTCATAAAAACTACATTATTAGATAGTTTAGAACTTCCATGCAACGTGAAGTTTTTTTGAAATACCAACCCCTGTCGAGTTTCACCTTATTTTAAAGGTAATGAAAAAAGAAACACATCCCTTATGGATCAAAACCCGATATCTTAATTCTTTTAAGAATGTTTTTTGTACTTTTTATAACAAATGTTCAAATTGTCGACTTTCTTCGGTCTCGCAATGACCCAAACGCTTTAGTGGTCTCCAAATTTTCAATTTTTTTCTTCGCTCTTTCACTCGCCCAGAAATCTAGTCAAACATTGTCGGGGTCACGTAATTCGGACAAAACCAAACCGAACGAAGTAGAATTAATTAACCCAATGTTAGAGGCAGTAATTTGTCTGGCTAGTACCGCCTTCACTCGAATTTTTTAGAACTAATTAAACAAAGATGAAGATGATTTTTTAGTCTGATATCGTAAATTGAAGAGAGATGAACTACTGACGTCGAAATAAAAACGTTTGCGTATTTTACGTATTGTAACATGGATGTTTCTCAGAAAAAAATAGAATTTTATTGAATAAATACTGTATTGTTAAATTTAATTATGAAGTCATAATTCAACACTATTGTATTATGAGTCAATAATTCAACACTACTGACTATGTCACATCACATCAAAATGTGAAGTTGGCTTAATCAATTTTTAATTAACATTTGAATGAATAAAAATTTGTAAAGAAATGTTTTATTTAAATAGTGGTGGATAAAATTTGACTCGCACATAATGGCTATAATTCGCCTTCAGCTCGTGCATAAACTTTCATCCTGTTAAATTATAGCCTACATTATGTGCTCGTTAAATAATAACTATTAATCAGTGAAGATTATTTGGACACAAGGTTAAAACTATTTTTAATTAAAATATTGTTCATGTTAATGAATAAAAATTTGTAAAGAAATGATTTATTTAGAAAGTCGTAGATAAAACTTTGAATCGCACATAATAACTATTTGTTGTCATTTTAGTATGGTTCCAATACCATTTTAAGCCCTGAAAAATGCACTGTTTTGAAGCTATCAATGAATTAGAAATTCTTCTTTTACAAGACTCAGTTAAGATTCAATTTGACAGGCAACTCTTACTAGAATTATCTTGCTCAGCATTCAGTAGCATGAAAGAATCATCGAAGAATCCTTTGTGAACAGGATTATGTATTCAAGGACCTCTTTCATAAATAGAAACACAAAGAGTTTATTATGTGATTTGAGGTATGAGAACCACTGTTTTTCAGTGAATTCCTGAAGCTTATCCTGCAATAGGTTTCAGTAAAACTGAAATTGCTGAAATTGCTGACGACTTAATAATAATTCGATGCCTTGATACATCAGTTAGACAAATATATTTTGCATTTTATTTCAGATAAATCAGTAGAAACATATAGGTAAACTTTGTTAAATAATTTGTACAGTACCTTAAACTGCAAAAATCTGTATTCTTCTTGATCACAGTGCACTGTTCATTTGACTCGTTCACATTTTTATCTGTATTACTATTTATATCTGTCACCACATGATTTTGTATCAGTAACCTCAAAAAGACATGTCGAATTATACCATAATATAATAATTGTTAAATAAACAATATTAAGAAACAAAAAAAATATTTTATATTTGTTTAAGCTAATTTAGGTTGAAATATGATAAAAACAAAATTTAATACTATCAAATTTAGTAAAGTAATAATAATTTATATTAATATTTATTGCACATTTTTCATTGTGTCAATAGATGTCGGTCTAGTATTTTGCCCAAGTAAACTCACAATACTTTGATTATGAATTAAGCTGGATTTAACTTGATTCTGGGATTATAAACGTGAAACTTTTAAGGATCGATCCTGCAACTGCTATAATCTAAGATTTCCAAAAATAAATCGATACTATATTTATATTCATTTGAGAAATAAATACATTTTGTATTTTGTAATAATTATTTCATTTGACGCTATTATATTGTACAATTTATGAATAAAATACGAAATATGAAATATAGTAAAAATAATATTAATTTGTTATTCTTTAATGTTTTAAAACAATTATTGTAGCATTTATCCCTCAGAAAAATATTTAAATCAATAAAAATAAATTTAGAAGTACCTAAGTACCAGTTTGAATTAGTGTTCATGAACAAAGTTTACCTAGGTATATATGTTTCTACTGATTTATCTGAAATAAAATGCAAAATATATTTGTCTCACAGATGTATCAAGGCATCGAATTATTATTAAGTCTTCTTGCAAAATTTCAGCAATTTCAGTTTTACTGAAATGTATTGCAGGATAAGCTACAGGAATCCACTGAAAAACAGAGGTCCTCATACCTCAAATCAAATAATAAACTATTTGTGTTTCTATTTATGAAAGAGGTCCTTGAATCTATAATCCTGTTCACAAAGGATTCTTAAGTGATTCTTTTATGCTACTGAATACTGAGAAAAATAATTCTTGTGAGAATTTCTTGTTAAATTGAATCTTAACTGAGTCTTGGAAAAGAAGAATTTCTAATTTATTGATAGCTTCAAAACAGTGCATTTTTCAGGGTTCAAAGTTTGAAAGAATCATCAAAGAATTAATGTGTGAACAGGGCTTCAAATGGTATTGGAACCATACTAAAATGACAACAAATAGTTATTATGTGCGAGTCAAAGTTTTATCTACGACTTTCTAAATAAAACATTTCTTTACAAATTTTTATTCATTAACATAATGAACTTAACCCCCATTTTAGTGTGATGTTGATGATACATGACACACAGAGAAATAATAATTGTAGAAAATTATAAAACAATTTTCTATTTCGGCAGTACAAATTGTAGTTTAAATAGGAACAGACACAAATAGTTTTAAAAGTTTCTATGATGTTGTAGTTTTTAAGATAAAAATCTGGTGTGGCCAGCACACAATCTCCCGCCATATCTAAACTTATAAACATAAATGTATACGTACAATCCAGTGCCTATTTAAAATATACAAATAAAAATCTAAAATATTCAAACTCAGAAATTTGCATCACCTGAATCAAAATATTCATTCACAGGAAAACTCTTCTGTGTTGAAGCCATCCTCCGTTCAATTACTACATTTAATATCTTACTTATGACTCTTATATGGCGTTAGTGCCAATGTGTCACCCCGTCTCACCTGTCAATATTTTTACGGAGAAACAAAAATCAACCGATCATGGATTACAGGCTTTTATCTTATAAATTTAATTTTTTAATTTGACTACAGTTCTTTAATGCTACCAGATAAAGGCAATTTTTTTATAACGTAAGTTGCAAGTAACTTTTCTTCTTATTCTCATTACAAATAAATATTAATATTTATCAAAATTAATCTTTTTCAATTAATATTTTCACTTTTCAAAAAATATTACTTCCGGTAAAGATATTTGATCCAAAATCTAATGAGCTCTTCCAAATTGTTTCCAAACATATCAACATTTTTAAGTAATTCGTATTTGAGTCATCCGACAGACAGAAATCCGACCCTGACCACACATACAAACACATATACATACATACAGACATCATCGCGAAACTATCAAAACTGAGTTGTAAGGCCCCTAATTCGTGCTCATCCACTTAAAACTGACTACCCGATTTTTAGCATGATTCCAATACCTTCCTTTACAGGTATGGCGGAAGGTAAAAATTGATAAATATTGTATTAGGTATAGGTACAATTTGTAATAATTTAGTCCACAAAATTTTAAATACAATATTGTATTAAAATTTCAAATGTGATTGATCACAGAGTTCTTATGTAGGGGTTTATCTTATGAAGATAAAATAAATAAACTATGTTTCAATTGCTATAATTGAAAAAATATCGATTCACGGTGCTCTGTAGGCCAGCCGCACCCAAGTAAAAGCAACATTCATAAATTTTCTAGCAACAGATGTTGTCTCTAACATTTAATTTATTTCTATTTCAATCTCAATGTACTTATTAACATTTCACTGTTGTTTACTGTTCATCTAAAGCATTCTATTGCAACAAGTCAAAACAAAAACTGTCACTTTTACTTTTAGAATTTTAACAAACGATAAAAATACTACTTAAGTGCTATATTTAAACTAGAATACCGTGTAGAGTGTGCGGTTGATAGAGAAAGTGATCACATTTACAATGAGAAATAGATTTATCTGCGTAGAAAATTTTGCAGTACAATAGATAATAATGATTTGTCATCGATATCAACTGTATTTTAATTTAAATAATAAGAGAAATTTAATATTGCATGCAGAATGCAATGATAAGAATATGTTTTGCTATTATTTGTAATAGAAAACAGTTATTTTATACAGGTTGTGCCATAACTTCTTTTAGGCTGATTACGCATCAAATAGCGAGGAAAGTGAATCATATCATATGTTCATATGTGAGTGAGAATAGTTCCTAGTTCGGAAATCTCACGAACATTCGATAGACACTTTCCATCGAGTCAAGTGCACAATTTTAGACGAATTATTTTTGAAATTTTCATTTTTCAAATGGCGCTAAAGTTGAAACCCCTTGAAAAAAATTATAAAAATTTGTATTCCGACATAATTTGACCCAAGAAATCTAATTCTGCAAAAATAAAAATTCCATCTCTACCCAGTGTTGAGTTCCCGAAAAAATCTTGAAAACTGAATCCCGAAAAAAATAACTGACTTCAGATTTGAATTCCTCGGATTCGAATTAGTATATGCCCAAATTTTCACCCAATTCTGAGAAAAAAGTTCTTTTGGCCAAATTTTCATCGAGGGGTGTCCTTAGATTTTTGACCATTTTAAAAAACCTTCATAAAAATTGTACCAGTTGGAATTTTTTCGCGAAAATTTGTATCTATATGTAACTCGACGCGAGGAATCCGATGGCGTAAAAAGAAATCTGGTACCGAGTCTCGTTTTCGAGATTTGGAAATTATCTCGAAAAGTATTTGTCGAAACAATTTTTTGAGTACAGCACTGGATTCCTAGGGGTCGAAACAGGGTACAACCAAATTTTGATCGAATCGAGAATTTTCGAGATTTTTCATAATTTAATCTTGAAAGAAAATTCGAAGCGAAAGCGTGCTACTATAAGCTATTTTGGTTTTGAAATCTATGATCCCATTTATTTTACAATGATTGACTTTTTTCATAATTTTTTTTTAATTCCCAAAGTTAAGGGTAGTTTACTTGACATGTGTACATGTTAAGTATCACTGTTTTGATGGTATATTTGATAATTCGACATTTATCAGTATTAGATATTATGCAAACAATTAATTTCATTGTAGAAGTAGAAGATTTGAAAAAAATTATTAAAAATAACTACCAGTGGCAAAAAAGCTTGAAATACGATGCAATTTTTTGCGAATTTATTAAAAATCCTTTTTGTTTCATGATCAGCACGTTGTACAGTACTCTTTAACTTTTCTCCTAAGTTGTGGAACAGCCTGTATACTGGTCCTGTACTTAAATATTTTAGTATCTGTTTACCATGAATGGAGATTAGAGAACAGTACTATTACTATAGAAAGTGAAACTCCAAATCTAATGTACTCGTATTCGTAGCAAGACTATTGACATTTAATTTACCTTATATGCAATGTGTTTCATGTAGGTATTTTTATTTGTATATAAAACATCTGTAGGAGTGTCTTTAATGAATATAAAGACATGTTAATTACAATATAGGGAGTGTACAGACATACATACATACATACTCATGTCTTTTACAAACTTGACTAGCAGTCTGACGTATTGTGCGTCATCGGTAAATTATACCGTGTATGCGGTTACCAGCCGTCAACTCACTCATGGTTAGTGCAGAGCACACCACAGGGAAGATTTTTGTGCAGTTACTTAACTGGATTCGAACCTGAGTTGTCAGAACCACGGTCCGTCGCATTAAGCACTCAGCTGAGTAAATTAAACTTAACCAAATAACCAGTTTTAAACTAGATAATTAAAATATATTAAGTGCAATTTTTTCCTGCATTTTTCTTTAGAAAATTAAGAAAGCAGCATCTGTAGTAGATTCTAGATTTTATGTTTGTTTTATAGCTAAGCTATTACGTCATTATGTGATACACTTTTGATAGATATAAAACAATATTTTCTAATATGAACGTTTTTTCAATATTCTTAGAATACTCTCAATTTAACTTTTTTTTCTATTCCACTCTTTCTTTACTACGGCTGCCTAAAACCAGCCTGAAACTCGTACTTTACCGCATCCTAGCTATGTAGGTATTTTGAAGTTGAAAAATACTGTAAAAGTGTTTTCGTTGCTAGAAAACTGTCAGTTTTTTATTGACTTTAAGATAATGTTTTTATAAAAATTTAATAGACAAATAATCTACAGATGTTCCTTTTTTAAAATTTTAACAATTAATTTCTATTAGCAGATATAACCGTGTAAAGTTTGCATAAATTGTAAATTTTATAATCATGTACAATTTTTTATTAAAATTTTAAAAAGGCACAACTGTTAATTGATCCTTTAAGTACATAATCCTTGTTGAAATACAATAATTGTACTGGCCACCTAACACTCGCTACGTTAGTACACTTTATGCTGGATTGTAGGAGGTAGACGAGCCTCTTAATTTGCGTGAGTCAATAATTATTATTTATCTTAAACATATTATGTTCGTATTATGTTGCATTGCAAAACATTTTGAGCAAGCGCAATTTAAAAAACAAATAATAAATTCAATTTTCACTACTAATGTTACTCAATACCGGATGTATTGGTTAAAAATATGTTAATTTCTGATGCAAAATACAATAAAAATGCTTGTCTACCACTTTTATTGGTTATTATACAAGTTTCCGAAATTATACTCAATTTAAGTATCTGGGACACGGAGTAACAGTAATTTGTTCCTCATTTTTTGATATATTGAATAAATTGTATAATATTTTATGTAATATTTGAGTTCAGCAAAAAAACTTCATCGAAACAAATTAAAAGTTCTGTATGATTGATTTTAAAACAGTATAATATACTAACTAAAATAAAATATTGGTCTTTAACACATAATAAATTAATATTAATTAACTAAAAGTGACAGTTAATCAGCATTAATTTCTAAAAACTGTAGTGTTACTGCTTTTTATCACGGAATTAATTTGCAATGCGCGTTAATTTAATTAATTATTTATTAATTATCAAATCAGCAACATTGCAGAAAAATGCGTATATCATACTTTCGTAGTTGGAAAGTCATAAAATTTTGAATTGCAGAATTGATAAAAAATACATTTGTGATAAGTGTTTTATTGAATGGTTATTTTTAGAATTATTTTATACTCAAGATTTCAGAATTAATTGCAAGTTTACTATATTGTTGCATTTACAAAATATATTACAAATAATATAATAATAGTTGAGTACAATAATTATAATTATATACTGTCTTAATAATGGATGTATTATTGTTATTGTAAATTATTGTTAGCTAGAAAATACATTAGAATGTTATTAAAGAATGCAGGTATTTATTGTAACAATTAATTGTTATATAACAGGGAGAAAAGCCACACTTTTCTCCTTGAATTATTAAAACTAAAGACTGTAATAAACAAAGTAATAATAAATATACATTCAACAATTATTTACATCCAAATTATATAAATAATTTGGTGTTGAGGTCCAATTAAAAATTTCTCAAAATTTCCAGGCAAGAATAGCGTATTTTCTACCTTTATATGAAGCAAGAAAGGTACATAATAGATATTTATACACCAAGTGAGATACATGAATGTTTATTCAAGAGAAGAAAGTTTAGCCCCCGAGCCCGAAGGGCGAGTGTGATAATTTCTTCGAGTGAATAAACAATCGTATCTAACGTGGTTTATACAATATTTTATTCAATTTTGACGAAATTATTGCAAATATATGAATTATAAATTTATTTTGACATAACAAAAAAAATCTAAGTAGTCGTCAGTGGCAAGTTCTCGTTGTTTTCGTGCATTTTTGACGAATTAATGACATCAGAGTGATTTAAAAATGTGTAGAGTGATTTAATAGTTATTTGTGTATTAAGAGCGTGAAGTGACTCTTTGTTACTCGCGCACGGTAATTGCAGCGCGAGCCGAAGGCGAGAGCTGCAATAGTGCACGAGGAACAAAGACACTTTACGCTCGTAATACACACACAATTTTATCTACGACTAAAATTATTTGTTATAATAATAATAGTATTCAGTTAGTTCAATCTGCGTTCAATCAATTTATGTTTTATTCGTAACCATGGTGATACCAATAATATCGAAATAAATAAATTAAAAATTTGTTTGATTCTGTCATTTTATTTTATTTTATGTAATCAAAAAGTACTTTATTGCGCGTTGTCATAGGAGACACGCAATAAAATGTTTTTTTGCTTGGTCCTCAGTAACAATCAACTTTACGTTGACAATTGAAAGCATAAATATAAACTTTTCATAGTAGTCGTAGATAAAAAGTATTAATTCACTTGTGAATAAACAGTTGTTTAAGTTGTTGCTATGGAGTTAATAATAGCAGTTTAAAACGTCAGAATTGAATAAAATATAGAATGATACACGTTTGACATAGCTAGTGTAATGAAACTTGGATGATAGAAACACTCGGCTAATCGCCTCGTGATTTAACATCACACACGTTTCATTACTTTGGCTATATCAAATTAATAAAATATTATGTTACAAGGACCATAACCTCAATCATTATGGTATTAGGCGTGAAGATTATCAGACGAGGCGAAGTCGAGTTTGATAACACGACGTAATAATAATTTTATCTGCTTAGGTAAATTAGTCAGAAAATAAAATTATTTGGTGTTGAACAAAACAATTAAAAAATTTATATGTAACACATACACAAACTGGTGATAGTCGTATTCTGTGAAAATCTGTAGTTGCTACAGATCTATGAAATTGTAAATATTAAACAAAATAGCAATGAAATTTATAATCATATGAACATTTTTATATTTGGCAACAAACATTGATGTGATTTTGTTCAATATTTAAAGATTTATACAAATTTGTAAACTTATAGTTTTGAGCAGAATCCCACCATTAGTTTCAGAGGACTCACCTAATTTAAAGACTCGGCTTGCGCCTCGTCCGTAAATAAATTCGACCTCCAAACCTCTATTTTGCGTACTTGTTACATATTTTTTTATCAGCACGTTCTGTTCTGTCACTGGAGTTATGAAATACCCTATATATTTTACTGTGTGTGCGGTTACTCGTCACCTCTCTCATGGTTGTTAGTCCCTTACCACAAATAAATAAATCCTTAGTATCCAGTACACACACACATTCACAACACTCGCGAAACACTCTTCACTGTCCAGTGTCCATCCACTTCTTGCGTTCTGGTAGCCGCGACTGCCGTGGTCAACTTTTCGCGCGTGAGTTCTGTCGATGTCTGAGACCCAAGAAGGCCATGCAGGCGGGAGCCTCCACTTCTTGTAGTGGTCTTGAAGACTTGTAGCTTGTAAGGCACGGAGACTGCGTGAACTTGTAACCTACACGGCGGTGTGGCCTAGTGCCCGGTGGTGTTGGGATAGGTTAGGTTTTAAAGTTACGGAGACGGATGGAGGTTTTTGTAGATGATTCTTGCGCCTGAATCTTTGAAAGAAAAGAATTAATTCATTGATGACTTCAAATAGTTAATTTATCTTTTTCAGGATTCAGAAACATAGAAGAATCTTCAAAGAATCTGTGTGTAAAAAGATTCTTTTATGCTTCTGAATCCGGAGAAAAATAATCTTTGCCTGAATTGAATCTTCAATGAGCTTTGGAAAAGAATTTAATTCATTACAGTAAACAGTAAATTTACCTTTATTCAGGATTCAGATATTAAGAAACATGGAAGAATTCTCAAAGAATCTGTGTGTAATAAGATTCGTTTGTGCTTCTAAATCCGGAGAAAAAAATCATTGCCTTAATTGAATCTTCAATGAGCCTTGAAACAGAATTTAATTCATTGTGGCTTGAAAATAGTGAATTTACTTTTTTCAGGATTCAGAAACATGGACGAATTCTCAAAGAATCTGAGTGTAACAAAATTCTTCGGGAATTCTTTTATGCTTGTAAATCCGGAGAAAAATAATCATTGCCTGAATTGAATCTTCAATTAGCCTTGGAAAAGAATTAAATTCATTGTGGCTTGAAAACAGTGAATTTAGTTTTTTCAAGATTCAGAAACATGGAAGAATCCTCACAGAATCCGTGTGTAACAAGATTAGTAGAGGTATACAGGGTATTTCTATACGTCTTACAACAAAAAAGAATTTTTCAAAATTCGCAAAATAAGGATAGTGAAAATATTAGTGCCACTGGTTTGAATGTCCAATGTCCATTTAATACTTTTACAATATTTTTCAACTTCAAAATTATATTACATAGTTAGGATGCGGCAAAGTACCAGTTTCGGGCTGGTTTTGGGCAGCTTCAGTAATGGGATTGAAGAAAAAGTAAAATCGAGAGTATTCTAGGAATTGGGAAAAACCTGGACGGGCCGCTTAAGCCAATTCAAAGAGTAAGACTGCTTATTTTGACGACTAGTCCACTTTAATTTTGTGGGTTAGAAAATTTATTTATTCAGATACATAATTTAATTCTTTGTTTATTAAAGTAACGCAGACTGTTCACCGAAATCCATAATTTGACTAAGCAATGACAGATTACAATTTTATTTGTAATATTTATACGTTACAAACAAATATGTTAGACTTCGTTAATACAAATAATAAAACCAATGATTTTGTCATAAAATACTTGGGTATGCTTGTTATTCCAAACTTAAACTGGAAATGCCAAGTTGATTTTCTAAGTGTGTGTATGCTCTGCGAAAAATATACTACACTGTTGGCCAAGCAGCGGCTAGAATAGCTTATTTTGCCTTGTTTCATGCGGTGATGACGTATGGACTGATTGTTTGGGGACAATCACCACATACCGAACGAATTTTTCTACTGCAGAAACAAGCTGTTAGAGTAATTTCCGGAGCGGGTGCAAGAGACTCTTGTAGAGAACTATTTAAACAAAACCATGTGTTTACAATTTCTTCTCAATATATTCTACTATCTTTAGTATTAAAAAAAATTTACACACTTTTAAAACACATGCTGATAATCATACCTACCATACGAGAAACAACAAACATTTAATTGCTCCAAAAAATATGTCAAAAAATGTTAACTCAAATAATATAAATTTAAACCTTTTTAATAAACTTCCTTGTGACATAAGGGATTTGGATTTAAAAAAATTTAAATCTACTATATCACAAAAGTTAACATTGAAGTCTTATTATAGTATTGAGGAATATGAAAACTTCTGATTTGGTAACTCCGCAACATACTTTCAACTTTATTGTTTGATTTTAGGTGTTCTAATTTTAATAAATCAAACATATGTATCCATATTAGTATATTGTGTATCTAGTGCGCAAAGTAAGCAATTGCGCGAGGCGAGTTGCAGCCCGAGCAGTAGCGGCTCGAGACCTACCGAGGCGAGCCGAGGAGGCCGAGGGTCGCTACGGCGAGGGCTGCAACGAAGCCAAGCGCAATTGCGCCTTTGCTCACGAGATGCACACGATATTTTTTGTCATTACTGCACAAAAAGTAACCTTTTGAGTGACCTTACTTATCAAAAGATAAAATGAATACTTTTAAAATTAATATATATAAAATAAAAAAGTAACTAATATTTACCTACATGTAAAAGAATAAGAAACTAATTATTAACAGTAAAGAAAAGAACATTAAAATATAAGAATAATATATTATTGTCCATTAGATCCAATATCCAATGCACAATCTGCACAATAGTCGACAGTAGAAACTATGCATAGAGAAGTAGGTACTACAGCTGTTCAAGTGCTTGTAGTATTAGATTATCACGTCTGTGGCGCTAGTGCTACGAGCACATTCCGTGTCGGTAACTACAGAAAACTGTGTGAGTGTTCAATTTGCGTGCGCAAAGTGAAATTTTGCGCACGCTATTCCCGCACGCTTGTACTTTGCGCACACATTTTTGTCTAGTTAAAAAATAAGCCACTTTGCGCACGTAAAACAGGCACGAAAAAGGTTACTTTTTGTGCAGGTATGACAAAAAATAAGTTTTGTTTCAAATGTAAAATAGGACGTACTGTGCATATGTAACTTGCTCTACAGTCAATAAAATAATATAATATAATATAATTATGTTTGAATACGCTAAATATCTGGTTTCTTAATAAAATTGAAAGTGCACACAGCAATTTTTAATTTATTTATAAAATATACGCATGATTAACTAAAGAGTAAACACTAATTCGCGTAATAACTGCAATTAATGCAGCTCTCTAATATTTACCTATTTGCAATTAATTTAATTACGGAATTTTTTTCATAATTCGTCCAAGGAACGTCGATTTCTTAAGAGTGACAGGACCATCCTGTGTTTGAAATGAATAATAAATTAGAATGAACCTTGGCGCGAGTGTTATGATATTACAGAAATAAGGCAAAATCGTCGCAGTCTTCACTTTCTATACTGAATAGTTTATTACTCAAGACACAAGACAGAAATTAAGGTTAGTCGCGCGTACCGGGTGAATAACTCCGAGATAATGACGCGTTTCGAAATTGCATTATTTGTAACGAAACATCATTTTCATTACTTACTAGGTTTATTTAATTTTAAGGCGACATACTGTCTTTCTGATAATCCAGATTTGAAACCAGTCAGTTACACATTCCAGTTTAAATGCACAAAAATCTACCTTGTGGTGTGCTATCCACTAACGACCATGAGTAATTTGTTTCTTAATATTTTAAAAAGGTACAACTGTTAATTCATCCTTTAAGTATATAATCCTTGTTGGAATGAAATTTTCTAAATTCTTGTACTGGCCACAAAACACTCGCTACGTTCGTACATTTTATGCTGGATTTTAGGTGGTAGACAAACCTCTTTAAAACAAGATTTATTTAAACAAATAATACGTTTTAAAATAGCTTGAAGTTGCTCTCTTTTCGGTCCAAATGCCACTTTTCTAGATTTTATACAAGATTCATGTATGTCCTAATTTTTTGTAGAGTGCGTTTGCAATTTTGTATAACAGATGCTCCATTGATGATTTACTGGACCAAATTTCAATTAAGTCCCGTTACTTAAATTGTCTGAAGGTTACTTAACTTAAGCACTCAATTTTAAATTTAGTAGGTATGCTGATTTTATAATACATCTTATGACTTAATGACATAAGAGTATAATTTAATTATAACCACCAATAAATTTTATTTGATACATCTTCCAGACAAGTGTTACTTAAATTTGTTACAAAACGGATTAACACAAACAAACCTAAAACGCTAATCCATTTTGTGAATCTCTGCTGAAGTGAACTGTATTTTATTGAAGTTACTCAACAGCACCAAATAAAGCAAAACAAACATTTAAAATCAGGGCATACAGTCTACCAATAACTAATTAACTTACTAGCTACTAAGTAAGGTACTGAGCTAGCAAGATCAATACATCCATGGTTTTTATATCAAGTACAGTACATTCTAAGAACAATATGAAACCGTTTTAAATACTAGACACTAGACAGACTCTGATTTTGAGAAAAGATTCTTTATAGAACTTGAATTGCGTTGTAGGAAATTTTGCAGAGCAGTATTGCGCGAAATTGTCAAACGTTTAAGGTGTTCGTCTATCCTAAAATTTGACAGCGTTACAGAGGTGTACGCCTCCCACGTTTACTTTAATTATAATTCAAATATATTATGATATTTTTACATATGAGTGTATTAACAAAGGATGTCTTAATGCTTCTATTTTTTGTTCTTTGCTCTAGGAATTTGAAGTAAAAAAATCTGCTGTGGCCACCACACGACCTCTCGCCTAATTCTGCTTATTTTACTAAACCAATAAATAATAGTTTTACTTACATTTTAATAGTTTCAAGTTCATGTAATATGTAAACGATAATGTAAACCAATATGCAAGCAAAAGATGTCAACTGTACTGTCACTGTCATAATAATTCAAAATTTATGTAGAAACAAATTTCAAATCATGGACAACAAGATACTGGAATTTAAAAAAAATAGATTATTAATTGTACTTTATTTTATTGTTAAATACTTCCAGATTCAGCAATTTGTATTTATAATTAACTGTACACATAGATAATTACAATTTCTTTTATTTTTAATTGCAAAAATTGTCATAAATAAATAATGTACCAATATATTTAAGGAAAACTTTTTCAAACTTCAAAAAGTACTACTTCCGGTTTGCGGATTTCTACCAAAATCTTATCCGGTGTTAAGATCCTTATTAAAATCTTAAATATGAAATTTGGTTATTAACGGTTTGATACCTTTTAAGTTATCGTGGACGAAAAATCGTCACATACGTCCATACGTCCATACATCCATACGCACACACACACACACACACACACACACACACACACACACACACACACACACACACACACACACACACACACACACACACACACACACACACACACACACACACACACACACACACACACACACACACAGACATCATCGTGAAAATATTAAATTCGTATTCTAGAGACCCTGAAACGTGCTTATCTACTAAAAACTCATACTCGAAAATTTTGACCCATTACAAACCTCTCTTATAGAATATGAGGCGACAGGTAAAAAATATTTTAATGACTTTTTTGCGGTTTTTTGTCATTATTTGATAATATTTTCCTCGATCACTATAAATGGCAAGAAAAATTTAAAAAACAAGAAGCATGCAACTAATCTTCCTTTTTCGAATAATTTTTGTTTTACTTAATTTCTTTAAAAAATGCACAAGTTATTATGGGAATCTGGGGCCATGTTTACAGTAATTTTCAACTTCAAAAAGACATTGCATAGCTAGGATGCGGGAAAGTACCAGTTTCGGGCTGGTTTCGGGTAGCCGTAGTAGTGGGGAAGAAAGTAAAATAGACAAAAAAGTAATATCGAGAGTATTCTAGGAATTCGAAAAAATGATAGACGAGCCTCGTAACAACAAAATTTTATATTTTAGATTTTAATACGAACCTTAAGAACCTAGTTACTTTTTGAATCAATAAACTTTTGCTTAAATATTACGATAAATAATTAATTTATCATAATAATTTATATTTTAAATGAAAGATTTTTGTCTTCTGCAATTTTTTTTGTATTTATGGTATTATTTAAAAACTCTGTCGAGTTTCACCTTATTTAAAGGTAATGAAAAAAGAAACACACCTCCATAAACCAAAACCCGATATCTTAATTCTTTCAAGAATTTAATTTTAATGTTTTTTGCACGTTTTATAACAAATGTTCAAATTGTCGACCTTCTTCGGTCTCGCAATGACCCAAACGCTTTAGTGATCCCCAAATTTGCTTTTTTTTTTCGGGACTTTTGGGAAACCGTGTATTAAGCCGAGTGTGCGGTACCTGCTTTCAACTGATTCATAGTTGCTAGTAGCACACCACAGGGAACATTTGTGTGCAGTTAGACTGAATTCCAGTTTGTAAGAACCTCTTTTTGTACATTCACTAAAAATTAATTTGAAAAACTTACCTACTTGCGTTCACCGTTACTGACCACAAAAAATCACTTAGTTCAGTCATCTGATCCAATTTAAAAAAAACACTCACTGACTTATTACGGTCGTATCACGTCTGAGAAATTTGAAACTGTGATATCAATAACTAAAATGAAATACATATCATTAAGTATCGTATTGTTTGCTCGTATACGAATAGTAAATCCAATCAGTTTAGAAAATCGTAGGTTGAGATATTAATGTATGAAAGAAGAAATTAAGACGTAGGTGTAGGTTTGTATGTTTGTGTGTGTGTTCGTTTGTATGTACAATTGTTTAAAATAATCGTTTAATTCCAAAAGAATGCAATGTCAAAATTAATAATTTTAGCTACGTCCTTTGATAAGAAAACCCCCTTCTTAAAGGCATTGGCAAGTTATTTTCGATATTTTTTAAATAGTATTAATAAATAAATTATAAAATTAGAAGTTGGTTAGTTTTTGTTTCAAGTCTGTAAGATTACTTATTACAAAGTTACAGCTATTTGAAGTTAGAGAAATGACGTCATCTTAGCCGAGTACCGCAGTCGGTCAGTTCACTGTTCGTTTGGCTAGGCACAGCGCGTTTGTTGTTTTGCTTACACTAGTAGGCAGAGCTATTGTAATGACGTCATCTTGTCAACTTTAACGGGCTTATATCTCGGTAACTATAATTTAAATTTTACAAGGTTGGTACCGGTCAATATGTTTGTGACGTCATACTATTCTAAGAGCGTTTCTCCTATATGACCAGTATAATATTTTTGTATTCACTATGTTTCTCTACGTACAATGTAGTTTTGATTTCTGTAAAGTCAATTTTTAACTTGCCAATGCCTTTAAGACACAATATTGCCTTATGAATGTTGGTATTCAAAGTAGTTACAACATTGTGATTTAATATTTTGTTTTATATATATATATATATATATATATATATATATATATATATATATATATATATATATATATATATATATATACAGGGTGTCTGTTTTTAAATGAACCAGCATTTATCTCTCTTATTTGTTGAGGTAGCGTTTTTTGTCAAATACATGATTTATACAGTATCATGTGTAGTAAATGATAGCGGATGTGAATCCTTGGTATTACTTCCGGTTTTTGAGGAAGTCATAGCAACTTTCAAATTTCAAATGGAACATTGTATTCTTTATTACGAATTTGAAAAGTACATTAAATTTGCTTTACGGTGGTATAAAAAAGTCATATGTTGTATTATTAAAATATTAAATTACGGGCACTTAAATAATGCACCTATGAACGCTAAAATAAGTAAGCCTTGCCGCGAAACAAAAACAATAGTTGAAAGCAGTTACCTGTCAACATTTTGAAAATCTTTTATTAAATTAAAGTTAGGTACTCTCGAGGTACTCTCGAGGTAAAACTGCTTTCAACTATTGTTTTTGTTTCGCGGCAAGGCTTACTTATTCCAGCGTTCATAGGTGCATAATTTAAGTGCCCGTAATTTAATATTTTAATAATACAACATATGACTTTTTTATACCACCATAGAGCAAATTTAATGTACTTTTCAAATTTGTAATAAAAAATACAATGTTCCATTTGAAATTTGAAAGTTGCTATGACTTCCTCAAAAACCGGAAGTGATACCAAGGATTCACATCCGCTATCATTTACTACACATGATACTGTATAAATCATGTATTTGACAAAAAACGCTAAATCAACAAATAAGCGAGATAAATGCTGGTTCATTTAAAAACAGACACCCTGTATATATATATATATATATATATATATATATATATATATATATATATATATATATATATATATATAAAATAGTAATCAAGTATGTAAAAAAATAATACATATATATAATAATAAATAAAAATCTGAAGTGGCCATCACACAACCTTCCGCCATATCTAGACTTATAAACATAAATGTGCACGTACAATCTGGTGCCCATTTAAAATATATAAATAAAATTCTAAAATATTCAAACACAGAAATTTGAATCACCTGAATCAAAAGATTCATTTACAGGAAAACTCTTCTGTGTTGAAGCCATCCTCCGTTCAATTACTACATTTATCTTACTTATACGACTTTTATAGCGCTAGTATGCCAACTTGTCACCCGTCTCACCTGTCAATATTTTTTACTTAGAAACAAAAATCAACCGAACATGGATTACAAGATTTCAACGTTTTATCTGATAAATTTAGTTTTTAAATTTTACTGCAGTTCTTTAATGCTACCAGATAAAGACAATTTTTTTATAACGTAAGTTGTAAATAACTTTTCCTCTTATTCTTATTACCAATAAATACAATATTTTTCCAAATTCATATAAATTTTTAACAACCTAACCTAACCTTTTCAATCTTCAATACCACTTCCGGTAAAGATATTTGTACCAAAATCGAATGAGCTCTTTCAATTTATATACAAAGGTTAAATACCAAATATCAAAATTTTTGAGTAATTCGTTTTTGAGTTATCCGACTGACAGAAATCCGGCCCTGACCACATAGCTACACACATACACACACACATACATACAGACATCATCGTGAAACTATCAAAAATGAATTGTAAGGACCCTAATTCGTGCTCATCCACTAAAAACTCACTACCCGATTTTTAGCATGATTCCAATTCCTTCCTTTACAGGTAAGCGGAAGGTAAAAATGTGTCCAGATTTTGATGCATATGGGCGATCCAATTTTTTAACAATTCCTTCAGTAGCATCTACACTTATTTTTGAACAAATAACATTTTCACAACAACTTGGATAAACGTGAATCTGTGCAGTGGTCCAGTAATGCACAAAAAATTTATCCAGTCCGATGTCTTTTATGGCGCAACTATATGGTTGGCTATATTTTGCCTGAACTATAGCCATTATTGGATCTTTATGTAATCGAGTTTTAGATAATGCTCTTGACTTTGCTATTTTTAAAGCATTTGCTGAAACAAGATGACTTGGTTCACAATCGCCAAAAGCCATTAAATCATTCGCTGTCAGTTTTCTATACGAGCTAGCCGATGGTTGAGTAGACAGTAAAGTATTAACAATTTCATCACGTGTTTTTCCTCTCAAACATCGCTTGTTTGTTCCACAATGTTTGTTTCTGTAATTGCCATAATAAATACAATTAAATATAGGTCTTTCATCGGTTACTGGTTCATGCGGCAAAATTCCTTCAAATACAGAGAGACACTCTGTACATTTTCCTATTATTTTGAGATACTTATTTCCACCTTCGTAAACTTTTACTCTTTTAAATGAAATAGCACATGGAAGTTTGGTGTGATCCCAAAAATGTGAATAAATAATATTGGTCTATTCATAACTAGACAGAGTTACATAATTTCTTGAATTGTGTTTTCCACGGCGATACGTCTTAACTTCTGGCTGTAGTTTACCCCATTCTTGAATTGTAAGTGTTACCTATAGTAAATTTTAAAATATCAGACTGTAATGTGTAAGACGCAGAGGATGCCTCAGATGATTCACTACTAGTACTACTCATAGACTAAAGATAACTTATACTGGTGTAGATAGCCGATTCGATATAAATTCTGTCATTTTTGTAATATCTACCTACAACCGCCAATGGCGCTGAAATCGTAACTGAATGTCACAGTAGAATGAAAATAAATACGGCAACTTTTAAGTTTTAAGTAACTTGATTATTGTTGCTGAATCTATTTATATACCTATATAATTTTCAACAGTTTAACTCAGAAAACGAAATAAAATTAATTTCATTGATTGAAAATTATAACAATGCGATACAGCAACAACAATCACGTTACAAAAAGGTAATAAATTATAAACAAATTATATTAATATTGAACAAAATTTAATATATTGGCATAATACAAAATAAATTGGTAATAACAACTTTCTACACAAAGGATTTTACAATACCTATATTTTTTCGTATTGTTCTTGCTTCTTTAATAAGAATATCTTCTCTTCTTATATTTTTACACAAATAAGACGCTGCAATTTAGGAAATTTAAATTATAAATAATTCCAGAGTATTGCTTTATATATTAATATAGAATTACTCACTTTTTTGTCAATGGAAAATCAATGTAATTTGGCTGAAGATTTACATCCTAGCACACAAAACTTAAAGGACATTTTAATCAATTTTAATAATAAAATGTCACGTGGATTTGTCATTAATACAACATTCAAGTTTTTTGACACACGACTCTAAGCGCACTATGCAACATAATAAAAACACTTACATCAGCGCTCATTGTGATTGTTGCGATTGTAGGTAAAAACTAATTTCGAAAATTGACAGATATCCTACAAGTGCGCACCCTCTGGTACTACTATCACTAGCACAGTCAATAATATTTCTGTCACTGTTCTGATCATCGATTTTATCATTTGTACACGTAAATTCTAATATTTCTTGAACATTATATCTGTTGAATAATACAATTGTGTAAATAGCCTTGGCTGACAGAAAAATTAATTTCTTTTCTAATTTCTTCCCAAACTGAATTTGATGGTATTGCTATTTTGTTATCGACATATAGGTATAGAAGATTTATATTTATGAAGAATATTTATTAATTCCTCCCTTGGTATATTAGGTCGCGGCATTGTTTCTAAAAAAAATTTAACTATGTTTAACACAATGTAAATTAGTAAATATATAATATAAATCTATGTTCTTCATATTAATAATTTGATACTTTAAAATACATTTAAAGAAATAGATAATAATAGGTAGATACTATAAATTCTTGTAATAATGAACACAATCTATAGAAAATTGGGATAAAATTCGTAGGCAATATTCATATTATCGCAAATATAAAAAATCCGATGTGGCCAACACATGACCTCTACTATTTTACTAAGTGTGTATGAAGGTACTTACTCACAAATATACCATTGTACTAGAAGGGAATTCGGGAATTGTAGTTTTTATAATATTATTTAAGTTTATTATGACCTTATAAATACTAAATGACATTTCATATTTTCCATTTCAATTTGCCAAAAAGTCAAAAATTCATATGACATTAAGGGCGCTTTCACACGAGGCAACTAGTGGCGGCAACCGGTTGCCGCCACTAGTTGCTACACGGGCAACTGCAGAAATATTTTTAGCAACTTTGATGCCACCGTAATATACGTGTCAATTGTCAGTAGAGAAAATAGCGTGTACAAATGAAGAAGTACTTCTCTTAGCCTTATTAATTAAGAAGAAAAAACGCAAGGCAATCAGAAGAATGCATGTCCACTCCACCCTATGTTGGCAGTAAGATTAGAGAGAGGTTTGTATCATACTTTGTATGACGACCTGTGTGTTGACAAGAAGAAGTTTTTTTATTTAACTACTTTCGCATGTCTAAATCATCATTTAATGATCTGCTCAATCTCATTATAGAAGACATTACAGGAATTGATACTGTGTTGAGAGAATGCATTCCTGTAGAAGAAAAGTTCGTTCTTACTTTGAGCTAAGTTATAAAAGTAGTTACCATAATGAAGTACCTATAGTACACTGCAACATTATTCAACTATCAAAGATGGTTAGAATCATACGGATCATACCTACCCAGCAAACACACTTGTAAAAATTATATAGTTAAGATATCACAAAGAAATTTCAATATAATATAGCATTTTTATGTAGACTATACATAATGGAATATATTATCTATGTCAAAATATATCTCAATTATATAACACAAATAATATACTCTTTATATAGTTAAATATATTATTTGAAGATAGTTACATTGTATGTATTCTACTTGAATATTATATTCCATTTATATAAGAATTTTATTAATCTATTATATATTTTTAGATTACTTTATGTCATCTGTACGCATGCAACATTTTTTTGTTACCAGTGCCAGTTTATTTATTTAAATAAAATTATATTCTTATATTTGTAAGCAACTATGCGGCTGGAGAAGTTCATGCGCACAAAGTTGGTAGTCGGTGTGATAACCTATTAGTAATTTTTTATCTCAAATAAATAAAATCTTTCAATAATGGAAAATATATATTTGTTTAGTAAACATAATTTATTTTTTCAAATAATTAGTTTGGTTTGTAAAGAAATATGTAGTCTTTCAACTAAAGAATTGTACTTTTTTATACGTCAAATATAATTTTAAGGTAAATGTGTACTGGCCACAGCAGATTTTTTGTTATTATTTTCCTTTATTTTAAAAATATTTACTGGGCTGCAAAAGCGCCTGAACTTTATGTTAGTAGGCGGACTCAGCAGGTAGCACGGTTACAGCTAATATCATTGCAGTCGACTATCTATAGACTCTTATATGGTTTGTGCGCAGGAACATGTATATACAACAGTTCGATAACACGACTGCGTACCTCAACGGTATACTTAACTTGCTTCAAATCCCGTATATCATTCACGGACGAAGCATATCGATGTGCGACATCACTTTGTTCGCGAGATCGTCGAGTCGAAGATGGTCAAGCTGCAACATTTAGCATCTGAAGAGATGCCTGCCGACGTATTGACGAAGGCGTTAACCAGGGAGAAGCATCAGCGATGCGTCGAACTTCTTGGATTGAGAAGAATATCGAAGAAGGATATTACTGCTCTCGAGGGGAAGTGTTAAAATTAATGACACTAGCTTCATAAATTGCTCGAGCACTATGTTTCCTGTACGTCATGCCATCCGGTTGTGACGTCAGCTGCAAGCCCGCGAATATTCAGTTGTTTTAAATAAATAGAAACCTTGTTTAGTTTATTGTTACGCGCTGTCACGCATGTTTCTGTATTTCATAATTCCATCTTCTAATATAACGTTTTACGCTGTGAATGTGTCCTGTTTTATTTGGCAATCTACGCCCTGGTATTTATTATTAGTTGTTGTTCAATGTTTAAATTTTGTTTAAAAAATATGAGCATATAAAAATAAATTTAATAAAAATTACTTATAAATCACAAGTGCGTTAGTAACTAATAAATTATATTTACAGGGGTTTATACCCTAGACGGTGTGAAATCTATACAGTGGGGTAGGACACACGAAAGGAAGGCTATTGAAGAATTTTGTACTGTTACATCTTTACCAGTTACTCCAACAGAAATATGGTCGCACAGTTTCGGATTTTTGGGTGCAAGTCTAGACGGATTAGTACAAGATGATGCTCTGATCGAAGTTAAATGCCCGTTTTCCTATAGGAACGATATATTGTTTGAAGTATTAAAAACTAACCAAAAATATATCATTTATTATGATGACAATGACGAAGTATGTGTAAATAAAAGTCATAATTATTATGATCAAATACAAGGTCTCTTTCATATAGTCAATAAAAAAATTTGTTATTTAATGATATGGACTACGAAAGAATCTATAATTACAAAAATACATATAGATGAAGAATGGAGAGTGAACATACATTTTTTAGAAATTTTTTATATTAGACATTATACAGGGTCCGCCAAAGGAACCTGACGTTTTGTGATATTGAACTCCAAATTTATGTAACAAGATATTTATTTTCACATACAAGTAATTTTACATGCCATTTTATCTGGAAAATAATTTTGCTTAAATGATGTACACACTGTTCCAACGTTTCAAGCGGTTTTGCAAAATGATCATTACTCGCTCTAGCATATTCCTAGGAATGGCACTAATTTCATTGCGAATGTTTTCTTTTAATTCCTGAATTGTTTGCGGTCTATTGAAAAACACCTTGCTCTTCAGATAACCCCATAGCCAATAATCACAAGCGGTCAGGTCGAAAGACCGTGCCGGCCAAGGAACATTCCCATTTCGCGAAATTACTGCTGCTTGGCTTGGAACAGTGTGTACGCGGTGATGGACATCATTTAAGCAAAATTATTTTCCATAAATAAAATGGCATGTAATATCATCGATTACTTGTATGTGGAAATAAATATCTTGTTACATAAATGTGTAGTTGAATATCACAAAACGTCAGGTTCCTTTGGTGGATCCTGTATTAATACAGTACCTATTACAAAATAAAGAGTAATAAAAATATAAAACATTTTGTTTATTCAATTCCTCAAAATTAATTGAAATATTCTTCCACTTCTTTAATTAACGGGTACTAATTTGCTAATTTGTCAGTGCAGCGCAAGTTTGAAATATAACTGTCGCATGCGAACTTAAATACTGCGGAATTGAAATGGAAAATATGAAATATCATTTATTATTTATAAGGTCATAATAAACTTTAATAATATTATAAAAACTACAATTCTCGAATTCCCTTCTACAATGGTATATTTGTGAGTAAGTACCTTCATACACACTTAGTAAAATAGTAGAGTACATGTGTCATGAATTTTTCACGTTGAGTGTTGAATTAATTAAATATGAGACATAACAAATTGGGCGCCAAGGAGAAGATATTTTTTTCGGAATAAGTTCTGATAAAAGTGAATCTGTTTTTGAAATTAATTAAACATATATTAACAAAATGACTGATACAGGTCAACTGACAGTAATTAATGTTGACATAAATGTACTAGAGTATTTTTATATATCAGAAATACAGTTACAACTGAAAACAAAAGCTAAACCATTTTGGATTCCTTGTCCATGTACTCTTAAGAGCATTCTGTACAGGAAGAATATACACGTAAAAAGCACTTTACACGCATACACCTCATCGACACATGGTTCCACATTTTAACAAAAACAAATTTTTATATGGTAGATAAGGGATAAAACTTCGTTCTATTTGTGCCATTTTTTCTGTTTTGTACCGAAGTTTTAGTTTATAAAATAAAGAAAACTACAAAAATTCACATTTTTTTACCTCTAATTTTCTCGAAATAAGAAAGTTTTTTCTAAAAAATAACACTACCCCAACGTAGATTAAACTTTAAACTACATGATTCAAGTTTAAAATATCATGTTCTGCGAAATATAAAGAAAAATCTGTAGGTGCTTCTAAACGCCTGCAAGCGGTTGAAAGTAAGTAATTTCGACCGTTGAACGTGCTGATAAAAAAATTGCACTAATAGAACGAAGTTTTATCCCTTATCTACCATAGAAAAATTTGTTTTTGTTAAAATGTGCAACCATGTGTCGATGAGGTGTATGAGTGTAAATTGCTTTAACGTGTACATTCTTCCTGTACAGAATGCTCTTAAGCCCGTATGTCACGATCTATAATTCTGGACAGAATTATGGACATAATTATAGACAGAATTTTATGCACCGTTGCATACAGAAATTTTTATCAAGGTTGTTTTTCTCCAATGTTCAAATTGTTGACCTTCTTCAGTCTTGCAATAATTCATTATTCAACACTATTGTATTATGAGTCAATAATTCAACACTACTGTCAATGTCAAGTTAGATGAATTAATTTTTAATTAATATTTTAATGAATAAAAATTTGTAAAGAAATGTTTTATTTAAATAGTTAAATAAATAAATACAAATTATAATTTAAGAAATTTATTGTTCAAATTATGTACAGACTTACATCTAAATCAAGTATAATAATCTTGCCTTTGAGGCATTGATATAAAAATAAATTCATTACAAAGTAATCGTGCTTAACACAATTACAATTAACAAATGTGCATTTAAAATCTTACTGTAGCAAGATGTATAAATTATCCTTAACATTACATTGCAGACATTTCTATGACCTAAAAAAGATGTTAGTACTTTTCACGCAAAACAAAAAGTTGGAAGCAAGAAGTAAGAAAAATAAATTAAATACTTAAAACTGTCTTTCAAAAAGCTGCCACGGCTAAAATAATATTTGTACGGGACACTTTAACCTTTCTAACAGGATATTAACTAAATATTCATTAAAATTTTAACTTCACTTAAGGGGCCCGTCTACCTCCCAAAATCCAGCACAAAAGATTATATACTTAAAGGATCAATTAACAATTGTGCCTTTAAAAAAAAATTCCAATTTATGCAAACTTTACACGGGTATATCTCCCGATAGAAATTAATTTTTAAACTTTAAAAAGCCACATCTGTAGATCCATTCTTTCTCTATAAATGTTTATAAAAACATTATCCTGTAGTCAATAATTATCTGACAGTTTACTCGCAACGAAAACACTTTTACAGTATTTTTCAACTTCAAAATGATATTGAATAGCTAGGATGCGGTAAAGTACGAGTTTCGGGCTGGTTTTAGTCGAGAGTATTTTAGGAATTCGGATAAAACGTAGACGGGCCGCTTAATGTGAGTTTATTATTGATAGCAAAATTGTAGTAATTATTGAATTAATTTAACAACAGTATAACAATTATTGCACTGTATAATTTAACTAAAAATAATTAGATTTGTTATTAAAATATTTACAATTTTACCTCCAATAAGATACTTTGATCAGGCATAAAAACTCAAAAATTGTTGATAATTTTTACGTTATATACAGTTAACGAGGTTTCATTCGACCACTCTCGTTTCGGACAGTAAGATCAATATTTTAATTAAACAATTTCGAAGAAGATCAAATCTTGAAACACGTATTTTTAAATCCTTTTATTAAGTTCATCGTTATCTCTGGTCTACGTTAAAAAAACAACAGTAAAAAATGACCCACTTCCCGAGATCCTATCGAGCTGAAATTTTGCAAATAGATTTGTCACCAATGCACTTTGGCAAAATTTCAGATTCTCCGCCATCTTGAAACGAAATGGCGGATAGCTATCTCAAAATGTACTACTCCGATTGCGGTCAAATTTGGTACAGTAATAGCCAAGGATCTAACTTATGATATATTAAAATGTCAGTCCGCCATCTTGAAACTAAATGGCGGACATATATCTCAAAATGTACTGTAACTATTGCGGTCAAATTTAGTACAGTATCTGTCTTAAAACACAGGTATATTAAAATTTTAGTCCGCCATCTTGAAACAAAATGGCAGCTAGCTATCTCAAAATGTACTGCAGCGATCTGGTTCAAATTTAGTACAGTAACAGTAATATTACTAAAGATCTAACAATGTCAGTCCACCATCAAAAACTGGGCTGTAAAAATTAGTACCGGAAAAGTGTTTACGCGGTGAAAAACGAAACAAAAATTTGTGCACAATTTAAATAAATATCGATCGAGTCTCATATATAAAGGATTTATAGTATTTGTTTTTACGGGTTCGTTTTGCATTCTAATTTGTGACGTCACCATCAACCTCTCTGTCCGAAACTCGTGTCTCACTCTCGCTCACGCTGCCGCTATCGTCCGTCTCACTTTGTGGGCGGGGCTTGTGTGTGGTGCATGCAGCCCTCGACGTTCTCTGGCCAATCACAGACGTTCTCGTTGGGGTTGAACACTAAGTTCTGTGGGCACGGCATGTGGTGCTTTCTCTCTCCCTCGCACATGTAGTACATGGTGCAGTCGGCTTTGTCTTTGTGGTACGATATGTGGCCGTCTTCTTCTTCGCAGGTTACTTCGTTGGCTAGAAAGAGAGGGTGATTGTTTATTTTATTATCTACGGTGATCTGTGAGGGAGTCACACCCAAACTGAGTGCTAAAATATAAATTAATATTGTGTAGACTTACGATTTTTCGTTGTGTACTGTCCACTGCTGCTACTGCCTTCAAACGGTCCATCATACTCTAGTTTAACTTTATACCCATCCAGTTCTTGTCTCATGGCGTTGATCAAAGGATATTTTCCACTGCCGCATTGTCCTTTGAAGTCGTCCATGTCCACAGACCAAATCATAATGCCCCCAAATCCTTCTTCCTTCAGCCAAGCCATCTAGAAGAAGAAAAAATTAATTTTTGTTGTTACACCTAAATTTGGATGGGGCACCCAACAGTTCGCTACTAGGTGTGTTAAGAGTATAGTGATGAATGTGCTGGAGAAATTTCAGGCTTGTATCTTGAATAGTTTTTGAGTTACAGCGGTTTTAATTTTCCTAGCAGGAATATTTTGACTGTACGCCACTGGTGTATTAAAAATTTTAAGGCCGTGAAAAATATTTTGTTAGTATAATTCGCAGACGAGGAATTCAGTGGTGCCAACAGAATTTTTTGATCTTTTGTAGTTTTTGAGATATAGCTCGTTGAAGAAATCAGCAGGAATGGCAATTTTCAGAAAAAATATTTTTAATTTTTTTATGTTGCTATACGTAGTAAATGTAATTTTAGCTTGAATTTTTGGTATTTGGTTCTTGAACAATATTATATTCATAGTTGAATTATTGCATAAATTAAAATAATACAATTTGGTAGTTGAAAGAATTAAGATATCGGGTTTTGGTTTATGGGAATGTGTTTCTTCTTACATATTACCTCTAAAAAAAGGTGAAACTCGATAGGGGTTGCTATTTAAAAATGTAAAAAAAATTCACGTTGCATGGAAGTTCTAAACTATCTAAGAATGTAGTTTTTAAGACTCTTTAGTGGTCCCCAAATTTTAAATTTTTGTTCTTCACTCGTTTAAAACTTATAGCTCCGTCCCGGGACTTTTTGACAAGGCTGTATAATTTTCTTGACAATTCAACTCATGTGTCATCTGTCAAAAATGGACCAATCAATTTTGAGAATTTATAAATTTTCCACCAATTAAAACGAATTTTTTCGACAATTTATCACTAGTGCTCGCAGCGACATAATTTTTCGACAATTTTCACTAGTGATCCAATCGACAATTTTAAACAATTGAATATATCTTTATTAATCAAAATCCTATTGTTATAACTGTTGTAATGGAAGTGAAGCTATTTATAAGTCATTTTCATAAAGAAAGAATACATTTTTATTCGGTGAATTGTCCTCCGAATACCATTCGTGTTCCAAGTTATGTAGACAATTTTTGTGGCTGCATCACTCATGATTATTACGCTTGAGAAAATAGCACTCGTGCTACGCACTCGTGCAATTTTCAATCGAGCGTAATAACCATTCGTGATACAGCAACAAAAATTGTCGACATAACTTGGAACACTAGTGGTATTATATATGAAAGTAAAACGAGGGTTTGAGCTGTCATAAATAAAAACTGTCAATACTGTTCATACAGGGAATTAAATATAGTTATGATCACTAGCATTAATATATATTAAAGAAATAATTAGTTTCCTCCACTATATTGACAGATTGTTGTATGACAGCTTCTAGCACTTGTTTTACTTTCAAAAAACTTTATAGTAAAAACTTTCCTCGTTTGAACAGGACCTATGACACGTATGAATGTAATTTTCCACGAAAGGAAAATGAATAAACTGTATCTGCTTGGTAATGGATTGAGTCCATGATTTTTTTGCACCTGGTACAAGTTGTCAAAATTTGACATTTTTTGACATCAAAAACATTTTTTTTTCTGAGGGGAGTGGTAGGGGGTAAAATAACTTGGCGTCAGATAAACTTGCATGACCTTAAAGAGGAAACTTCAATCTTGGCAGAACTGGAAGATTTATCCATTTTCGAGACAATTCAACCGAGTTATGGTGGTCTGAAAGTGCATTTTTTGCCCAGTGTATAAATGAGTACAGTATCTCACCTTGGTCTTCAAGCTCCGCTCGTCATCAAACCCAACCCACTGGTCCCGCCTATAGGCGAAGGGTACCTGCTGTTCATTGTCCCACACCAGCGTGGTGTTGTCCTCGTGCAGGAAGTCGCACACCTCGTAGTAGCTCATGAAGCCGGCCTCGGCGGTGTAGCGACCGGCCTCGCCGCCGCCACTAGCCGGTGCGCCGATGTCGAACTGCGTGGTGTTCACGAGAGTGAAGCTGCGCCCGTAGGTGGGCATGCCGATCATTAGCTTTTCTTTCGGGGCGCCTTGTTTTACCCACTCGCGGGCTGAGTAGTCCTGGAAGGCAAAAATGGAGGATTGTTAGAAATAATACGTTCTGACATTTAACTAAATGCGTACAGAAACTGCTAGACTAAAAACTTGGAGCGCGCTCTTTTGTACTCGTTCCGAATTGGGCACAAGTGGACAAAATATAATTGTTGGGTTATGTTGTGTTGTGCATTTGACATTGCATTGCTCGTTAAATTGATTTGTATCTTATATTTAAAAAACTGCAATAAATTTTATACAATCTCAGATGAAATCAGCAATGGAAACATTGTGGAACCGAATAAAAAAAAATAATCGTCCTAGTCCTGCAAGGACAATCAAAAAATTGTGAAAAAGACTGCAAAATATTTGAAACTTTTTTCTCAGGAAAGTATGTTTAGGACTTGTAGATGCTATGTCACAACGAATTGAAGCAGTTGTAAAGATAAAGGTGGAGTTACTCAGTGGTAAAGTCGTTTATAGTAATGGGCTACTTGCATGCATTTTTTAAATTAAATATATTTGAAGAAGAGATCAAAACTTGGGACCCGTATTTTTTATTTTGACAAAAAATGTATTTACAAGCCCAAAAAAAATTATTTAAATTTATATATTCAATATGTGACGTAAAAACTAACCTAACCAATGAATGGTCGTTAAGCCATAGCAACGGCTGTACTAGTGAACGCCCCTAACTACGGCAAGCTGAGGCCGCTGACAGATCAGATGTGTTTGACATTTGTACTTCGTACATGTTTTGATACTGTAAAATATAAGTAAGTATCTGTGTTTTCATAAACTAAATAGTCTACATTCTATTAAAATAATGTATTTTTACTAAATTTTATGTGTATTTTTGACAAACAAATGTCAAATTCAAACATTTGTTGACTGACTCGCACGCTATCTACAGGTAACATAGCTTAACTATACTTCCCTTTCTTCTGTTCACACAAATGACGTCACAGAAAATTTAATCTCAATTTACTGAAAAACATATAATTTTTTAAAAATAAAATTTGCATTTTTACCTATGTTTTAGACCTAACATTATGTTCATAGTGTTAAAAATCTAATTTTCAGTACCATGCAAGTACCCCATTAAAGCAAACAATAAAAATATTACTTTATTAATTCAAGTTCTATTTAAAGTTAAATGAACTTTAAGTATAACTTTAATATAACTTTAAGTTAAATAAACTTTAAATATTACGTAGATAATATAGCACACAGCTGGCAATTTTTTATTGTTTTCTCTAATAATTATAAACGACTTTGTTTCCATTGCTGATTTCACTTGAGATTGTATAAAATGTATTGAAGTTTTTAATAAATATAATATACATTACATTTTACTTCTATTTTAAATTTTATTTCAACTTTTGTACAATAAATTTATTGAATAAAAGCAGCAGAAGCAGAATGAAATGACCTTTCTCAGTTTTGAGTTCCACCTATTTAAAGTAGGTATACGTACAACAGTGAGTTTCTTCTGGTAGCTGGTGGCACTTTCTAGGGGAAACAGGGGACTGTTGTGTCCTACAGTTCGTTCCCATTGACCATGGAAGTCGTACGTCATAACGTTGATAAGATCCAGGTACTTTGAGATCTCTGGTACGTCATAGCCTGCTGCGATTGCCTCGAACGACGCTGGTACTGCTGCCGTCAACAATAATCTAAAAAAATACAAATTCCAAATAAATTTATTTTTGTGATTTTTTTTATAAATTTTCGCCCGATTTATGATTCTATGAAATCTAGACTTGTGATACATCATTGGATTCAGAATAGGGTACTTAACATTTTTTTATATTGCAGAAATTTTTATTTTTGTACAATATTTGACATATAAGAAGATAATTAATGTAAAAAAAATCAACAATTATGTTACCAATGTTTATAAAAATTGATTTAAAATTTACATGCTTCAAAGCAACCCCTCTAATGTGACGTCACGTGTGCTAGCCATAAGCCGCAGGTGCGTTGATGTTTTATTTGGGAGAGATGTTAGGAGGTTATTTTGTAATGTCAAAGTGACAGCGATTTTAAAGTTTATTTTATTTCTTACCTGAAACTACTCTTTGCACAAACAATATGTTGTAAAATTAATACTTAAATCGCTTATATCTCAAAATATAGACAAAACACGCAGAGGTTCTATTTTGATATCTTCAAAATTTCAAAATTGTCACTGTCAAAACAATCACAACAAAAACAAACTTCCCCTTTACCCGACAGACATACGTAGCAAAAAAAGTATAGCTGTCTTCGTCTAACACTACAACGGCACGTAGAAACTTAACCCAAACATGCGAAGCACACGTGACGTCACAGGGAGCGCGAAAGAAATACTTGAATTTTCAATAATTTTTTTCTCCTGTATTAATAAAATTTATGCAAAATAAAAAATACGTCAAACTTAGATTCAAAAATAGTTTAACATATACAAAAATCAGCATAGGTGTTAAGTACCCTAAAAATATATAAAGTGTTACATGTAAAATAAGACAGTTGATGTCATTTCCGGTTTAACCAAAAGTGATATTTTTGTAATTAATACATATTTTGATGTCTCCCTATGCCTAATTTACTCATATAAAATTTCATAACGATTTCTGTATTAATAAAAAAGTTATTTCGAGAGTAAGTACCATTTTTTTGACATCCGGTATATTTCAATATTGAAAACGAAATATTATTTATATTTACCTGGGTTGTCCAGAACTCTTAGCTTCTCCCTCAAAAGCCAACCTCAATTCTTTTAACAAATTGACGTAGGCGGCTCTATCGTCGGCCCCTCTAGGGTACTCCCAGTCCACGTCCAGCCCATTGAACTTAAAGTCTCGCAAGAATTCAATGGCGTCATACACAAATTGGTTCATTCTGAATACATTGCTTGTAAGTTCTTTGAATGGGGTTGAACCAAATGCCCAACCTCCTATTGCTAGAAGAATCTGTAAACAAAATGGCGAATTAGTCGATAAAGTTAAACACTTTATAAATGTCGTGTTGACATAATTTATAAGGAAAAGCTAAACTGTTTATTGTTATTTGTAGTATTTATTTGGAGCACTTTCACAAAAGAAACGTCGCAAATGATGTTCTTTGCATATAAATACTGTAATCTATTCTAGATGAAAGTACAAAATAATTTCGAAATAATATTTTTCCATTTGGCGTTCACAAAGTTAACTTTGTGAAACGCAACTGAATGTCGCCAAGGTTCACTTTGTGACACGTAATATATTTTTTAGAAGGTTGGTATTGGCAGTATCAATTGTCAAACGTCATACCTCAGAACTGACAAATTTCAGTATAACTTCTAAATCTGTTTTCTTAATTAATTATTTTTTATTCAATAAAATTTATGAATCTAGTACTAGAATATTTTCTATAATGTCTGCACTTATCACCTAGAATAGTTTAGTAATTATATACTTTTTCAGTGACAGTGACAGTTAAATAAATGGCAATATTAATGTCATCAACTAAAACGTTACACACATAAATTTCCCTAAATCGACTTGTGTATATTGTGGCAGTTTAATTTAAATTTTAATATTAAAAAGACACCAAATAGAAAAAATATAATAAAGGACTCATTTTATAAGACTTGAATTTAATATACTACTTGAATGACATTCATTTCGATACAGATTTTCATTATGGAACATCCAAATATAAATATATTTTACTGAAAGTGTATGCAACTCGTGTGTAATAGCTATTAATACACTCGCATGAATTACGACACTCTCCATGGCTCGTATCGTATATTTCATACTCGTGTACTAATAGCTATAATTATAAACTCATTGCATGATAAACTATTTTCTACCTTGTAAAATCCAGCACAAAACGTACTAACGTAGCGAGTGTTTTGTGGCCAGTACAATTGTATTTCAACAAGGATTGTATACTTAGAGGATCAATTCACAGTTGTGCCTTTTTAAAATTTTAATAAAGAAATTGTACATGATTATAAAAATTTATAATTTATGCAAGCTTTACACGACTATAAAACATTGTGTTGTCAATAATAAACTGACAGTTTACTCGGAACGAAAACACTTTCACAGTATTTTCAAGTTCAAAGTGATACTTCGCAGCTAGAAAGCGGCAAAGTACAAGTTTCGGGCTCACGTACTGTGTGGCTGCCACACCCAACACATTATCTAACAATTATCTACAAGTGTCTTACCTTTAAATCGGGGTTTTTCTCCCTCAAAGCCACGACCCTGTCATACATATCAGGATCTTTATCGTCTGCTTCAGCTAACTTATGTTCTTTCAAAGTTGCGAATGCGTAGATAATGTGCGTACACAGAGATCCATCGACGTCTTCAGGAGTGAATTTACCAGCTCCTGGACGCTTCTGTGACCAGCTGGTGACGTAGCAAAGCACTTGTGCCGGCCGGCCTAAAGAGAAGAAATAATAGTTAAATGAAAATGAGTTTGGATTTTGGCGGCGGTTCTGACTAAAGTTTAGCCTCTTAAATGAAATAGTTTATAGTCTATAATATTCCCTGTAGTATATACAATAATTTAATTTTAGTTTGAATAAAATCGGTGCAACAGTTTTTTAGTGTACTCGATACAAACAAATTTTTTAATTCTGCTTCATTTTATAATTATTATTATACTCTTATAGTCCGGGAGCTGGCGTCAAATTTGACCGGACCATTACAACAAAGCTGATTTTTATAATATAATTAGTTTTATAATAACTAATTAAGAATTGCAGTGTTAGCTGGTTCGAAAGCGGGGCTCAAGATTTTAAGAGGCTGTGGAACTTGCAAAAAATAAAAGTTTTTTAAGTGAACCAGCAAAGCTAAAATTTTGTATAATGATAATTTACCAATTATATTTAACAAAAAAATATGTTAGCTCGACAGGGCAGGTGGAAAACCTTGTTAGCTGTGCAGGTGAACATTGACAGTGACAGTGACAATGTCAAAATAGTGACACATCGTTTATATCTTCTTCTTCTGTTTACATAAAAATGAAAACGATGTGTCACTATTTTGACATTGTCACTGTCACTGTTCACCTGCACAGCTAACAAGGTTTTCCACTTGCCCTGTCCAGCTAACATATTTTTTTGTTAAATATAATTGGTAAAGTATCATTATACAAAATTTTAGCTTTGCTGGTTTCACTTGAAAATCTGATATTTTTTGAAAGTTTCGCAGGCCCTTAAATCTGCAGGCCACACGGTCGTGCCAGCTTACACTGCAATTCTTAATTAGTTATTATAGAACTAATTATATTGCAAAAATCAGCTTTGCTGCAATCACCCATGAAATTTGACGCCATTAACGAGTACCCGTGATTTGACGGCTCAAACTGTGTACAGTACTGTGCGGTAGACCCATCCAAAGTCATGCTACACTCCTGTGCGCACCTATTTATTAATGTGTAAAAATAATTTACATTCTTATTTAAAATGCTTTCAAATTTTTAAGTACACTTATATGTCAAGAAAATAAATAATTAATTTATGTTCAAACATTTAAAAGTCAAGTACTAAGTACTTAATGGAAATGTCAAGTATCCATATTAAAAATTGTTAAAATAATAATAATGAATTATAAGCACTAGTAGGTACATTACATAATTATATTTTTAAGTTTGTTATAATTACGAAAATGTACCGAAATTAAGAGGCCCGTCTACCTTTTAAAATACAGCATAAAATGTACTAACGTAGCGAGTGTTTTGTGGCCAGTACAAGAATGGTAACATTTTGTTTCAATAAGAATTTAATAAAATGAATGGATCTACAGGTGTGATTTTGATACAAAATTGTACATGATTATAAAAATTCCGAAAAATTCAAAAATATGTATGAAAACTTTACACAGTTATATCTCAAGATAAAAATAAATTTTTAAAGTTTCAAAAAGGCACATCTGTAGATCCATTTCTCTATTAAATGTTAATAAAAATATTATCTTGAAGTCTATACTGCCCTCCTTAGGAAGAAGGTCCTATCTGCAAATTTTAAGATTTTGTAATCTGCATAAATTATTACAAATATATACCAAAATAGAATGTCCAGCTGCCCTAAGAAAAAGTAGAATTTATTATTGTTAGTATTATATTTATATAAAGCAATTTTAATAGTAAAAATCCGTATAGTTGTTTTGACAAAAAAATTTATATAAAATAATAGCTTAAACAAAATTTTTGCAGATAGGACCTTTTTCCTAAGGACGGCAGTATAATAATCTGACAGTTTACTCGCAACGAAAACACTTCTACAGTATTTTTCAATTTCAAAATGACATTGCATTGCTAGGATGCGGTAAAGTACGAGTTTCGGGCTGGTTTCGGTACCAGTTAATAACAAAATACAACTATACATAATATTCAAATCCAGTACTCCTTATAAAGGTACAATTATTTTCCAATAATAATGTAATAATTTTTTTGTTTTCTTTTCTTTAACATTTTGCATTGCATAAACTAGTACACGTACAAAACGACTATTCAACATTCATCCATACACATATACACACACACGCACACATACTAGTCCGCAAACTGTAGCCGCAAGAACAGTGAATGTAAAAAAACGAAACTCTTATGCATAATGTAATGACATAACTTGGTATTGAGCTTGGGGCTTGTTATGTAACTACAGGTGAACGGACGTACGTGTGTATGTATGTTTGTGTGTTGCTCGGGGATATAGCAACATGAAGCCGGTGTTACACTATAGAAATGACTTACTTTTACTGTCTAAAGCTGCTTGACTCTTCAGCACAATATGTTTGGTGGGTTTCGGTTTTCGAACTCTGTTTAAAACGTCAGAAGCTGCTATTTTGATTGGTTCAGGCTTTTCAATGACTTCTATTTCCACGGCGCCGGCAATTTTCATCCAGTCGACATCTTTGGCGTCCTTTCCGCGAGATATACCCAGTAGTTCCTCCCTGAAATTTTTTTTATTTTGTTGGTAACCTCAATAAGACTTACTCTCAATGGAATATAACCACTTCGATCGATTCGACTAGGTGCAGTCAGAATCTCAATCCGTGCGACGTTCTTTTTTTAAAATTCAAAGCGGCACCGGAGGGATTGTTTGCAACCAGGACTATATTTAAGACGACCAAGTGGCCAGCTTGATTTAATTGCAAGATGTTTTACAATTTAACGACAATCACAACTTATTAATTTGTTGATAAATATTTGTTGCGTTAGTTTCATATTAAGTACAATAAAATGTACACTCATACCAAATACAGGGTTTTACAAAAGTCTTGGCAAAGTTTTGAACTAATGAAGAAAAAATTGATAATTTGGGGATCAGAAAAGAGTCATAAAAACTATATTCTTAGATAGTTTAGAACTTCCATGCAACGTGGAGTTTTTTCCAACATTTTGAAATAGCAACCCCTGTCGAGTTTCACCTTATTTTAAAGGTAATTAAAAAAGAAACACATCTCCATAAACCAAAACCTGATATCTTAATTCTTTCTACAATTTAATTTCAATGAATTTTAAGGCTTTTACGGTTTTAATAACAAATGTTCAAATTGTCGACCTTCTTCGGTCTCGCAATGACCCAAACGCTTTAGTGATCCCCAAATTTGCAATTTTTTTCTTCACTCGCTCAAAACATATAGCTCCGTCCCGGGAATTTTGGGAAACCGTATATTAAAAATTCAAGACCACAGGCATAGAAATTTAAATTTGATTTGAATTTAAGTGACATAGATGTTCCTAAAATTCTTATTATGTTAATAATTAAATTGTTAATTAATAATTGCTGTGATGTCTTCATAATTAAGTATCGTGGGCTTAATGCAAGAAACAATTAAGTCGTGATCAGGTAGTTTTGAGAAAAATGAATTCTTGTTTTTAACTTTGTTCAGATATTAAATGTTTTAGTGTACACTAATATTAACTTCATTTCAATCTTCGTTATTAACATAGTTTCAATAAAATTACATTTAAATGTACAATATTGCACTATTATTATCTTAAATAATTAAAAACGTAGGTAAGGGACATGACTTAATTGGTTCTTAGTCAACAAAGTGACAACAAAGTGACTAAATGTTTTCTTGTATAGTTGCATAATATTGGTCATTTCCATTCAACTAGTCGACTTAGTGGCTTTTGGTAGACTATGTTTCTGCGATATAGACTTAGTGGATTCGGTTTTTTGTGATTGTAGCAAATATGAAACATGATACGACTTAATGGGTTCTTCCATTAGAAAGAACGGAATTTTTCATATAAGAATAGTTTAAAAAGTAAAATTATGAAAAAATTGACTTAATTGGTTCTTGCATTAAGCCCACGGTATAATAAAATGTACACTCAAATGAAATATTTTAATCAATTGTTTGTAAAATAAATTCAGGGGCTCAGGGATCGCCTACGTTATTATACTCAAGGCCTGGAAATGCAGGCCGGTTGCTAACAAAACATTGGGGAACATTTTTGTTGCAAATTTTTGCCGCAAATGGCGCTTTTAAGGAACCCGGTTCCGGTTATTAATAAATCAATTTTAATATATTATAATTGATTGTATTATTTTCTTCATTTTAAAAACAATTTAATTTTAATTTCTAATTCTGACATTTTAATGCATGATGTGACATATTAATTTCTGTTTTAACGTATTTCACAGATAACTTAATTCTTAATTCACACTTCCGGTCTCCAACCGGGCCCCTTAAAAGCGCCCTCAATCGACCAAATTTTGCATTCAATTGTCCCTAGCAACGAAAATTGTATTTCCAGGCCTTGAATAATAACGTAGGCGATAGCTCAGGTATAGAAATTTTTTCATAAGCGACATAGATTTTCCTAAGATTCTCAATATTATCATACACTGCCGACCTAGAGACGTGACTTATAATAAATGCAAATTGCTGTAATTATTGACATTGACAGCCATCACTTTGACATTGATTTTTGTCACTTTGCCACAAAATTTATGGTCAGGAAAGTACTGTGCTGACCACAGCAGATTTTTAAGCAAATATTTCTCCTCTCTTACCTCATGGCCCCGATCAAGGGGTACTTGACCTTTCCTCCACAAACATTCCCGGTGAAGTCGTCCATATCAACTGTCCAAACCATAGCGCCTCCATAGCCGTTATCCTTGATCCAGCTCATCTTATGTCTGATCGACTTCTCATCGTCGAAACCGACCCATTGGTCCCCGTGAATCAAGTACGGCACTTTCATCTCGTCGTCCCAAATGTAGCTAGCCCCATTCAGCAACATCTCACAGACCTGGAAAAAAACACAATTAGATCAGCAAATCAGATGGATCAGATCAGTTGAATCGGAACAGTTGAGTTGGGTCAGGTAAATCAGATCAGTTGAATCAGGTCAGTTGAATTGGATCAGTTAAATCAGATCAGGTGAATTGGTTCAGATAAATCAGGTCACTTAAATCGGATCAGTTAAATCAGATCAGATGTCATAATTGTTTCCGCATTTTATGTCTTTAATATGATATTAAATAAAAAGGTAGCTTTAAAATAAAACGAGAGCCTACAAAAAGGCTACGGAGATTCAGAATTCTGCAAAAGAAGAAGTTTTTTTCTTTCTAGTGAGAATTGTCTGTTGTCGATAAATTGAATCTTCAATGAGTCTTGGAAAAGAAGAATTTATAATTTATTGATAGCTTCAAAACCACGTATCACTAGAAAGAAAAACTTCTTCTTTTCCAGAATTCTGAATCTCCGTAGAATTTTCAAAGATCTCCGGCAAGGCTTTACACAATTTATTGTTCAATAGAGTCAGAAATAAATAAAACAGATTAATTTTAAATGTGACATTTTACTGGCGACATCTCAGAGTAGTTGACAAAAGAAAATTATAGCGCAGATGTCAAATGCATATCACTTAACCTCATAGAAAATACGATATTTTAAATAAATAAATAGGTATGTCGGCCAAAAAATATAATACATAAGATGTGCGTTAGGTATTTGTACATCGCTCGGTTATATTAAAGAACTCCGCTTCGCATCGTATATAGAACATCGAGTTGTAAAATTAACCCTACCGCACTTATAACGTAAATAAATATTACCTCATAATAAGCCAAAAATCCTGATTCTTTTGTATATTCTCCTGCTTTGCCGCCTCCAGTAGCAGGACTGTTCACCTACAAAAGAAAAGAAATATAGGTATATCGTTTATTTTCGAAACGAGAAATTTAAATAATCTCGTCTCAAAGAACTAAATTCTGGTCTCGTCTCAATTTCTCGAAAAACAGTTTGTTGCCATCTATTTGAAAAACTAGAAGTGAATTTAACAACATTTTTACATTTCTGTTATAAATTTACACACAATTCTTGTTTTAGAAATTAAAATATTTTATGTATCAACACAAAAAAATACTACAAACAAAGTAAAATGATAAGAGAATAATATCAAATTTATAAAAGTTTTTGTTTCGAGAATTCTCGATTTCTCTAGATCTATTTCTCATCTCGTAATTTTGAATTATCGTCTCATCTCGAAAATCCGAGACGAGAAATTTGTTAGTTTGAAACGAGACGATTTTTAAGTGGCACATCAAAAACAAAAACATTTATGGCCATTTGCACCGCTTCCACTTAAATTTTAAGTGCCACCTAAATAAAAAAATATCGAATCAAACTCGTGACAGCAATGTTATTTCTACGTTTGACAATTTAATTTTGATTTGATATTGTTCATTTAAGGAAAAATTTAAGTGGAAGCGGTGCAAATGGCCATTAGTCCATTACTTGCGCCAAAACATACTTCACCAACTGTCAAAATTAAAAAAAAATCTATGCAGTCAAATCTTCGACCATAATATAGAAATAGACAAACAACGCAAGCCTTTGTTGTGAAGCAAAGAACTAGCGTAGCGGTGTGAAGACACCTTGAAGTGTTGCAGTTGCCTATTTTCATTCTCTGCTCCATGACAACTAGAGTACCTAAAGCTAAGTTTACATGCACCGTTGTCACCGGAAAACGTTACGGCCGTTGTCGCCGTTCTGTAATTTGATTTGTTGACAACCAACTAAATGACAGCTGTCAAACTGCGTCGTTGGATGTCAGCGAATCAAATCACAGAACGGCGTCAACGGCGAACGTTTTTCCGGTGTCAACGGTACATGTGTGGGAGACTTTAAAGAGTACGGACAAGGAGTCCAAAATGATTTAGCTTTTGTTTTCAGTTGTAACTGTATTTCTGATGTATACAAATATACAGCTCTATCAAGATGACATAAAAAATTAAAAATTTATTCCTAGACGGATTAAACTTCAAAATATTGATAGAAAATATATCTACATAGTTCAAAATAATTAATTATGATTACCAGAACGCAATTATTTAGGGTATGTTCCAAAATTAAACCATGTTTACCGTGGTATTATGTTACGGTAATTCTTTGGTAACTGAATGTGACGTTTCTCCCAGAAACTTGTGAAACGCTTCGGTAAAATTTTGACATTTAGGTTAGAGTATTTATTGAAATGGAAGCACAAAAGTCACAAAAATATACTTTTTCATCTTTAAATAAAAGCATAATATGATATGACACAAATAATACATGCTTACATACAATTTCGCAAATTTTTAGAATATATAAATCCGTTTGTATATAATCATTTCCAACAGAGAAAAATCAGCCATTCAACAGCAAAACAAACCAACGTTTTTAAGTTAAAACTGTGAGATCGCGATACACAAATACAAATTTACCACAAATATCGTACTCTCTAGCACGGTAAACGTGGTAACGAATATTTGCGAAAATTTACCGCCGTTTTCAGTTACCGCGTTTCAAATTAGTACTGACAGCCTGAAAAAAATTACCATGGTACATGTGGTTTAATTTTGGAACATACCCTTAGTTCCACAGATAAAATATTATAGCGTCATTTTTGATTAGATTCTGAGAGTTAAGTAAGCTCAAAAACAAGTGCAAACACAATTTGGACTACCAATAGAAAATTACCAGTGCGATGTCCGTACTCTTAGTCTATTTAGGTATTCTAATGACAACAAACCAGAAGTCAGCAATGTGCAACACTCTATCGTGTCCTCACCTATAGCTGCTGCTCCCCGCTGCCGTACTTCTTGCCTTCACAACATCGTATACTACAGCATTGAGTGTTATCTGTCTATACCTATATATGGTCGAAGAGTCAAACAAACCTTATACTTATCAGTATTCGCCAGCGTGAACGTCCGTCCATACGTGGGCATCCCAATCACCAGCTTCTCCTTCGGGGCCCCCAGCTTAACCCACAGCTTCGTCGCGTGATCCACGCTCAGCTGCCTCCTCCACTCAGAGTCGGTGCTCGGGGCGTAAAGTGGCGCATTGTGTCCCGTCTCGCGCTCCCACTTGCCGTGAAAGTCGTAGGCCATGAGGTTGATGAAGTCCAGGTAGCTGGCCACAGCCGGGACGTCGTAGCCAGCCTTGATGTTGTCAGGGCCGACGGGAACCGCGGCTGTTAGTAAGAGACGGGGGAGCTTGGATTCTTGGGATTCTGCTTCGAATGCTTCTCGGAGCTCTAGAGAGAGATTTTATTTAGTTGCTGAATTTACCATCAACAGGTTTTCACATAGTTATCCTTAAGGTGTTCGTCTACCCTCAAATTTGACAGCGTTACAGAGGTGTACGCCTCCCACGTTTACTTTAATTGTAATTGAAATATATGATGCTTTTACATATGAGTGTATTAACAAAGGATGTCTTAATGCTTCTATATTTTTCTTTTTACTTCCTTGTACGAAGTAAGGAAGTATTGTAATCGCGAAAAATTTCGGTTCTCAGATTTTGACGGAAATATCCGTTTTGACCTTTTCTGAATCCATTATGACTAGTTTCGACATGACGTCTGTACGTACGTACGTATGTACGTACGTACGTACGTACGGACGTATGTGTGTCGCATAACTCAAATACGGTTAGACGAAGAAAGTTGAAATTTTGTATTTAGGACTGTTATAGCATCTAGTTGTGCACCTCCTATTTTTGGTTTCAGTCTACAAACCGGAAGTAGTACTTTTTAAAAATATTTCGATAAATATTTAATTTTAGACAATTTTTTTATTTTAAATGAAAGATTATGTGATTATTACCTACAATCGGTATTTTATAAATATTTTTGTATCTGCTATCATTTAAAAATAATTAAAGTATATATTTATAATTTATAGTATTTCGATATCTTGTAGTCCATGATCGATTAACATTTGTTACTACGTAAAATTTAAATGATTATGACATGACAGTGACAATAGTAAAATATGCTTTATATCTTCTTCTGCAGTTTAAATAAAATGACTAAAATATATTTGTGAGTATACTAGTATAATAAGTTAAAAGAATTTTTAATATTATTTTACATTTTAGTTATTAAGAAAAGTATGAACACACAAGGCGTACAAGGAAGTCATGTGGTGTCCACGTCAGATTTTTTTTCTTTGGCCTAGGAATTTCAAGTAAAAAAATATTTGATAATATTTTTCTCGGTCACTATAAATGGCAAGAAAAATTTAAAAAATCTGACGTGGACACCACATGACTTCCTTGTACGCCTTGTGTGTTCATACTTTTCTTAATAACTAAAATGTAGAATAATATAAAAAATTCTTTTAACTTATTATACTAGTATATTTTAGTCATTTTATTTAAACTGCAGAAGAAGATATAAACGATATTTTACTATTGTCACTGCTACTGCTGCTACTGTCACTGTCATGTCATAATCATTTAAATTTTACGTAGTAACAAATGTTAATCGATCATGGACTACAAGATACCGAAATACTAAATTATAAGTATATACTCTAATTATTCTTAAATGATAGAAGTTACAAAAAAAATTATAAAATACCGATTGTAGATAATAATCACATAATCTTTCATTTAAAATAAAAAAAATTGCCTAAAATTAATTATTTATCAAAATATTTTTAAAAAGTACTACTTCCGATTTGTAGATTGAAACCAAAAATAGGAGGTGCACAACTAGATGCTATAACAGTCCTAAATACAAAATTTCAACTTTCTACGTCTAACCGTATTTGAGTTATGCGACACACATACGTCCGTACATACACACGTACGTACAGACGTCACGACGAAACTAGTCATAATGGATTCAGAAAAGGTCAAAACGGATATTTCCATCAAAATCTGAAAACCGAAATTTTTCGCGATTACAATACTTCCTTATTACTCCGTACAAGGAAGTAAAAACAAGAAGCATGCAGCTAAGCTTCCCTTTTCGAATATTTTGTGTTTTACTTAATTTCTTTAAAAAATACAGAAGTTATTATGGGAATCTGGAGCCATGTTTACAGTAATTTTCAACTTCAAAATGACATTGCATAGCTAGGATGCGGGAAAGTACAAGTTTCGGGCTGGTTTCGGGCAGCCGTAGTAGTGGGGAAGAGAGTGAAACAGAAAAAAAAGTAATATCGAGAGTAGTTTCTAGGAATTCGAAAAAATGGTAGACGAGCCTCGTAAGCCTGTTCGCACGGCGATCTTGGGAGATTCTACGGAGAGAAAAAAAGAGTAAAGAAGAAGTTTTTTTCTTTCTAGTGAGAATTATTTGTTAAATTGCTGTGTCGCTAAATTGAATCTTCAATGAGTCTTGGAAAAGAAGAATTTATAATTTATTGATTGCTTCAAAACCGCGTAATTATCACTAGAAAGAAAAAAAACTTCTTCTTTGCCAGGATTTTGACTCTCCGTAGAATCTCCAAAAAGCGCCGTGCGAAAAGGGCTTTAAATAGATTGGTACGTTAATTATTTATTACAATTTTTGCAATTAAAATAATCTGTTGTGTCCACCTCAATACTTCCCCGACTATAAGTTTTAACAACTTACTTTCGTAACACCTTTAATTTTATGCTTTATTCAGCAAGAATTAAATAAATTAACCTTTATTTTCCAAACTATTTAAGTTGATACCAACTTCGACATAATTTAAATAATATGAGAAAAAATATGATGTGGCCAGCACAAGAACTCCTCCCATACTCTACCCACTCTTTTTTCAGTTTTTAATATACTATAAGTATTCATAGATATATTTTTAACTCGTCACAATACTCCCCTTTTAGAATATAATGCGGGAGGTAAAAACAACTGACCATCGTTTAAATGTTGTTATTGATTCTTCGACTAAATTCTTTTCCCTAAGAACTTTAAGTTTTAATAAGACACTTGTAAAAAATTGAATAATTTTTTGGGAAACAATTGACTATCGCATAAATGTCATTTTTACATTTTTACTAAACTTATCTAACCGAGAGCTTTAAATTGACACCAAACTCGATATAATTTGAATAATGTATAATAAAAAAATTGATGATCGGTTAAATATCAAATTTATTTTTCTACTAGAATTATTTTTCCGAGAGCTTTAATTTGATACCACACATGATAGTATTTTAATAAAAATTTAAAAAATATATGTTTATAAAGTTGGTACCACTGGTTGAATAAAGCTCATTATCGAACTTGAAGTCAGGTTTTGGTTCTAGATCTTAAATATAAAATTTCAGTCTAAAATTCCAAAGCGTTTTTAAGTTATGCAATATCCAGACAGACCGATAGACTGCTGACTTTTTAAAAATTATGTTTTTTTGGGTTCAGTAGGGTTTGAAACGTGAAGATTCACCAAAATCTCGAACTGTCAAAAAATCACGATTACAATACTTCCCTCTATTACATAGTTCGGTGAAGTAATAAAAGAAAATATAATTATCTATGTACCGTTAATTTTAAATACAATTTGCTGAATCTGGTAGTATTTAACAATAAAATAAAGTGCAACTAATATTATACTTTTTTGAAATTGATCATATAAAATTTGTTTCTACACAAAATTTGAATTATTATAACAGTGACAGTATAGTAGACATCTTTTGCTTGCACCTTGGTTTACATTATCTACTATTTATTAGATTAGTAGAATAAGCAGAATTAGGCGAGAAATCATGTACTGGCCACATCAGATTTTTTACCAATAACAACTTGATAAGTAATGATACCAATGATACATATACAGGGTGTTCATTTTAAGTGGCGCACCATTGCTATCTCGAGAAGTATAAGAGCTACGAAGTTGGTTAAATTAGCAAACAATTTCTATTTTATATTTATATTTTAGACCAGTGGTTCTCAAACTACAGGGTGCAACTTTCTTACTTCAAATGGGGACCTATTTTTTAATTCGCTTATTCGATTCAGTATTTTTTTCTGAATTCAACGAGATATTAGTGTCATACCCTGACATAACAAAAACATGAGAAAAACGCTATTAAAAATTATGATAATTTAATAAAAATCTGATTGTTACAAGAGTGCTATGGAAGAAAACAATTGAATATTTGTTTCACATTAATTGTTATTTGGTAATGAAAAAGATTATTTGATTTTAATCAGTACATCAGGACCGCTACTGAGTGTATATGAGTTCAGGGTACTAAGCACTCAGTAGGGTGTAAGGTGGCGGTAACTACGGACACGTGTTTCGACCTTATTTGGTCTGATCAGTGTAGTATACTAGTATCTTTTTCACTAACAATTAATATCAAACAAAATATTCAATTTTTTTCTGCCATAACACTAACTAACAATCAGATTTTAATTAAATTATCATAATTTTCAATAGCGTTTTTCTTATGTTTTTGTTATGTCAGGGTATGAAACTAATATCTCGTTGAATTCAGAAAAAAATACTGAATCGTACAGGTAAATAAAAAAAATAGGTCCCCATTTGAAATAAGAAAGTTGCACCCCGTAGTTTGAGAACCACTGGTCTAAAAATTTTTTTGTTTCGTGCATTAAAGTAGTCATATAAAATATAAATTGTTTGCTAATTTAACCAACTTCGTAGCTCTTATAGTTCGCGAGTTAGAAATGGTGCGCCACTTAAAATGAACACCCTGTATAGCGCGCAATTTTCTTGTATAGGGAAAATTTCTTTTTTGATTAAAGCGTTCTTATATAATTTTGTGACCATTAAAAACGTAACACAATGACGAAATATTTTTCACTACTGGTATATAAATAAATTGCGTCAGTACAAAAAATGGTACAATTTTTAAACTTTCCCTTTTGGTTTCAAGGTTACAATATACGCAGACATTTTTTGCATGCGACACATTTTTATAACACACTGCAAAAAATATATAACACATTGTTATAGACACATAATTTAATAAATATAATAAAAATAAAAAAAATAGTTTTTGTCAACAGATATAATTAAATTGTTAACTTTACTTATGAAACTGGCTAGTGACTACAAAAATATTTTTAATACTAACTAAATATAATTTATTATACAAATAATCATAGGTTAACATCTTTATTAATTCTTAATGTCAACAAGGAAATAAAATCAAATTATGCAATTTATATGGTTCAATCTTTCAACCTTTAAAAATAAGTATAAATACAAATTCATTAGAAAATTACTTTTAGACAAATGATTGATATCTTCTTCTCTTAAAGATGACTTAAGTTCAGTGGGTCAAAACATTAATAACAAATACCTACTTAATATAAAACAAAACCAACAAAAAATTCTAATCTGGCTTACCTTTCAAAAGAAGGACATAGTTCTTCTTATCGTCAGACCCTTTAGGGTACTCCCAATCAATATCTAGACCATCGAATCCTCGGTCCCTTAAGAAGGGAATGGCACTGTAGATAAAGGTTTGTCGAGCGTAGCGAGTCGCTGACATTTCTTTAAACTTTTGGGTTCCGAACGACCAGCCACCTTTATTGAGAAACACATAAGTAAATAAAAATCCTGTGGAGCACTTCCACCCAAATACATCAAGAGTAATTATACTAGGACATTTTAAAATACTTATTAATAGAAATAAATAATTTATGTTTTATTGATAATAGATATTTATACACCAAGTGAGATACATGAATGTTTATTCAAGAGAAGAAAGTTTAGGGATAATTTCTTCGAGTGAATAAACATTCGTATCTCACGTGGTTTATACAATATTTTATTCAATTTTGACGAAATTATTTCAAATATATGAATTATAAATTTATTTTGACAACAACAAAAAATCAAAGTAGTCGTCAATGGCAAGTTGTCATTGTTTTTATGCATTTTTGACAAAATAATGGCATCAGAGTGTTTTAAAAATGTGTTGAGTGATTTAAAAAGTTTTAATTCACTTGTGAATAAACATTTGTTTAAAGTTGTTGCTATGGAGTTAATAATAGCAGTTTAAAACGTCAAAATTGAATAAAATAATGAATAATATTTCAATTTTTAAATTCTGAAAGAGTGGACAAAATGTATGAATTTATGCTAAATGTTTTTGGCATTTTTATGATTGCAGTAATTTGTAGTACAAAATAGAAACCAAGGTAAATACTAATTTAAATGCAAACTGTTGAGTACGTTATTTAAATTGGCCATCAATATTTCGCAAGGATAATGGGGTCAAATTTTTGGGACTGCAAAGAATTTTAAACAAAATTTTCTACTAATTTAATTTAAATCAGCTAGTAATTTACACCAGACACACTTCTTTCACCTCGTCCACATCCATATACAATAATAATTAATCAAACAACTTTCAAGTTAAACCAAAAAAAATGTTTCCTTTTTAATAGTTCAAGTGTAAATGAGAAACGTAATGTTTTAAAAGTCTGGGTCAATTTTAATTAATATGTCCTTTTGCTTGCATATAAATATAATTTAATTATTACAAAACATACAGGATGTACCCGAATTGGGTAAAAGGCGTCAGATATACAGGTTGATTCACAACTTGTGTATATACATAGTTCTGAACTGAAAGAATTTTTCAAACTTCGCAATTTAGTTTTCCGGTTTTTAATCAAACAATTTTGGGTCACTGTTTCAAATTTCATATATTTTCTATTCTTGTCCTTGCACAATTAATTAAAATTTTATTTTATTCCATTCCCAAATTTACGAATTTAAAAAAAAATTGTTCCACGATCAGTAAGATACTATATGCCATTGAAATACAAGGTGTAACCCAATCTGTGTAACAAAATTTAAGCTTATATAATATTGGACGCACTGATTATAAATCAAAATTAATTCTGTTGAAATTCGTAAAATTAACAACCATATCATTTTGGGTACCACTGGTTGTCACATATAAATACAGAAAGTTAAACAATAGTATGCAGTATTTATTAGCGTAATTACATTAATGTGATAATAATTTTACAAACAGGACAGAAAGTAGGTACTTACAGACTCATTTTTAATTTGCGAATTTCAACTAAATACTTTTTGATTCATTTGATTCAATACTATACACCCTTCAATTTTATTACACAAGTTGGGTTACACCCTGCCAGGGTTGAAAAAAAACATGTTTTTTTCCATTTTAAACAAAACATTTGTTTTTTACTGTTTAAAACTGTTTTTTTGGTTTAAAACATGTTTTTAACTCTGCACAAAAAAACATGTTTTAAACAACAAAAAAGCATGTTTAAAACATGTTTTAAACAGGATAGCTGTTTTAAATAAATATTATTTTCATCAAAATATGTCGATAATGCTACTTTTTGTGCGAAGACGGGGATTTACATCGCTCTAGCTGCTTAGCTAGGAGTCACCGATGGTCGGTAGTTGAATTTGTTTTGTTTGTGTTATGCGTCGTAAATGGATTTCGATATCATTTTTAAACACCTGATTTAAAACACAGTTTAAAACATGCATTAAAACATTAGGCCGTGTTTAAAACATGTTTAAAACAGTTTGTTTAAAACAAATTGTTTTAAACATAACAACCCTGCACCCTGCATATTGATGACTCACAATATGTGAGGCTGCCACACCCAAGTTGGAAGATGGCATGATTTATTAAATCTTGAAAAAGATCTTGTTCAATTTTTTAAACAATCTAAACTGAGTAGTATCATACAGCAAATTGTGTGAAATATTGCATTGCTTTGTAAATTGAAAAAATAGATAAGCGCGGCTGGCAAATTATTATTATATGCGAACTGCGCAGAATCACAAACTAAATATTGTGGGTAGGTATATAAAATTGTCTCAGTATAAAACAGAGTTCATTAAAAACAAAGCAATTTATTGCTCAAGATATTGTTTAGTTTGTTGCGCAATTTCTTGTCCAATATTTAGCGTAGTGTAAAACGGCCATAACAAAATTTTTAAATTTTAAATTTAATTATAAATTTCTGAATACTTCATTAACAAATAAATAACGACGAGTAAACTTTTAAAATAAGTTATATTGCCTAGTGCACACGGAGAAACATTTTGACATGTTTCCTGAAAAAAGTTTCCGGAAACTTCAAAGTTTTAACGGCGCCTATAAAAATGAGGCGTTTTCAGGAAACGTTGTGAAGTGCAACTAACTTCTTATTTGTCAAATCGTCAAATGTGACATGTGATCATAAACTTATTTATAGTTTTTCAAAGAAAATCTCCATTTTCTGGAAACATTTTTCAGGAAACTTGTCAAAATGTTTCTCCGTGTACACTGGACATAAGTTTTCTACTTACCTATGGCCATAAGTGTCTTCAGTTTCGAGTTAGCCTTCTTAAGTTTTTCTATCCTTTCGTACAGTCCCACTTTTCCGTCCTTGGTTTCATCGTTGCTTTCAAACGAACTGAGTTTACCCTTTTTCAACCAGCCGAAAGCAAAGATGACGTGCGTACAAAGATCCGGTAAAATGTCTTCCGGTTGGAATTTACCGATTTTCGTCCGGTATTGAGACCAATTCGTATAGTAGCACACCACCTAGCGGAAAAAATAGTATGAGATTTCATTAATTCGTTGAGAACTAAATTTACAACGCAAAATTTCTTGCACAATTTGGTACAAGAACAGGCATCACTTGAAATTATCCTTACCTTATATCCATCTTTATCTTTTCTTGTAGTGGTTGTCAGGGCGTTGTCAGATGATTTCCGGTTTGCTCCGGGTCTTGGGCGTACCCGGAATCTGTTGACGCTGGCTGAAACTTCTTGGTCTTTGCTTATTGAAGTGGTCACGCTAGTTGAAGGCCGCCGTAACCTCCTTCGTTGTACTGAAACAGAAAAAAAATTAATAGTAAATATTTTGTTGTTTAGCTGTACTTAAATGTACCCTACTTAAATGTACCTCCCGCCTCCTATTCTTTAAGAGAGGTATTGTGATGGGTCTATATTTTCGAGTGTGAGTTTTTGGTGGATAAGCACGTTTTAGGGTCTCTAGAGTAAGAATTTAACATTTTCAAGATAATGTCTATGTGTGTGTGAGTGCGTGCGTGTGTGTGTGTATTCGTTCGTTTGTATGTTACAATTTTCTCATTCACGATAACTCAAAAAGTATCAAATATTAAAATTTCAAATTTTGTATTTAAGGTTTTAATACGATTCTTAAAAGCCCAATATAATTTTTGTTTCAGTCTACGGAAGTAGTATTTCGGTAAATAATTAATTTCAGAATTTATTATTACCTACAATCGGTATTTTATAAATTTGTTTGTATCTGGTATCATTTAAGAATAATTAAAGTATATACTTATAACTTAGTATTTCGGTATCTTGTAGTCCATGATCGTTAACCATTTGTTACTACGTAAAATTTAAATGATTGACATGACAGTAACAATAGTAAAATATCTTCTTCTGCAGTTTAAATAAAATGACTAAAATATATTTTTGGGTAGTAGCAGCTGTAGTAGTACTTATATATTAATATATTTGATAATAAGTAAAAAGAATAAAGTAGGTATGGCGGGAGGTCTTGTGGTGGCCACATCAGATTTTTATAAATCTATGCGCAAACACGTATCAAAGTGCATTATAATTAATTACAAATTTGTGAGACAAAATTATTAGAGCTTGAACTAAAGATTATAGTATTATCATTTCCGTTCGGGTTACTATCTAGCAAACCGGAAACCGGAAACAGAAACAAGAAACAAAGTAACAAGAAAACAAGAAAAGGAAATTAAGTGACGAAAATTGTATCTGACTGTGCCATCGGGATTCACGCAAGGGGGTAGCATCACCGCTTTTATGTGTATATATTAAAGCAGAATAAAAGTGCTAAGCCTTTTTGGGAATTTACTTTTAAAATAAAGCGACTGCGTAAACGTGAAGTTTGAATCCAGTCAGGTACCAGTTTAATTGCATAAAATAAGTTGACGGCTGGTAACCGCACACACGGTTATCTATACCGATGACTCACAGCATGTAAGCCTACCACACTCAAGTACAATACAATATTTGCATTTATTTATTAATGCGAATAAAACAATAATTTATTTATTAATAAAAATATAAAAAATATCGTATATGTAGTGAAAGGTTTAATAACTATGTAATTAAATAATAGTATATATTTAAGCACAATGACATACAAGGACATAATTTCTTTCCGGAATATTTTTTTAAATAGTTATTTCCAACAAAACATTATTAATTAACATTCTTATACTTTTTCTTCATACTTAATAATATGCCAAAACGTTAAACCAATTATCTTTTTGGTGTCATCTTCAAAATAAAAATTTGAATAATATTCTCATAATTTATGACACATAATGTGATATTTAACACACGTTTTTGTCGAAATGTTTAACATTTATTGCGATTCAAATTAATTGAGTATGAATACATTTTTTGCTTTCTTCATAAAGATACAAGGACGAAACTGAAAATTGAAATGTTAATGTTTATATTTTTACTAAGAAAGTAGTACCTAACTCGTACTGTGTATTAATATAATTAAAATTATTTACGGTAGAAATTTTGAATAATACATAAATAATTTGTTTCCGTCTAAAAATATAAAATTTTAATATATTATGACAGTTTTTAATGCAAATTTAGAGAAATTTGATTATTAATAATTAGTCAGTACGCCTACAATATTTATTAGTGTATTAATTTAGTTGTTACATAAAAATTTCTCTTTCAAAAATATACGTTCAATTTGTAACTAACATCCATGTAAGTACCTTTATTTTTAAATATTTTAGAAGTAGACATAAATACACAAAATATTTATCAGCAAGCCCAAAAATAATTATTGTGATGTGATTTAGAATACAAAATAATGACAACACAGCAAAATTTCTTTCTCAATTTACTAAAAACATAATTTTATGTTTTTTCCAGATATCTAGAATACTCTCGATTTTACTTCTATTCCACTCATATCTCCACTACTACGGCTACCTGAAACCAGCCCAGTCAAATTAGTTTCAAAGCCAATAACTCTTCCAATTCATCAAAATCTCTGTCTGCAATTTGTCAGAGCCACCTTAAGCTTGTTAACTAAATCTAGCTGTTGTTCTGGAGTTTAGGTAATAAATTTCAGGACTCAAAGGGTTAAAGGTCACTTACTTTTGGCTGTGGAAGCTAACTGGGCACAAAGGACGACTGCTAAACATAATACTAGGACATGTCTGCGCCTAAACCACTTTGGGGAAATCTGAAACAAAAATAAAACATAAATTAGAAAAATAGAAATGTTAATATTAACAGTGAGGGATATTTTCAGCTGCCATTTTAATTTGGCATGTGATATTAAAACAATGTTCATCTTATATTTAAGTTAAGGCTGAATAAAAGTACTGCACAAATAAAAAAAATTGTTTAGTCATTATTGAGTAATGCTGTAACAAACTAACATACAACTTAAAATATAATTTATACAAAATTTGAGTTCATGCACAGCTTTGAAGATAAAAATAAAATTACACTTAAAATAAGAATCTAACACATATATTCTTATGAAAGTGTTCATAGCAGCCTTAATAAAATAAACATAAGTCATAAACATTGGGATATGTAAATGTCAAATATTTTATACAAACAAATATAAGTATCTATCAATAAGAGAGATTGGAAAAATTGTTTGTTTTTGTGAAATTATCAGAACATCAAATAAAGTGAATATAAATGTGGAACTAATTTAAAAAATCTGATGTGGCGAGCACATAACCTCCCGCCATATCTAGATTTATAAACATAAATACGTTTAATCCGGTGCCCGTTTAAAATATACAAATAAAAATCTATATTTATCCAAATTTATAGAAATTTTTGACAATTAACCTTTCAATCTTCAACAAATATCACCTCCGGTATAGATATTTGTACCAAAATCTAATGAGCTCTTCCAATTTGTATACAATTGTAAAATACCAAATATCAACATTTTTTGGTAATTCGTATTTGAGTTATCCGACCTCCATCCCGGCCTTGTCCACACACATACACACACATACCCACATACACATACACATACACACACATACACACACACACATACATACATACATACATACAGACATCATCGTGAAACTATCAAAACTAAGTTGTAAGTTCCCTTATTCGTGCTCATCCACTTAAAACTCACTACCCGATTTTTAGCATGATTCTAATACCTCCCTTACAGGTATGGCGAAAGTTTAAAAGTAGTTTTAAGAAGAAGGATTGCTTGAGTTTTATTTTCGAAACAGTGGAAACGAGTCATAAGACTCAATAATTTTATTTATATTTGTTTTTCACTAGCTAGGAATGAATCTCAACAAACTCTCATATTGTGCGTCTTTGATACAGATATATATATATATATATATATTTTACTGTGTGCGGTTACCAGTCGTCAATTTTGTGCAGTAAACTGAAATCTGTACTGACAGGAGTTGTTTAAACTATAGTCATAATAATTGCGAACCTTTATCAACTCAGTCACGAGTAATTGCCATTGTTCTCAGCTTGTTTAAGATATGCTGAATATTTTTCTACTATGTACAAACCAACAAACATATACATGGAATTTAAAGTCAAGAATGAAAGTTACAATGCCGTGCATGTGGCAATAGCAAATTCTACATTTCATATTTCACAGTTTTGCAGTTCGCAGTTCCTGAATAATTTCTCGGTTTTTAAACACAACGCATTGCACCGTGCAGTTTTTACGTAGGTACAAAATTTACAAATTTGCGGATGTGTGAAGTGTGAAACAGAAAATGACAGAAAATTATTTAAAAAGGGATAAATAGAACATGACTTTAATGACATAAAATTGTGTAGACCTATAAGTTTTGAACGAATGAAAAAAATAGAAAATTTGGGGATCACTTAATCGTTTGGGTCGACAATTTGAACATTTGTTATAAAACGTGCAAAAAACATTCAAATTAATTAAAATTAAATTGTTGAAAGAATTAAGATATCGGGTTTTGGTTTATGGGGATGTTTCTTTTTGCATTACCTTTAAAATAAGGTGAAACTCGACAGAGGTTGCTATTTAAAAAAAACTCCACGTTGTATGGAAGTTCTAAACTATCTAATAATGTAATTTTATGACTCTTTAATGATCCCCAAATTTTCGTTAAAAACTTATAGCTCCGTCCCGGGACTTTTGGGAAACCCTGTACAATAAATAAGAGAGCAAAATACTTTCTTCTTTAATTATGGATTCTTTCAAAATTCTTTTGTGCTCCTAGATTTTAAGAAAAAGAAACTGGCGCAGCTAAATTAAAATTTCAATGAGTCTTAGAAAAAAATATAATTCTTTGAAAGCTTCAAAATAGATTCAGAAGCATGAAAGAATCCTCAAAGAATTCATGTATAAACAGGATTACGGATGGGAAAATATCAATATGAACATCAGTCAATATTACTTTTCGTTTGGTATATAACTCGATATTATCGATATTTTCCGATAATTATCGACATATCAACAAATATCGAGTTATCGATACATCTATATAAAAAAAGTGATATCAACTAATGTTTATATCGATATTTATCGATATATCGATATTTTTCCCATCCCTAAACAGGACTACTTATGAAGTACAGTTTTAACCTAGCAATCAAATTATATTTTTAGTTTTTATAATCTAACAAATGACTAATTTTCCTTATAAATAATAAATTTACAACCATGATGACTCAAATTTGATCCTACTCACAAAGACCATGATATTTGCACCTTGCAATAAAATTCAAATCGCCTACTACTGTTTCAAAAAAATCACAAAAACAAATCAACAATATAACAAGGATATACCGAAATTGCTGATATCTTGATATCTGTCCTTGTTTCCATGCCAACCAGTCTTTAGACATTCATATGTTCATTCGAAGGTCAACAATCGATTGGAAATTAAATCAGAAAACAGACAAACGACAATAGTTGACAACACAGCATCGCATAAATTATTAGTGAAATTCAGGTAATTAAAAATTAGTTCCATCAGAAGATTATCTACCCGGAAATTTTTACCAAACTTCCGGTAAGATATCTAGCCATCAATCTAAAATTATAACTTTTCTCTATATGATGTAAAGATTCTCATCTTCTGTAATAATTTGAGTAAAAGTAAAAGTTTCAATGTGTGACCAAGATAAATATTATAACATCGCAAAAATCATTAATTACGACGGCTAAATCATCATTAAGAGTGGGTACTTATGATGTTATGAAAATACTTTCCAATACTAAATATTGATCTACTGTAATGTTTGATGGTAGAAATTATTGGTCTGTCAATAAGTTTCATGTTTCATTTAAAATTGAAAGTACTATTAGTTTACAAACGAACGTAATCTGTAAGTTAAGGAAGTTGCATATATTTATTTCTAGAATACTCTCGATTTTACTTCTTCTTCAATTCCACTATAGCTGCCCGAAACTCGTACTTTGCCGACTCCTATAGCAATGCAATGTCATTTTGAAGTTAAAATACTGTAAAAGTGTTTTCGTTGCGAGTAAACTGTCAGTTTATTATTGACTTCAATGTAATGTTTTTATAAACATTTAATAGAGAAAGAATCTACAGATGTGTTTTTTTAAAATCATGAGATATAACCATGTAAAGTTTCTATAAATAAGTATTTTTTATGAATGTTTTGGAATTTTTATAATCATGAACAATTTTTTAATTAAAATTTTAAAAACGCACAACTGTTAATTGATTGAAATACAATTGTACTGGCCACAAAACACTCGCTACGTTAGTACATTTTATACTGGATTTTAGGAGGTAGAATTCTATTAAAATAGTATTTCAATAACGTCATCTTAAAGTTATTCTAAAATACCAAATATGTTTTGTATGTTTTGTATATGTCTGAATACAAATGTTCGCACATTAACTTGCAGATAAAAAAGATATTTGTCTAAGTTTAGCTGTAGCTTAAATTGAAAAAATGTGTCAAACCTTTTTTATACACGAAATATTTTTGAGGGTACAGAAAAATACATCAAATAAATTAATTCTGTAGGTAGTTATAAGTTTAACTCAGGTTCGAATTCAGTCAGTAACACATCAACACAAAATATTATCCACTAACAACGGCTGGTAACCGCACACACCGTGAAATATGTGTCTATATACCAATTAGAAATAATGTTTTACTAGCACATGTACTCTGTAAGAAAAATATTTTATATTAAAATTGTAGAGCACGGCATCTAAATTTGAAAAAAAATATTTTTTTTATGTAATCATAAGGACGAAATGTGCCTTAAACTTTGTGTCATATACGATGTAAAAATGTAATAATTTTTAAATTGTCTTTAGCACCATTTAATATACAATAATGTATAATTTTAATTACTACTACTTTGTTTTATAATCTTCCCTATTAATTAGTTAATTACTGTTAAAACATTTCACACCTAAACAATACTTAAGTATTTTTCTACTTTGAGAAAAATCCTAGCATGTAATTGTATGTAAATTTTTGCATAAAGTATTATATTCTTTATATGTTTGTAATGCATAGGTATCTGATTCATTAACCTATTAATTAAGTGTTAACCTCGTTTAATTTACATTGTTTATCTTACAGTTAATGAGTTACTCAGTGATTTATCTGTAAGATGAGGTGATTGTTTTACTCAGACAATAACAAAAGTGACTAATACTTTTGTTCATATTTTATAAACTATTTTAAAAATTGTTGAATTACATAATAGTTGGTAAAGATTTAATATAAATATTTAATTGACATGAATCATCCATGGGATGTTTAAAAATATCTTATTATTACTTAAGCGACTAGTCTACGTTTTTACCGAATTTCTAGAATACTCTCGATTTTACTTTTTTTCTATTAATTTTTTTTCCCACTACTACGACTGCCTAAAACCAACCCGAAACTCGTACTTTATCGCATCGTAGCAATGCAATGTCATTTTGAAGTTGAAATACTGTAAAAGTGTTTTCGTTGCGAGTAAACTGTTAGTTTATTACTGACGTCAAGGTAATATTTTTATAAACATTTAATAGAGAAAGAATAAATAAATAAATAAATAAATCAGGAGATATAACCGTGTAAAGTTTGCATAATTTGGATATTTTTATATTCATACACTATTTTAAAAAGGCACAACTGTTAATAATTGATCCTTTAAGTATATAATCCTTGTTGAAACAATTCTTGCACAAAACACACGTTTGTACATTTTATGCTGGATTTTAGGAGGTAGACACACATTCTGAGTACGATCAATTACATACTCAATACAAACATCTCAGAGAATTACATGCGACACATAATTGGGAATTACTATCATTGGGATGTTGCATAGATAATGTTACAAAGGGCGGACATTAGCAATCGCTACGATATTCATAGGATGTTAATAGGCAAGCAAGTAACAAGCCGGGATGTTCACATTTTTGAAATGTTCTGGGGATTTTATCTTGTCAGAAATATGTTTGCAATACAAAGATAATTTAGAAAATGTTTTTAAATTTATTGAAAGTAATAAACAAATTGACGTATACGTATAGTTTATATATTTTATGTGCCTGTAATGATTAGCTATAAATTTTATTGATTTCTGGTTTCTGGCTAACTTTCCTTTAGATTTCTAAATATTCAGTTGATACATCTATTTATTTACCCAAAATTTATTTCTGAAATCTTTTATCAGTAAGCTAATATGGTACTATTAAAAATGTTGTAAATAATGTATATTTGAATCCAGTATAAAAAATCTGATGTGGCCAGCACACAACCTCCCATCATATCTAGACTTATAAACATAAATGTAAACGTACAATCCGGTGCTCATTTAAATATACAAATAAAAATCTAAAATATTCAAACACAGAAATTTGCATCACCTGAATCAAAAGATTCATTCACAGGAAAACTCTTCTGTGTTGAAGCCACTCTCCACTCAATTTAAACTTAGAAGTATTAAGTTATCTTTAAACGAATAAACGTGCAAAAATATGGGCCTCTAATAGTTTTCTTAAGTGGCATATCTACTGAACACAGTGACCTCTATTAATTATGGAGCGGAAAGAAAACATCTGCCCGTGGCTCCAAAAACATCGTATGCAGCCCGCAACAATGCAGAGAGGTTGTCTCTTTCTAACCAACGAAAGTATTGCAATTGCCAAATTTCAGAGCATGCGCGGTTGCATACATTAGAAAGAGATGGCATGTTAAAAAAGACAAGGAAGAACTCTCTCCCATGACAGTTCGCAGGAGCCAGCCCCTTATGTGTTGAAAGTATACGGCTTTCCCGTCCATAATTATTAGAGGTCACTGACTGAACACGAATCAAAACTTTTTTAAAAATTCGCAAAATGATTCATGGTATTTTTCCCTGTAAGAAATATGAAGTAGACACCTACAGTTCTTTTTATAATGAGTCGATAATAATTATTACTATAATTCAATAATAATTACAGTACTAAATAATAATTATAATTTTTATTCAGCTTGTGAATATATTTTTTTATAAAGTCATTCAGTAACTGAGTGATCTGGTTCTAGGTCATAAATTTTATTCCGGATTTCAATAACACAAGGTTGTTAAGTGGTTGATATTTCCAGAATTTGATCGGTTTATTAAATAAATAAAACAGATTATTTAAATTTACATATTATAGGTAAATTATCTATATTTTAATTAATTTATTGAGGTATATATAAAAATACTTATATATTATAATAAAAGTAATAATATTTAAACATTAAAAATCAGTTCATTAAATTTAAAGTTCAGATCTTAATATAAGTTTATTTTAACTTTCCTATAGGTACGTACAAAATAGTATATTACAGAACAAGTTTTATAAGATATGATATTTTCGCAAAACGTTCAAATTTAGTAAAACGAGCCCTCGGGCGAGTTTACTAAAGGACAAGTCTTATAAAATGAGTTCTTTATACTATTTTTTCTATTTGATGTCTTTTTAATATTAAAATTTAAATTAAACTGCCACAATATACACAAGTCGATTTAGGGAAATTTATGTGTGTAACGTTTTAGTTGACATTAATATTGCCATTTATTTAACTGTCACTGTAAAAATATATAATTACTGAACTATTCTAGGTGATAAGTGCAGACATTATAGAAAATATTCTGTTACTAGATTCATTAATTTTATTGAATCAAAACTAATTCATTAAACAAATCAAGTTTAGAGGTTATACTGAAATTTGTCCTGAGGTTTGACGTTTGACTGACCAATACCAACTTTCTAAAATATATGTTGCGTGTCACAAAGTTAGCCCTGGCGATATTCAGTTGCGTTTCACAAAGTTAACTTTGTGAACGCCAAACAGAAAAAATATTTTGGGTCTATAACCAGTACTGTTTCATTAAAAAACGATTCGCCATTTGATATTTATTACAAAAATAAACTAAATCAGCAAGTTCTGATTCCGTTTTGACCATTTACTCTTCCGTATAAATAACAAAATATTGAGAGAACAAAGAACAAAAATACAAGATCTATGTAACAAATATTAATAATACCTTTGTTTCATACAGCATTCTTAATATATCTACACTCTACATTGATTTATTGTTATATTACACGTTTAATATCCTTTCTATAATTAATCTACTCCTACCTATGGCATAACAATTCCAACGCACACTATTTTTCTAATCTACAGATAAAATCAAGATCAAGAAATATGCGTATATTACAATTATTATTACAAAGAAACAATAACATTTCTCTCTTTATCTAGTTAGCTTTGGAAGGAGCGGTCGTCCTTCAAAACTGCTCCAGTTACCGAACCCCGGATCACAATTACAATCGAGCGGACAATAAGTTTACAAAGATAAATAAATTATTGTTATAACTTACAAGACATATCTATTGACTATTATGAGAATGGTAGCCTTACTGTAATTCTTCGATATAAATGGATATTTATTGTGTGTGCGGTTACCAGCCTTCAGCTCACTCGTGGTTGTTAGTGGGGGGCACACCACAGGAAGATTTTTGTGCAGTTAAACTGAAATTTGACTGTATTCGAAGCTGAACCGTAAAAGGTTATAGTAATTAACGTTACAAGTCCGGGAATTCATATTTAACAGTACGAGTGAGACGTTTGAAGACGAGGCGACGAAGGAGCCGAGTCTTGAAACTCGAAACGAGTATTGTTAAAAGAATTCACGGACGAATGTCGTTATGTATTTTATTTCATCCTGTGTCAAATTCCGTTTTAAAGAAACAGTAATATTAATTTCAAAATAATTTACCTAATGCTCCAAATCTAGTAACATTTTCGAAACATAATAAACAACTGCAATTTGGCGATTGTTTAATTGTTATTGCGTTGATTAATTTCTATTCCAACACTTTACCGGACAAAGGCCGTTATTTGCGTTTTCCCGGACTCAAACTGTTGACGTAAAGTATTTGAATTTGACACAGGATGAAATAAAATTATAATTATAACATGATCTTTTCTAACGGTCGAAATGTGTAATAGAATCTAGCATGATGTAGATATCTCTGGCTGTATCAGGGATACTATATTGACACCAGGGTTGTTCACGTAGTCTACGCGTGTAGATTACGTGTAATTTTACGCGTAGACAAAAACGTAATCTACGTATGCAGTATCTATGTAAACAATAAAACAGTGTAGACAATGTAGACAAAGAACAAATCTCACCGAAAACGAATAAAATTATAGGTTAGATTTTCTGACAATTGAATTATTTACATACTTTACGCAAAGTCTACATTGTCTACATTTTACATAGTCTACGCAAACTTTACGTGTAGACGTAGAAAATAATACTTTACGCGTAGATGCACAGCCCTGATTGACACTGATAGTTAAATAGTTACTAAATTGTAATTTAGATATATCTAAGTAGCTATGTTCCATAATTTACCTTTAGATCGAAAATGATAAAACGTGTTTGAAAATCCTCTATTTTGTACGAAGAAGTTCGTCGTTATAAATAAATAATTTCACAATATATGAACACAGTCTCGTAGTGCATCTATTCATCTTCATTATTCAGTTTATAAAACATCGATTTTACTCATTTCCCTAAATCTACATTGACAGTTTTTCTGAAACACTTTTCATTATTTCACAGCAATATTACTTGTAGTGGAGTGGAAGGCTTTATTTAGATAAAGATTTATTTTAAGTTACTGGTTTTTGTTCACACACACATTTACAATTAATCAACTGGATTCCCTGACTGACTTGCTACGACTGCCGCAAGTTCAATACTAATATTTAAACATTTAATACAAACAATGATGCCAACTGTAAGATAAATAATAAATAAATGATACACTACAATACTTTAATGCCTAGTGCACACGGAGAAACTTTTTGACATGTTTCCTGGAAAAAGTTTCCGGAAACTTCAAAGTTTTAACGGCGCCTATAAAAATGAGGCGTTTTCTGGAAACATTGTGAAGTGCAACTAACTTCTTATTTGTCAAATCGTCAAATGTGACATGTGATCATAAACATATTTATAGTTTTTCAAAGAAAATCTCCATTTTCTGGAAACTTTTTTCAGGAAACTTTGTGAAAAGTTTCCCCGTGTGCACTAGGCATTAATGTACTAATAAGCTTAGGTGTTCTTTATATTTATACTATATAATGCCCATGTCACACCGGCGTGGCACGAAGCACGGTGCTCGATGGAACAAATGAATAACGCAAAAATTGTATTGGCGCTATTCCGTCGAGCATTTTGACATATGGAAATTTGTTACTCATTTCACAGTGGGTCCTCAATATAATTTTTGTCATTTGGTGAATAATTGATGTCAAAATAGTAACAGTAAGTAATTAGATAATAAGAATATAACCCTATAGCCTATAAGCTTTTGTCAATATATGAACTAATTATTGATTTAATTAACATAAAGAATTGATGAATTTTAATTTTCAGCTGTCAAAAATAATTTTCAAAAACATTCAAAGTACGAAGTGAACATAGCAATATACAAATTTTCGCATGGCATTTTGCTATACCGGTGTGACACCCCTTTGACAGCTTTGAACGAAGCAAAATGTCACATCGAGCACCGTGCTTCGTGCCACGCCGGTGTGACATGGGCATAACGCACAAATAATTAAATTTCAAAAATACTATTCAGTGACAGCAAGTGACAGAATGATTTCGTATCGGTAGTGACCAGCAGAGACACCTAGGAACACCTATGACCTAATTACAACTTCTGACCGGGGTTGTCAATGAAAAACGTGGCCAGTCGGTAAACCTAATTATTTTTTAACCGTGGTTATTTGTCAATATCTGTGTGTATGTATGTATGTATGGCTAGGAATGCATACATTGTATTGTTTATTATATCTCATATCCCATAGGTGATAATGAAACATACGTATATGTCTTGCAAAATGTTTTTTGTTTCATTGTAATATTATAGTTAGCTGTGAAATTCTTCTGTTGTTAGTAATGTTTATTAATTATTATAATGCACAAATGGAATGCAGGAAATATACAGGGTGTTTCATAATTTCAGGAAAAAATTGCAGATACTACATAACTGATCATGACTTAATAAAATTATATTTCAAAAATTGCAAACTCTTTTTACCCTAAATGACGTAGGTATATATTTTTAGTGCCGTCAGCACCAAAATTTAATTAATCTTTTTATTTATAAAACATTGATTACTTTTGTACCACATTTATTATATTTATTTAATATAAACTAATTAAAAATAGTAATTAAAACAGTGTAGTACCTGTTATTTAATTTTTTTGCTAAATTTGTGAAACAACCTGTATTTACGATATATACCATGCCTTAAGTTTTGGTGATCAAAACTGTCATGAGGAAAAAATTTATAAAAAATATTTTGTACGATATTGTCATAAAAATTATCAAGGTTTTCAACCTTTAGAAATTTCCGGAAGTTCCTTATTCAATTATCGCTTCCTGTTTAAACAAAAGCTGCATTTTTCGAGCTTTTCTCAAATGTTTGTTTATAGTAAAAATCCTAGAGACAGCAGAAGACAACTGAATGCAGAGAAAGTAGCTTTTTTTAGATTTTATCGATTAAAAGTTGCCCATGAAATTTGAGACGACAGAGAAATTGTTTTATGTGTTTGAGTTTGTTAATTTTAATTGCTGATTTTTATCTGTTACTGGCAAATTGTAATTAGCTAAATGGGGACAGGAAATTCAATATGTTCTAGAATTTATAGGATAATATATTTTCTGCCATAATTTTGGTACAAATTTGACTTTTACTAATAACTTAAGTGTATTATTTTTAATTCAATTTTTTCAGAGAGTAAATAAGGTTGGTTCAACATTGCAAAGTTCATACCTGCATCAAAAGATTCATTTAAAGGAAAATTCAAATCTAGAATTTTATATTGGGCACAAATTCAGACACAGGCAAATGCAAACACAGGAAGATACAAATCTAAAAAAGTTATAGTTAAAATCGAGTGTGTGTTTTGCATTTATGCCAAATTTAAAATCCTAGTTTTCATTTTCCTGTGAATGAATTTTTCAATGCAGAATATTCTAGAATATTATTTTCTGGTGTGGAGTGGCCAACCAATAAGGTCTAATAAAATAATGAGGTTAAAGTATGCATTAAAGTTATTAGTTTAATAATGCTAAAATTATGGATATACAAGAAACTTTAAATTCTGTGAGAATTGGAAATCTGGAAACAATCTCGACACAGAATGAAACGAAAATAAAAATAATAAAGTGTTAATAACTGCAAAAAATTACTGCTGTAATTACACACTTTCTATTATTTAGAGACTAGAGAGTATGCACCATAAATTTTTATAAGATACATTCAGTAAAACACCTACATTACTGCCTTTCTTTTTTATTAAACAAAAAATCTTACTTAATTGCTAAATTATACTTATAGTAATATATATATATATATATATAGTGTCCTAGATCTCCTCTGAGGAGCATAGGGCTTCCACGAAGTTTTTCCATCTGGTTCTGTGCTGTGCCAGTTGTTTGGCTTGAATCCAGGATTTCTCCACTTTCTCGAGCTCAGTGAGAATGGATCGCCGCCAGGTGATGGCTGGCCTTCCTCTTCTGCGTGAGCCTTGAGGGTTCCAGTCAAGTGCTCTTCTCGCTATATTCTCCGAGTCTCTTCTAAGGGTGTGGCCTATCCAGTTCCATTTCCTGTACTTTATTTCTTCGTTTACGTTTTTTTGGTTTGCTCTGGTCAGTAGTTCCTCGTTTGTTATGTGGTCAGTCCAATTGATGCGTAGTATACGCCGTAGGCATCTGTTTACGAATACCTGTAGTTTTTTCATTATAGTACTGGTGATTTTCCAGGTTTCACATGCGTACAAAAGTACTGATTTAACATTTGTGACGAACAGTCTTAGTTTTGTACGTCTAGAGATATATGATGAGTTCCATATCTTGCTTAGCATTCCGAATGCTTGATTCGCCTTTTTTATTCTTTGATTTACGTCCGATGTGGCGCCTCCATCCTTAGATATTATGCTGCCTAAGTAGCAAAACTCATTTACGTCTTCTATTACGTTATCACCAATGTGAAATTGGTCGTATACATTCGTTCCAATGCGCATTGTCTTGGTTTTTTGTACATTTATAGTAAGCCCCACTAAGGCAGCTTCTTGGGTAAGTCTATTTATTTTTGATTGCATGTCTGCAAAAGTGTGTGACATAAGACATATGTCATCTGCGTAATCAATGTCTTCCAGACGATCTAGTAGGGTCCATGTGATGCCTCTTTGTCTGTCGTTTACGCGCCTCATAACAAAGTCTAGAATGATGTTGAAGAGCATTGGTGAAAGAGAGCAGCCTTGTTTTACGCCGCTTTTTACAGGAATTTTTCCAGTTAATTTGCCCTTGTGCAGTACTTGGCAGTAGGAATCTTTATAGAGGTTCTTAATCAGGTTGATAATTTTTCCGGGAATGCCTATTAGGGCGAGAATTTTCCACATAACCTCATGATTAATAGAGTCAAACGCTTGTTTGAAATCGATGAAGGTCAGGTAAAGTGGAGCCCGCCACTCCACTGACTGTTCAATGATTATTCTTAAGGAGTTAATGTGGTCAACACAGGATCTATTAGGCCGAAAACCTGCTTGCTCGTTTCGAAGTTTAGGTTCAATTTTCTCCGATAATCTATTGTGCAGTATTTGTGTTAGAACTTTACTAGCCGTGTTTAATAGCGTAATGCCTCTCCAATTTCCACATTCGGTGAGATTTCCCTTCTTTGGTAGCTTCACAATGAGGCCTTCTTTCCAGCACTCAGGGATAGATTCATTGTCCCATATGTCGCCTAAGATCTGATGAAGTATCTTTATAAAAGTGTCGCAGTTAACTTTTAAAATTTCTGCTGGTAGATTATCTGGACCAGCCGCTTTGTTGTTTTTCAGGTTATTTATGGCACACCGGATTTCTTCCTCTGATGGTGTTGCGGTGTTAATACGAAGAGTCCTGCCTGGTGTGATATCAATGTTCCCAGGAGTATCTTTCTCTTCCAGGAGTTCTGTATAGTATTCTTTCCATCTGGCGATTTGCTGGCTCTCTGTAACCAGTAGTTTACTGTTTTTATCTTTTATTGGTTGGTCTGCCTTAAAGCCTTTATTTGAGAGCTGCCTAGTGATGCGATAGAGTTCTTTTAAGTTTTGCGAGTGAGCTGCAAGTTCTGCCAAGTTTGCGAGGTTCTCAATGTAAGTTCTTTTGTCTTTTCTAGCGTTACGTTTTACTTCAGCGTTTATGTTCCTGTATACCTCTGTTAAACTTTTCTTTTCATTCCGGGTTTTGGATGAATTGAGCTTATTTTTAATATTTTTACGTTCGGCTATCTTCTCCCAGGTCTGTTTGGAGATCCAAGCCGGTTGGTTCTTTTTCTTCTTACCAAGGCTTTCTTCAGCAACTTGGAGAGTTATCTCTTTGTAGTGATCCCAGCCGGCAGCCGTTTCTTCTGGTTGGGTATTCTCTAGTTTCGTTTTAAGTAAATTTTGGAAGTTTTCTAGGGTCTGAGGGTGTTTGAGTTTTTCTAAGTTGTATTTAATTCTGTTTCCCCTTGCATAGGTGGAGGAGTTAGTAGCTATCCTTAGTTTTATTATACCAATTACTAGGTGGTGATCGCTGGCTGCGTCTGCCCCCCTAAAGGTTCTGACATCCAATAGTGAGCTGCGCCATCTTCTCTCGATGGTTATATGGTCTATTTGGTTTTGGGTTTGTCCATCGGGAGAGACCCAGGTAGTTTTATGCACGGTTTTATGCGGAAATACTGTACCTCCTATAATAAGTTCATTATTTTGGCAAAAATTGGTAAATAGTTCACCATTTTTATAGTAATAATAGCATATATTCATCAAGAGTAAATAATTGTCATAGAAAAGCAGCCGTATCATAATAACAACATTATAAGCCTGAATTTTAGAACCGCAATGGCGGTCTTTATTGACCAAGGACCATAATGAATCTAGTATGGTACAAAGTACTATAATGAAAAACAAACAACTTGTTAGGTACCTTACCAACTAAGAAAGTTTCAAAAATAGAATACCTACCCGGTTTTCTTTGCTCAATACAAAATAATTTATTTTACTTTTTGACCAACTATATTTTTTACATATTTTTTTACATATTTTAATTCTAATCCAATGTTGTATCACAAGTATAGATTTCACGCAAAACATCTCACAAACAATACTATCAAAGGTTAAGTATTATTTAATAAAATACAAACAAAAGATAACAAATTAAAAGATTATAGATGGTGTTCAAAATGACCACCATTTTCGTTTACCCATTCTAGACCTTTGCCTATTGTTAATAACTATTTTCACCTATCGCATGTAAATTTTTTGATTTTCTTAATTTCGACTTTTTAGTACTATAATGAAAAACAAACAACTTGTTAGGTACCTTACCAACTAAGAAAGTTTCAAAAATAGAATACCTACCCGGTTTTTCTTTGCTCAATACAAAATAATTTATTTTACTTTTTGACTAACTATATTTTTTACATATTTTTATTTTATTTTAATTCTAATCCAATGTTGTATCACAAGTATAGATTTCACGCAAAACATCTCACAAAAAATACTATCAAAGGTTAAGTATTATTTAATGAAATACAAACAAAAGATAACAAATTAAAAGATTATAGATGGTGTTCAAAATGACCACCGTTTTCATTTACACCCATTCTAGACCTATTGGTAATAATTATTTTTACCTATCGCATGTCAATTTTTTTATTTTCTTAATTTTGACTTTTTCTTGAGATATTTTGCATGAAATCTAGACTAGATTCAAAACCGTACGTAGAATTCAAATATGTAAAAATATATAGCTGTTCTATTTTAAATAAGAAAGTTGATGTCATTTCTGGTTTAACCAGAAGTAATATTTTTGCAAATAATATATATAATATATATTTCGATGTCTTCTTATGTCTAATTTACTCATATACAATTTCATAACAATTGCTTTATTAATAAAAAAGTTATTTATTATTTGGGACACCCGGTATAGTGAACAATTATTGATCGACTGCCACCTTCAAAATATTTATATAGTGTCCACCTTTTGAGAACCGCATGTTTTGTCTTTCCTAGTTCGTGTTTTGCCGGTTGATGCCAGAAAAATCTAAGCATCCCAATTGTTTACAAGTTTCATTTTAGTCTGAGATTTTTGTTGTGATGAACAGAAGTACTTAGTGTTTGTCTTAGTGTCTTAATGTTAATCGTGCGTTAATAAGGCCTGTTTAGTGTTAAATGTGGGTTAAATATGGCACTGAAAAGGATATAATTCAACAACATCAACAACAACAACAACAACAACAACAACAACAACAACAACAACAACAACAACAACAACAACAACAACAACAACGGTAATAATATAACAACACAATTTCGGATTTCCATTTCAAATGGTCTACTTTGTATACGATGTTGTATGTTCATTTTTAAATACAGTAGCACCGTTACAGAGCTAATACTTGCACTTTTTTAACTGTAAGATATAGTTAGTCAAATGAATAAACAGCTAGGAAGTGTTGATATAAGATGAATATTTATTTGGTCATTTGCCTTCACACGTTTGTTTATAAAAGTGAACTACCTTGACAAAAATACAGTTGACCGAATGGATATTTAACATGAGTCATTAAATAAATAAAAACTGTAATAAAATACGTACGGAAAACGATTATAAATAATTGTAACTGAATCATATACAGGATGAGTCATCGAAATGCCCGTCTTCGATATGTCTTTTGTCGATAGAAATATTATTTATTAACATTAACAAATTTAAAAAGTGGCTATAATGGCTATAATGATTATGCACTCGCCTTCAGCTCTTCAATTTTAGCCTATATTATGTACTCGTTAAATAGTATACTATTATAACACCGTCTTAATCCTATACAAAAATAAAGTGTTTTCTTTAAAAATAATACTTATCCCAATTTTCCCCATTTTGCAGTTTGCAACTTTAAGGCTACGTTTCTCAAAAACTAAGCCCGATATCGAACTGCGGTTTACGGCATTGTGTTCCTCGCACTTTCATTGACTTATAACCAAATTTTCAGAATTTTGAAAATTTTGAAATTTTTGGGTTCCCAAAAATTGACCATCCTCGATATCTCGAAAATGGTTCAAGACCCAGACTTGATTTTGTCACCATTGAATTCCTCGCATCGAATTACATGGGTATACAAATTTTCAGCGTAAAATTTCGACTGGTACATTTTTTATGAATGATTATATTGAAAATCGACTTTAAGAAAATGTCAGATTTTGAAAATCCTTCATAAAAAATGTACCAATCTGAATTTTTCGCTAAAAATTTGTATACCCATGTAATTCGACGCGAGGAATTCAATGGCGACAAAATCAAGTCCGTATCTCTTACCACTTTCGAGATATCAAGGGTGGTCAATTTTTGGGAACCCGAAAATTTCAAAATTTTCAAAATTCTGAATTTGGTTATAAGTCAATGAAAGTGCGAGGAACACAATGCCGCAAATCGCAGTTCGATATCGGGCTTAATTTTTGAGAAACACAGCCTCAAAGTTGCAAACTGCAAAATGGGAAAATTGAAAATGTAATTAGTAAGAAAATGAACCAAATTTATTTTGGAAAATTAAATATTGAAGATGAAATTTTATTTATAAAATAATACAGGGTGTACCATAACTTCTCATTGAATTGAGCACACAATATTTACAAATCTTTTACAATTTTGTATGTGCATAAATGCAAAGATGTTATGCTTCTATTTTATGTCTTTAATACAAAAATAATAGTTATACTAAACCACTTTGGATAATTGTTTAAAAAATAATAGAGTACAAAGAAAGATTAATAATTAAAAATTATTGAGTGAAAGTTTTCTCGCACTTAAAGGTTTAAAACTACTGACTGCATCGGTAAAAATACGCGTCATGATTCAATAATTTATTTATAACTAATCGTTTGATGACTTTACTTGCGGTTAAGCAGAAAGAAGTAAATTTACAGATATCAAAAATGCAGAATGATTTTTTGACAATTAAAATCAATTAGTTCTAAAACTATGGATTTAATTGCAGGTTTTTGGGAGATTTGAAGCGTGACTAAATTTGTAGAGTGCGTATCGAAAGGATTAAAGTCTTATTTATTTGTAATTTAGATTTGCTGTATTTTCACTGTACTACTTTCTTCCGGTATCAAACTGTTCCTAAAAATCATTTTATAGTGATCCTCTACCCATGGCACAAACCAGTCAAAAGCATTGATTCCGCACGCTATTTTATAGCGTTCATTGTTTTGTTAAACATAAAAATAACATTGTGTTTGAGGGGCAAAATAATGTTGGCACCCATATTTGTAAAGAAACTGCTTGTAAAAAGAGGGTTTTCGCGCGCCACTGTACAGCTTTTATTTATAAGTGAATTAACTTCAAAATTTAATATGTTGTCAACAAAGCTTGGATCTGCGAAATAACTGATCAAATTTTTAAAATTCCTTTTAAAATAGAAGATATTTGGGTTAAAAAAATAACAAAAATTGTTAAAATTGAAAACATTATTTCGATTTTAACGCAAAATTTTGAAATTCTTCATCGACTTTTTTGTAGATTTTTATTTTCAACAATATGTTTAGATTATTATATTTAACAAAACTATAAACGTTGTGGCGCGCGAAATACATATTTTTGGCCGTTTTCTAGAACGGTTTTAAGATTAAGACAAAATTGAAATTTACGCTCATATTATTTAATCTCTTGTGTTTTTTTATTCAACCGTATCAATATTTTGTAACTTTTTCTTATGAAAGGGTAAATATAGACCTATATTATAGTTCAAATTCCATAGTCTATAACTTTAACCATCAAGCGATAAAAAATATTAAACATATTATGTACATTTTTAAATTTTCTGTTTCAAGGAATTCAAGTACCACTCATTTGTTTATTAATATTTGTCAAATTTGATTTAAGCCTAACATATTTGTTAGTGCATAACATAATTTATTTAACTATTTTCTAAGTATATTTGTTATAAATAAAGTTTGAATATAATCTGGTAATTTTTATTATTTTTTTCTCTTCCTATATACAAGTTATTCAAATAAAAATTACATGTCGCAATAGCTATTAACATTAGTAATGTACATATTTTTTTTAAAAAATGCGCGTTTTCTGTTGTCACTAGGGACATTGCATTATTATATCGAGTCATAAAATCATAATTTTATTAATATTTCTTTTCATAGCTCCGAATGGCACAATCTAATTCTTCACGTAGTTTTCAAAGTGTAAATTTTCCACTGCACTTATCACCTGATGCGCCTCTAGCGACAGTGTCCAGTACTAACTCATTATCGATATTGTTCTTAACATTTCTTACATTGATTTTTTTGCTGAAGTGGTCGACCTTCTAACAACATGCTGAACGTTTTGACGGCAAGTGCTCTATTAAATAAGACCACGTAATTATGGACAACTATATCATCAGATTGGCGAAGGCAAGCTGATTTTTTCCGTATTGCGACCTTCAGAATCTTAAGGTGGCCAAAGCAGAATATAAAGAAACAGAATGAAGATAAAGTTCATTTATTTGCATTTGAAGAAGTATGAATTCATGTTGAGACCTGGTCACACAATGTAAATAATTTTTACGGATATTATAGTAACTAATGGGTGGATTCTGTTCGAATATGTAAATGCTACAGATTTGTAAATCTTTAAATAATGAACAAAATCACATCAATGTTTGTTGACAAGTATAAAAATGTTGATATGATTATAGATTTCATTGCGATTTTGTTTCATATTTATAATTTTACATATCTGTAGCACTTACAGATTTGAACAGAATAGACCCATTAGTAAATGAGTTATTAAAGGTTTAGACGTATGGACGAATGAACTGACGATTTTTTGTCCACGATAACTTAAAAAGTATCAAACCGTTAATACCCAAATTTCATATTTAAGGTTTTAATAAGGATCTTAACACCGGATAAGATTTTGATAGAAATCCGCAAACCAGAAGTAGTACTTTTTGAAACTTGATAAATATAGTTTTCATTAAATAAATTTGTACATTATTTATTTACCTATGACAATTTTTGCAATTAAAAATAATAAAAAATATAATTATCTATGGGTACAGTTAATTTTAAATACAATTTGCTGAATCTGGTAGTATTTAACAATAAAATAAAGTGCAATTAATATTCTACTTTTTTGAAATTCCAGTATCTTGTTATCCATGATCATATGAAATTTGTTTCTACCCAAAATTTGAATTATTATAACAGTACAGTACAGTTGATATCTTTTGCTTGCATCTTAGTATACATTGTCTTTTACATATTACATAAACATGAAACTATTAAAATGTAAATAAAACTACTTATGAGATTAGTAGAATAAACAGATTTTTTATATAAATTCCAAATATTTTGTCAGAATCCTATCTGGACACTAATCTAGATTAATTCTTTCACAAACATCTAGTACCTGTTTTGCCCTCAAATTTATAATATGCAATGAGTAAAGCAGAAACTGCTACACCTCTAAACACGTAATATTTTGTTACGAGACCTTTAAATTTTGAAGTTAATTTCTCTAAAACATGCTTGAAGATGGAAATTTTGTATGCGACTTTATAGCTCACTCGATTTGCCCCCCCAAACCTTACAGAACACCCGTAAAGGTTAATTTACTGCGCTCGCCACGTAAATAACTATTTCTAACAAACTGAAATGTTACTTGGGTTTCATTTGGAGCAAGATATTTATTTGATTTCGCCATCTACGCGAATTAACATCACTAAATTTCATCATTTACAAAAATTTTGCTGCTTACATAATATGCATTTCAATTAATAAATTTTGAAAGCACTAGCAATGTACCAAATACCAATAAGTATGTGAAAGTGTTTGTCAATATTTATATTCATAACAACAAACAACAATACACTAGCAGAATAACAGAATAATTGATAGTTTAAACAATTGTTTATAAGTGACAGTTTAAAAAATTGACTATCACCTGCGCAAGTGTAAATCTTGTTAATTAAGAAATACATCAAGGGAAATGTATTTGTTGATTGTTGAAATAAGTGTTTAGTGCAGTCGTAACCATGGATACTTGATGCTGTAAGCAATAAATTGATGCTTTTAATTGTCTAACTATTAGAAGGTCTTTGAATACAGTATTTTATTGTATTTTCCGTGATTGTAACTTTCTATAGTTTTATACAAACATATCTATGACACCTGTTTACACAAAAAATCTTTGATGATTCTTTCATGCTATCCTAACCACTTGATCGTCTTAAATGTAGGTTGCAAAAAATCCCTCCGTTGCCGCTTCGCACGGATTGAGGTTCTGGCTGCACCAAGACGAATCTACTGTTCTGTAATTAAGGGAGTAAATCCTGTTGATTGGTTGATGTCTAAGGTATCAACGCTATAACAATTTTCCTGTATACTATTCCTTTTTAGAAGTCCTTGCACACTTGATATTCACTCACGATTTATAATCTAGGTCACATGGTAATGATAAGTCGTGATGAACAATCTATAGTACAAAGCGAAACACTGGGTACGGATAAGTCTATTGAATAGTCAATGATTTCAAGTCATCGATAGGAAAATTAATCATTTGTTAGTCATCAATTTATGGATTGTAAGAATCTGAATTCAACTTTCCCATAAGTTCATTTGAATTGCACAAAAACGATTATACTATTGTAACTGCATTTGATGTACTGTGCATATGCAATATAAGTCCATTATGCGAAAAAAATAATATGTATATGTTCATAAAATATTGTTTGTATGAAGACTATTCATATACATCTACGTATGTATTATGTATGTGCCTAATATATCAAAAAATGTGTATATTTCCGGAAATATTTGATGTATATACTTTCATGGACATAAAAAACGTTTATGACTCAAATGTTCTAAGAATATACAGAAGATGTCATGTTACGATATGTTGTTTGGGTAAATTTTGATATATTTTTTATGCGTTAGGTACGATACATACTTGACATGAATCGTCCATGGGATGTTTAAAAATATCTTATTCTTGTACTTTAAGTTATATTACGTTTTACGTAAGTCTATCCGAGCCACATTCTGAGTATTACATACTCAATACAAACATCTCAGTTAATTCCACTCCTGTATAAAGTAAGCCATAAACAAAACACGGTTTTATCGTTTTGACAGCGGATAAAAAGGAAGGTAATAGTCCGGGAGCTGGCGTCAAATTTGACCGGACCATTTCAACAAAGCTGATTTTTGTAATATAATTAGTTCTATAATAATTAATGAAGAATTGCAATGTTAGCTGGTCCGAAAGCGGGGCTTAAGATTTTAAGAAGCTGCGGAACTTGCAAAAAATAAAAGATTTTCAAGTGATACCAACAAAGCTAAAATTTTGTATAATGATAATTTATCCATTATATTTAACAAAAAAATATGTTAGCTGGACCGAGCGGGTGGCTAAACTTGTTAGCTGTCCAGGTGAACATGTCTGTGGGCGATGCCACGGTGATGCATTTATTTAGAATATCTAAATGACATATATGCAATATATTTACCAACGAATATAGCGGGTTGCATATAAATGCATCACCGTGACATCGCCTACTAATAATTTTTACTGACAGTTTTCAAATTGCAAACGTCAGACATGTTCACCTGGACATCTAACAAGTTTGGCCACCCGCTCGGTTCAGCTAACATATTTTTTTGTTAAATAGAATTGATAAATTATCATTATACAAAATTTTAGCTTTGTTGGTATCACTTGAAAATCTTTTATTTTTTGCAAGTTCCGCAGCCTCTTAAAATCTTAAGCCACACGGTCGTGCCAGCTAACACTGCAATTCTTAATTAGTTATTATAGAACTAATTATATTACAAAAATCAGCTTTGCTGCAATCACCCATGAAAATTTGACGCCAGCTCCCGGACTATAACTTTTTGAAAGTGATAAAACCTTATTTAGCTTTTTCTTAGCAACCAAACAATAAATAAAACACTAAAATGTCATTTGCTTCAAATTTCTAATATTTGTCATTGAAATGATTAGATTTTTGGGATATTTGTGAAGAAGAACCAAAGGAGTCGTTAAATTATCTCGTTGAATTACACTCGAGCATTTTATTTCCTCTGTATGACATGTCAACCTTGTCACCTGACAGCAATTTGACTCGAAAAATTGTTTTAAAATAAAATCATTCCACCTACGATGTCGTGATTTTATTAAACAATTTTTCTTTTCAAATTGCTAGGCAACAAGGTTTCAATACAAACAGAAATTTATCCGGCGAAATAAAAAGCTCTTGTGTAATTACAGTTGATAGTTTCATATTAAAAACAATAAAATGTACACTAATATGGAATATTTCAATCAATAATTCTTTAAAAAATCAATTTACTTTGAAATGTCAGTATATATCAGTTAAATAAATTTCGTGACAGTTTTATTAGAACTGTGCATTTATAAAACAAACAAAATACGGCAAATCCGGTACTAATGTCGCCTCATATTCTGGTTTACTTTTTCTAACTTTACCTCAAATAAGAAAATTATGTTAATTCTACATCAATCTCATTAACATAGAATGTTAGAATAGGTTAAAAATAAGATGTTTCGCAAATTTGAAAACCTGTTGTTAGATATTAGACGCAAAAGATGAAATAATTAAATTATATGACGCTGTTTTCAAAATAAATGTTGTAGTTGAGAAATTATAACTAGAGCAAACGAGTAATAAATAGTAATCAGATTAGAAATTAGTGTAACAGGAAATCTCGCACTTGTCTCCTCGTTTGTGCCATATTTGACCGTGTGTGCGGTTACCAGCGGTTAACTCATTCATGGTTGTTAGCCCAGTACACCACAAGGAAGATTTTTGTGCAGTTTAACTGAAATTTTATCGGACTGAATTCAGAAAACAATTTAAAAAATTTAAATTTCTATACCTAACCCCTGAATTTTTTCAAATAATTATTCATTAAGAAATATTAATTAAATAAATAAAATATTTAAAAAATTGTTTGTATTTAGATACATTGTGCCGAAATTCTAAATATTAAACAAGCTTATTTTAAATAAAAGACAAAAATATGTTTTTTCCATAGAAGTTATCAACTATTTTGAGTCGATAAAGTAACATTTTAACCGCAAGGAGAGATACAGTAATTTTTTGTACATTTTTTCAAATTCGTTTCACACATTTCTGCATCGAGTTTGTAAAAACACAAACTCAAAAATTGTGTTTTAAAAAATATATTTTTATACATGACGATAAAATTATATCATCGACTCGAGAAAAATAATTCACTCGCGCCTTCGTCGCTGTTTTCGTCGATAAAATACAATTTTATCGTCTTGTACAAAAATAACTATTAGTCTAATGCATAAATAATAAGAAGACATAATGGTTTTAAAAAAATTTGTAGCAAAAATTTGTTGATTCTTCTAATCGGTCTATCCTACAAACGTTTTCGAGATAATAATCACGAATTTAAAACAATGCAAAAATAATTTGTATTTGCAATAGTGCGTGAAACAACACTGAATTTGAAGGTTTTTAAAACATTCACAAAAACAAGCTACAAAAACGATTCTTTGAGGATTCTTTCATGAAGATTTTATTCAGCGGCGCCGCTATTTGACAGACTTCTCACCGGGTTATTCTTCTCAGGATTCAGACATAAACTGAGCTAAAGACGACATTCTAGTAAAACATAAACTATTCTTGTTAAATTATTCTTCAGCTGTTGGTAATGTTACTGACGATTCTTTGAGGATTCTTTCATGAAGATTTAATTCAGCGGCGCCGCTATTTGACAGGTTTCTCACCGGGTTATTCTTCTATTCAGAACATAAACTGAGCTAAAGACGACATTCTAGTAAAACAAACTATTCTTGTTAAATTATTCTTCAGCTGGTGGTAATGTTACACACGATTCTTTGAGGATTCTTTCATGAAGATTTAATTTAGGGCGCCGCTAATTGACAGGCGTTCTCACAGGGTTATTCTTCTATTCAGAACATAAACTGAGCTAAAGATGACATTCTAGTAAAACATAAACCATTCTTGTTAACTTCTTCATCAGCTGCTGCTGCTGGTTTTGTTACACACGATTCTTTGAGGATTCTTTCATGAAGATTTAATTCAGCGGAGCCGCTATTTGACAGGCTTCTCACTGGGTTATTCTTTTATTCAGAACATAAACTGAGCTAAAGACGACATTCTAGTAAAACATAACCTATTCTTGTTAACTTCTTCTTCAGCTACTGCTGCTGGTAATGTTACACACGATGCAGTAGGGCAGTGTGTCAACTCAGTGGGTCATCAACATTACCATCAGCCAGCATGCCATCCGGCAAAGAGTGGTAAGCATAAGCACTAACACTCGAGAAGAGAACAAGAACATTAGCTAACGTCCAACGTTTAAGCATAATTATACAATTTAAAAACTTGTGAAATAGACAATAATATTTTGAATATCGGATTGCGTTTGTGGTTCTCTTAACTTAGGTTCGAATACAGACACTGCACATAAATCTCTTATGTGCTGTATAATATACAGGGTGACACATAACTTTAATGGCATTGTGATCATGGAACAAACATATTTTTTTTAAATCGTACATTTAAGGGCAGTTTTCGCAAAAAGCACTGGATTGTTGATTGTATATTACATATCTATCTCCAAAAATCCAGCTTAGAATGTACTAAGGTAGCGAGTGTTTTGTGGCCAGTACAGAGTACAAGAATAGTAAAATTTTATTTTAAAAAGGATTTAATAGAGACAGAATGGATCTACAGATGTGCCATTTAAAATATGGATTAAAAAATTGAACATTATTATAAAAATTTTGTTTTAAATAATCGATTCCTTGCATTGTTCGTGAGAGTGCTAAGAAAATATTTTTGTCAAGAAAATTACACATCTGACAAGAAAAATAGTTAAAAAATCGGCCAAATTGACTATTTTTACTAATTTATTACTAAAATACCATTAAGTATTTCAAAAATATAATTTCTTAGCACTCTAGAATCATCTTTTAACTATCTATATATAAAATATGAACTAGAGCTCAGTTTGTAATATAGCAAGCTCCCTTTTTCAATATATTTTGGCACAAGTGACTCCGAAACTGATGACTCACAATATGTGAGGCTGCCCCACCCAAGATGCGCGAAGCGCATAATAATAATAATAATAAAACAAGAATGTAATACATTTTCTTCTTCGTAATATTTTTGAAAGTATTTGTTTTCTGATCCATTAAGTAACTAACTGAGTAAGATGTTAAGATGTCTATTAGCTAAGTGTGTTATTAACAGATTTTCTTTTTTCTAGGTAAGTGGATGTTTTCTACTATTCATTACCATTTGGAAACCATTCTTGTTTGGTAAGATATTCATTACCTATTTATTACCCAATATGCTACTTCCTTGATATTATTATTAAATCATTTTGAAGAAGAGATAAATACTTTGAATTTTTATTAACAAGCTCAAAAATAATTAATGAAAATTTAATATTTAATAAGAGACATGTAGAATGTTGCGATACTCCTATACATAATTTACAATTTACTAAAAAACATTTTTACCAATATTTTCGACCTGTCATTTAGGTTCATAGTTTCATTTTCAGTTCCATTCTGTAGCTAACTTGTGTGCTACAAATGGTAGATTAGTTTTTAAAAGTATTTACAGTTCACTGCTTACAAAACTTATACTTATAATTATTATGAAGAATATTAAGCAAATATAATACATTCTTCGTCAGTTAATACTTGGATACTTAACTGTTTAGTTAATGCCTGTATTCATACTTAATCATATGGTTAAAATGTTTAACTACCCATGGAATACTTCTAATAAAAGCCATTAATTACTCATTAGCTGTATTGTTCAGCAAAACATGAATGGAAACAATAAAATTTTTATCTTGGAATCTACAAGACTACAAGTATTCAATAATACAATCATTATATTTGTTTTCTGTGTAGTACTTAAGTACTTTTTGATTAATAAAACCTCTTGTAGGTATTATGGTTGTTGACTTACACTAGCATATTCAAATCCAAACATAATCTGATAGATTTCATTTTAAATTGCCATAAATATTTTTTAATCAACTCAGAACAACCATTAGTGAGTGGACGGCTGGTAACCGCACACACGGTCTAATACACGATAACTCACAGTATGTGAGGCTGCCGTACCCAAGTTGAGTAAAGGCGAGATAGATTATACAGGGTGTTTCATAACTTCAGGTACATACGTTAAGGGAATATGCAGTTTGATATGCTGATTACGAATCAAAAGGATTTTTTTTTAAATCGCAAAATTAGTTTTCATGTTTCCAAGTTAAATAATTTTTATTGCAACTGCCACTGGGTGAAGTAATTATTGTTTCATTAAAAATAATTAAATTTTGTATGTTTATTTTACTAGTACTATGTAATTTAAGATGTTTGATAACCTATTTCTCTTGTTTGTGTTTAATAGAAAACGAATCCAGTGCAGTACTACAAAAAATGCTACAGGTAAACTACCCTTAATTTTTCGAATTTAAAAAAAATTATTTTTGATTCGTAATCAGAATATCAAACAACATATACCTTTCACGTATGTACTCGAAGTTATGATACACCCTGTATGTTTTATCCAACATCTCTTAATAAAAGCATCACAACTATGGTGATTTGAAACAAACAAAGTAAAACATTGCCCAAAAATTATAGCCACTAGTGGATAAATTGTTCCTTGCCTAAATATTTAAGCAGTAATTAAGAGATGTTGGATAAAACGTTATACTTCCCACGTGGGCAAAAAGGAATGACCCACTCGAGAGTTAAGATTACCCTCGTTTGTAATTCCTCACTTTGCCCACTTGTAAAGTAAAATTTCTAAACAAAAGAATCTTCCTGCATTTGTAACGGTTATTTTGACGCGTCATTTTAGTTCGTGTCTAAAGAAAATAAAACGCTTAAACGACCTTGAAATTATGTGTGTATGTATGTATGTGTGTGTAGGTAACTGTATTTATGAAGTGTTGGGAATATTTTGAAGTGTTCAACTTTCTCAACTGCATGATGTTTTGAATCAAAACAGAAGTTAATTTGTTGCAGTAATTTTTCAGAAAAAATGGTATGGTTTACTTACACGTTCAATTTGAAGTGTCACTAGAATCGCGTAGTTAAAATTAAAAATAAGACCTAAATAAAATTACATTAATTTAAGCTTGATTCAGACCTATCCAATTATAAGTATAAGTGGCTAATTTAACCAACCAGCGCTCAACGTTCGCACTTATAATTGAAATTTGAATTTTGTGGAAGCCTAGTTGGTTAATTTAGCACTTATACTTATAATTGGGTAGGTGTGAATCAAACTCTAGTAGGTATTACAATTATTAAAAATTATGTTAAAATAATTATCTGTTCAGTAGGTAGCACAAAAAATGTCTTCAGATATTTTGAATTTATTTTTGATTCTCAATCAATAAATTAAACTGTATGTACGTACCTTCTCTTTAAAAAAAATAATTCCTATTTTCTCGCAAAAGGCTTTCACTGTCTTAATCTATTTCAGTATCACTTTTTGCTGTCTTCTGATACCCATATGTCGTTAGAACTATTTGATAATTTTTTCTAGGTCGGTTGACTATAAAAATTTTAGTCATTAACGATCTTCTACGAAATAGTTTGGTCGAAAATAGTTTTTTGGATTTCTATCACATATTGAAATAGAAGTAACACTCATTAATCTAGAAAAAATATTTCCTTTCTGTATTCTTTAGGAGTTTTCTAATAATTTTATTAACAATTTAACTTATTTTGACGTTTTGAAATTGCAATCATAATTAATTTTTATACATATTTAAAAAATTGGTAACGCAGTCTCACATATTGTGAATCTTTATGTGCGGTTACCAGCTCGTTGGTTCTCTGGTTGTTAGTGGAAAATACACCACAGAGGATTCTTTCAGGATTCTTCCATGCTTCTGAATCCTAAAAAGATATTCGTTGGTTTGAAGCTATCAATGAATTAGAAATTCTTCTTTTCCAAAACTCATTGAAGTTCAATTTAGCGGCGCTGCTATTTGACAGGCATTCTCACCAGAAAGTTGTGAATTACCCTGTATATGTATGCAGTTATTTTATTGTTATATACAGGGTGTAACCCAACCTGTGTAATTTAAGAGGGTATAGTATTGGACGCACTGATCATGAATCAAAAAGAATTTTGTTGAAATTCGTAAAATTAACAGTAGTTTGCAAAACAATATCGTTTTGTCACATTTAAATACAAAAAAGATAAACAATTTATTAGTGTGACTACATTAATGTAATAATAATTTTACAAACAGGAAAAAATTTGTAGGTACTTACAGAATGTCTCATTTGCTTGGACCCATTTTTACCTTCCGCTTACCTGTAAAGGAAGGTATTGGAATCATGCAAAAAATCGGGTAGTGAGTTTTTAGTGGATGAGCACGAATTAGGGTCCTTACAATTCATTTTTGATAGTTTCACGATGATGTCTGTATGTATGTGTGTGTGTATGTGTGTATGTGTGTAGCTATGTGGTCAGGGCCGGATTTCTGTCAGTCGGATAACTCAAATACGAATTACCCAAAAATTTTGATATTTGGTATTTAACATTTGTATATAAACTGGAAGAACCCATTAGATTTTGGTACAAATATCTTCACCGGAAGTGATATTTTTTGAATATTGAAAAGATTAATTGTCAAAAATTTATATAAATTTGGATAAATATATTTGTAATAAGAATAAGAGGCAAAGTTATTTCCAATTACGTTATAAAAAAATTGTGTTTATCTGGTAGCATCAAAAAACTGCAGTAAAATTTAAAAAATAAATTTATCAAATAAAACGTTGAAATCTTGCATGGTACAAGAAGACAAGGTATGTTCTTGCGCATTCTCTTACTCTATCATGCTTGGGTAATCTCTCTCGCACCGTGGGCCAGCCGCCGCCATATTAGATTTTTGTTTACATCTGTCACTGTCACATTCAAAGAACATGAGTTTTATAATCTTCGACACGTAATATGCCATAATAACTGTGGTCATAATCAAGAAGAAATTGTAGTTAGAAAACGTTTTTTTGTTAATGGACACAAGAATCGCTGAAAATCTTCATTAACATGATTTACAACATTTGAATAGGAGGCGGGATAAAACTAAGATGGCGTCGGCTGGCCCACATGCGCGAACTGAACGAAAACGCGTCCGCCTGACGAACATACCTTGTCTTCTTGTACCATGAAATCTTGTAATCCATGTTCGACTGAATTTTGTTTCTGTGTAAAAAATATTGACAGGTGAGATGAGTGACAAGTTGACATACTAGTGCTATATGTTATAAGTAAGATATTAAATGTAGTAATTGAACGGAGGATGGCTTCAGCACAGAAGAGTTTTCCTGTGAATGAATCTTTTGATTCAGGTGATACTAATTTCTGTGTTTGAATATTTTAGATTTTTATTTGTATATTTTAAATGGGCACCGGATTGTACGTATACATTTCTGTTTAAAGTCTAGATATGGCGGAAGGTTGTGTGATGGCCACGTCAGATTTTTAATTTTCGAATTTCAACAAAATTCTTTTTGATTCATGATCACTCCAATACTATACTCCCTTAAATTTTGTTATTGGGTTACACCCTGTATAAATATCTTGATCTAAATTTATTTGCAACTTTATGACTCATGTTCTAAATATTATTATTACCTACTTACCAAGTATGTTCCACAATTAATTTATGAAACAATTTCTTGTTAGCGGATTTAATATCGTTCAAATGGTTGATTCTTAGTTATTTATTGAGCAACCTACTATATATATACCGAATTAAATCCCACTCTAAGTATTTATTTCCTTTGATGTTTAGAACAATTTACCAACCTGTCAAGTATAAACAATTTCTCTACGAATCGGCAATTATAATAATTAAAATTCCTAAGTAATACTACCGAAATCGTTTTATCAACCAATTAAAGTTACAAAACCAAGACTTGATAGGTTAGTTTGGCCTTAGATGAACCCAATATTGAGTAATATTTTACTGAGGGCCTCGAAAATTAATACAATACGACACTGAAAACTGAAACACTTTTGTTGTAGTCACAAATGTTTTCTTTATTCGTTAATTTGAAATTGAATCGCATATAAAGTATTGCGTGCAGTCATTGATATTAGAACATATTTTAACGTGTGTGCGGTTACCAGCCGTCAACTCACTCATGGTTGTTAGTGAACACTTCATAAAAAAAATTAAATAATTTTTAAAATCATATTAAAAATGACAGCAATTTTATTTATTATTTATTTAAGTTGCTTTTCAACAAACTATTTTTTTTATTTCTTCTCCGGACAATGCCCGGTCCTCGGTTGGGCAATGTTAAGTATATGCTTCATTTTTTGATTTGGAAGGAGAGTACAATAGAAATTGTTGCGTTTTTGCTGTAAATTTTTCGTTTGGTTAATAACAGTTCTGAGCCACTGTCGAAACTTGCGGAATGTGTGTTTTTGCGAAAATGTAAAACACAACTTTCTCTTGAAGCTAAGAGTCATTTTCTTCTCTGTTGCTTTGGACTGGGCAGGTGAATTTATGCACTCGGTCAAGAATCCAGTGAATAATGTATTTAAAAAACAGTTTTCTTCAAAATTGTATATACATATACATAATAGGTATAGCATAAAAACTAAACATATTCTGATCTTTAAAGTATAAAATAGAATTCTGTTTACATAAGTTTCTGACATTTTGAAATTTATTTGAAAATGTTATATAAATATATAATAAATTTGGTAGTACTGACTAATATAATAATATACATGGTAATTTATGTATTGTAACAATAAAATTTTAAATTTTTTGCAATAGGTATTAATTAAATATGTCATATCATAACTCTTATTCAAAAATAATGTTTTAAACAGTTACTTCTTTATATCCGATTTTTAACGACCAATCAGAGCACTGCCGGTCCACCACTGATCGTATATGAATATAGTCGAATAGTCTTGAATTCTTAAGTTTGATATGAAAAAATCTGATGTGGCCAGCACATACTCTACTCTTTTTACTACTATACAAATCAGGATACAAATATTTATGTATAATTTTTTTTAAGTACACCAATGGATTCCTCGTATCAAACTACATATAAATACATATTTTCTTTAAGAAATTGTGTCGGGTACAATTTTAAATGCACTTTAAAATGTCGGAAATTTTCGATTCGCTCAAAATTTGGTTATACCCTATTTTGGACACGAGGAATTCAATGGTGCCACTAAAAAAATTTGGCCAAAATAACTATTTATTTATTAGCTGAAAATTTGGTTATATACTAATTAGATATCAAATATGAAGTCAAAATTTTTTTTCGACCAATATTTTTCGACATAATTTTTTAAAGTCGAAAACTGGTCGAAATGGAAAATCCATTTTTTCTCCATTCTATTCCTCGGATCAAATTATGTAGGAATCCAAAAAACGAAACGAAAAAATTCAAAGGGGTACAATTTTTATTGAGGTATTTACAAAATGGTATAAAATCGAAGAGATAAAATTTGCTTATTTTTTAGCCTAAAAAATAATATTGGGAATTGGCTTAAAATGTGGTTATATACTAATTCGACCACGAGGATTTCAAATCTGTAGTCGAAAAAAAAATTCGGCCCACAGTTTTTGAAATAATTTTTTTAAGTCAAAAACTGGTTGAAATTAAAAAAATATTTTTGCACCATTCGATTCCTCAGTTCAAATTATATAGGTATACATAGTTTAAGAAAAAAATTCTATCGAATATCGTATGTACATACAGATTTTCTAATCAGGATATGTCGAAATTTTTAAATATTGTTCATTTGATAGAAATGTTTGAACTGTTCCTAAATGAGAGACATTTTTTATGTACTCTATTCTTTTTACTACTATACAAATAAAGATACAAATATATAGCTACTTACAAAAAATATATTTTAGTCATTTAGTCAACTGTAGAAATGTAGAAGAAAATATATATGAAAGATGTGTCACTATTGGCAAAAAAAATTCCTAGAATACGAAATAATTTTTAACAAACAAAAAACCAGACCATTGTGTCAACTCTAGACTGCAGTTTTTTACAAAATTCAAGTTATTACATAAGCATCAAGTATAACTCAAGGAATCTACATACGCCTTTATATGTATTAGTTCACATACTGTACATGAGAGATTGGTCACTTGATTTAAAATTCGCGATATAATCGACGTATGTACGTATGTAGTACGTGTACAGTTTCGTAATGTAGTTTATTGACATTTGCAAGCGACAGGAATATTTTGTAGTGTAGGAAGGAACTAGAGTACAGCCTTAAGATGACAAATTTATGATATTTTGTTTTATAGATTTGATTGTTTGTAGGTAGACGCCTACTATAGATGTCAAACTATTAAATGTCAGTAATTATTTAGATATTATATTGATGAATTTTAAGTTTCAGTCAGACAAGATTTTTTTAATTAAATATTTTTGAAGAAGAGATCCGTATTTTTTTTTATTGTATCAACAACCTCACATATCTACTTGACATGTAGAAAAATATCTTTTTCTTGTACTTTAAGTGATATTATTATCCTAGCCACATCCTCAGTATTACATACTCAATACAAACATCTCCCCAAATTACTAACATTGGGATAATGTTACTAAGGACATTAGCAACCGCTAGGATGTTAATAGGATGATAATAGGCAAGCAAGTAACAATCGTGAAATGTTCTGGGGATTTTATTTTGTCAAGTTGGTCGTCTTTATGATCGTGTGTGCGATTACCAGCTGTAGACTCACTCATGGTTGTTTGTAGATTTTTTCTAACTACACTCAAACCTATAAGTTGTCAGAAATTTTTTGTAACACTAATCAATATTTGACCTCAAGTTAGTTAACTTCCGGTTAATAATAAATCCTTTCACATTTGTTTCAAATTAGATCATTGTAACTTTTCTCATAGTCCAAAATTATACTTCAAGTTCAGATTTTCACATGTTCTATTACTTTAAATTATTCTAAACAATTCTATTTTAAAGTTCACATACTACTAAGAATAAAGAAGAACATATTATTAAGGTAATTTTATGTTCCCACATAGTAGTTTCTATTATCGTGGTTCAAATATGAATGAAATGAAAGAAAGTTGAGATTCATTCAAAGTTTGACTCGTAAATTTGTATTCGTATTATTTACTGGTAATGGGTTATCTACACCCTGGTATGAAAATATACCTGCAATGACGTCATACATATAGCGTATTTATAAAAAATCTGATGTGGCCAGCACAAGAGCCATACTCTACCTACTCTTTTTACTATACTTAAGAGTACTCTTAAATATATTTTAGTCATTTTCTATAAACTGCAGAAGAAGATATAAACGTTGTGACACTATTGTCACTGTCATAATAAATTAAATTTTATGTAGTTACAAATTTTAAACAATCATGGACTACAAGATACTGAATACTAAATTATAAACAAATAATTTCTAAATAGCACCATGTACCAAAATGTTTTTTGATAAATTAATTATTTATCGAAATATTTAAGCAAAGTGCTATTTCCGGTTTAGGGATTTTTTCTAAAAATAACTGAATTCTTTGGATTCGTATAAAAACTTAAGGTGCTAGTATAGTTAGCTTTAGTAGTCCCTTATTAAATTAATTACTCGTGCATTTCGAGTGCTTTATGAACCAAATTTTGGTTACAGTATAATAAATATATGAATTGTCTTTTCTGACTTTTCGCACTTGTTTTGAATAATGGAAAGTCTAGAAAAACATCAAAAATCGTACTTTACTAATAACTCATGCTACGATTGAAATATCTTTTTCAAAAAATTACACATAATGTACATTAGTATCTTAACATCGGATTGTCAATATTTTTTCAAAAACTATTCCCAATTTCTAATTTAAAAAAAATATCAAATTTTGAAATTTGTTTTTTTGAGAATTTTGAAATTTTTGAATCAATCCGATGTTAAGCATAAAATTATAGACATTTTTTGTAAATAAATTTTTTCTCTAAAGTGCACTTGAATTAAGTTATTAGTAAAGTACGAACGACACTTTTATAGTAGCTATACCCGAGCCTTAAATATACAATTTGGTTGTTCACATACGCGCGCGCAGACATCATATAGAAAAATTAAATTCGTATTTAGGGACTCTAAAACGTTCTTATTCACTAAAAACTCACACTCAAAAATTTTGACCCGTCACAAAACCTCCCTTATAGAATACATGGCGGGAGGTAAAATCATGAGCAAATGACTGCCAAAAATGTCGTCAAAACATTAGTCATTTTAGTTTAATTAATTTTGTACAACCTTTAATTTATAATTAATAAAACTTACACTTTTATTACCTAGTTTATAGAAGTGAATGTACTCTGTCTATGGCAAGCTTTATAATGTTAACGTGCTAAGTGTGTTTATTGCATTCCAATCGTTCAGTAATTGTTCTAGAAATTTATGGAAATTGTGAATAACAGAAAATAGAACACACAATTTAATCACTGCTATTATTGCAGTTTAATAATAAAATAGACATAATTTATTTTAACTTAAGTTGCAAATTTAAAGTCCGGTATTTTAATATCTAAATATGTAAATATCATGAAAATATTTGTTTTGGTTTGTAGTTTATTAATTTCTAAAAACTGTTTAATACTTTTCTGTATTTTTAACTTTCTAAGTACCTTATCTGATAAATTATCTGTCAGATAAGAAAACTGAAATAATGTGCAATATAAAATAAGCAATTAATTGACATAAATTTAACTTGTCATACTGAAAACTGAAAGGATAATAAATCTTTCAACCTTTGACTTCAATATTTCAAGTTTTGTAATATTCACTTTTGATTTGTAAATTAATTTATGACTTGTGTTTGAATACGTTGCTTAAGATTCAAAACTGTTGACACATCGAATCTTACAATATTCTTTTATGCTTCAGAATCTTGGAAAAAAGATTTGAAATTATTATTTTCCAAGATTCATTGAAGACTATTTGATTATTTTCCTCTATACGGTTGGTGGAGGTGAAATGCGAACATAGGGAACATACATGACAATCGAACTTTCATGCCAGGTATCTTGATATATTTTGTAGTAGTGTCACAAAACGAAGTAATGTGAATTTGTGTGGCAAAAAGAGTCATCAATAACACAAATAATAATAAAATCTAACGGTGCATGTAAACTTTCTCGTTCTGCTCGTACACATACATTATTATGCAAAGAAAATGTTTTAATAAAAATAAAAATTTCAATATGACAGGTACTTTGACATTGACAGTACTTATTCCACGTATATCAAGATGCCTAGCATGATAACTCCATTGTCATATATTTCCCTATGTTCGCATTTCACCTCCACCAACCTGTATTTTGAATCCTAATGTGATAAGAATCATTGAGATATATGGATTTAATATTTTATGTACTACTTTATTTAATTTTATTTAATGTTTATTTTAATTTAAGGCTGCCATGAACACTTCCAAAAGAATCAATTTGCTAGATTCTTATTTTTATTTTTGTGTAATTATATTTTTATTTCATTGCTATGCATGGACATTAATAGTTGACTAAAGACTAACTAAAAAACAACAACGTTTTCCGCTTATTTTGTGTGTAATTGCCTTTGTGACAAGTTGATAATAATCTTGTAGCTTTCGACATCTTAGAGATTAGCAAATTTATAAGATAATGAATAGCATTTGCAAAACTTATGATCAAGGCTGACTCTGACAAGAAAAGATACAATGATTTATCATGTGTGAACGAGGAACAATTGTTTTGAAATGTTGACACTATTTAGTAATTGTGATTTTATCTTTCAGAAACATTCTTTATTTTGTTAATTTGTAGATGTTTTTATAGACAAAATTACACACTGTTGCAGACTATTTATGTCTTAAATACTGTCTTGTTAATATTTTTTATTAATAATACCAACATACACAAATAATTAGTACCTTTCCATAATTCAAACAAAAATGCAAAAGATATTAAAACCACATTATTCAATACTCCAAAAGACACACTATGGTATTATGAATTCATTATTCAACCTTATTATATTATGTGTCCATTATTAAACACAACTGTTATCTGTCGTCACACAAAAATGTTAGGTTTTTTTCCGAATACATAGAATACTCTCGATTTTACTTTTTCTTCTATTCCACACTTTTCCCTACTACTACGAATGCCTGAAACCAGCCCGAAACTCGTACTTTGTCGCATCCTAGCTATGCAATGTCATTTTGAAGTTGAAAAATACTGTAAAAGTGTTTTCATTGCGAGTAAACTGTCAGATTATTATTGACTTCAGGATAATGTTTTTATAAACATTTAATAGAGAAAGAATGAATCTACAGATGTGCCTTTTTAAAATTTTAAAAATAATTTCTATCATAAGATATAACCGTGTAAAGTTTGCATAAATTGGATTTTTTTTTTGAATTTTTCGGAATTTTTATAATGCAATTTTTTAATCCAAATTTTAGTAGGCACATCTGTAGATCCATTCTTTCTCTATTAAATCCTTGTTGAAATAAAATGTTACCATTGATGTACTGGCCACAAAACACTCGCTAAATTGGTATATTTTATGCTGGATTTTAATATTTGAATACAAATTTGTAGTACTTAGTTTATATTTTTAATTCGTAATCAACATATCAAAATGTATACTCTTTATACATATACTCGAAGTTATGAAACAGCCTGTATATATTTTATTTTTTATTTAATCTATAAGATTAAATGGAATATTATTATATTTCAAAGTAGGTTTGTTTTTGTTTCTTATTACTTACTGTATTATTTCAGTAATAATACGGTATATTACAGTAATTGAAAGTAGCACAATAGATTGTAAAAATGCCGAATATAATTTAGATTTTGATACCTAGTAATTTAGTGTGTATCAAAATGATTGAATTGATCTATCAATTTATTGATTTCTCTATTGATATTGATACCTAAATATTTTTTTTATTAATAAGCTTAGAGTAGTATTTTATTTTATTAAATTGTGGGTATATTATAATTATTGCTTATATTGTAAAAGTAGGTATATAGCTCACCAACCAAAAGTAATTTGAAATAATTGTACTACAATAATAATAATAATTATTATTATTATTAACACATGCGCAAAATTCATCAAATATGTGCTAGTTTCTTTTTTAAATAGTTCGATCCAATTCTGCACCCAACTTATATAGAATTATTATACTGTGTGTGCGGTTACCAGCCGTCAACTCATGGTTGTTAGTGGACAGTACGCAAGGAAGATTTTGTGCGAAACTGGACCGTCGGTTTAGTGTACTGCCGCGGCTAGAATTTCATAGACGAGGCGCAGCCGAGGATTTGAATCTAGCTTAGGGAGTAAATCTATATTTTTTCAAAGCTGAACACATTTTTTCGCTGATTATTTTAATTAATATTAATTTGTTGATTATTTTAAATATTTTGACGGGTATTGTGTTGAGCGATTGCTATAAAAAAATAAATTTGTTATTTACATTTTTAAATTTTTTTATTGGTTCTCCATAGCAACTATTATTGTTATTGCCTCGGCATTAAAATTATTTTATTGCCTAAGCACTAAAAGTGATATTTTACAGACTATCAGCTGTCAAAAATAGCACTTTTAATGTCAATTGGCAAATAAGAATAACAATAATTTATGCAGACGAAAGTAGTATTTTAAATACAAGAGGACATAAACAGTATCTTATTTATGGACGTATAAATAAACATTATTTTATAATACATATCACGTATATACAGTCTCATATTCAGCCATGAAACTGAATTTCGCTTAATTTGTCATTCCTTATAACGCCATCACCAAATTTCCTTCGCGGGTAGAAAACATCATTTTTCTCCCAAGGGCCCAAAACCCCTTTTTCCGCCCCAATAAAAAATACTCACCATTTTAAAACTAAAAGTCCACCACTGCACAGCACGCACTCACAAATAGTACCTCACTATCCCGGGTTCGAATCCCGTGCGTTCACCACGCTAACCGCCAAGCTACTGTTATCACGGGGCCACATTTGCTCGTAGATTTCGCTGAGTCCCCACCTGGAGGTCTCCTGTCTCTGTCGCACTGCCGTTGGGCGCGTTTAGCTGTCTCTGTCACGAGTCTTCAGGCTTGGAGTTGAGGTTTCTCTTAAGAGTGGGTAACTACCTTTCTTTTCCTAGATTATAAGAAGGTCTTTGACGGCCAATCAGACGACGGGGAATTGAGCACAAGAGAGAGGGAAGAAAGTGGGAGGTTTGGGTCTGGGTTCGAATCTTGCCTGCTGACTTATGTTATTATTTATACACAACGATTCTTTGAAGATTCTTTCAATCCATTGATAACTTCAAAACAGGAAAATTCTTTTATCCAGGACTTACGTGAAAGAATCTTCAAAGAATCAATGTGTGAACAGGACACTACATAATTATAGTGAACACGAATCAAATTTTATTTAAAATTGCAAAACTAAGGGCATTTTTAGTGCGCCTGGACGACAAAAATTTGTAATTGTAATGTTCTGTGAGTATAGAAAATTATAGGGGTTACATACTCTGATACTGATTTTTTGGGTACGGAATTGAAGCCATGAGATGGAAGAGAGGTGTGCTACTAGAGCATACCAATATGGCGGAAATATATTTATTTTGAAAGTTTTATAAATTGTAAACATACCACGGATGAACAGAATGCAGAAAATGTTATCACTGATCTTATATTTCAAATTATACTACGTTTAATTAAAATTGGACGACGTAATACAAATAATTTTCATCTGTCAAATTCTGAGAAATGTCAATGTCAAAATAACCTTACTTAACTGTTATTTTCCCTTTTATTTATTTATAGGTGTCATTCTGTATAGCACGGCGAAATATAATTGTAAAAATTTGTATCACGCCACTAATATTAATCTAATACATAGAGCATACCAAAATGGCGGATAGCTTTATCCAAAGTTGCTCCATTATTTTGTTCATAAATGCTCCCTCTATAAACTTCTACCCTTTAAGCTAATGTAGCATATTTTTTCATTTTGTTAAACTATGCCCTCAATTTTGCGAATTAATAAAAATTGATTCGTGTTCAGTACATCATGGCATTTATTTTTATCGTGAAGTTGTGAAACACCCTGTATATTTGGCCGTGTGTGCGGTGACCAGGCGTCAACATACTCATTTTTGTTTTAGTGGAGTACGGAATACTGACGATTTTTATGCAGCTTCAGAAATATAGTTCAAAAGTAAGGATCGAAATTATTAGTGACGAGAGATTTCTCGTCTTGCCTCGAAATTGCGAGACGAGAACCAATAAGTTTCTCGTTCCGAATTTTCGAGAGAGACGAGTCCTCGAGAAATCGAGAATTCTCGAAACTAAAACATATTTTTCTCTTCGAAAATGTCAATTTTTATTTTACTTTGTTCGTAGCATTTTTGGTTTTGATAATAAATATCTTTGTTGCTAAATCAAGAACAGATTGCAAATTTAATAGAAACATACAAACATTTACTTCTATCTTTTCGAATGGCAGCAAAATTTTATCGAGAAACTGAGACGACACGAGAATCGATTTCTTTGAGACGAGAATACTTAAATTATTATGTATATCAAAAAATGAACTACATTAAACACATGACTTGAATTTTAGGGGTTCATGTCAACCCGGTGTAACATAATAACGTATATTATACATGTATGTATGTATACTATCGTCTTTATGTTGTTTAAGCACTCAATAACTACTTAATTATTAACATCTGTCTTTTATGAATGTCCATTTCCCTACTTATTATTACGGTACAACTCAATAATACAATAATTTCCTATCATCTAATGATATCTGTGTTTCCGGGTATACTTCCGGTTATATAATGCGCATCTTATTGTCTCTCAGATAAAGATAAAAATCTGAAGTTGAAGCTGTCACCTTTAAAGAGAACTTGGTAATCTTAAACCCTTTAATATGTAGTTAAACAATAAATTTATTGTTTAGAACTGTTAAACTTGTAATATAAATTATAAATAATAGGTATGATATAACAATAGTTTATTTACAGGTATATAACTTGTAAGTTAATATTCATTAGTTGTGTAGATGTCGTAAAATTAGGCATGAAGGCATATTATAAAACATAATGTCATTATTTTATTTCACTCAAGAAGGGTGTTAGGTCCTTTATTTAGTTCAGTTCAATCAAGGCTTTTTGGAGGTCGGATAACTCAAATACGAATTAACCAAAAACTTTGGTGGTATTTTACATTTGTATACAGATTGGAAGATATGTTATGATTTTGGTACAAATACCTTGACCGGAAGTTGTATTTTCTTGAAGCATTCTAACATTTTTTGCAAAAAAATATAGGAAATTCTGTGATAGTTACAATACGTCATAAAACATTTGAAAGAACTAATTATATCTCACAATATTTATTTAACATCATCTGTTACCAATAAAGAAAAACTATTTTTCATAGATAGGTAATTTTACCTTCCACGATTTGTAAATCACAATATAGGAAAAAAAATTAAAACAAAAATGAAAATGTCAATGTGACAGATGAACAGACGTACTTATACACAATTTCTGAAATGTTTGTGGCACCATTTTAAAGAAATGTATAAATATTATTAACTGGACATAATGTAATAAGGTAATAATAAAGTTTTTTTATCCATAAAGAGCTAATTAAAGAACTAAGGACTATAAAATTATTTTCAAAAAGTTTGTAAATTTATTGCAAAATTATAATTTAAGAAAGCCTAACTAAAACCAAATTCACATAAATTACAGTGTTAAGGCGGGAGGTCGTGTGCTGGCTACATCAGATTTTTATGTGTCTACCAAAACCGGGTCTGTGGGATTGAAGAAGGGTATTGGGTTGTTTATTTAGTTCAGTTCAGAGTTTCTACCAAAAACCTCGGCATATTGTGTAATAAAATAATGTGACATAATATGCCGAGACATTTAAAAAACGCCTAGGCGTTTTATAAAACGACTTATTTTATAATTAACTTGCGACATAGATAAATATTGCCAAATTAGCTTCACAAAATATTGCTGCAAAACAAGAATTTAGGAATAGTAAATCTTATATTCGGCAACGTATTTGAGTCATTTCTTAAATGTCAGAAGTCTACAAAATAAAACTGCAAAATTATTCAGCACCTGTTCCAAGGTCACATAGTTGACAGTACGACACAAAAAACAAAAGCAGCTCGAAATTTATAGCCACCATTTATAGAAATACAATAGAACCAGCAGGACTGAAAACCAGTGAAAAAGTTTTCACTTATCTTTTATTTGATAGTTTTAGTCTCCCTGTTCACACAACGATTCTTTGAGGATTCTTTCATGCTCCAGTATTTTGAGAAAATAATCCTGGGGAGAATTGCCTGCAAATAGCGGCGCCGCTAAATTGAATCTTCATGAGTCTTGGAAAAGAAACATTTCTAATTCATTAATAGCTTCAACACATATTTTTTTCAGAATTCAGATGTATGAACGAATCTTAATAAAGTTTTTACCCAACTTAAGTGTGGCAGCCGTGTGTGCGGTTACCAGCCGTCAACTCACTCTACACTATACTGCACAGGGTAGATTTAAGTGTGCATATTTGTAAAAAATTTGGTGTATTAATGTTACTGTTCCTTTATTTTGTTTGAATTTTAAATTGTGAACTTTAAGTCTTTTCCACTCCAAATATTCTGTCTCTGGGTCTCATTATTTTGTACAATTTTATTCAAGTATATTCGGAATAAATCTTCTTTCCGCTTCGATAAAATTTTATATTATTTTTTGTTCTTGTATTCTTGACTTATTATAATAACGAAACATGGTGACACAAGACATAGTACGTACTTAAAGCTGCAGTATTTAAAATGTTGAAGTTCAATTAATTTTTTATGAGGGACTCAAATTTTTTTTATTCATTTTGTGTATGGTGGCTATTCAACACCAGAAAATATAATTTTATTTATTATTTTTACAGAAAAATGCGTAATACTTTATTCAATTTTGTCGTTTTAAACTGCTATTATTAACTCCATAGCAACAACTTTAAACAACTGTTTATTCACAAGTGAATTAAATTTTTTTTAAATCACTCAACACATTTTTAAATCACTCTGACGTTTTAAACTGTTATTATTACGTCAAAAATGCATAAAATCAATGACAACTTGCCAAGGACTACTTTGATTAGTTTTTTTGTTATGTCAAAATAAATTTATAATTCATATATTTGAGATAATTTCGTCAAAATTAAATAAAATATTGTATAAACCACGTGAGATACGAATGTTTATTCACTCGAAGAAATTATCCCACTCGCCCTTCGGGCTCGGGGGCTAAACTTTCTTCTCTTGAATAAACATTCATATATCTCATTTGGTGTATAAATATCTATGAATTAAAAGATTCATTCACAGGAAAATCAAATCTATACTTAATTTTAGATTCGGCATAAATGCAAACACAGGAAGATGCAAATCTAAAAAACTAGTTTGCCTCTTCGACACAAGGGAGATACACAAATTAGGTTGAACTGAACTAAATTAACAACACAATACCGTTCTTGAGTCCCACATACTCGGTTTTGACTATAACTTTTCTAGATTTGAATTTTCCTGATTTTAGAGAGCATGTACTAAAAAATATATATCGGGGTTAGCAATCATGTTGATTGTAATAATAATTAATGATACGAATGCAAGTGTGCTAATGAAGTTATGATCGTGTTTGTTTATTCGATTACGTTAGTACACTTGGGCGAAGTCTGGGATTACGTCCTAGGTGTGGTGTGAGTCGGATATCTACAGTCTTGAAGATGCTCTGATATGAGTAACACGTGGCCGGGAATTGCCACCTTTCATTATCGTCACAGTTTGTAGATCACGTTTAACTGGTCCATGACATGAGTGGTGAATTTGGTGTTTCGATTAGTTAACTATTTCAGTAATTGCGCCTTTTAGTAGTTTTATTGATCATGTATTGTCCGCTTCGCTCGTACTCCGACATATAGGTACATATTTTTTGTCAAAGTTTGTCATGATACATGAGTAAAGTTTTCCACCATACAAAGATTAATTCTTTCCTACCACACCTCTTACCACAATAACAAAACACAACACAATCCAGAGACATATACTATACATACTTAGTAAACCAAACATACCTACACACTAACTAACACACACAAACTCACTTACAATCAGATCTAGTTCCCTGTTAAACGCACACACCGTTTCAGAATATCGGATACCCGTTTAGCAGGTAGAACGCGTTTCAATCTAGGAGGCTAGGCTCACAGTGCACTAGATTAAGATTAGGTTTACCTTTAAATGAATTAGAATTAAAGGAAGAGAACATATCTAGGATGCTGTGCACGTAAATGTCAACTGTAGCGTGGAAGCTAGTTGCTTGGCAACAGGAAATGCTGTTGTTTATTTTGTTAATTATGAGTAACTGTTGGTGAGATGTACTATTATAACGGGTAGAAAATTTTAAATAAATATTTAAAAAATATGAAACATCGTTATTATGGTGACTTCCAACAAGCAAAGTAACAATTTACTCACAAGTGGGTTAGATCAAAACTACTACTATCGGATTCATAATTATAGTCAGTTGTGTTTAAAGACGAATAACTTGTTAAAAAATGATCCAAAAATGTTGAACCAAACTTTATACTAAAGTATGCACATTTCTACGTTATTATATAAAGTTTCAAATTTTTAAGTTTATTTGTATATAGTCCAGTGACTTTAGACATAAAAATTGGAATACTTGGAAAAAACTTCTCAATTTAAAAAATTCTTACTTAGACACTTTATCCGTGATATTAAACAAAATATATTATAGTAGAAAGAGAGTACACAGGAATGCAGTCAAATTGAATCTTTATTAATCTAAGGCCAACGTTTCGCCACCTCTTGTGGCATCATCAGGGCAAACTACGAAAACAAAAAATATCACATACACAATTTGTAAGAAATATACAATGTATCACTTACAGATTTAAAAAATATACAAAAATTAATCATCAAAGAGATGTTGTCAAATATAAATAAAAAAATCGAGCACTTCTCTCCATGCACTCACAGAAAACAAGAAACATGAAAAGTGAGGAACAAGTGGAAACTAGTCATTACCAAGAATCAGTTAATCATTTAAACAATTTGCAGATGTGACAGTAGATGCTGTTGAGGTCTTCTACATCAGTCCTAAAATTTACATTATTTTTATTTTCCTGTATGTGAAGCATCTCAAGAAGAAGGCGTTTGTTGAGGAAAGAAGCACGATCCAGGACTTCAGCGTTTTCGAAATCGAATGTGTGGCCAGTGTTGATAGTGTGATGAGTAAGGACGCATTTCCCAATGTTATTTTGTTTTGCAGAGTTCCTTTTATGCTCCGTTATCCTGGTTTTAAGGTAACGCTTTGACTGCCCCGTGTAAGTTTTGTCGCAATTATTACAATTTATTTTATACACAATGTTTGATTGTTTTTCTACCTCGATTTTATCCTTAAGTTTAGAAAATAATTTTCCCACAGTCTTTACTGGCTTCAGCCCTGTATTCTGGTGAGGTGACTCACACAGCAACTAACACACTCAAGCAGATTTTATACGAGAATGATTATCCCAAACGGATTGTTAATAAAATACTATACAACAATGGCAATACCACTCCATATGTCAACAACCTGAACACTGACAGAAAGTATTTTTCAATTCCAAATGTCGGAACTTTGGCGCGAAATTTAAAACATTTACTTGAAGAGTCAACCAACACCAATATTGCTCTGAAGCCAGTAAAGACTGTGGGAAAATTATTTTCTAAACTTAAGGATAAAATCGAGGTAGAAAAACAATCAAACATTGTGTATAAAATAAATTGTAATAATTGCGACAAAACTTACACGGGGCAGTCAAAGCGTTACCTTAAAACCAGGATAACGGAGCATAAAAGGAACTCTGCAAAACAAAATAACATTGGGAAATGCGTCCTTACTCATCACACTATCAACACTGGCCACACATTCGATTTCGAAAACGCTGAAGTCCTGGATCGTGCTTCTTTCCTCAACAAACGCCTTCTTCTTGAGATGCTTCACATACAGGAAAATAAAAATAATGTAAATTTTAGGACTGATGTAGAAGACCTCAACAGCATCTACTGTCACATCTGCAAATTGTTTAAATGATTAACTGATTCTTGGTAATGACTAGTTTCCACTTGTTCCTCACTTTTCATGTTTCTTGTTTTCTGTGAGTGCATGGAGAGAAGTGCTCGATTTTTTTATTTATATTTGACAACATCTCTTTGATGATTAATTTTTGTATATTTTTTAAATCTGTAAGTGTTACATTGTATATTTCTTACAAATTGTGTATGTGATATTTTTTGTTTTCGTAGTTTGCCCTGATGATGCCACAAGAGGTGGCGAAACGTTGGCCTTAGATTAATAAAGATTCAATTTGACTGCATTCCTGTGTACTCTCTTTCTACTACAACACGCACAGTCGCTTAACATTTTCCTTCAAAATATATTATCTTTATGTAAAATTTCCTGCTCTTTCACATGGCGCTGTTTGTTTTTCGATAAACATAGAAATAATGACGGTATTTGCGAAAAACCATATTTTTACAACTTCATTGTTAAATAAAAAAATTAGCAAGGCAGTTATCGTGGTAAACTTTTGGATGGTGATTTCTACCATATTCTAAAGTCACTGGACTAATAGAAATAACAACAATTTATAGCAAAAATGGCCTATGATTTCGACACATTTTTAGAAACTATTAACTTCAATGACGTTTACTGTCAATATGCATCTTCCAAAAAATTCATATTTTGGTACAAGGCAGTCATAAGCTTTGTAAAATTATTAGTTATAGTAAAAAAATTTAAATATTTATATTTTGTTTATAATTAGCAAATAAGTGAATATGTAAAATCTTGGTTATTGGTAATCTATAAGATTCAATTTCAGGCGATGCCTTATATAATTTAAAAAAATAATTGTTAATCATTTTCATTTAAAAATTATTTTCTGAATTTTAATAATTTTTTCTGGAAAAGTGAAACCGCGCGGATCCACAAATTTCAGAAAAAAATATTTAAAATTCAAGTAAAAAATTTCAAATAAAAATAATAAACAAATCTTTTTTATTACTTCCCCGACCTATGTAATAGAGGGAAGTATTGTAATCGTGATTTTTTGACAGTTCGAGATTTTGAGGAATCTTCACGTTTTAGACCCTACTGAACCCAAAAAACATAATTTTAAAAAAAGTCGGTCTGTGGGTCTGTGGGTCTGTCGGTCTGTGGGTCTGTCTGGATGTTGCATAACTTAAAAACGCGTTAGAATTTTGGACTGAAATTTTATATTTAAGATCTTGAGCCAAATTCTGACTTCAAGTTCGTTAATGAGCTTTATTCAACCAGTGGTACCAACTTTATAAACATAACTTTTTTTTTATAAAATACTATCGTGTGTAGTATCAAATTAAAGCTCTCGGGACAAGAATTCTAGTAGAAAAACAAAAATAACATTAAACGATCGTCAATTGTTTTTTTATTATAAATTATTCAAATTATATCGAGTTTGGGGTCATTAAAGCGCTTGGAGAGATAAGTTTAGTAAAAATGTAAAAAATGACATTTATGCGATTGTCAATTGTTTCTAAAAAATTATTCTAATTTTTTATTCAACCAGTGGTACCAACTTTATAAACATAACTTATTTTATTTTTATTAAAATACTATCGTGTGTGGTATCAAATTAAAGCTCTCGGGAAAATAATTCTAGTAGAAAGATAAAAATAACATTTAACTGATCGTCAATTTTTTTTAATACCTACATTATTCAAATTATACCGAGTTTGGTGTCAATTTAAAGCTCTCGGGGAGACGAATTTAGTAAAACTGTAAAAAATGACATTTATGCGATATTCCATCAAGTTGGTATCAACTTAAATATTTTGGGAAAAAAATGTATTTAAATCTTGCTGAATAAAGCATAAAATTAAAGACGTTACGAAATAAGTTATTAAAACATAGTCGGGGAAGTACTGTGGTGGACACAGCAGATTTTTATTATAGAAGGCATCGTTAACCAGAATTTGATCACCAGTAACCAAGATCTTACATGTTCACTTATTCGATTATTATAAACAAAATATAAACATTTAAAAAAAATACGTTACCAAATAACTTAACAAAGATTATGACTACACTATAGGTACCAAAATATGATTTTTTTGAAGATGTTATATTGACAACAGACATCATTGAAGTAAAAATGTGTCAAATTCACAGCTCATTTCTGCTATAAATTGTTGTTATTTCTATACAAATACATTTAAAAATTTGAAACTTTACACAATAACGTAGAAATATGCATACTTCAGTATAAAATTTGGTTCAAATTTTTTTGACTATTTTTTACCAAATTATTCATCTTTAAACCCAACTGACTACAATTCTAAATCCGACAGTCGTGTTGCTAAAGTCCGTCCCAAACTTCTTTGCCGTTACGTCATTATTTTATTTTCAAGAATAACTAAAGAATACATTGTCTTACTCTTTCTATCTTAATACAGTCATATATTTAGGTGAAACACGTATGTCATTCGAAATTTGCGAAGTATTGATACTGTTACGTGAAGTTTTGTTCTTTGTTTTTATTATGAAGTAGAAAAATCTGACGTGACCATCACACAACCTTCCGCCATATCTACACTTTAAACAGAAATGTATAGTACGTACAATCCGGTGCCCATTTAAAATATAGAAATAAAAATTTAAAATATTCAAACACAGAATTAGTATCACCTAAATCAAAAGATTCATTCACACGAAAACTCTTCTGTGTTGAAGCCATCCTCCGTTCAATTACTACATTTAATATCTGACTTATGACTTATATAGCGCTAGTATGTCAACTTGTCACCCGTCTCACCTGTCAATATTTTTTACACAGAAACAAAAATCAACCGAACATGGATTACAAGATTTCAACGTTTTTTCTGATAAATTTATTTTTAAATTTTACTGCAGTTCTTTAATGCTACCAGATAAAGACAATTTTTTTTATAACGTGAGTTGCAAATAACTTTGCTTCTTATTCTTATTACAAATAAATACTATATTTATTCAAATTTATATAAATTTTTGACAATTATCTTTTTCAATCTTCAAAAAATATCACTTCCGGTGAAGATATTTGTACCAAAATCTAATGAGCTCTTCCTATTCGTATACAATTGTAAAATACCAAATATCAAATTTTTTGGGTAATTCGTATTTGAGTTATGCGACATCCGGCATCGGCCCGGACCACACACATACACACACACGCACACACACACACTCACACATACATACAGACATAATCGAGAAACTATCAAAAATGAGTTGTAAGGATCCTAATTCGTGCTCATTCACTTAAAACTCACAACCCGATTTTTTGCATGATTCCAATACCTTCCTTTACAGGTAAGCGGAAGGTAAAAAGGAAGAAATAGAAAACGTATTGTTGATATACCAGCAATTATAACTTGTTATTTGAGTAGGCTGGTTTTTCATGTTGTTTTATGAAATAAATTGTATTGTAAATTTTGAAACTGTCAAACAAATAAAAACTATTTTCACTGTGATTAAATAATTTAACATAGGTATATCGTTGTTTTTTGCATACATGGGCTGTTTACATATAGATATTTATAATAATATTTATAAATATGCCCGGCAAACGCAATAATAAACAAACAATTCAGATTGTCTTGAATTTGTACCAATATTTTACTGCTGAAAAAGAAAAAGGAGAATTACTTATTCCCGTGTCAGCTGTTCTAGAGGTATTTATTTATTATTAAATTTATATAGTTATTCCAAATATTCACATAATATAGTTTAAAAATATTTGATGTCAAAATATAACTTTCCCGCCATAATTTCAAATTGATTCATACGAACTACAGGTATGACGTAACGGCAAAGAAGTTTGGGACGGACTATAGTTTAAAATCACCATAGTTATGACGCTTTTGTGTTTTGTTGGATAAAGTCTTAATTTTAAGAGTCTCTAAGTTTAAACTTCTATCAGTCCATATATCTCGACTTTCTATTTCACTGAAGCTGTGAAAAGTGAATGTGATACCAAAAGTAAACGATATCTACCGCGCTATCGTAAATTGTTGATCATGGTTACCGTTACTAGTAACTGTACGAGCGGTTACTGAGATATGCGGTGTTATGTTCACTCGTCTTTATTATTAGAAGATGAGTATTTATTTATAAAAGTGCGAGAAACGTGGAAAAGTTTTTAACGAGTTATATTGTGAATGTTGATTGCTTTGAAAATGCTGTTTAATTTGCATGCATATGCGAAAATGTTATACGACATAATATATTCATTATTTATTTATAGCGTTTGATAGGCTACACATTCTAGCTTAACTGCACAAAAATGGGTGAGCTGATGACTGGTAACTGCACACACGGTAAAATAACGTAACATAGGTATACAGTTTATAGCTTTATTCTCATTTTTCAAAATTGTATTTTAAAGTTAGAATAGTTACTAAACAAAATAACGTAAATAGATATGTTTATTTTTTATTTGTATTACTATTATAAAATAATTTATCACTATTTTCGTTGATTTTCCATATGTACCTAATTTAATTCAAAAATTTTAAAACCGTATTTGAATATACCAAAAAATACCTAGAGTAACCAAAAATATGAGGTGATCAACTAGATGCAACATGAGTCTCAAATACAAAATACAAACTTTTTTCGACCCAAAAAGTGCCCCTTTGGCACGGGCGATCGCAACCAAAAATAGGAGGTGCACAACTAGCTGTTATAACTGTCCTAAATACAAAATTTCAACTTACTTACTTGCACATATGTCCGTACGTCCATTCGTACGTTCGTACGTACAGACGTCGCGACGAAACTAGTCAAAACGGATATTTTCGTCAAAATCTGAGAACCGAAATTTTTCACGATTACAATACTTGCTTTTTACTCCGTACAAGAAAGTAAAAATTGCAAATTTGGGGATCACTAAAGCGTCTGGGTCATTGCGAGACCGAAGAAGGTCAACAACTTGAACATTTCTTATAAAACATACAAAAATCATGCAAAATAAATTAAGATATCGGGTTTTGGTTTATGTGTTTCTTTTTTCATTACCTTTAAAATAACGTGAAACTCGACAGGGGTTGCTATTTTCAAAAAAACTCCACGTTGCATGTAAGTTCTAAACTATCTAAGAATGTAGTTTTTATGACTCTTTAGTGATCCCCAAATTTTCAATTATTTTCTTCGCTCGTTCAAAACTTGTAGCTCCGTCCCGGGACTTTTGGGACACTCTGTGAGTGCGTTGATGGTTGATAACCGCACACACAGTAAAATGTATGTCTATACCAATGGATGATACTGAGATTGCCATAATCAAATAGGGTAGGTAGTTTACCATCTTTTTAAAAGTTTTTTTATTGAAACCGTGTTATTTGAAAGCGATTGAGAGAACTGATAAGTCTTAATTGTTCTTAATAAAGCTGTAATTAATTTTTAATGTCTATTTGACGTAGATGTATAGTTGAAAATCTTCTCAAACCATGGGGCTGGAATTAAAATGTACCTACTCATGTAAAATCAACTGTTTCTAAATGTTACAAAATATAAAATACAATTTGGTAGTTTCTTTATTACTGTAAGTAAGAATACACGTGAAACACATTATTGTGACGTAGATGTATCGATACGTAAAATCTCAAATATTAACTATTAACTTTTTGAAAACTTTTTTCATGGCAATAACTCATATTTGGGGTCTTCTTTCAATATAATTGACTGGATTGCTAATTTGCTACTATGGTAATGGTAAAGTACCCTATTGTGCAAAGGCGTGATAGATTATGTATTTTAATTATTATGCATGTCATTGAACTTCTGGATTTAGAAGTAGGTTCTGAGACATTGTCACACTTTTATAAACATGTTATTGTTGTTTATTAAGTCATCCTTTCTATGAAATATGAATCATTAGCGATATCAGACTTTCTCCAAAGTTATCAGAACTCATTTAGTCCTAAATTGTTTCTTCAAAATTTAATACACAAATGACAATCAATAAATCCAAGCGATTAATAATTATCAACTACACCCTGTGGTATACTCTCCACTAACAGCCGTGATTGACTGGTAACCGCACACACGTATACCAATTCAAGACTGCCACGTAGCAAAAATAAGTAAAATAGATTTAAGCTACGGCCATCGAATAATAAACCTCATAGATTCTTGAATAATAATAATAATTAGTATACCTATAACTTTATTTCTATTCTCTACAATAGCTTTTGTTCAATTTGTATTTTTTCGTTTTTCAATCAAGTAATTGTTATATTTTGAACAAGCTGCAAATTGCGTCATATAATTCTTGTACAATGATTTTAAAAGAATCAAGTAGTCATTGGTTTGACACACATTATGACTTGACCTATACCAAGTGCAGGAGAAATGCATATCAGGCCCGTACCGCAAGAATTGTAGAGAATTACTAAATTTATATTACCTTAATTTAAATATAATTTTGTCTAAGATAAACTAGTAAATTACTAATAGTTGTAAGCAACATTTGACATTTAAAAACAATAAACAGCACGTTGAAATAAAATATAATCTATATTTTGTTACTTGTTATTTGTTAAGTAATATTTAACAATGTACCGTAAATGCTATATACTCTAGAATCTAGTTTTCTAATGCACATATTTTTTATAATTGTATAATCATTTCTGTTATATGCTCTGTTTCATACGATCTTTCATGAAATAAATAATTGTATAGTGTTTAAAATAAAATTATGTATTTTTTACACAAGTTAAAGTAACAAAAAAATGAATATACAGGGTGAGTCAGCTAAGTTTTTGTTCGCAAAGTTTTATCATTATTGCTCTATTGCTTCCTAAGTGGTGACTTAAATAATGATTAATTAATTAATGATTAGTCAAACGACTATTTGTAGGATTTTAAAGGACCTTAAGTGGCATCCTTATTAGATTCAAATTCTGCAGGCAATTTCTGAAGAGGATAAAGCAAACCGATTGGAATTTGCAGAAGACGAAATTGAACGAATGAATGAAAACCCTGGTCATCTGAATAACATGTTTTCTGATGAGGCACATTTTCATCTTGATGGTGGATTTAATAGACACAATCATCGGTATTGGTCAGATGAAAATCCCCACTGGATTGTGAACAATCCTTGCACTCTCCTAGAACGACTGTTTGGGCTGCAATTGGAGATTTTGGATTAATCGGTCCAATTTTCACATTGAAGTGAACCACTCGTGAAGTTTTTGTCTGATCGATTTGAAATTTCGGCAGTAAAAATTCCTTTAGATAGTTCATGTTTTGCAAAAATTTCGTCACTTTCTGATAAAAATTGCCTAAGTTATAAAAAATCCAAATAGGGAATAGTTATCTGACTCACCCTGTATAATAATAAAAACTATTCTTTAAGCCCTGTTCGCACAAGATTTCATTGAAGATTCTGAATCCTGGAAACAAGAAGTTTCAAGATTTTGAATCTTGAAGCAAAATTAATTCATGGTTTTGAAGCAATGAATAAATTATAAATTCTACTTTTCCAAGACTCATTGATGATTCAATTTAGCGGCACCGCAATTTAACAGGTAATACTCACTCGAAAGAAGAAAACTTCTTCTTTCCAGGATTCAGATTACTTTGTAGAATCGTGCAAACAAGGATTTAGTCTTTATTCTTAGTGACTAAATTTGGTTCATAAATAACAAATAAGTTTATCCAACAGCTCTTAATAAAAGCATCATAACTATGGTGATTTTAAACAAGCATAGTAAAAGATTGCCCACTAGTGGCTTTGATCAAAATTATATCCACTTGTGGGTAAATTGTTACTTTGCTTGTTGGAAGTCACCATAGCAACGATGTTTTAGATTGAAACTTAATATTTTTAAAATATTAAGAGGTGTTGGATAAAACGTTATACTTCACACGTGGGCTAAGAGGAATGACCCACTAGAGAAAATTATCTCACTCAGCCTTCGGCCTCGTGAGTTAAGATTTCCCTCGTGGGTAATTCCTTACTTTGCCCACTTGTAAAGTAAATAACTATTGTGGGTGTTACAAACATAAGTTTATTTTTTTTATTTCTATACATTTTAGTTATTAAGAAAAGTATGGACAGTTTAATAGGCGTGCAAGGAAGTCATGTGGTGTCCACATCAGATTTTTTTCACTCGTTCAAACTTATAGCTCCCGGAACTTTTGGGAAACCGTGTAAAATACAACACAGGGAAGATTGTCGTGCAGTTAAACTTGCATATTATATACCTGACTGGATTCGTACCAAAGTAAAATACATTTGTGCAATATTGATTTGCACCATTCTCTGACACACAAAATGCAATCATGTTGTTCCGTCATGCGGTAAAGCGAATGGACATCAAAGTAAATTGTGGTAAATTAGTACATCATTTGTACAGAACGTTCCATAATAGAGCCATGGGCAATGATGGCTCTATGTTGCAATTGCAACCATTCATTAGAAATAATCATTATAATACCCTTTATATTGAGATGATTTTCACCATTTTATATTTTAGCTGAACGCAAAGATACGAATCTATTCAGATACACATTCTAGTTTAACTGCACAAAAAACTACCTTGTTGGGTACGCTCCACTAAGAACCATAAGTGACCTTGTGGCTGGTAACATATACAGGATGATTCATAACTTCGTACACTTATCATGGAATTCAAAATTCGCAATTTTAGTAATCAAACAATTTTGGATCATTGTTTTCAAATGGTATTTAATAAATTTGTTATTCTTACACGATTAATTAAAAAAATTTCCATTCGTAATTAACTACATATCCATTATACAATCAACAATCCAGGGGTTCTTGCGAAAACTGCCCTTAAAGTTACGAATTTTTCCAAAATTATTTTTGTTCCATGATCAGTACGTTCTATATGACTCACAATATACAGGCTGTTCCACAACTTATTACAAAAACTTAAAGAGTATTTACTGTACGACGTGCTAATCATGAAACAAAAAGAATTTTTTTAAATTCGGAAAGTTAAGGGTAGTTTACTTGACGTGTGTACATTTTAATTATCATTGTTTTGATGGTATATTTGATAATTTTACATTTATTAGTATTACATATTATGTACACAATTACTTCCATTGTAGAAGATTTGAAAAAAATTATAAAAAATCTGACGTGGACACCACATGACTTCCTTGTACGCCTTGTGTGTTCATACTTTTCTTAATAACTAAAATGTAGAATAATATAAAAAATTCTTTTAACTTATTATACTAGTACTACTACTACTACTACTGCTACTATACTCACAAATATATTTTAGTCATTTTATTTAAACTGCAGAAGAAGATATAAAGCATATTTTACTATTGTCACTGTCATGTCATAATCATTTAAATTTTACGTAGTAACAAATGTTAATCGATCATGGACTACAAGATACCGAAATATAAATTATAAATATATACTTTAATTATTCTTAAATGATAGCAGATACAAAAATATTTATAAAATACCGATTGTAGGTAATAATCACATAATCTTTCATTTAAAATAAAAAAATTTGTCTTAAATTAAATATTTATCGAAATATTTTAAAAAAGTACTACTTCCGGTTTATAGATTGAAACCAAAAATAGGAGGTGCACAACTAGATGCTATAACAGTCCTAAATACAAAATTTCAGCTTTCTACGTCTAACCGTATTTGAGTTATGCGACATACATACGTACAGACGTACATACGTACATACATACGTACAGACGTCACGACGAAACTAGTCATAATGGATTCAGAAAAGGTCAAAACGGATATTTCCATCAAAATCTGAAAACCGAAATTTTTCGGGATTACAATACTTCCTTATTACTCCGTACAAGGAAGTAAAAATAACTACCGACCTTTGACAAAAAAATGTTTGCTTGAAATAGGATTTTAAAAAATTATTTTTGTTTCATGATCAGCACGTCGTACAGCATTGTTATCCTAAGTTGTGGAACTGCCTGTATACGGCTCCACTTACCCCACTTGGGTATAAAAAGCAAAATTGATATTGACACATTGTCCAACTTTCAAACTTGGGTCATTTTTCTGTATTTTCTTATAAATAATAATGTAACCTAGAAACTTTGCCAAGACCAAGTAAAGAACTGAATAAAAATCGAAACAATGTAGTACGTAATGCCAAAACTTTTACAAAAGAAAGCATTATAAACATTGCACATGGCGGAAAACTTAGTTGATACGATGCATTTTAAACAAAACGCTAAAAGTTATTTGTATTTATTGATAAAGTAAAATTTACGCACTAAAAATATTTATACCATGAGGCAAGGATGAAGAAAAATTACAGAAATTGGTAACAATATTAATTTAGCAAACATAACTTTTCAGCAAACCGCTCCGCTACCTTGAAGTAGTATATAAAGAAGTCGTCCAGCTCGGTTTTTCTCTCGCTTTAGTTGCGTTCAGACGAGTAATAATTTGGCGAATTTTGACTCAGCTCTGTGTAGAACATAGGCACATTCTTTCTCTCCGTTACAGCTCCATCCAACTCTGGATGCACGGACAGTATGTGGGCAAGGGAAACACAACATATAAGCAAGCTTAGTAATATTATATTAAATAGTTAGGGGCCGTTCACATAATACGTCACACAATTTTTGGCCATTTTTGACTCCCCCCTTGTCACACTACGTCACAAATCGGTAACCTCCCCCCCCTCCCCATGTGACGTCACAAAAATATAACTTTAAATTTTGAAAAAAGTGAAAATTATGGAAAAGTAATGATCTTGATTTCCACATAAACACGGCATCGCGCTATGATCCGCTATGATCAATTTGTTATAAAATGTTAATTACTCATTCTTTCATAATTTAGGTCCCTAACTCCGTTGCAGCAAACATTCGACAGCATCACCCTAAAGTATTCCTATAAAGACATGTTTGTATTATACAAATTCGTAAGTTGTCACAACTGATCAACGCAGTTCAAATATCCGTCAATAGGTACACTAGAAAGAACATGTGAATAAAAATTGTTTTATTTTCATATTAACTGAAAATAAGTAAAAAAAATTGTGACGTCACATCATGATGAACCCCCCCGTACCCCCATGTCACATTTCGTCACAAATCCTGGAACCCCCCCCCCACCCCAAGTGCGTGACGTATTATGTGAACGGCCCCTTAATTGAAGAATCTAGATTGTTCTTTCTGTTTAAATCTTCTAAAATCTTGTTAACTTTTCTCTTGAGTACTAAATCACATTATTCCATGCGTTTAACTCCTGTACTTCAAATGCAAGTTCATGAAACTTTACAAACTTGATGTCGACTGCAGTCTTCCGACTTCTAAGTTTGCTATTTATTTCGCCCCGGGATTCGAATGCTTACTCGCGACTTTAACTTTATAAGCGTGAACTCATTTAATGAGAAGACATAATTAATATAGAATAATGAAGAAAAGCCCGCAAATTTACTCATTTAAGGCTCATCGCTTGCTATCAAATGCAAAGCAAAAAGCATGTTACAATAAATCATTTTGTCACTTTGGTTTTGAAATCGATGACCTCATATTTTACAATGATGTACTTATAGGTTGTGCTTACATGGCTATACTATATAACCTTGCTGTATTTTGTTAAATAATTTCTAAAAATTACTAAAAATGCGAGTTTTACATAAATTATTACAGTCAATGGTTTAACTGTTTAAAAAATTGCTCTATACCCGTTTTCCGACTAATGTATATTATTTTTATTTTTGTGCATTAATCAACGTATAATATGGATTATCAAATGATAAAAATTAGCTCCAAGTTTTGCTAATTGATGTCACAGCATTTAATAATTTGCATTTATTGATTCACTAATGAATCATGATTCTTCATGTTAAATTTCAATTTGAAATTTTTTATAATACAACCAGAATCACTCAAATGGTTAATCTTCTGGATTTATAGGTGTAGCGCCTTAAAGTCCATTTGCACCCATCAAAATTTGACGCCATCTCATAAAACACAAATAGTTAGTTAAAAACATGTAGGTAATGAAAATATATTCATTCCAAATTGCCTTATTCTAAAAATTATATGTATAATAATAGTTCATTTTGCATAAAATTAATTGCAATTTGATGCCTCTTTCATTTCTACTGCAAATTATATTTATTTTCAGGTATTCTTATTTAGCATAAGGCAATCTAGAAACTCTAATGATTCTATTAATATATTATTAAGCCTATTGCTTGTTCCTATTTGCAGAAATTTATGCAAATAAAGTGCATAGAAATGACCACTTGGAAACGGTTTCTTAATGTAGAATTAGTATATTGTACAACAAGAGTGGATGTGATGCCTATATCGCACGAGAACGAGTTTGCAGTCACGACCCCACAGGGGGAGTGTCTGCAAACGTTCGCGTGCGATATAGGCAATCCACTCGAGTTGTACACTGTACAGCCTATTTTTTCTACGAAATATGGTTTTTGCAATAAAATGCACTCTATGTGATGCCAAAAATTAGTTAAAAGTAGGGTTACATCAATTATTTTGTGACATATGACATTTGAATAATTGTTGCCAACGTAAAATCTCTAAATTTTATTTGCTTTTTAGCAATAAAATAATGCTTTTAAACATAATTAATTATTAAATAACAGTTGATTTAATGTTTTTAGTAATTATTTGTCATAATAAAAACATAATTTGCACGCATTAACAATTTTTTGACGTATTTGACTTTGAATTTCATATCCACACCTGGTGTGGATATGACATCCCTATCCGCACATGATAGTATGAAGGTATGTTGCCAATATCCAGTAGGGAGTAGAAAATAATGTATAGAAGCCCGAGATTTAAAAAATAATGTTTTGTAAGTAGTTGCCATTGCTTAACGCTTGTTTAATGCCACTTCTAGCCATGTTCTAGATATTTTCGCCGCGCCCGGAACAAAAACTTTGAAGATTGTATTTTTATGTTGAAATTCATGCAACAATGACTAGGATTTTTAATTTATTACGGTTATTTCCGCATATTTAACATTTCGGTTATAGTTATGTATCTAGCAGGAAAAGAAATTATGTTGTCTATTACTAAGAGGTCTTTAGTTAAGCCAGACGTTTTTATAATGAATCGTCCACAAGTAAATTATACACTTATTGATAGATCAACACGCAACTGACTTAAAGTGTGCGATCGAATCTCACTTGACATGAATCGTCCATGGAATATTTAAAAATATCTTATTCTTGTACTTTAAGGTGTACGTCTACCCTAAAATTTGACAGCGTTACAGAGGTGTACGCCTTCCACGTTTATTTAATTATAATTGAAATATATGATGCTTTTACATATGAGAGTATTATGTCTGAATGCTTCTATATTTTTATTTTTTATCTTTGACCTAGGAATTTGAAGTAAAAAAAATCTGCTGTGGCCACCACACGACCTCTCGCCTAATTCTGCTTATTCTACTAATCTAATAAATAGTTTTACTTACATTTTAATAGTTTCATCTTCATGTAATATGTAAACGATAATGTAAACCAATATGCAAGCAAAAGATGTCAACTGTACTGTCACTGTCATAATCATTCAAATTTTATGTAGAAACAAATTTCATATCATGGACAACAAGATAGAATATTAATTGTACTTTATTTTATTGTTAAATACTTCCAGATTCAGCAATTTGTATTTATAATTAACTGTACACATAGATAATCACAATTTCTTTTATTTTTAATTGCAAAAATTGTCATAAATAAATAATGTACCAATATATTTAAGGAAAACTTTTCCAAACTTCTAAAAGTACTACTTCCGGTTTGCAGATTTCTACCAAAATGTTATCCGGTGTTAAGATACTTATCAAAACCTTAAATAAGAAATTTGGTTATAAACGGTTTGATACTTTTTAAGTTATCGTGGACGAAAAATCCTCGGTTCATACAAACACACAAACACACGAACACACAAACACACAAACACACAAACACACAAACACACAAACACACAAACACACAAACACACACACACACAGACATCATCGTGAAAATAGTAAATTCGTATTCTAGAGACCCTGAAACGTGCTTATCCACCAAAAACTCATACTCGAAAATTTTGACCCATTACAATACCTCTCTTATAGAATATGAGGCGAGAGGTAAAAAATTTAAAATGACGTTTTTTTTGCGGTTTTTTGTCATTGTACTATAAATGGCAATAAAAAGCAAGAAGCATGCAGCTAAGCTTCCCTTTTCGAATAATTTTTGTTTCACTTAATTTATTTAAAAAATACAGAAGTTATTGAAATACTGAAGCCATGTTTACAGTAACTTCAAAATGACATTGCATAGCTAGGATGCGGGAAAGTACGAGTTTCTGGCAGGTTTCGGGCAACCGTAGTAGTGGGGAAGGGAGTGAAATACAAAAAAAATATTGAGAGTATTCTACAAATTCGATAAAGGTAGGTATACGAGCCCCTTAAGTGATATTACGTTAGTCTATCTTACAAACATCTCAGAGAATTACATGGGACACATAATTGGGATCTTATTACCAAATTACTAAGATTGGGATGTTACTAAGGGCAGACATTGACATTAGCAATCGGTAGGATATTAATAGGATGTTAATAAGAAAATATAACAAGTAACAAGCCTGGTGTTCCCATTCTGAAATGTTCTGGGGATTTTATTTTGTCAAGTGGGTAAATGTAAAACCAAACATGATATTTAGAAATAATTTAGATTTGTTCATTTGTAAGTACCAAAGTGAAACCACTTTTTGAAGCCCAATTCCTCTTCTATCTTTGTTCTTGTACCCCACGGAATTTCAGCAAAGGGCGAAAGCTGTATCTGATGCTTGCATCTAGCCTTGATAACATACTCACCCTAAAAGCTCGGCTCCAAAGCTGAGCTTTAAGCTCTGTGTCCTTATAAGCAAATGACCCGACAAATAGTCTGGATTTCAGGCGAGCAGATTAAATTCCACAAGAACTGCGCAACTTGGGTGGGGAGGGGTTTAGGATGGTCAATTGTATTGCAGATGAGAAAATGAGAACAGGGTTAACGACTTTGGTACTGCGTATAAAATCCACCATTTGAAATAATTAAACATTGTACTTTACTATTTATTATATTTAAACGTTTTTTCCGAATTCTAGAATACTCTTTTACTTTTTTCTATTCTACTCTTCCTCACTACTACGACTGCCTGAAACCAGCCCGAAACTCGTACTTTTCCGCGTCTTAGCTATGCAATGTCATATTGAAGTTGAAAAATACTGTAAAAGTTGCCAGTAAACTGTCAGATTGTTATTGACTTCAGGATAACGTTTTTATAAACATTTAAAAGAGAAAGAATGACTCTACAGACGTGCATTTTAAAATTTTAAAAATAAATTTCTATCACGAGATATAACCATGTAAAGGTTGCATAAATTGGAATTGGAATTTTTCGGAATTTTTATAATCATGTACAATTTTTTAAACATTTGTAGATCGTCTTAAATGTAGTCCTGGTTACAAAAAATTATTAATTACTGTTAATTATTGTTATTAATTACTGTGACATCAATTAGCAAAACTTGGAGCTAATTTTTATCATTTAATAGTCCATATTATTAGTCAGAAGACAGGTATAGAGAGATTTTTTTAAACAGTTAACCCATTGACTAATAATTTATGTACTCGCATTTTTATCAATTTTTAGAATTTATTTAACAAAATACGGCAAGGTGTTTTGTAAATTTCATTCTATAGCCATGTAAGCACAACCTATAAATTCACAAAATGATTTATTGTAACATGCTTTTTACTTCCTTGTATGGAGTAAGGAAGTATTGTAATCGCGAAAAATTTCGGTTCTCAGATTTTGACGGAAATATCCGTTTTGACCTTTTCTGAATCCATTATGACTAGTTTCGTCGTGACGTCTGTACGTACGTACGTACGTACGGACGTATGTGTGTCGCATAACTCAAATACGGTTAGATGTAGAAAGTTGAAATTTTGTATTTAGGACTGTTATAGCATCTAGTTGTGCACCTCCTATTTTTGGTTTCAATCTATATACCGGAAGTAGTACTTTTTTCAAGTATTTCGATAAATATTTAATTTAAGACAAATTTTTAAATTTTAAATGAAAGATTATGTGATTATTACCTACAATCGGTGTTTTATAAATATTTTTGTATCTGGTATCATTTAGGAATAATTAAAGTATATATTTATAATTTAGTATTTCGGTATCTTGTAGTCCATGATCGATTAACATTTTTTACTACGTAAAATTTAAATGATTATGACATGACAGTGACAATAGTAAAATATGCTTTATATCTTCTTCTGCAGTTTAAATAAAATGACTAAATAGTATATTGTACAACAAGAGTGGATGTGATGCCTATATCGCACGAGAACGAGTTTGCAGTCACGACCCCACAGGGGGAGTGTCTGCAAACGTTCGCGTGCGATATAGGCAATCCACTCGAGTTGTACAGCCTATTTTTTCTACGAAATATGGTTTTTGCAATAAAATGCACTCAATGTGATGCCAAAAATTATTTAAAAGTAGGGTTACATCAATTATTTTGTGACATATGACATTTGAATAATTGTTGTCAACGTAAAATCTCTAAATTTTATTTGCTTTTTTAGCAATAAAATAATGCTTTTAGACATAATTAATTATTAAATAACAGTTGATTTAATGTTTTTAGTAATTATTTGTCATAATAAAAACATAATTTGCACGCATTAACAATTTTTTGACGTATTTGATTTTGAATTTCATATCCACACCTGGTGTGGATATGATATCCCTATCCACACATTATAGTATGAAGGTATGTTGCCAATATCCAGTAGGGAGTAGAAAAATATATTTGTGAGTATAGTAGCAGTAGTAGTAGTACTAGTATAATAAGTTAAAAGAATTTTTTATATTATTCTACATTTTAGTTATTAAGAAAAGTATGAATACACAAGGCGTACAAGGAAGTAATGTGGTGTCCACGTCAGATTTTTGCTTTGCATTTGATAGCAAGAGATGGGCCTTAATGTGTACATGAATTTATTTATTTTTGTTTTAGACAAGTCCTCCAATCTCTCCAAAATGCTGCATTGGTGAGTCATTCAAAAAAAAATTACCATATTTTAAAACATTCTTATTTACTGCGTCACAATCAATTAAAGTAAACTTTAAAATATTCATAACTGCTTAATCACTCTTCGTAAAAATAGAAGCCAATATTTTATTAGTTTAAAACTGTCATATCGCAAAATGTTGATCGCTGCAAAATTTGAATATTTTCAATGCCACCTACCTATCTCTGTTTTATTTCTGATCATCTTGTATGCTCATACGAGCGTAACTAATTAACTTCACACTAAGTGAACGCTTAGTCGAGGTATATGAATATCAAATTATTTTAATGACGTGTACGTCGGAGAATATTAAGATGACATTTACTTTAGACGGGAGGTTTAATAATTATGCAATTGAAATTATTATTATAGGAGTATTTTAATATTTTAATGATTATATTTATGTGTTGCTATAACTTTTACAGTAATTTTTTTGAAAGTATTGTGCAGTGATTTAATTGACCACAATTGATTACAATTTGATTTGCTTCATATAAAACACGTTTATATATAAAACAGATTTGAATATCATTTATTAATAAATTACGTTATTATCTGCCGCAATTTTTTTAAGGAAAAAATCTGATGTGGCCAGCACACAACCTTCCGCCATATCTAGACTTATAAACATAAATGTATACGTACAATCCGGTGCCCATTTAAAATATACAAATAAAAATCTAAAATATTCAAACACAGAAATTTGCATCACCTGAATCAAACGATTAATTCACAGGAAAACTCTTCTGCATGTGTTAAAGCCACCCTTCGTTCAATTACTACATTTAATATCTTACTTATGACCTTATGACTTATATGACGTTAGTGCCAACGTGTCACCTGTCTCAACTGTAAATATTTTTTACGCAGAAACAAAAATCAAGCGATCATGGTTTACAAGATTTCAACGTTTTATCTGATAAATTATTTTTTAAATTTTACTACAGTTCTTTAATGCTATCAGATAAAGACAATTTTTTATAACGTAAGTTACTTAAGTTAACTTTTCCTTTTATTCATATTACAAATAAATACTATATTTATCCAAATTTATATAAATTTTTGACAATAAACCTTTTCAATCGTATTTAAAGAGTTGGAATCAGCATTTTATTTTTGATTCATTAATTCGTAAAGTAGTAGTAGATGTGTCAATACATCGTATCCTAGAAGATTACTTACAATTTTTATTGTTGTTGCTTAGCAACCTTTAAATACACAGCATGTTTGTCTTGATATTATGAACGCATTTGCGTATTTTAAGCTGCGATTGTAAATTTTGTAAATAAACATTTTCTTTTAATTGTACCTAAAGTTATTAGCAAGCTACTAACGTTTGTACGAAGGTACACTGCCGTCTTAAAGTCCGGTTCACACAAGGATTCTTGGAGATTTTTTTTTACTACTGAACTCTGAGAAAAAATTAATTTACTGATTTTGAAGCTATCATGAATTAGAAATTCTTTCAAGACTCATTGAAGATTCAATTCAGCAGCTCCGCTATTTTACAGGCAATTCTCTCCAGGATTCTTTTGTCCGGATGCAGAAGCATGAAAGAATCCTCAAAGAATCTGTTACTTTATGTGCCAGTTAAAAAAATTACAATCTGCAGTTTTTAGTATACCGCCTCACATCGCCAAGGCTTGGATTATAATGACCGATTATTTATTCTATATTCTGTAAAGTTGAACCGTAACCTTGGTTCAACTTCACAGAATACAGCCTAAGTAACAGGTTACATCCATTCCATCTTTCTCATTCATTACAATGTACAGTTTGACTTGTGCGAGAGAAAGTAGCGAGTAGCGTGCGCGTTGAGTTGGTAAGGTTCGCGTGGTGAGTGAAAGTGGGCCCTGCCCCCCTTTGGCCCCCCCTGGCGGCAGGACTGGTCGATACCGCGGACTGTACTCGTGTTGCTGCACTCAGGTGATATACGTAACATTAGCACCTGTTCACAGGACGTTGATCTTTGGGGGCGAAGGGGGAATATCTGCCAAATTGTGTGCTTGATTTTGATTCTTGGTTTGGTACTCGTTTTTATATATAAATTTATTTATTATGTACTTCATCTGTCGTCTGTCTATCAATAAAATGTAGAATATTGAATTTCATAGCCATTCCAAATCTTTGTTACAATCTTTTCGGAAACCTTAACTCCAAAAATATCAAACATTGAAATACCAAATTTTATATCTAATGTTTAAATACGATTTTCAATAGACCAATAATTGTATTTTGGTACCAATTCATAAACCGAAAGTAAGACTTTTCATATAGAGCAATATGATTTTTCTGAAATTATCTGGATAAATAAAGCATTTTTGGTAATATATGCTTCATTAAATATAACAGAAAATTTTCTGTACTATTTATAAACTATAGGACAATTTAAATTTACTTTTTTGAAATTCCAGTAGGTATCTAGTTGTCCATGATATGAAATTTGTTTCTACACAAAATTTGAATTATTATGAAAGTAACAGTACAGTTGACATCTTTTGCTTGCTTCTTGGTTTACATTATCGTTTACATATTGAGCATGAAACTATTAAAATGTAAGTAAAACTATTTATTAGATTAGTAGATTAAGCAGAATTAGGCGAGAGGCCGTGTGCTGGCCACAGCAGATTTTTTGAAATTCCAGTATCTTGTTGTCTATGATATGAAATTTGTTTCTACACAAAATTTGAATTATTATGAAAGTAACAGTACAGTTGACATCTCGTGGTTGCATCTTGTTTTACATATTACATGAACATGAAACTATTAAAATGTAAGTAAAACTATTTATTAGATTAGTAGAATAAGTAGAATTAGGCGAGATGCCTTGTGCTGGCCACAGCAGATTTTTTGAAATTCCAGTATCTTGTTGTCTATGATATGAAATATGTTTCTACATAAAATTTGAATGATTATGACAGTGGCAGTACAGTTGACATCGTTTACTTGCATCTGGTTTACATATTATATGAACATGAAACTATTAAAATGTAAGTAAAACTATTTATTAGATTAGTATAATTAGCAGAATTAGGCGAGAGGTCGTGTGCTGGCCACAGCAGATTTTCAATATTTATCCACTGTAGAATCTATTTATTTTTAAAACACAATTAAATCAACCATTCCTCTATAATTAAACCAGTATAAATTCTGCTAACTCGTTTAAAAGTTCAACGGAAATCGTTACAAACACAAACCGTCAAGTCTTAAGAACAGGAACAAGACAACTTTTATTCTCCTTGAGACAATTACTGCACCTTGAAAGTGATATTAGTGCATGTGTGAGGTCGACATTCGTCGAACATACACACAGACTTCATAAATACAGCTCAACATTCATACCACCCGTGCTATGCTGAAAGCAGCTCAGCTGAAATAGTTTACATTTGCAGATAATTATTTTTTGTGTTTGTTTTTTCGTACATAAAGGAAGTTGTAAATTTTATTAGGAAATTTAGAGTTATTAATTACAAATAAGATCAAGGCAACTAACACACTTTTAATTTATTATATACAGGGTGATTCACAATTAATACAATACAATTACAAATTATAGAACAACATTTTTTTGAAATTTATTTTTTTTCGACAGATTTTTACAGGAGTACATAATAAATATGAATGGAATAGAACTAACACGGTTTTTTTAATTAAATATTTTTGAAGAAGAGATAAGACTTGAGATTTTTTATAATATGCGATGTGGCATAGAATGCTACCATACCTCTTATACAAGATAATGACGTTCAGCAAAAGTTTGTAACTTTGAGGCTGCGTTTCTCAAAAACTATTGTGTTCCTGTCATTGACTTATAACCAAATTTTCAGAATTTTGAAAATTTTGAAATTTTTCGGGTTCCCAAAAATTGACCACCCTTGAAATCTCGAAATTGGTTCAAGATACGGACTTGATTTTGTCACCATTGAATTCCTCGCGTAGAATTACATGTGTATACAAATTTTCTGCATAAAATTCCGACTGGTACAATTTTTATGAGGAATTTTCAAAAATCGACTTTTTACTAAGGGACCCCTTAAGAAAATGTCAAATTTCGAAAATCCTTCTTAAAAAATGTACCAGTCGGAATTTTTCGCTGAAAATTTGTATACCCATGTAATTCGGGCGAGGAATTCAATGGTGACAAAATCAAGTCCGTGTCTCGTGCCATTTTCGAGATATCAAGGGTGGTCAATTTTTGGAAAGCCGAAAATTTCTAAATTATCAAAATTCTGAAAATTTGGTAATAAGTCAATGAAAGTGCGAGGAACACAATGCCGCAAACCGCAGTTCGATATCGGGTTTAGTTTTTGAGAAACGCTGCCTCAAAGTTGCAAACTGCCAAATTGAAAAAATACGAAAAATTATTTACCTAGAACGACATTATTTTTCCACAAAAATCTATTTGCTAGATTTTTATTTCTATGTATAATTTTATTTTTATTTTCATTGCTGTGAATGCACCTTAAAATTTGCAATAGTTAAGTATTGTTTCAAACAGTTTATTATGATTTTTATATACTGTTAGTTTAAGATTTGTGTTAGTTCTCAGTTCTTATTATGTCCACTAGAGGCTTGTCGCTACTTCCGGTGAAAGGGCGGTCCATATTTGGGCTAAAACAAATGAAAAGCTGAGTTGCTTGATGACATACTTGAAAATTGTACGAACCAGGACGCAAAGTTTCGAACAATACCTGCACTCAGACACTTTTCTTTCCAATTTGAATTATCAGACGGTATACTTGTAGATACATATTTACAGTGTGTGCGGTTACCAGCCGTCAACTCATTCATGGTGGAGAAGATTTTGTTCAATTTTTAAACCAGAATGCAAGCATTGAGATTGTTTGACTTTCTAGTAACTTTTTCGTTTCTTTTACCATAAAACTATTAATAAACACAAAACAATTTTACTTCGTATAAATCAAACTGAAGAAAGTGATTATATTATAAGTTATCGTCACAATAAAATATTAAATGATTAATAAAAAATCTACTCCAATATTAATTACTTTTCTAATCGTTGCGTAAATTTCCGATTGCCTTGGATTTGGAAAATCCGGAAGCTAATGACATTGATGCATATTCTTTCCGTATTTTTGCTTATTAAACAGTTTTTGAAGTCAATAAGTTATTTAGTTGAAATTGAAAGTGAGAGCATCGTACTATACTTTCCCTGGTTTTTTTTTACTAATAAGGTAATTTAAATTTGTTTGTGGTTTACTTTGAACATAAAGTGGTCTGTCTGCTTTTTTTCTAAAAATATTTTATTTATTATTTTAGCTACAATACAAATTATAGGTATACATAGGTACTTTACAGTTTGGACTTATAACTATAAAATTATCAATGAATGGTAAAACTTGTATATCAGGTTTTATGTTTTTTTATTAAAGAAAATAGTGTTTCTAAAATATATAATATACAGTGTGTCACAATTTTGTGCATATATTTTAATGGTATAACTACTGAACTATATAAAATAACGGGAAGGACGATGCCCACAAAGATATACTTCCAGCATGGGCCCCTCCATTTTGGATAAATTGGCTGCACTGCTAATCCCATATCTAGTATCTTTCATTTTAATCTAGTGTCTTTAATTTTAGCGGTTGCCTGTATTGCTGATATAATGACGGGCATTTTAAATAAAATATATTAAATAGAACATAGAAAATCAAAAAAAGGATAAAACAAAAACACTGAAAAAGACGGACAAACCGAACGACAAAAATACAAAATAAAAACAGCTGTCGACGACCCGACGTGACGTATCGTTACAGAAGTCACTAACTTTAGGCAACATACAAAATAAAAGACACTAAATACATCCAAAATGGAGGGCTCCATGGTGGAAGCACTTTTAATATACATGTCTTATGGAGATCGTCCTTCCCGTTATTTTATATAGTTCAGTGGGTATAACTCATTTATCACGGAACAGAATGAATATTTTCAAACGTCGCAATCTTAGTTTGCAAGTTTTTGAATTAAGCAATTTTGTATTATTCTTGCCATTGCACAATTAATTAAAATTAAGTTTTATTCCATTCATAGTTAATCAAATATCCATTTATACAATAATTAACAATTCAGTTGGGCTTGTTAAAATGTATGCACGAAGTTATGAATCACCCTGTATATTTTCACTTATTCTTATTCTTTAACATAATTATTTCTAAATAAACACCACAGCTGAAACCTAGTAAACAATTCTAAAATGGAATAATAATAATTTTGAATGACCTTAATAGTTATTTATGTATTAAGGGTGTAAAGAAGCTTTTTTCTAATAAACAAATTAATTTAATTTACTCCTTAAAATTGTACAAATTACCAAACATTATCAAATTCTTGGACTTTTGCTAAGAGAATAAACAAAAATTTTAATGTTAAAGTTGTCAGTATTGAATTAAACATTTTCAAGATAATTTATTTTAAATGTAAGTACAAATGATGTTATTGAAATAAAAACTGGTACAAATAATTACAGAAAATGGATATTTATAGGATTATTAGTAGTTTATATGAGGGAAATTAATGTTTGCATTAATTTGACGTTTCTTTTTGGCGCACTGCGCTATATAAAATGATCCGTGCGCTATAAAGTAACGTTTATGTCAAAGAAATACGTATATAAACGTCAAATTATGATATGACCGTGCATAAGAAATTAATATGTCACTTGTAACTATACATTTGTTGTTGGAAAATTTTTATTGGATAACAGGCTTTAAAGGAAAACAGTTTTTTTTAAATAAAAAGACGTAAAATGCAAAGACCATGGGTTTTGGCCAAATTCCAAGGAAAATAAACCTTTGAACAACAACAACAGTTTATTTTCCTTGCAATTTGACCAAAACCCATGGTCTTTGCATTGTATTGTATTTAAAAAAGACTGTTTTCTTTTAAAGCCTGTTATCCAATAAAAAATTTCCAACTATTATTTTTCGGCTTAATAAACTACTTCTTAAATATACATTTGTTGCATTTTTCTTTAAAAAATAAAATAAAAATTGTTGTGGTAAACAATTTTCTTAATTATTACCAGTAGGTCACACCCTAACCACAGCTCCCGATTACGTCACGATGACGTCACTTCCCGAACTTCCTCTCAAACCTGAAAAACAACAGTTGAATATTTTGAAACATTTTACATAACGACATACATACGGACACTCGGTCAGCCCGCAGTTAGGAACTATGCCATTATGAACTAGTTCTATATCCAACACGGAAGTGAATTTAATAAACCCCCCCTTAATCCGCCACTGGCGTATCATGTAATCCAGTTACGTAATCTATATGGTAATCGGTTTATATGTGCAATGTAAACACGGTGACAATAAGATGGACCGAGGTTTGAGTCTGGTGCTAGTTATAGTTTTACTCCACTGACTACCGTGAGTGAGTTGACGGCTGGTAACCGCACACACTCGCGATATATAGTTCGATAACAATTTTTACCTCTCGCCTCATATTCTATAAGAGATATATTGTAATGGTTCTAAATTTACGAGTATGAGTTTTTGGTAGATAAGCACGTTTCAGGGTCTCTACAATAAGAATTTACTATTTTTACTATTATGTGTGTGCGTATGGATGTATGAAGGTATGGACGTATATGTGACGATTTTTCGTCCACGATAACTTAAAAACTATCAAACCTTATAATTAAATTTCATATTTCTGGTTTTAATAAAAATAAGATTTTGGTACAAATCTGCAAACCGGAAGTAGTACTTTTGAAGCTTTAATAAATTGGTACATTATTTATTTATGCAATTAAAAATAAAATAAAATATAATTATCTACGGATACAAATAATTTTAAATACAATTTGCTGAGTCTGGTAGTATTTAACAATAAAATAAAGTACAATTAATATTCTACTTTTTTGAAATTTCAGTATCTTGTTGTCCATGATAATATGAAATTTGCCTCTACACAAAATTTGAATGATTATATAGTGACAGTACAGTTAACATCTTTTGCTTGTATCTTGGTTTACATATGACATGAACATAAAACTATTAAAATGTACCTAAGTAAAACTATTTATTAGATTAGTAGAATAAGTAGAATTAGTCCAGAGGTCGTGTACTGGCCACATCAGATTTTTTGTGTATCAATATATGCAAAAAATGTACCAGAATATATTTTTCAGTTAAAATTTGTGTTAAAATGTGGATATATTTCCTCGTATTTCAATTAAAACTGAAATCCGAGTTTTGAAATATTTTCCTCACATATACCTAGCATTCATCAAAATAACGTACAATTTAATTTGAATTTCATATTTCATACAACGATCAACGAAATGCGAAAATGTAATTACTGTCTGTTCACAACACCAATCAACAAAAATTTGATTAATACTTTCACATGTTGCAATTTACCTTGAAGTTGACACGATCGTTATAAGACCATTTGACCACTACAATCATTACAAGTACAGCACGTAAAGAACCAGCTTAATGTCGTGTTCACACATGGATTCTTTGAAGATTCTTCTTCAGAATTTTGAGAACAATAATCCTGGTAAGAATTGCCTTTCAAATAGCGGCGCCGCTAAATTTAATCTTCAATGAGTCTTGGAAAAGATAAAACATATAAAACAGGACTCCAAAGCATGAAAAAAAATCTGATGTGGCCAGCACATGAGCTCTCGCCACAACTTTCCACCCTCATATTTCTATGTATCTAATATACGAGAAATAAGAGAAGGCCGAGGTAAGAATTTCAAATTGGTCTACAATATTAATCGAGCGGACATAGATTATCACGAAATTTTTTGGCAGAAACTGCTTCGCCACCTTGAAATAGTGTTATAGTGTAATAAGTTGGCGAATTGGTGTAGAACATAGGCACTTGCTTTCTCTTTTTTACCGCTCCGGCCAACTCTGGCTTCATGAACGTAAGTACTTACAAAAATAGTCTTTTATGAAATTTTTTGAACAAAATTTAAAATGTATCTGCTGTCACTGTCACAAAAAAAACCTTCCATAATAAATGCAAATTGTTAAATTAGTAGCTAGTAATCTTGCAGTCGTAATAATGTTCTTGTTCTTGGAATAAAAATTGGTCGAATATTATTTATGTATTTAATGTAATTTGGCTTTAAATAGACTAGAACATTTATTTTGCCCGTGAAAATTTCAGTGAAATTAAGTAAAAGTACAAAATAACTTTTTAGGCAAACAATGTCAAAAGTAAAAGATGCTGATAAGTAAATTAAAAACACGTTTGTCGTCTGGTTTTTAAGTGTGACTAATGTCTAGTATACCTACTTGCTTCAAATCTTATACTTAGTAAATCTAAACAATTGTTATAATTTAGGACACATTTTCACACATTTAAATTAACTTTCTTATGCCCGCTTTACACGATCATATTTTTACATACAATTTTACATGTATTTCTTGTCATATTTTACAATTTATATTCGCATTTTACACGATCAAATATTCTCAGAATATTTGATACTATGACAGCGACAACTAATATATTTGTGGTGGCAATACTTTCCAGGAAAAACAACCAACTTCATTTGTGTTTTTTTTCTTTGCTCTTCGTACAAGAAAATTAGTTTGCTTGTATTTTCCTGATTCCACATTTTTTACCGTTGATATCTGTGCCGTTGATTCTATACCGGCTTTTAAGTAATACTGTCAGTTGTTCGAAATTCAACCATTATAAGGATGAAGTTAGATCCTAAACTAAACGTCAAACGCGTTTCACACAAGTTTGCAACTACGAATTCTAAAACCCCTAAATATTACCAAAATATGATGAAAATGACCTTGATAAATTAGAACATGCTCTATTCCAACTATTTTTACAACATCGTATTGAACAATGTCATTCTGTAAAATTCTGTCGTTTTACACGGTCAAATCTCATTGAACAAGAAGATTTTGTAAAATTACATGTATTTTTATGACCGTGTAAAGCGGGCATAACAAGTATATTATTATAATTTATAATTGAACTAAACAAAAGTATTAGGGTTCATTCACAGCAATGTAAATAAATATAAAATTACACATACAAATAAAAACAAGAATTTAACAAATAGATTCTTATGGAAGTGTTCACAGCAAACTACCTAAAATCCAGCATAAAATGTACTAACGTAGCGAGTGTTTTGTGACCAGTACAAGAATGGTAAAATAATTTATTTCAACATCGATTTAATAGAGAGAATGAATCTACAGATGTGCTTTTTTTAAATTTTAATTAAAAAATTGTACATAAATATAAAAATTCCGAAATATTCTTTAAAAAATCCTATTTTATGCAAACTTTACACGGTCATATCTCATGATACAAATAAATTTTTAAATTTTAAAAAGGCACAGTTGTAGATCCATTCTTTCTCTATTAAATGTTTATAAAAACATTATCCTGAAGTCAATAATAATCTGACAGTTTACTCGCAACGAAAACACTTTTACAGTATTTTTCAACTTCAAAATGATATTGCATAGCTAGGAAGCGGCAAAGTACGAGTTTCGGGCTGTTTCAGGCAGCCGTAGTAGTGAGGAAAAGAGTAAAATCGAGAGTATTCTAGGAATTCGGTAAAAACGTAGACGAGCCGCTTAAGTCACAAACACAGGGAAATACAAATGTCATATATTACTATAAAAAATTCTTATTTTCCAGCTGAACCTGTTAAACTTTATAAGAGTAACAACTAATATTTTATATTTATTAATCAGTATTAATGTAACGCGTAGCATCTAGAATCGTAATAAACTATTGATTATGGAAATAATGTAATCCCTCTTTGGTCGTTATGTGGCCAGCACATCATGTTCAAGTGTTATTATTCTCAATAGTCAATATTTGCTTCATGCATCATTGTCACAATGTTTGCTCTTTCAAAATATGATATGAACCATCATTATAATATAAAACAGACAGTAAATCTAAATTTATATAAATGTACAAAAATCTTTACAGTGGTGTACTCTCCAATGACAACAATGAGTGAGTTGACGGCTGGTAACCGCACACACGGTACAATATCTGTATCGATGACTCACTGTATGTGAGGCTGCCACACTCAAATAGAGAAAAAGGCGCGCAAGATTTTATAGAAAATATTGCTTCAAACACCTTGAAGCTGCAACTTTATTGCATGGATGTTATGTTGGTGACAAATAATTTTTAAGAGGATTTTATTTAATATAGAAGTAATAATTTGATTTATAAGTTCATCCAAATTTTGTACAATATAATATAAGTAATACAAAAACATATTTAAGGCAAACCGAAATTTATTTAATTATTTTTTGGTTTGTATACATACGAATAATATCTAATCCAGAGTTCGTCAAACTGTTTAGCAAATATTTTTATTAAAAAACTTTTTATAAAGTCACTTAAATGATGCTCTCTGTTTCTTTAAAGTATAAGACCGTAATATAATTCAATTTTGTAGTAAATAATTATTTATGTAACAAGTTCTCAAAATAAATATAGTTTTAGTGAACGAATCTATTTACGAAAGAGGCGTAAGCCGAGTCTTTAAATTAGGTGAGTCCTCTAAACCTTAGTTTATGTACGTGTTACATACAAAACGTATTAGTATGCTGCCTAAATTTGTTTAGTAACTATTCAAAGATATTCTAAATATAACTTTAAAATAAAATGTTGAGAAACGTAGGAGTAGTCCAGTCAAATTAGATCATATTTTGTCGTTTAGTAGAAAAAATTAGGTAGTAGAAATCTGGATTTTGGTCTATACCTTCCCAGTACCTGTATCAACAACATACTAAAAGTCTCCATCGATTGGACTAGGGCTTCGTCCGCCATTTTGAAAAAATGGTCGCCGTCTATTGTTTTAATTTTTATCTCGTAAATGATTAATATTACGAAAAACAGTTCATACAAATAATAATTGTAGAGCACAAAATTTTCTATGAAATGGTACACATATTTTTTATGAAAGTGATACAGTTTTCGAGAAAATCGTGAAAATGTATTTTGAAAAAAATCTGACGTGGCCATCACACAACCTTCCGCCATATCTAGACTTTAAACAGAAATGTATACGTGCAATCCGGTGCCCATTTAAAATATACAAATAAAAATCTCAAATATTCAAACACAGAAATTTGCATCACCTGAATAAAAAGATTCATTCACAGGAAAACTCTGCTGTGTTGAAGCCATCCTCCGTTCAATTACTACATTTAATATCTTACTTAGGACTTGTATAGCGCTAGTATGCCAACTTGTCACCCGTCTCACCTGTCAATATTTTTTACGCAGAAACAAAAATCAACCGATCATGGATTACAAGATATCAACGTTTTATTTGATAAATTTATTTTTTAAATTTTACTGCAGTTCTTTAATGCTACCAGATAAAGACAATTTTTTTATAACGTAAGTTGCAAATAACTTTACCTCTTATTCTCATTACAAATAAATACTATATTTTTCCAAATGTATATACAATTTTGACAATTAACCTTTTCAATCTTCAAAAAATATCACTTCCGATGAAGATATTTGTACCAAAATCTAGGGAGCTCTTCCAATTTATATACAAATGTTAAATACCAAATATCAAAATTTTCGGGTAATTCGTATTTGAGTTATGCGACTAACAACCCTTGACCACACACACACACACACACACATACACACAGACATCATCGTGAAACTATCAAAAATGAGTTGTAAGGACCCTAATTCGTGCTCATCCACTAAAAATTCACCACCCGATTTTTTGCATGATTCCAATACCTTCCTTTACAGGTAAGCGGAAGGTAAAAACGATAAATTTTGATCAAAGAGTAGTTTATGTCTCATCATACGAAAACAGCTGTAACACAAATATGGATTTCCGGGTTGCAAAATCCAATTTCCTGTATACTCTTCTATGAGTAAAATTATTTTAAAATTTTCTGACGCACGGGTTTAGTCACAATTTAAGGATACTCTTACAAAAGTTTAACAAAAAATTTGTTTTTTATTTTACATTTTGGTGTTTAATTTACAGTGACTTCTAATTGGATAAAGTTATTAAAATCAGGATTTCTGCATACGATTCTCTATAAAATTTGTTACAAAATGATTTGAGTTTTAAACGTTTGTAGGTTTTAGTTAGGTAATCGTGAGTAAATATATTTTTGAGACGGAAAACAAATTAGACAACATTTTGTCGACCACTGTTAAGAATCCTTACATCATCCTATCCTTTAATCCTCTTAACAAGCCTAACCTGTGCCATACGCCTCAGTTTGGCTTCAGGACTGGAACTTAATTTTGATATCCCTGGCATTATTATACTTATCATACTGGTATTGTTTAAATGCAGAGACGTCAATACTTGTTTCCATTATGCACTCCGAGTGCGTGCGGTAATGCGACGGTCGGTTGTCAGTTGTTTATGTGTCGCGGTTTGGATTGGCTGAAAGGTAGACGTTCACCTGTTTTTATGACAATTGAATTGGAAAGTAGCTGCCTAGATTTGGATTAAGAGGTTGGTTTTTGTTTTGTAGAATATGGAATATTTTACTTATTATTGGTATAAGATTCATTTTTATTTATTTACGAAATACAATGATTTAAATAATTACAAAAAAATATGTTTTTGCCTGTACAGAGTTTTCTCTTATACATACATATTTGACCAATAAAAATTAATAATTTATTCTACAACCAATTTAATATTTATATGTACAAATTTTTCAGAGTTTAAGATAAAATTTAATCAGTAATTTGATAAAATGGCTAAATAAGACAATAAACAATGTCTCAAACAATACCTATCTTATCTTTGTTTTAAAATTTTTAAGAGTCAGGTTACAAACTATTAAAGTACTAAATGTTTATCACAATCAGTGGTTCCAAACTTTTATATATTTTTTTTAAATATAGTTGGTCACATAACTCACTTGGCTATGCGTCCTATATCTTTATGCAAGCAATAGTTATTATAATTAATTATGTTAATTTACATTCATACATTCACATACTGAATTCGCTACGCAACTGAAATAGAATTTTTTTACCCTATCTATAATCCATTAACCGGGTGTTTCCTGAAATAGGCGCACCCCCCAAAAAATTGTATTTTTAAATCAATTACATTTGTATTATAGGTTTATAAACTACATTCAAAGGCGCATTGAACTACATAAATAATTATTTCTTATTAATTCCTGTTTAGCCGGAAGTGACATCAACTTCCTTATTTTAAATGGAACACCCCGTATATTTTTTAAGATTTTGATTCGTGTATGATCATCATTAATGTAAAATAATCATACATTAATGACTCCCTATTAATGCATGATTATTATTATAATCTACGATTTTTTTAATGCGTTCAATACACCTAATCTAGTTATATTAGCTATACCCATAAATTGTAAAAAATGGTAAATAGAATATAACGAAATTATTTTGACAGTTCTAGCTAATAATATGCACGTAATAGTGATGCTCAGCAACATCAATTGTGACTAACCTAACATATTTCTCATAAAATAAAATTAGTTTTTCTCCAAATTAAAAAGGTATGATCAACGGAAAAATATTGTAACTAACTCATGTGTTAATAAGCGATTAATAATCTCGACAATTAAAATGTCTCAATTATTAATCGCCCTCATTAGCACACTAGATAGTTAAATAACTATTTCGTTGTAGATTTTAAAGTAAATTAATAATTAAAATATTACAGAAACAAATCGAATCATTCCAAGTTAGCTATGGAATAAATGATAAAAAACAGATTTTATGATAGTCAAAATGTTAGTTTATTAACAAAAATAAATAATTTAATAAGGAATTGAAATTCAGCTATATTATTTATAGTAAATTTTCAAAATGGCCTGCATTTTCTTGAATACATAGTAAAACTCTTCGTATAATTTAATTATTATTTTACTTAGAAATCTACAACGAAAAAGTAGCTTATTATAGGTACATGGTACATGTAGAATCAAAATCTTAAAAAATATACGGGATGTTCCATTTAAAATAAATAAGTTGATGTCACTTCCGGCTAAACAGGAAGTGATAAAAATTCATTATTTATGTATTTTAATGCGCTTTTGAATGTAGTTTATAAATCTATAATAATGTAATTGACTTAAAAATACAATTTTTTGGGGGGGTGCGCCTGTTTCAGTTTTAATTCAACAAATCTAAGTAGACTTATTAAATTACAGAGTGACTTCGCACATACTTTATTATGGAAATAAAAAAAAAAACTTTGGAATCGGTCAATTTATTAAAAAATTAATTTATACATTTCTGACTCAGCCACCATAAGTGTACATTGTTGTTACATTTTTATTTTATTTATTTTCATGTTTCGTCAACTATTTATTTTTTTAATTCAACATGTTTTTACTTCCTTGTACGAAGTAAGGAAGTATTGTAATCGCGAAAAATTTCGGTTCTCAGATTTTGACGGAAATATCCGTTTTGACCTTTTCTGAATCCATTATGACTAGTTTCGACGTGACGTCTGTACGTACGTACGTACGTACGTACGTACGTACGTACGGACGGACGGACGTATGTGTGTCGCATAACTCAAATACGGTTAGACGTAGAAAGTTGAAATGTTGTATTTAGGACTGTTATAGCATCTAGTTGTGCACCTCCTATTTTTGGTTTCAGTCCACAAACCGGAAGTAGTACTTTTTAAAAATATTTCGATAAATATTTAATTTTAGACAATTTTTTTTATTTTAAATGAAAGATTATGTGATTATTACCTACAATCGGTATTTTATAAATATTTTTGTATCTGCTATCATTTAAAAATAATTAAAGTATATATTTATAATTTATAGTATTTCGGTATCTTGTAGTCCATGATCGATTAACATTTGTTACTACGTAAAATTTAAATGATTATGACATGACAGTGACAATAGTAAAATATGCTTTATATCTTCTTCTGCAGTTTAAATAAAATGACTAAAATATATTTGTGAGTATACTAGTATAATAAGTTAAAAGAATTTTTAATATTATTTTACATTTTAGTTATTAAGAAAAGTATGAACACACAAGGCGTACAAGGAAGTCATGTGGTGTCCACGTCAGATTTTTTAAAACTATATTTCAACTCCTGAAGAGAGCTCAAGTGTAGCTGAAACCGGTAGAGTGGTTTAATTTTTTAATGAATTGACTGAAAAAAGAATTTCTTTTATTTTCATAAATCATTTCCAGTCAAAAAAATACGTCATCATACTTTATTGTGATGAGTGACGACTTAGGCTTGGTTTGGTAATTTTAATAAATATCCATTTGAAAACAAAAATCTTGTAACTAAATTTGCGAATTTTGAAAAACTCTTTGAGTTCCGTTGTAAGCGAGTATATCGTACAAAGTTTTTCATCACCTTGTACACCCTCATTTAGCACTACTCCCGCCATCTACCATCCACAGTCAGAATCGCTGCGCGTGCGCATAACTCCGTTACGCAAGCTGGCCTCGCCCGCCTGCTATGGACGTCAGTATCGTGTCGGCCATGGACAAAGACGCACTCAAGAAGCAGATCGAGAACATGAAGTACCAGGCCTCCATGGAGCGCTGGCCTCTCTCCAAGAGCATTGCTGCGTGAGTACAGTGAATATGTACACCTGGGGAGCTTCTTCATAGCTGTGCTGATGCGATTTGTGGATTGTGATTGGGGTGCTAGGTTTACATGGTGCTAGTTCCCCTGTTGTGTTGTTGGACGGTAGATAGCTAGTGTGCTAAATAGTGATTTGTATTTCAGTAAATTAAACAGTTGTTTCTGTGTTCAAATGTGGCTTTTAAATCCTGGGAAAAAATCACTGAAGCTATCAATGAATTTCAAATTCTTTTTTTGCATGGCTCGTTGAAAATTCAATTTAGCGGCGCTGCTATTTGACAGGCAATTTGCACCAGGATTTTTTTTAACTCAGACGCAGAACAGGATTTTATTTATAAGGTGTTCGTCTACCCTAAAATTTGACAGCGTTACAGAGGTGTACGCCTCCCACGTTTACTTTAATTATAATTGAAGCATAATGATGCTTTTAGATAGTGGTCTGTGGATTGTGATTGGGGTGGATTGAACCTAGGTTTACAAGGTGCTCGTACCTTGTTCGTGTTGTTGTACGGTACGGTAGATAGCTAGTGTGCTAAATAGTGATTTATATTTCAGTAAATTAAACGGTTGTTTCTGTGTTTAAATGTGGATTTGTTCCTTATTTATGTCATGCTTTTAAATCCTGGGAAAAAATCACTGAAGCTATCAATGAATTTTAAATTCTTTTTTTGTAAGATTCAATTTAGCGGCGCCGCTATTTGACAGGCAATTTGCACCAGGATTTTTTTTAACTCAAACGCAGAATGAACATAAGGTGTCTACGTCTACCCTAAAATTTGACAGCAGTACAGAGGTGTACGCCTCCCACGTTTACTTTAATTATAATTGAAGTATAATGATGCTTTTAGATAGTGGTCTGTGTATTGTGATGTGATTGGGGTGGATTGAAGCTAGGTTACACGGTGCTAGTACCCCTGTTCGTGTTGTTGTACGGTACGGTAAATAGCTAGTGTGCTATGCTAAATAGTGAACAGTTTGTGGGCTTATTTATGTTACCTATGTTTCTAAATGCTGGGAAAAATTCGCTGAAGCTATCAATGAATTTCAAATACTTTTTTTGCAAGACTAGCTGAAGATTTTATTTAGCGGCGCCGCTATTTGACAGACAACTCTTACTTACCAGGATTATTTTTTTAACTCAGACAGTATGCACAGGTTTTTATTTATAAGGTGTTCGTCTACCCTAAAATTTGACAGCGGTACAGAGGTGTACGCCTCCCACGTTTACTTTAATTATAATATTATAATTTGTTGATGTGGATTGTGTTTGTGATGGGGTGGATTGAAGCTATAGGTAACATGGTGCTGGTACCTTGTTCTGTTGTTGCGTTGGACGGTAGATAGCTAGTGATTTATATTTAAATTAAACAGTTTGTGGCTTATGTATGTTATGTTTCTAAATACTGGGAGAAAATTCACTGAAGCTATCAATGAATTTCAAATTCTTTTTTTGCAAGGCTCGTTGAAGGTTCAATTTAGCGGCGCCGTTATTTGACAGGCAATTAGCACCAAGATTATTTTTACCTTCCGCTTACCTGTAAAGGAAGGTATTGGAATCATGCAAAAAATCGGGTAGTGAGTTTTTAGTGGATAAGCACGAATTGGGGTCCTTACAACTCATTTTTGATAGTTTCCCGATGATGTCTGTATGTATGTGTGTGTGTGTGTGTATGTGTGTGGTCCGAGCCGATGCCGTCTGTCGCATAACTCAAATACGAATTACCCAAAAATTTTGATATTTGGTATTTTACAATTGTATACGAATAGGAAGAGCTCATTAGATTTTGGTACAAATATCTTCACCGGAAGTGATATTTTTTGAAGATTGAAAAAGATAATTGTCAAAATTGTATATAAATTTGGATAAATATAGTATTTATTTGTAATAAGAATAAGAGAAAAAGTTATTTGCAACCTACGTTATAAAAAAATTGTCTTTATCAGGTAGCATTAAAGAACTGCAGTAAAATTTAAAAAATAAATTTATCAAATAAAACATCGAAATCTTGTAATCCATGTTCGATTGATTTTTGTTTCTGCGTAAAAAATATTGACAGGTAAGACGGGTGACAAGTTGACATACTAGCGTCATATAAGTCATAAGTAAGATATTAAATGTAGTAATTGAACGGAGAATGGCTTCATCACAGAAGAGTTTGCCTGAGAACGAATCTTTTGATTCAGGTGGTGCAAATTTCTGTTAGAATATTTTAGATTTTTATTTGTATATTTTAAAGGGACACCGGATTGTATACGTGTACATTTATGTTTATAAGTCTAGATATGGCGGAAGGTTGTGTGATGGCCACGTCAGATTTTTTTAACTAAGAGGCAGAACTAGCTGTGTTCATGCGGTTTGTGGATTGTGATTGTGATTGGGGTGGATTGAAGCTTGATTCGTGTTGTTGGACGGTAGATAGCTTGTATGCTAAATAGTGATTTATATTTCAGTTTGTGGCTTATTTATGTTATGTTTCTAAATCCTGGGAAAATTTGACTGAAGCTATCAGTGAATTTCAAATTCTTGTTTTGCAAGACTCGCTGAAGATTTTATTTAACGGCGCCGCTATTTGACAGGCAATTCTTACCAGGATTATTTTTTTAACTCAGACGCAGAGCAGGATTTTATTTATAAGGTGTTCGTCTGCCCTAAAATTTGACAGCGGTACAGAGGTGTACGCCTCCCACGTTTACTTTAATTATAATTGAAATATATGATGCTTCTACTTATGAGTGTGTTAACAATGGATGTCTTAATGCCTCTATATTTTTATTTTTTGTCTTTGGCCGAGGAATTTGAAGTGAAAACAATTTAAAAATGACGTTTTTTTTGTCATTATTTGATATGATTTTTTTTCGGTCACTATAAATGGCAAGAAGCATGCAGCTAAGCTTCCTTTTTCAAATAATTTTTTATTTACTTAATTTCTTTAAAAAATACGGTAGTTATTATAGGAATACTGGAGCCATGTTTACAGTATTTTTCAACTTCAATGGTATACGTCTACCCTAAAATTTGACAGCGTTACAGAGGTGTACGCCTCCCACGTTTACTTTAATTATAATTGAAATATATGATGCTTTTAAATATGAGTGTATTTATAAAGGATGTCTTAACCCTTTACTGCATGAATTTTTATTTTTGGCTGAAATAATTCATGGGCATTAGGAATTTGTTGTTATTAACAGGAAAATTATTTAAAAAAATATTTTTACATAAACAAATTTTATTTTTGTGAAAAAAGGGTTTGTGCCATATATGGAACATTATGCAACTACGAACAATTATTCCGTATGAAATCTCATGAAAAAATTCCTATCCTTATTAAATTCGAGACAAATTTTGTACGACGGCGTAGAAGGGTCAGGGTAAATATTTTATTATATTGAATTCCCGACTTTTAAACACGGGAGCCCGACTTTTAATCTCGGGATCCCGACTTTTAAACTCAGGATCCCGACTTTTAAACTCGGGATCCCGACTTTTAAACTCGGGATCTCAGTTATTTAATCCCGAGATTAAAAGTCGGGATCCCGAGATTAAAAGTCGAAATCCCGAGATTAAAAGTCGGGATCCCGAGTTTAAAAGTCGGGATCCCGACTTTTAATATAAAAAAATATTTACCCTGACCCTTCTACGCCGTCGTAATTTTGCAATTACAACAAAATGTAAAAGTTTTTCCTTCATAGCCTGGAAATTTGCACCTGGATCTATTGTTTTCACTCCATTCAGGTAAATGGTCTACCCCATCTAGATGAATATCTTCTTCATGAATGCATGGTGTGCCATATAAGGCACAAACCATTTTTTAGTATTTGGTATTTTTATAAGTGTTTTATATAAACATATCTTACCCGAATGTCTTCTCCATACAATATTCAACCACTACATAATTTTTTCTTCAAGGAATAATGTTTATTTACTTCCAATATTCGACCGAGAACTAACGTCTTATTACAAATAACTAACGCACGAGTATCTACAGGTTACTACGGGGTGAAGTCGTACTAAATTTGATATTATAAGGGAGGAAAAACTCAAGATCCATTGCTGTGTATGTGCTATATATGACCATTCATGAAGTATCGTCTTGATTCAGTTTTATAGGTAAAAAAAAAATTAAAAATAGGAATGTGCCATATATGGCACACTATGCGGTAAAGGGTTAATGTCTCTATATTTTTATTTTATTATACCTACTGACTATAACTACTAATTTCGTATTGTGAATGAGACTTAGACATAATTTGTATAGAAATCTAATTGGAACTAGGATAAATTATAAGAAATATTATTACAGATTAATATAACGTGAAATATAACACACCTGGTACCTGGTTCTAATTATCTATAAATAATCTAATTATAATTTAATATATCAATCTTATAAAAATGTGTAATGCATTTATACACTCGACTTGAACAGAAATTAGGACAAATTAGAAATTGCATCTAAATATAGCTCGTATAGGTAATGTAAGTACTTTAATAGTGCTACATGTTTAAAAACACCATTCATGTTGACAGTTATAGTAACAAAAGAAAATAATTAAAATGGCTAATTAATACCCGGAAACAAACCATTAATTAAAAAAATTTCCTTAAATTTTTTATCCATTTTGATAAGAGCTAAAATTATATTATTTGATCTCTAATTCTTTCTTGGAAATTTTTAATAAATGTTGTATTTATACCTACCTTTATATAAATGCGCACCATATTTTATGTCTGCTTATCTAGTTATCTGTGACAACCTCTTGTGATATTAAAAATTAATAGATAATAATCTAGGTTATCATCACTTTATTAATGTACCTAGTATCAAACCTTTCATGTAGTACCAAACATTTGTAAAGCAATATAAAACGTGTCTTTCAGTTAATACCTAATTCAAGATAAAAATAATGTTAAATGCTTGACAATAAATTTTGTTTAACTGCATAAGAAACTGTCAGCAAACACAGATAATTAACATAAAACTTATTGTATTTTTTTTTCAAAAGAAATCCTTGACATGTGTACTCAATACTTTGTTGTAAATATTTATACAATTATGGAAATAATTTTGTATTTTTCCTATAACATTACTTAGGTTTGGGTTTAAAAACTTAAGCCCTGTTCACACATGGACACACAGAAGACACATACACAAGCAACAAAAACAAAATGAAGAACGTGTGGAACGTTGTGGCCTCAAAATGTATTTTTTCTTTACTTACGCCACAAAATAGCGGCGCCTCTATTTCACAAGCAACACACATAGTATTTTTACTGTTGCGTGTGTGTGTCTTCTGTGTCCATACTACAAAATTATTAGTAAAAATCTGATGTGGCTAGCACAAGATCACACGCCATACTGTACTCTTTACTCTTTTACTACATAAGTATAAGTATAGGTACTAACATATTATTATAATTTAGTCATTTGATGTAGACTGCAACAGAAGAAAATATGAACCGTCACTGTCAATTAAATATTACGTGGTAACAAATGTTTAACAATCATGGACAACAAGATAGTACTGAACTAACTAACTAAAGTTTCATACTCTAAATAATAAATAATAAATTGATTTATAAATAAAACTATCTATACAGAAAATTTTTAAAATGCTTATAAATTGTAGATGACAAAAACATAATATTTCATTCAAAATAGAAACAATTGTAATTCCGGTTTGCGGATTGCTTCAAAAAACTGGGTTCTTAAGATTCGTATTATAATCTTAAATATAAAATTTGGTTGCTAAAGGTTTGTAACTTTTTGAGTTATAGTGCCTGGAAAAAAAATGTTACATACGTACATACATACGCATCTCAAAAATACTTTATTCGTATTCTGGATTTTAAAACGTGCTTATCCACTAAAAATCACACTCGAAATTTTTGACCCATCACAATACCTCACTTATAGAATATAAGGCGGGAGGTATAAATTTCGTGGTCACTTGAACAGTGATTATAAATAGCCGCTATGACTCATACATTCATACAGAAAAACAGTACATACTTATAGTATATTATGATAGTATAAATAGTAGTAATAATATTGTTGTTATGTCTAGTATCAATCGGTATTTAATCGGCCCGTCTACGTTTTTTCGGCATTCCTAGATTATTCTGGATTTTTTTCAATTCCACTCTTTTCTCCACTACTACGACTGTCTGAAACCAGCCCGAAACTCGTACTTTGCCGCATCCTAGCCAATTTGAAGTTGAAAAATACTGGAAAAGTGTTTTCGTTGCGAGTAAACTGTTACTTTATTATCGACTTCAAAATAATGTTTTTATAAACATTTAATAGAGGAAGAATGAATCTATACATATGTGCTATTTAAAAAATAATTTGTATCATTAGAAGATATAACCGTGTAAAGTTTGCATAAATTGGAAATTTTTAAGAATTTTTCGGAATTTTTATAATCATGTACAATTATTTTATTAAAATTTTAAAAGGCACGACTGTTAATTGATTCTTTAAGGGGCTATGCTTCTTGAGTGCAATAAGAATCAGAATTCACGATTCTGGCTATATTGCTCAAAATAAAAATCTGAAATTTTACATTAGTAACGACAAAGCATTGTTGAATTGAAAAATTCAAACTATATATTGTTCCGACAACAATTAGAGATAAAAAGATATTAAACACTAGAATTTCGTGAGGATCTCATGATTGAACTATAAAAGTTATCATTGAGTTTAAAGATTAAATGAGTAGAACATAGATGTAAAAAGGGCGGAAAAACAATAAAACTATAATTTTATCAACAGAACTGCCATAAATTATATCTAAACTTGTACAATTTTCGCCGAATTTCGCATAACTATTAAAGCCAAACTAATTACATTAATTAAAGATGTTGAAGATTCCGCCCTTTTAGTATGCTTCTTTAATCTAAATACAAAAATTCAACATCATACGTATAACAGTATTAGATTGAGATCCTCACAAAAATTACTCGTTTTTCAATGCGTATTATTGCCATGCAATAGGCTCTTAAGTACATAATCCTTATTGAAACACAATTGTACTGGCCACAAACACTCGCTACGTTTTTTTTAGGAGATTATTTTTATCACGCCTTTACCCGTATTAGGTGTGGCAGTCTCACATACTGTGAGTCATGGGTTATACTCAACCATGTGTGCGGTTACTAGCCGTCAACGCATCCATGGTTGTTGATTTTCTCGTTTAATTTCATCAAATATTTTGACAAAATGTTGGCAAATATCTTCAAGCAAAACCGCAGTTTCTGTCTATATTTATAGATTTATTTTGAGCTTGTTTAGCTATTTTGAAGTTGAAAGTTGTTTACTTTGCGACTAAAGCCTCATTCACATCAGCATTTAGTTTGAAGGTTTACATTTATGTTTACGTTTAGAAAGTTTAGGTTCATGTAAGTGGATACGAGCGTTCACACGGCCCAATTTCAAGCACTGTGAAGTGTAAATGTTTGTATTAGTTAGGTGTGTTCAAAGTTTCTTTTACGCAAACATAAATGTTAACCTTAAAACTAAATGCTTATGTAAATGAGGCTTAAAATTAACTAATTTTATGTATTTCAGCTATCTTTATAGACTCTTTATAAACATATTTACGTATTTAAAATCTTCTTTATATGCTATATAATGAAATTGGTCTTTTCCTAAAGCAGTAAGTTCTAAAGAAATTAAATCAGTGTTTTTTCGTGATTGATACCCTCTTTTCAAATCGAAATCGTGCTGTGAATGATAAGAAATTTTGCGAGCTTAAAGAAAAATTACTATACTTAAGGGTATAACAGAGAAGACAGTTTAAAATGTAAATTTACTTACAAGATAAATCGAGATAAATTGTAATCAATCTTGAAGTGCATCCATTTATTTATTTTACTATTCAATTTAATTTTTATAATACAGAGTGTTCCACAACTTAGGACAAAAAATTAAAGGCTATACTGTACGACATGCTGAAGAATTTTTTAAAATTCGCCAAAAAATTGCATCGTATTTAAGCAAACATTTTTTTGCCACTGGTCGGTAGTTATTTTTAATAATGTTTTTCAAATCTTCTACAATGAAAGTAATTGTTTACATAATATCTAATACTAATTATCAAAAAAATATACCATCAAAACAGTGATACTTAAAATGTACACACGTCAAGTAAACTACCCTTAACTTTGCGAATTTAAAAAAAAATTGGTATTTTTGTTTCATGATCAGCACGTCGTACAGTATATACACTTTAATTTTTGTCCTAAGTTGTGGAACACGCTGTATATTCTTTTAAACTTCTCATAATTATCTTCGAGAATGCCACTCAAGTAAAATACTTGATGAATGTGGAGGAGGCGAATGAAGTGTAACAAATAAATCATTAAATTAAATCAACACTAAATTGATATAAATTTCGTTAACAACTAACGTTAATCTTCATTTGTCCAAAATCGGTTTTCAGATTAAACGGAATTGAAATTGATGTCCTGGTCATCAAAATAAATTGCTACAGCTTTTCGTAAGTGGTTCCGGGAAAATAAAAAACCGTTTCCGGTGGGACTCAGTTGATACTTGATATTAACTTCCAGATAATCTCCTGGATACGTACTTTGTAGTAAAAAATTTGTAGATACCAACATTTTGATATATTTTAATAATTGACTTATAAATGCAAAACTGCTATACCCAAGTTGAGTAAAAGGCGATATATAATAAATCGAATTCGTTGTGCTACATATTTACCATTCTATTTTTACCACTCCAACTTTTACCACAGCATTTTTACTACCATTCTTTTTTACCGCTATCCTGTTTTACCGTTAACCCATTTTTTACCACTCAATTTTTACCACTCCAACTTTTACCTCTGCATTTGTACCACTATACTTTTTACCGCTATTTCGTTTTACCACTAATACATTTTTACCACTCCGTTTTTACCATTACAACTTTTACCACCATACTTTTTTACCGCTATTCCGTTTTACCATTAATAGTTTGTGGGGCTATGGTACGGTTTTGTTAGTGTAGTAAATACCAAAACCGAGTTTGTGGGACTCTAGTACGGTTTTGTTAGCTTTGTTAGTGTAGCAAATACCAAAACCGAGAATACATTGGTAAATACGTTGGTGGTAAAAAAGAATTACTGGTAAAAAGTGACGGTGGTAAAAAATGGTTTGGTAAAAGTATAATGTTGGTAAAAAATAGATTGGTAATAGAATTACGGTGGTAAAAAAGGGACGGTGGTAAATAGGGATTGATAAATATGGGGGCAAATCATATGAATGTATTATTAATAGTGGTTATAATGAATTAACTATAAAAAAATTTGTGTTCTTAACGAGCAATCTGCATATTTTAATTTAAACTTTAGCTCTGCAAAAAATTCTAAAACTCTCATAGCTCATCTGTGAGCGAAATATGGCTCTTAATTACGGCCTGAATAGCAATTAAAACCTTTCATAGTTTCAAACAAAAAAAGAAATAATATATTACGCGGAAAAGTTTAATATAACGTTGCAACATCTGTCCGAGAGGAAAGAATAAAAATCTGCTGTGGCCAGCACACGACCTCTCACCTAATTCGCTTATTCTACTAATCTAATAAATAGTTTTACTTCCATTTTAATAGTTTCATGTTCATGTAATAAACCAAGATGCAAGGAAAAGATGTCAACTGTACTGTTATACTGTCATAATCATTCAATTTTTTAGTAGAAACAAATTTCATTTGATTATGGAAAACAAGATACTGGTATTTCAAAAAAGTATAATATAAATTGTACTTTATTTTATTGTTAAATACTACCAGATTCAGTAAATTGTATTTAAAATTTTCTATTATTTTTAATTGCAAAAAATGTCATAAATAAATAATGTACCAATTTATTTAAGGAATACTATATCAAGTTTCAAAAAGTACTAGTTCCGGTTTGCGGATTTCTACCAAAATCTTATGCGGTGTTAAGATCCTTATTAAAATCCTAAATATGAAATTTGGTTATTAAAGGTTTGGTACCTTTCAAGTTATCGTGGACGAAAAATAAATTTCTATCAGGAGATAATAATCGTGTAAAGTTTGCATAAATTAGAAATTTTTCGGAATTTTTATAAATCATATACAATTTTTTAATGAAAATTTTAAAAAGGCTACAACTGTTAATTGATCCTTTAAGTATATAATCCTTGTTGAAGTACAATATTGTACTGTCCACAAAACACTCGCTACGTTAGTACGTTTGGTGCTGGATTTTAGGAGGTAGACGGGCTTCTTAATAAACGAAGTATAAGTATTTCGCTTCAGTGTTATGTCAGGCTACCACACCCAAATCTAATAATTTCCAAAAGATATTAATAATTTTACTACAAATTTTATGTGAAAACCTGCGTATTAGTTTCTCAATCGACAGCTTTTATGATTAAATGTATAAAAAGGAAAAAATTAATGACGTAGAAATAAACTTAAGTTGACGAGGGATAAAGGAAGCAGTCAGATGTTTTTTTACAAGAGAAAAGTTTTATTTTCGATTGGTTCAATATAAGAAAGAAGTCTGAAAAACTTTGATATCAAAGAATTTTAAAGAGGTAGGGGTGTCTCTCACAAAAAAATGTTTAAAATAGATTTACAGAAGTTTTTTTACTCCTTCTAGTTTATAAATGATAACAGCAGACTATAAGATCCAAATAACGAACGTAAATATTCGTATTTCTTTTGTTAAATCAACAATCTTGCTTCAATCATTGCGGTATTCTTTTTTTGTTGCTTAGCAACTCTCGTTCAAAAGATTGAAAAGAACTATTCACACAGCTTAATTGAGTTGATTTGAATACCGACTGCTATTTGTTGAAGCGACACAATACTCCGTCTATATAGGAAAACCTATTAAACGTATACAATCGTAAAGTGTGAATATGTTAACAACGGCATATAGGAATTGAATTTGATGGAGATTGTTGAAATTAATTAAATAAAAATAAATTTAGACTCATGCATTTCCATCCGAGTTTCGTACTTTATTGCCGAACTATTCATATTCATTAATCTAGACGAAAAATCTATTGTGGCCAGCGCACAACCTCCCGCCATATCTAGAATTTAAACAGAAATGTATACTTACAATCCGATGTCCATTTAAAATCTACAAATAAAAATCTAAAATATTCATACACAGAAATTAGTGTCACCTGAATCAAAAGATTCATTCACAGGAAAACTCTTCTGTGTTGAAGCCATCCTCCGTTCAGTTACTACATTTAATATCTTACTTATGACTTGTATGGCATTAGTGCCAACGTGCCACCCGTCTACCGGTCAAAACAAGAATTTCTAATTCATTGATAGCTTCAAAAGACTGAATAGAATCATGAAAGAATCCTCAAAGAATCCATGTATGAACAAGGTTTTAAGAGTAATACAGCACTTGTCAGATTTTAAAGATAAAATGTATGTATAGGATTTATTTAACATATTTCAATATTTATCTTCTGTTCAACATGTACATAACAATTTTCATTGTTTTCGTCATTACAAATTCTAAAACTTCTTGTTTTGAGTACAAACAAACCTTCTGTGCATATTTAGATCCAATTAAAATTCTACAACCCTTTCAAGTACAGTCTTTCAAAAAGTTTGTACACTCCAAAACTTGCGAATAGATGCACTTGTACTTCGTGCATGGATTGATTTTTTTAAATAAAAAAAGCTTTTGAAAAACACTGGTTTTCCATTAGAGAAATAAAGAAATAGGAAATAGGAGATAATGGAAAAACCATGTTTTGACCAATAGATAAATAGATTAGTGTATTAATTTAACAGAGACCAGAAAATTCAATTATTGTTTGATATCCGTTTAACTCATAGATATATCTATCTACCCAACTTGAGTGTGGCAGTCTCACAGTGGACATATTTTTTGAAGCAATCCCCAAACCGGAAGTAGTATTTATCTAAAATATTTTGATAAAGAATTAATTTATCTCAATATTTTTTATTTCAAATGAAAGTTTATATATTATTATCTACAATTTTTGCATTTTACAAGTTCTTCTGTCATAGTACTTTAGGAATCAAAATATTACCTATTTATAATTTAGAGTATGAAACTTCAGTACCTTTGTTGTCCATGAATAATGATTAGGTATTTAACAATTGTTATTGTCAAAAAAATTTTCGACTACAGATTTGAAATCCTCGTGGTCGAATTAGTATATAACCACATTTTAAGCAAATTTCCAATATTATTCTTTAAATACCTCAATAAAAATTGTACCCCTTAGAATTTTGTCGTGAAAATTTGGATTCCTACATAAATTGACCCAAGGAATCCAATGGTGAAAAAATAAATTTTCCATTTTGAGCAGTTGTCGACTTAAAAAAATTATGTCGAAAAATATTGGTCGAAAAAAAATTTCAACTTCATATTTGAAATCCTCGGGCTCGAATTAGTATATAACCAAATTTTCAGCCAATTCTAAGAGAAAAAGTTATTTTGGCCAAAATTTCATCAAGGCGTAGAGCCACGATTTTTTGCCATTTTCGAAAATCCTTCATAAAAATTGTACCCGTTGGAATTTTTTCGCGAAAACTTGGATTTATATGTAATTCGACGCGAGGAATCCAATGGTGAAAAAATTACGGTCATAGCTACTCCCGTCTTTAACCTGCAAAAATTATCTCGGAAAGTATTAGCCGAAATTTTTTTTTAGTGGCACCATTGGATTCCTCGGGTCCAAAATAGGGTATAACCAAATTTTGTGCGAATCGAAAATTTCGAAAATTTTCAACATTTTTTAAAAATTTCAAAGTGCATTTAAAATTGTACCCGACAGAATTTTTTAAAGATATTATGTATTTTTCTATGTAGTTTGATACGAGGAATCCAGTGGTGTACTTTAAAAAACTACACAAAAATTTTTGTATCTTGGTTTTATACCTAGTAGTAAAAAGAGTAGAGTATGGCGGGGGGTCTTGTGCTGGCCACATCAGATTTTTAACTATTCGCAAATTTTTGTCTTTATATATTTTTACTAATATTGAATAGAATGATTTTTTTGCTCGCTGTGCTCGCAATAAAAGCTTTCATCCTCGAATGCAAAATTTAATTTCACAATCTAGAATAAAAATAATTATTTGAGTTTTGTAAGTATGTGAATAAAACCAAGTTATTATCTATCGTATATTGTGCTGTTGACCAATCAACTCACGGTCACTCCTGCTTATCAACTCACGGGTACTCTCGATACTCAAGATCAGCTGCCAATTATTTTATATTACACTCGGCCGCAATATATCTTTTTTCATTTCTGCCATATCTGAGCGTTCGTCTCATCCCGCTTTGGGGGGTAACGACCTCATAACAGTAAATCCTGCTTTCCTGCTGACGCAGGACCGCCTGCTGTTTACCAGGATTCCTGCATTATTCCTGATGCGCCGCTCTGTGATCCCCAGTTGCCATAAAGTTGAGAGCAATAAAATACGTGAGGTCAAGAGTCACTATATAGGAAACAGGATGTAACTTCGAGCATATACTGACTAGAGAAGTAATTCCCTATACCAATGCATAGCGTGTTGTGATCGGAAGATATGCAGCAGGGGGGACTTGCGGGGCTGGAAGTCATGGTGTATTGCGAGCAGCGTTTTGCTGTTATTCTTTGTTACTTCTTGACACACATGACATTTTACTATAACCCTAAGTTCTGCGTTTACTTTGTGAAAAGTTTTATGAGGTTTTGTGAGTATTATTTAACTTTGTGGAATAATACTAAGAAATTACGCATCACTCAATACATCACGGCTTCCGACCCCACAAATCTCCCCTAACGCATATCTTCCGATCACAACAAACGCCGCAATGCTGCCTCTAGTCAGTATATGCTCGAAGGGATGTAACCCAACCTGTGTAACAAAATTTAAGGGTGTATAGTATTGGACGCACTGACCATGAATCAAAAAGAATTTTGTTGAATTTCGTAAAAAAAATTCTAGCTTTCTAGTTAAAGTTCCTCTCTAATATATCCATTAAATTTTCATTAGTCTTTCACTTATTATGATAATAATTAACATATCGTTTACAACAAATTAATGTATTCCAGTTAAATCAATTTCTAAATTGGTTTTGACAATGCATTTCAGTGTCGCGTATTCATTTTCTAGTAATTTATTAATTACAGCACACAGTTCATAATTAACTCAATTTAGTTCATTACGTAAAATTGCGTGAAAATGGTAGTCAAGTGTCGTTATATTAATTAAAAAGCACATTGAAATATTGTGGGACAAATTGAAATTGAATTTTATCCTACTGTTTTGAAGAATAATTCGTATGACTTCATTATCAATCAAAAAATTTATTAAAATTTTGTATTATGTTTATCACAAGGTTTACCATTAAGGAGGTTGGGCATGAGTTTTCGGGACTAAAGGCAAGTGGGCTATGCCTATGCTAAAGCATTGGGAAATAAATCAATTACCAACTTTTAAAAAAAATATATGAGAGCATATATTTTCGATTTTATAGCCAAAATACAGAGATAAAGATAATTTTTTAGCAATAAATTTTAATTGTTACATATATACATTCAGGTATTATTATTGCTTCATTATTAAATATGTTGTTTAATTTCCCAAAAAGGTGAACCGACTTGACAACGTTGCAAACAGTTGGCAGTCTTGGATTAGTGGCAAGAAAGTAGAAATGTCAAAGCAAACATAACTTTTTTGACAACCGCGGAAATATGAGTGGCGCAATTTCATCCGAAAAGTATTTATCGGTCACTTGAAATATTCCAACAAAGTATTCTTTTAATATTTGCATATATTATAAAAAATCTCTTCCAATTAGTATTTTAAATTTTGCTCCTTGTCATCGTGACTGATCGTGCACAAGCACGATCTAGGTAGCGGTAGCTTCGGCGTTGCCACGTTTATTTCAAGAACAATTTTATTTCACGGTTTTCTTACTTATTAAAATCAATTGTAATGAATATAGCGGGCAAAACTTGTTCAAATTTCAAGACATTTATCAATAGATGTTTCTCCACATTATATTAAATTTTCATTAGATTCCTATCATGGGAACATCTCTATAAATAACTTTAACCTGCTAAATTTAGTTACGTTCCATTTAACTCCATACATTTTTCGTTAACTTTGTGATTTATTTTCTTGTGAACTAGCGGGTCGATTTGATTGAAATTTTGGGAAATGGATTGGGAAATGATGCTCTACAAAATATATTTTTTTCAAAAATGTCTTATCATGAAGCAGGTCATGCCCCAACCTCCTTAAATATTAATATTATGAAAAATAATACAATTGAAAACATAATTTAATTCATAAAAAAAATAATTTTATACCATACATAGTTTATGCAATCTTCAATCCAGTTATTTCAAAATTATTTTCTTACAAAAAATTAACACCTACCCACGGTCAAAGAAGATTAGGTTGTACGACTCCCTATCCGTTTACACTGTTTCTTTGCGGTCAGGATGAGTACCTTTAGATAGATGTCTCTGCTGTATCATTGGAGACTAGGTTTCCATAGTGCGCCTGTAAATAAGTTGATGTGTCAATTCTGACGTTTAGGAATGATCTTGTTTTATCTTTTAAAACATTTTTGTTGTTCATTTAAAGTCTATATAGACCAGGGTCGGATTGGGACTATCAAACCGGCCCGGTGATTGCACCGGACGCTTATATGGCCAGTCCGCTTTGTATAGAGCTACCTCCAGTGATACACCAGTGCCACCCAACGGAGGGTATGGCGGTGATCGGCAAAATCTTATTAGTTGATAAACCTAACCTTCTTTGACCGTGCACCTACCTATATAGCTGAATGTTTGTATGTCTGTGTGTTGTTTTTTTTCTACATCTAGACCGTTTGTCCCATCTTCATAAAATTTGGTATGCTGGTCTCTTTTAACCAGGGTTAGATTTTAAGGTATGTTTGACTTCGTTCGGACTATTAGGGATGAGGTAAAAATTAAAAATCGCTCTGACGGTCTCAATTGTTGTTTCTTTTGTAACGAAACTCGGTATATACCAGTTAAATGAAATAAGGAAGACAGGTCATATATAGGGTCTTTTATTAAGAGTGATAGGATTTTAATTTTAAATAAAACGTCAACGGTTTGACATATCAATTTAGTTTTTGCTTTATTTGGAAGCTTGGACAATGCAGTTATGTTCGGAATAAGATATCGTTCAAATGTCCACCACGGCTTTGTTGACACTGATTACAAGATAGCTCCAGTTTGGCCGATTTTGGCTCATCCGCAATACTGGCCGCTACAGCTGTGATATTCTCCTCGCTTTGAACATTTCGTTGTGTTCTTGGTGGCTTATTCTCTTAGTAATGTTAACTCAAACTATCACAATGCGTCTTATAGCCTGCGTAGAGTAACAGTGACGGCGACCCAATTCTGGGGTGAATAAACGTTGAGCTCGAACTTTGGTAATATATTTTTATTATTTCCAACCGGTCTAGAGGCGTCAAACGCTGCATCATGAAACTGCATACTATACTAAATAATCTGACACCTTGAAGTAAATAAAATATATATCAGAAACCGAGAAATCTTTATTGAAAAAACTATCACTCCTATTGAAAGACCCTATGTTAATTCGTTTGGACTGGAGAAATTTTGCATTCGATGGGATAATAATTAGGACCAGCTTTTCGTTTTATGTATCGCTTTGCTTCATTGCTTCTTTCTCGTTCATTCTTCCAACTCTCTACTGATTCTTCTTATTGACAGGATGCGGGAATACGTGGAAGAGAACGAGAAGAACGACCCATTGATCCACGCCCCGGATAAGAAGAACAACCCGTGGGCAGAAAAAGGCAAATGCGTCATCATGTAGAAGAGAACGTTTTTTTCACCACGATTTCATCTCACCTTTTATTTCTTCATTTATCTTTTTCTACTAAGTTTGTTCCATCATCGGTACTACCGCAGAACACGAAGGTTGTCGTTGATGTTGTACGGCAAGTGCAAAAATCGGATCAACAACTTTTTAGGTTAGAAATAAAATGACAGGTAGACGAATGATGGGGTGGTCTAGTCGGCTGGGTTTTAAATGATTATCTGTATTCTTGGACCATCTATGTTAATCCGCATTCACAGCCCGAAATTTGGTAAAACTTCATTGAATTTGGTGTTGTGAACGCAAGTATACATTTCAATATGACAGACAATTAGACAGTTATGAAATGTCTTGATCCATAGGTACTATAGCTCATTTCAGTTTAGAAAACAGCGTTGGATTGGTCGAGACAAAAGGTGAAACATTGTAAAGATTCAGTGTTCATAACAAGCAAATAGTAATACCACGTGTGTTTGTGAATTCTAAAGATAACGTCTAAAACATCTTATGTTGCGCCAAGGTTTGAACCAATATAACTTGTGAGTGTAACACGGACTACTATTGTCTTAACTGAAATGAGCTATAGTCCACATTTTAGGTTCAATGTGGGTTACTATTTTGAATCTTCAAATAAAAATATTTGGCAAAGGTAAACTAAACCTAAAATGTTGAAGAATTTGATACAAACGAAATATCAAATCTGCTTTTGGAACAATAACAAATTAAATTCAAGTTTGGTACAACTATTATTGGCATAGTCAGGAAATAGTGGCACATGCCTTACAAACCAAAAAGTCTGGAGTTCGAAGCACTTTACTCCAGTTATAAAATAGAGTACTGTTTTAGCTGCATACAGATTGGCCACTTAATACAGTCATGTAAAGATGTTGTTTACTTCATCGACAGTATAATAATGGTTATGTGGTTCTGGCTTAAGGTGCAATCAACATTTTCGTAATGTGTTTTGAACCATCAGTTGATATGTAAGAATTGTTTTGTCAGCATTTCGAAACAAACCATCTTGGCAAGAAAGTTGTCATCAATGTTTACAACCTATTCTGGGCTATGGCATGATGTATTCGTCCATCTAGTATTGACGTTTGAAGAATTGTCTAAATATGTCCACAACCTTTTCGAGAAAATTGCATGATATCTATTTGAACTTGCTTGAAGTTTGGATCAAAATATCTTCGGTAAGGTAGTCTATTATGACTTGTAACTTCAAATCAAAATTGGGAATAACCATTGAATAAATTGTTTCCAAAAGATTATTGTCTAGTTTCTGATGGTCGAAGTATGCGAAATATGTCTTCATCTAAGATGTAGTAATGGTTCAAATAATAAATTGCCAAATTAGCTAAAAGATGTTTAAGATGCCAGCTGACTAGCCATTTCCAATCACGAATTAATTACGTTCCCTGCGTTTTTCAAATCATGTTCATAAATTTTTTAAATTGTGTAGCGAATCAAGTGTTTTATTAGTTCTTCACAGTCACAAACTTCATCGTAACATAAGAGCGAAAGGTGAAAATAAAAATCTCAGGAAAGCTACATCTCAATGTGAAGAAGGTCGACTGTTAACTGGGAAGGTTATAGACTTGTTGTTACTGGTTGAATCGTAGTACGTTCAAGCCTAGTCTATACTATCAACTGATACTTAATAGAGTAAGTCTTTTGTAAAAATAATATCTATATGTACTAGTCATTTCTTTCTTGTTACTTAGATATTTTCAATGCCTTTATACGTGTAATTTTTGTATAGATTATTCCACATATGTATTACTTTTAGCGGCATGTTATAGTCTAGTCATCGTGGGTACGAGTAGTGCTGCAAACAATTTCGCAACTGCAAAATAAAGATGTCAGCAGTTTGGTAAACTGCCTCGATTCAATTGAGCAACTTCCTACTACCATCCAGTCTTGACAGTTCATTATAACACGACATCTTTGTTGGTTTAATTTACCCTCGGTGTTAAAAAAAAGTTCTTCGCTTCTGGTTTTTAACACCGAGTTTTCTTTTCGTACACTGACAGTTTTAAACTAAACGTGTTAAATCTATGCGCTTGCGCAGATAAAACGATTTTGTCCCGTGCGCAAGCAAGATCTGATTGGACTTTGCGTGCGCACCTAACCTAAACTAAGACTATAAATACGTCATAAATAAACATTAAGAGAGATAGATGACTGTCAGAACCTAAACCAAATGAATAAACAAGATATGGACATTAATAAGTAACTCAATATTTAACTTGTATCACAATTGTAGCATGCTTGTTTTTGGTTGTCATTCACCATTGGCGGGAAACCGCCGCAATTCAAATCGACCAATGAGAAACCAACGCTTGCGCAGATTGGTTTGTGGTTGGTTGGAGACGTGGTAGGAGTAAGAAGAGGCAGTGGTTTACCACATATTCCAACCACGTGTCCTTCGATGCTAACTTGTTGACTCTAACTTTTAGATTGTTTGGGATTTGAACCTAGCTTCCAGTGCTTGTTGTAACCTGTTGCATTTTAGTAACTTTTAGGGAAATTTGATGCGCCTGCATCTTCGATTGTAACTAACACCACTGTTCAACCAAGGCCACGGGGGTTTCTGCAACCGAGTTGGTCTTGGTCTATATCTTATATCTTTTAGAATAGTATTTCAATAAACAATCTTAAAAGTTAATTAAAATGTTTAAAAACTACAAAAAAATAAATAGCTTAGTGGATAAAATAAAATGTTTAATCGATTAAAATGTTTGTTATCTACAGACTCTTGTTATTTAGCTTTAGTGACAATGCATATTTATACAATATTTACTCAGAGATAAATATAACAATATTATTCGAGAATTTGTATATGAACAACATGACGAAAACTTACACCAACTATGACTTTTTCAATGGAAAGTTTTTCTTATTTCAACGACTTGTGTTTCATTTGTCTGCAGCACTACTCGCACTTACTACCTTACGAATATTAGTAAGACTTATCTGAATTTATATATTTGAATATATAGGATGTAATTATTATATAAAAGAAATCTTGTAACTTAATAATTATGTATAACTTATCGTACTATCTGATAAAATACAAATAAATAAGATTATTACGAATAAATAATAATATCTGATATCCTAAACAATATTTTATTCAAACTAATAACCAATTTCAGATTATTTTTATTTATTATAATTTTGACCAGTTTTGGCCCGACATTAAAGGTAAGTCTACAAGATACTAAGCTTTGTTCACACAAGGATTCTTTATGCTGAATCCTGAGAAATTTTTGGCAAATTGAAAATATGAAATGTCATTTATTATTTACCTATATGGTTATGATAAACATTAATAATATTAATAAATTTATAATTCCCGAATTCCCTTCTACAATGATATTTGGGAGTAAGTACTACTAATGTATACTTATAATTAGAAAAATAAAAATAGTAGAGTATGGCGAGAGGTCATGTGTTGACCACATCGGTTTTTTTCAATAGTAATATATCAAGGCATCATTATTTTGCTGGAAAAATTTATTTCAAAAGATTGTTGCTTGGTAACATTTCGAGACAAATGACATGATCAAAATCCCGGATAGCTGAAGGCGAGGGATTTTATCATTCAATTTGTGGAGGAATGTTACCTATAAGCAACAATCTTAAGAAATAATTTTACCTGCAAAATAATGAGACCGAGATATATTTTGTTAGACTATTTCCCAAATAAACAGACATAAAATACGAACTAATCAACTTGCGTTGGAGTGTCCTAATATTTTTATTGTTAAATGTTTTCTAATGCCGGAGTAAGCAAAATTTGACACTGCTGCATACCGATTAAAATAATTATTCGTGGTTTTTCGTGTTTTTAAATCAAGACTAATTTTTTGTGCCTAAACGGTTGTTTATTTTTTTGAGTGTCAAAATTTTAAATTTTAGATTCTTTAGTTTCACAAGGTTTTTATCGTAACTGTATTTTTTAGGCGTTTTATTTGATATATTTTTTATTTTATCGTAAGAAGTTCATTTGACACTTTTAATTTCAATTAAAAACAATACGAAATCAATAAAATTGTCATACATTGTAGTCATAGCAATGTAACGGGAAAATTGTCATATATAATACCATTAGTGACTATGATCTTGCCGGCAATTTTTGCCGTCTGGTCACGACTGCTTGTTGCGTCGAAAATAAACACGAGTGCGTAGCGTGCGTAGACCAGACGGCAAAAATTACCAAAAAATCATAGTCACGTATGGTATTCGGCTTGACAATTTCTCGAATTGGTATTTAGTACCTTTTCTTCCAGAAATATTAGTTTATAAATTATTACTGAAATGTCAAAATAAAGTCAACTGACATAATATCTATAGCAACGCTTCGTGGAGTGAAAATTGTCAGTGTAATTTTCACTAGTGAAAATTGTCAGTATAATTCGTCTGTGATTGGTTCAATTCAGCAAAATACTGTGTTTTGATTGACTGAAAAACTATGAGTGGAATTGTCACTTGAACAATCCCTAGGGCATTTTTACAATTTTTGCCGATATATTTTGTACGTCATTGGCCAGAATTTAAAAAAATTGAAGCAATTGATTGGTTTAATTAATATGTGGGAAATAGTCGATTTAATCGTAAGAAACATTGTCAATCCGCTATACTTTATACTGACGAGTACTCAGACTTTATGCCGTAGTCCGTCAATGATTAGTACACCGCGTACAAAAATATATTATCGTTTAAAACCACAAGTGGTTATCGTTATCGCTCTTGTAGTTGTGGTTTGTGTGATAAGCGCAGCTATTATATCGCAATTTACACTGCACGGACTAAAAGCTCTTCAGAGCTTTGTGCTTTAGTGCTTCACGCCATCAAAGCTAAGTGCTTACTGTGTTAACGCCGTTTATACGTTATTGAGTCTGTCATGTTGAAATCATTTTCTAAATGTACATACATAAAATCATGCTATTTCCCTAAATACGGAAATTAGATAAAAATAAATCTGATGTGGCCAGCACATAACTTCTCGTCTTAACACTGTAATTTATGTGAATTTGGTTTTAGTTAGACTTTCTTAATATAATTTTGCAATAAATTTACAAACTTTTTGAAAATAATTTTATAGTCCTTAGTTCTTTAATTATTATTATAAAGTCCAGTTAATAATATTTATACATTTCTTTTAAAATGCTGCCACAAACATTTCAGAAATTGTGTATACGTCTGTTCATCTGTCACATTGATATTTCCATTTTTGTTTTTAATTTTTTTCTATATTGTAATTTACAAATTGTGGTAGGTAAAACTATATATCTTCGAAAAATAGTTTTCATTTATTGGTAAGAGATATGGAAAAGATGTTATATTAATTGTACTTTATTTTTTTGTTAAATACTACCAGACTCAGAAAATTGTATTTAAAATTATCTGTACCCATAGATAATTAAATTTTAGTTTTGTATTTTCCTATGACTATTACGTAGGTACCTATAAATTTTCTCGTGTTTGCATTGTCCTGTGTATGAATATTCTAGTTTAACTGCACTTAATTTATCCTATAGGGTACTCTCCACTACCAACCATTAATGAGATGACGGCTGATAACCGCACACAATAAACTGATGACTAATAAATTTGTGTTAGAACATAATTATTTAACCAATTAAAATATTCAACCAAATTGTTTTGATTCTATAGATGATTCCACGTAAGTTTGTGATTGCGCAACATTATTTCGTTTACACAGATATAATTTGTGACAAAACCTCAATTTTATTTAAAAATATTTACCTCCCTACTTGCAGAAATAGGAAATGTGGGTCCATTATTTGCATTTTAGAAACCTATACGCATTTACGTTTGTCGTACAAAATCATTTGTCTATTATTGCGCAATCATAAACTTACGTGGAATCAACTATACTTTGTATTGTTTATAATTATTAATAATTTAGGTTACCTAACGACCAAGTAAGATCGTATAAATTGGACTATTTCCCTCATAAAATTTAAGCCAATCAGAAGTCATTTCTGAATGTCGACCAATCAACGTAGAATTCCACGATAATTTTGCACTAGTGCAAATTATCATTGAGCAAGCGCAACAGGCAACTGCAATCTTCAAGTCAGAGTTGAACAAGAAAATTGCAGAAGACATTTATTCATTTTACACTGAGCAACATCAGCAACATGCAATTACTTATTTAAAGTATAAATTTATTAATAAATTTACCAATATTTTGTTACTATATTATGCCAACTTAACCTCTTGGATTTGTTGTATTGTATATTGTTGGAAAATAAGGATAGAATGGCATTATAACCATTAACAACGCACTAACTTTCAAACACAAATTAATCTTTTGACGTTTATGTTCAGTTGGTAGCAACATAACGAACTAAAAATAACAAAATAAGTGTGAATTGCCTGCAAGCCTTACAAAAATTAGAACATATTCTATTCCATGCAACCGTTGCCTCAAGATTGCTTCTGCCTGTTGAGTGTGCAATTTCTATATTACACTCATGCAATATTGAAGCAACTTGTCAAAACTTACGTGGAATCAACTATACTTTGTATTGTTTATAATTATTAATAATTTAGGTTACCTAACGACCAAGTAAGATCGTATAAATTGGACTATTTCCCTCATAAAATTTAAGCCAATCAGAAGTAGTGTTGCCGCGAGACGAGACTTGGCGAGACTTAAGGTCAGTCTACTCGGTCTCGAAAAAGTCTCGAATACCTTGGTCTCGTCTCGGTCTCGAGTTGGTCTCGAGTTCTTTAGTCTCGTCTCGGTCTCGAGTCTCGACGAGAGTCTCGACATTTTAATTTCTTAGAAGTATGTGTTAAGGCGCTACACTTGTGCCAAAAATATAGTGAAAAAGGGACCTTGCTATATTACAAACTGAGCTCTTATTAAAAAACCTACACTGTTCATATTTTATATATAGATAGTTAAAAGATGACCCTAGAGTGCTATGAAATTATATTTTTGAAATACCTAATAGTCTTTTAGTAATAAATTAGTAAAAATAGTCTATTTGGCCGATTTTTTACTATTTTTTTTCTCAAATGTGAAATTTTTTTGACAAAAAATATTTTCATAGCACTCTTACGACCAATGCAAGGAATCGACTATTTAAAACAAAATTAATAAATATGCATTAATAAGGCCATAATTTGAAATATTAAAATGCATAAATAAATTCTTATTTTCTCTAATTGTTGTCGCAACAATACATTATATGGATTTTTCGATTAAGTAATGCTATGTTATTACTCATTGTAAATTTCAGATTTATATTTTGAGCGATATAGTCCGAATCATGAATTCTGATTCTATTGCAGCAATATTGCAGTCAACAAGTGTACAGCCTTAATAAAATTTATTACCTGTCATTGCATTAAAGAAGACCACCGTAAGAAACTAGTACAGTAAGCATTAGGAAAATGGAAGCTTGAGTTTTGAATGAAACACCAAAATATTATAATTCTCAATATACATGGAACTGGAAATTTTACACGACATACTCACTATCCACTATCCCCGCACGTCTGTATTGTACAGCGTATTTATTTTAGACAAAAAAATTCAAATTTATTATATTAGGAGACAGGCACGGAGATTTTAACTACAGTTATTTGTACAAATATGTTCTTTCAATACATTTAAATATTTTTGATTAATATTCCACATACGTCACTTTTGACCAATTAGAATGCTCTATTTGTTCGAAGAAGGTAGTTTTTTAGCGAATATTCCATACACGTCATTTTTAACCAATTTGTTCGTAGAAGGCATTTTTAAGCAATGAAATTAGAAAAAACCACAGTAGATATGTCCTATGGTTACCCTTTGTTCATATATAAATATAATTCGAGCCATAAATTAATTAGGTAAAATTACTTATAATTATAATATAATATATAAACGACAAGTCGGGTCAAAATTTACTCTTAAATTTATACAAAGCATTCTAAAATGTCACAATACAAAATATCAACTGAAATAGCAACGAGTTGCTGTAGAATGACAACAAATTATTAACAAAAAAACATTGCATAAAGCAGTCTGCTTTGTTCAAAATTACGTGTGTGGAGTGTGGAATAATCACTATTCATATGAAATTATAAATTTAGAATACAATTTTTTTTTAAATAAATAAATGATCTAACTTTTATTAAAAAATTTCTACTTTTCAATGAATATTACAAATTAATTATTTAAAATGAGACTCGAGAGTCTCGACGAGACTCTCGGCGAGACTCGATACTGGTCTCGTCTCGGTCTCGAGTCTGTTATCGAGACTTAACTGATGGTCCCGTCTCGACTTTTCGAGACGAAACGAGACGAGACCGAGACTAGTCTCGAGTCTCGCGGCAACACTAATCAGAAGTCTGACATTTCTGAATGTCGACCAATCAACGTAGAATTCCACGATAATTTTGCAAATAGTGCAAAATTATCGTATTTGGATACGGCGTTGCAAAGTGATTCTGACTTGCTGTCAAAAGAAGTTTTTAAATTATGCTTTATTTTTCATGAGAGAAACAGCGTTTGGCTAAATTTTAATCGGGAAATAGTCCTTCGAATATCCCTCGTGCATGTAATTGTCGATAATTTTCTCTCGTGCGCTTCGCGCACTTGAGGAAATTATCGACAATTTGACATGCACTTGGGATATTATATATGGTAATAATTGTGTATTCAAATCAGCAGTAATAATAAATCAGTAAAGCGAGTAGACGTGTCATTTAACTCCTCAAAACATTTGTTAATAAATTTAATTAAATTTATATAGGTACTAGATACATGTAAATTTGTAAATACAATATTTTATTTATTTATTATTTACTTTGTCATTTGGTGGAATAATTGCATAATTAATTAAAAACCTTCTCAACAATTTATTTCACTTATATTTATACCAATCAGTGTCCCACCGTTTGAGAAGCGCATGTTATTTTTATTCTAAACTTCAGAATAGACTTGTCGATGCTTGGGGTTTCGTAACATATCCACTGTTTAGGTTTTAGTCTTAGTTTTAGTTCGAATGATTTTGTAGAGAAACACAGTTGTATTTGTGATTTCTGAGTGTTTTTATACAAATTTGAGTCTTAAAATAGGGGTGGGTGGTGCATATTAGGGTTGTTTTTGTGTGGAAAGTGTTAGAAACTTTGGGGATGATGCCGAGAATTGGACAGCTACTGCAGGACGACTTTCAAAGGTAAATAAATGTTTATTTATTATTTTATGACTACAGTATTATGTATTAGCTAGATAGACGTAATATAAAATTTTATCCCTTGCCAGAAATGACTTTTTGTGTTAATTCGAGTCTTGCCTGCAAGAAAATGTTGCATCCGGGGTATTTCAAACAGGGCGCTATTTTAAACAAGTGTTTAACATGTATTCAGTGACTTATTTTACTACTTCTAGTACTTGATAAGAAATTATTAAGGGTATCGATTCCACATTCGCCGAAAATACGTAAAAGCAGTAAAATGCACACGAACTTTTACAGATAAAGCAAAATTTCATAAATGTATTTACAGACGAAGAATGGAACTAGGTTTATGCCAAATTAAATTTTTGAATAAATCGCTTATGGACATTTGCACCTCTTCCACTTGTCACTTAAATGAAAAATATCCAATCGAACTTATGACAGCAATGTTAATTCTACGTTTGACAATTTAATTTTAATTTGATATTGTTCATTTAAGTAACACTTAATATTTAAGTGGAAGCGGTGCAAATGGCCATAAATCATAAGATAAAGCGTGTAAAAATTGCTTAAAACACACTTTTTCATTAATTTTTTATATGGAAATTTTTTCAGAATTCTAACTCGGCATAAACCTTGATTAATTCTGTTACAAACGTCTAGTATCTGTTTTCCTTCAAATTTTTAATATGCAATGTGTAAAGCAGAAACTGCTACACCCAGGCGCGGATTTAAGGCGGGGGTGGGCGGACCCCTCCCGAAATACTAAGCTGGATATTTTTTAATTACTCAGTAATAACAACAAGGATTTGGGGGCCAAATATAAAAAATTTCAAGTAATAAATACATTTATTAGGTAGGTAATATAAATTTTTGTATATGTACTCGTATATGTTGGTTCAATTCGTTTTCGTTTTACAAACATTTAGCTAGCGAGTACAAGACTGTGGATTTTATATATAAATATTTATTTTTATTTATTTTAATAATTTTACTTCAATGGTCAAAATTTTAAAGCTTACATTTGGTATTACTGTTTAAAAACGCCGTATGCATAAAACATAAGTGTTGCCGTCTAGATCAAGACTTTCTAGACTCTTGTCTTGTCTTGTCTAGTTTATCAAGACTACACTGGCAAAAGTCTTGTCTTGAAATTTCAAGACAAGACTTTGTTATTCTAGATCAAGACTCTTGCCAAAATTCTAGACAACTTTCAAGACTCTAAATTAACGAGAAAGTTGTAGGTAATATGAATTTTTTACTCCTATATAGGTACATTATAAGTACAAAGTTTCAACCAAAATTGAAAGTATTGCTGTCAATTTAAATTAAGAAAGTTTACTTGTACTTACCTACTCAATAAATCAATAAATGTATTGATAATAGATACAACAGAATATATTCTAGCAATATTTCTATAATTCGAGAAAATTGTTATATTAAATAATATATTGCAATTTTGATAAAATATATGAAGTAGGTACCATTCAAAAGAGGTAACAAAATCCTTTCAAAATCTATGTGAACAAAAACTAAGAAACTATAGATGTAGTGATAGACCTTAGGTATAAGAAAAACATAATAATGTATAAAATTTGAAAAGAAAAGCCCATTATTGGTATTCGTAAATGCGTTAGGTATAGCTCAAACAGTATATCACCAAAATACAGGGGAAAATAGCGGTTAAAAATAAATATATCTTTCAACAATATAAAATAAGTATATAATACGAAGCTCATGCCACTTGAGCTTGAATAGCTTGATAAAGGCGGCACGTAATTCGGGAATTTAAACATAATAACGCGCATGCGCAAGTTAATCTAGAGTCCTATCTAGAGTCTTGTATCAAGACAAGAACAAGACTTTTTAAACTAGACTTAGACTTACTAAAGTCTTGTCTTGAACTTTCAAGACAAGACAAGATTTGCAAAGTCTTGTCTGTGGGCTTCCAAAATTAGTCTACGCTAACTGGTGGCAAAAAGTTGAACTAAATGTAAGGTACAGTTGCGTGCGTTGTTTGTAAAAATCAGTGTATGCTGTGATTATTGTTAAGAATTTACAGATTTTCACCTATTTGTTAGCTTCTATTTTTAAATTAAGGACAACAGTTAATCAGTTAAAAGTGTGTACAAAGTAAGTATTACATTTATCAAAGATATAAGAAAAATCGTTAGCATGTTTTACTATAGGTTATTGATTGCAATTATGGAATTTTTTCCTAAAAAAGCAATTAAAAATAGGAAAATTTGCTGTGTGTATAACTGCAAATCTACTGCAAACAAAATTCGAACCATTCGGTTATCATTTATTTCCCCAAAATATAGAAAAACTTGTTGTACAAAATAAGCAAGGTGAAAATATGATGTGCGACAAATTACTTGCATAGAAAAGAGCTTTAAAGATTTCGAATAAAATAACGTCTAACATGTTTGTGTGCTCGTTAATCAGTACAAAACAAATCCGACATGTACCTTTCGTTTGAATTTTGACGATACTATCAGCGCCATCTCTTGTTAATTTGGAAGCCCAATAAAACATGCAATATTTCATTTTCAACAGTTCATTTTTATAATAAATAAAAGGTAAAACATAAAGTTTCACATCCTCCAAAAAAAATGAACTTGTAATGATAAGGCATTTGACCTTGAATGAAAAAAAAAATTTGCCTGCGGCGCATTTCTTTTCTCATAGGTAATTATTTTGTTCTATTCTTGGGCCCCTCCCGTCAAAAAATCCTAGAACCGCCCCTGGCTACACCTCTAAACACGCAATATTTTGTTGCGGAGGAGGGATCCTTAAGCAGCACACCAGAAAAATTAACTGGTTGTACATGTCTGCCAGAAGCTTTAAAGTTTCGAAGTGCGCATAAAATGTGACACATGTCACCACGACATCCCTCAATTGTGCACTTCGAAGCACTTATGTAGTGTGTGCGTTTACCAAAACTCCCATGGTTGTTCGTGGATATTGTTGTGCAAACTGGAATCGAACCTGAGTTATCAGCTAAATAAAATTAATCCTGTATGAAATTTCTAAATAATAATAAATTTTCTCCTAAACTTCGGATTGAATTTCTTGTTGCAAACTTCTCAATTAAGCCTGTGCTCTAATTCAATTAAAGCACAAATACAGCGTTGCCAAGTCTATTTATACCCTAACGAATTTACTTCAATAATCAACAGCAACCCCACTCCTCTGTCAAATCGCTGATCATCTGAACAGTAAAGCGTCAACCTGTCAAAACCAAATGCTGTTAAGCATTTTTCCCTTCAAACGTTGTTGATTACACAAACGCTAATCCTAATTAAAAGCTTTGAAATTAAGTAACAACGTCAGAATAGAGAGGATTGAGCCAATTTTCTGTTACATTCCCTAGAGAAATTAAAGAGTTAAAAAGATTGACTGATTGTTCATTTAATAATCCACTTGACAAAATACAATCCCCAGAACATTTCAAGAATGTGAACATCCCGACTTGTTACTTGCTTGCCTATTAACATCCTATTAATGTCCTAGTGATTGCTAATGTCCGCGCCCTTAGTAACATTATCTATAACATCCCAATGTTAGTAATTTGGTATAATAATATCCTAATTATGCATTCATGTAATTCTCTGAGATGTTTGTATTGTGGCTAACGTAATATCACTTAAAGTACAAGAATAAGATATATTTAAACATCCCATGGACGATTTTTGTTAAGTAATACATTAATTTATAATTTAGCCGATGGATCAGACAATAGGGTAGTTTACCATTTTTTTAAAAGTTTTTTATTGAAACTTCATGTTATTTGAAAGCGATTGAAAGTACTGATAAGCCTTAATTGTTCTTAATAAAGCTGTAATTAATTTTTAAAGTTTGTGTGACGTAGATGTATAGGTAGCTGAAAATCTTCTCAAACAATTAAGCTGGAATTAAAATGTAGTCCATGTAAAATCAACTGTTTCTAAATGTTACAAAATATACAATTTGGTAGTTTCTTTATTTCTATAAGTAAGAATACACGTGAAAACGCATTTCTGTTACGTAGATGTATCAATACGTAAAATCTCACATATTTAAAGAACTATTAACTTTTTGAAAACTTTTTTATATATATAATTGACTGGATTGCTAATTTGCTACTATGGTAAAGTACCCTATTCTTAACCGATGGCCCAATAAATATTTTAAGACCTGTTCACTCGACGATTCTTTGAGGATTCTTTCATGCTTCTAGCTCTTGAGAAAATAATCTTGGTTGGAATTGCCGATCAAATAGCGGCGTCGCTAAATTAAATCTTCAATGAGTCTTGGAAAAAAGAATTTATAGGTTATAATTAACTCATCCTCTTGAATTATTATGGCCTACATTACTTATGTGCTCGTTAAATAATATACTAGTAAAAAGTATAATCTGATAAAAGTTTCTTTTTCATAAAAACACCGCCAACTTTTCGATATTAACATTGACGCGGGTTCTATATATCACTATACCTCATATCGTGTTCAACGTAATACAGTTTTGTTGTTCGTGTGTCTAAGTTTTCATTTTGCAGTATCATATTTTAAAGTATCTAGCGGCTGCTGCGTTTGACATACTTTACTTCGTATCTTGAGAGAGTTGATACGAGATACTTAAATAGCTAAAAACAGCAGATACACAAAGAACAAATAATAATTAATAAATAAAGAACAAGAAATAATTATGTTCACTTTTCTTAAGGTGATCCTCTACCCATGGCAGAAAATAGTCTAAAACATTGATACACAGCACGCTATTCTATAGCGTTTATTGTTTTGATAAACATAAAAATAACAAATCATTTATGTTTGAGAGAGAAAAAATCTGACGTGGCCGTTACAATACCTCTCGCCTTGACATTGAAGTATTATTATTTAACCTCGGATTTAACCAAATATTAAGCTTTAATTTAAATAAAATACAACAACACCGTATAACATTTGATATAATAATATAAAATAATGAAAAATTATAGTTATTTCTTAGTTGTTTGCTAGGTTTTTAAACTCACTCTCGAGAGCACAGATACAATTTAACAGTGGATACGGTTCTTGAGATTACCATCTAAGAGTAAAATCTCGCAACTGAGAGTAACTGTCGATAGTAACTCTGGAGAATTACTCTCAACTTCCTAATGGAATTATAAAGGTTATAAATTATATATTTCACAAATCTAATCAGCTCTTTGTTTAATAGATAATATTATTTTATAAATACCGTATTTACATAACATTATGTCCAATTAATATTACCTATACTATATCTAACATTTCAAAAACTGTACACCACATTCCACACATGCCCTACACCACAGAGAAACCTTCTTGCTATAGACATCTGTTTATCTGTCACATTGACAATTTTATTTTTGTTTTCAATTTTTTTTCTATTTTGTGATTCACAAATCGTGGTAGGTAAAATTATATATTTAAAAAATTAATATTTCTTTATTGGTAAAATATATAGCACAAAGTAAAGTGAAATATTGTACAATGTAATTTCTTCTTTCATGTGTTGTATGCCAAATGGTAACAATCGCATTATTTTATACGATTTTTGCAAAAATGTTATTGTGCTTCAAGAAAAGTACCATTTTCGGTTGACAGATTTTTACCAAAATCTTTTCAGCTCTTCTTTAACATGTATAAATGTATAATGCAAAATATTAGAATTTTCTGTTCAGTAGAATTTGAGATAATGAATCAGAACGAAAGAACATAGTAGGCGCACATACACACACATAGACACACACACAGACACACACACAGACATCATCGTGAAAATAGTCAAAATAGGTTCTAAAGGTGCGAAAACGTGCTTATTGACAAAAATCTCGACATCGAATTTTTTCACGATCCCTATACCTCTCTAGGCGAGAGGTAAAAATAATGTTGGCACCCATATTTGTAAAAAGCTGCATTTTTTATAAAAAAGAGTGGTTTCGCGCGCCACTGTACAGCTTTTATTTATAAGTGAATTAACTTCAAATTTTAATATGTTGTCAACAAAGCTTGGATCTGCGAAATAACCGTTCGAAATTATTAAATTCGTTTTAAAATAGAAGATATTTGTGTTCAATAAATAACAAAAATTGTCAAAATTCAACATATTTCGATTTAAAATTTTGTATCTTGCATTTTGTAGGTTGTACTTTTATCTTCAACAATATCTTTAGATTATTATATTTAACAAAACAATAAACGCTGTGGAGTGGCGCGCGTAATACATATTTTGGCTGTTTTCTGGTGCGGTAGAGGATCGTCTTAATTTTGAGAATTTTCCAAAAATTCTTTTGATACCCTCAAAGTTTTTTTATCCTTTTTAACATCCTGTATGTAATAGTAACGTTACAAATAAAATAATTTTTTTGTGTATATTATAATAATTAGAACAATTCAAAACATCTTCAAAGAACTGAATCCCTGATAAACTCTTTGACGGCTGTGTTAAAATTTTCTTTCAACCAAAATTTGCTGATGAAATTATCTCTCCATTGAAAATAAGCTGCGAAGAGCGCGCACAAAAATCCAATTATCCATCTTTCATATCACACACAAACTCACAAACTTAATACAGGAGAATAAATCCACGGAAGAGTAAATCTTTACTTCAAAACATTATAACAAAGACGAGAAAAACTGAAAAAAAGAAAACTGAAGCTTTTTTCAAGACTCATTGAAATTCAATTCAGCGGCGCCGCTATTTGACAGGCAATTGTCACCAGAATCATTTCTTAAATATTCAGACACATATGAACAAGGTATTAAGGCGGTACACTTGTGACAAAAATATACTGAAAAAGTGACCTCGCTATATTTCAAATTGTGCCCCTGCTATAACACCTACACTGTTCATATTTTATATATTATGGTTAGATAAAAGATGACTCTAGAGTGATATGGAGCTATATTTTTCAAATACTAAATAGTTTTTTGGTAATAAATTAATAAAAACAGTCTATTTTGCCAATTTTTCACAATTTTTTTAACTAGTTGTGTAATTTTTTTGACAAAAAAACTTTCCATACCACTCTTACGATCAATGCAAGGAATCGATTATTTCAAACAGAACTAATTAAGATGCATTAATAAAGCCACGATTTGAAATATTAAAAAGCAAAAATTAATTCCTATTTTCTCTAATTGTTGTCGCAACAATGTATTATACAAATTTTTCGGACAAATAATGTTTCGTAATTACTCATTGTAAATTTCAGATTTTTATTTTGAGCAATATAGCCATAATCGTAAATTCTGATTCTATTGCAGCAATATTGCAGTCAACAAGTGTAGCGCCTTAAGCCCATTTTACATTCAGCAAGCGCAACGGGCAACTGCAATCTTCAAGTCAGAGTTGAACAAGAAAATTGCAGAAGACATTTTTTTCATTTTACACTGAGCAGCATCAGCAACATGCAATTACTTATTTAATGTATAAATTTATTAATAAATTTACCAATATTTTGTTACTGTATTATGTCAACTTAACCTCTTGGATTTGTTGTATTGTATATTGTTGGAAAATAATGATAGAATGGCATTATAACCACTAACGCACTAACTTTCAAACACAAATTAATCTTTTTGACGTTTATGTTCAGTTGGTAGCATCATAACGAACAAAAATAACTAGAAATAACTGTGAATAGCCTGCAAGCCTTACATAAATATGAACATGTTCTATTCCATTCAACCGTTGCTTCAAGATTGCTTCTGCCAGTTGAGCGTGCAATTTCTGTATTACACTCATGCAATATTGAAGAAACTTGTCAAAAGTTGCACTTGCATCTGCAATATTGCTCAATGTAAAATGGGTTTGAGACACAATTCACAAAGCAAACATTTAAACGAAGTTGCAGGTTTTCAGGGAAAAACAAATAATTTATTTGTTCATCTTACTGTACCAAGTTCAGTGTGTGTGTTTGTGTGTGTGTGTGTGTGTGCGAGGCATTGTGACCTTTGGCAGGCCCGCTCGTTAGTTGGGTAAACTTCAGGAATACTGGATTTCAGCTGGATTTCAGGTTTCAGGATTTCATGGTCAGTTTACCAATTTACGTATCGGGCTGACTTTGCACAAAACTGGATGAACAATTAATTTCAAGTTTTACTTTCGGATTAAATGTCAGATAACTTATCTATCGGATTAGTAAAATACTGCTTTGAATACTCTCAACTAACAACCTTGAGTGCGTTGACGGCTGGTAACCGCACACACGGTATGATTAGATATATCAATGACTCACAATATTTGAGGACGCCATACTAAAACACATAATGTAGGCTATAATTCAACAGCATGAAAGTTTATGCACTAGCTGAAGGCGACATAAAACATTTTTTCAAAGTATTAATTAAAATATTAATCTAACTTCACATTTTGATGTGATGATATTGACAGCAGTGGACTCATAATACAATAGTGTTGAATTATGAATTCATTATACAATAGTATGTCTTATGAATAGGTTTACCTACCTATCTACATAATGTATGTATGTATGTTTGAATGTAATAAGCTTTTTTGAACTATCAGAAGATAAATTAATTCACAACTTAAAAGAAATCTGAATTTTTAATCTAATCAAATGTTCATTTTCTTGTTCAAAGTTAAAAGTTTCGTAATTAAATTTCTTGCATAGTACTAACGAGTTGTGGGCTGAACGATGCTAACTCAACTAAATTAATTCAAATAAAAAGAAAAGTATGACAGCCTGTCATATTGTGAGTCATCGGTACAGAAATAACATACCGTGTGTGCGGTTACCAGCCATTTAAAACAAAAATACAGAGTCGTTTTTCACATTTTTACCTTCCGCTTACCTGTAAAGGAAGGTATTGGAATCATGCAAAAAATCGGGTAGTGAGTTTTTAGTGGATGAGCACGAATTAGAGTCCTTACAACTCATTTTTGATAGTTTCACGATGATGTCTGTGTGTATGTGTGTGTATGTGGTCAAGATTGTAAGTCGTATAACTCAAATACGAATTACCCAAAAATTTTGATATTTGGTATTTAACATTTGTATATAAATTGGAAGAGCTCATTAGATTTTGGTACAAATATCTTCACCGGAAGTGATATTTTTCGAAGATTGAAAAGGTTAATTGTGAAAATTGTATATAAATTTGGATAAATATAGTACCTATTTATTTGTAATAAGAATAAGAGGAATAGTTATTTGCAACCTACGTTATAAAAAAATTGTCTTTATCTGGTTCCATTAAAGAACTACAGTAAAATTTAAAAAATAAATTTATCAAATAAAATATCGAAATCTTGTAATCCATGTTCGGTTGATTTTTGTTTCTGCGTAAAAAATATTGACAGGTGTGACGGGTGACAAGTTGGCATAGCGCCATAAGGGTCATAAGTAAGATATTAAATGTAGTAATTGAACGGAGGATGGCTTCAACACAGAAGAGTTTTCCTATGAATGAATCTTTTTATTCAGGTGATGCAAATTTCTGTGTTTGAATATTTTAGATTTTTATTTGTATATTTTAAATGGGCACCGGGTCGTACGTATACATTTATGTTTATAAATCTAGATATGGCGGAGGGTTGTGTGATGGCCACGTCAGATTTTTCTAAAAGAATTTTACATGAATGTTAATAGTCTCCATGGTAACCCACGCAATTATTCAGTTTCAAAGCCAGTCTGATGGAAACCATTCAACCGTAAATAAACCATTTTGCGATTCGCGAATCGTTAGAATGAATTGAAAGCGGCAAAGCGCTGACTTCGGTTTACCGGAAAAATTTACCGGTTCGTGATTTCGACCGATAACCAACGAACAATGACATAGAATAGAACATTACAATTCAAATAATGGAGAGAATAATGTAGACAAATTTTTGTCGTTCAAATAAATTAAATTTGAGTAGATTACTGCACATATACAGTAAAATATAATGCCTCACAATATGTGTATTTTAATATTAATTCATTTTAAAAAATCTGATGTGGCCAGCACACGGCCTCTCGCCTATTTTTGCTTATTCTACTAATCTAATAAATAGTTTTATTTACATTTTAATAGTTTCATGTTCATGTTATGTAAACCAAGATGCAAGCAAAAGATGTCAACTGTACTGCCACTGTCATAATCATTCAAAGTTTGTGTAGAAACAAATTTCATATGATCATGGACAACAAAATACTGGAATTTCAAAAAAGTTGAATATTAATTGTACTTTATTTTATTATTAAAAACTAACACATTTAGCATATTGTATTTAAAATTAACTGTACCCATAGATATTTATATTTTTTATTATTTTTAATTGCAAAAATTGTCATAAACAATTAAAATACCAATTTATTTAAGGAAAACTATATCAAGTTTCAAAAAGTACTACATTTGTACCAAAATCTTATCCGGTATTAAGATCTTTGACATTTCCAAATGTCAATTCTCTATCACCATAGTTACATCATTAAACATTGCAACCCAGTAAACAAAATTCAATCTTTACAATGTCGCAGAGATGTTAATATCACACATGCAATGTTCAGTTAAATGTCCCGAGAACATCTCAGAGCACTTGTAGCGACTGCTAATGTCCGTCCCTTGTTGTCTCAGCGATCTCAATTAGATGTAATATTTTGCATTCTTTAAAATAGATTAATTATGCCAAGTAAAGAAGTAAAATAATTAAAAATGCATTTATTGCACAATTATATACGACGCTTTGATTTATCAACCCAACAACGCTGAAATCGAGGATAAAGTACCACCACGAGGGGAATTCTAAGTAAATTCGAAATAGTCTCTCGGCCGACAGTGTGATTGTCTTTAAATTATAAAATATTTTCGTACTGGGATGCTGCAAGCTAACCACTTGATCGTTTTAAATGTAGTCATGGTTTCACAAGAATCTCTCCGTTGCCGCTTGAATTTCAGTCGTCGCACGGATTGAGATTCTGACTGCAGGACGAATCGGTCGAAGTGGTGATTGGACATCTGCAGCAAAATAAATAAATAAAAGTCGTAAGTCGTAACTTTTTTGCAATTTCTTTCTCTCGATGGTCTCTTTAAAATCCGATTAAAATCTTAATCATCCTTCGCTTGTTCTCCTGCAAGGATCGGCGTCTTTTGTTCCTGCGGGAATCAACGAATCAAACAACACAACAAAGAACAAACGCCGATCGAAGCATCTGACGATCGGTTTGCTTTGCACTTTCAGTTGTTTGTTTCCCGCCTTATATTAGAAAACAGTTGAACGGAGCAGGATGCAGGCATCGGCTTTGTGTTGAGAATAAATCAAAAACAGATGAACGGCGACGGAAAGAGAGAGACAGAAACGAACAGAGAGAGATGAAGTAGTAAAGAGGAGCTAAATTGAATTAAATGGGCTATTATTTTACATCCTTTACCCAACTTGGGTGTGGCAGTCTCACACCATAGATATACAGGGTGGTTCACAACTTTCTGCATTTTAATGACACTCACTTATCACTTATTTCAAAATTCGCAATTTTATATTATAGTTTTGTAATCGGGATCGCCTTATTTGACCAAACTTTTTTAAAGTCAAATTCTTATATAACCTGTTATTTCACCAAACGAAGTTTATCTTACACGGGTATTTGGCCGAACTGTTATTTGACCAAACCGGTATTTTACCAATCTGTTATTTAATGAAACGCTGTTATACCAAAACGTTATTTGACCAAATCGTCATTTGACCAAATTGCCAAAGCGACAGACGCTAGTGACATCTTTAGGACACTAGATGTGGCTGTATCGTAAGTCAATCCGTCATTTGACCAAACTGCTTTATTTTAAACTTAGGGAAAACTTCATTTAGCCAAATCGTCAAATCGTATGGCGAAATGACAAATTTAACATGGTTCATTTTGCACATGCTTTCTGCATAAATTTCGGATAAACGATGTAACCTACAAAGAAAATTATGTTACACAATGAAAATATATACATTCCTAATTGCCTTATTCCAAAAATTATGTCTGTAATAATAGTTCATTTTGCATATTGAAATTTGATGAATTTTGCTACCTCTTCTTTCACTTCTACTGTAAATTATATTTATTTTTAGGTATTCTTACTTGGCATAAGGCAATCTAGAAACTCTAATGATTCTATTGATATATTATTTATGCCTATTGCTTGTTCCTATTTTAATTGCAATTAGATGAATTTTGCTCTTTCTTCTTTCACTTCTACTGCAAATTATATTTATTTTCAGGTATTCCTATTTAGCATACGGCAATCTAGAAACTCTAATGATGCTATTGATATATTATTTATGCCTTGCCTATTGCTTGTTCCTATTTGCAGAAATTTATAAGTGAATGACTATCTGAAAACGGTTTCGAACGCAACCTTAAACTGTCCATAATAATTGATTATATTTTATATTTTTTGGTTGTACATTAATTTTATTTTTCTATTTCAGGTACGTATATTCATTATTTGATTCAACTTCAGGTCCACGAATTGTAAGTTTTTTTTTTATTTTGCAAAGATATTAAAAATATCTTTTTAATATTCTCTTCCACGGATTCAATTCTCTTTGATATTGTATCATCTCTGTTTGGGTTTCATTTCATATGAAATATTAAAAATATATTACTTTTTAAATCCGGAATACAAAATTTTCTTTGCCCAGTGCGGTACATTTTCATGTATATTTATTTCTGTGTCCTCCGGGAAATTTAAAATCAAATGCTTTTAGTCCCAAGGGACTCAAGCCCTGAAAATATTACACAATTCATCCAGGGAGATGGAGACGAGATGGATATTATATTTCCACCAGAAATTTTAAATTTTAAAACATTATACCACGCACACATGGTTTAATATACAAGTTGGTGGAGGTAAAATGCGAACATAGGGAACATACATGACAAACGAACTTTCATGCCAGGTATCTTGATATATTTTGTAGTAGTGTCACAAAACGAAGTAATGTGAATTTGTGTGGCAAAAAGAGTAATCAATAACAGAAATAATAATAAAATCTAGAAGTGCATGTAAACTTTCTCGTTCTGCTCGTACACATACATTATTATGCAAAGAAAATATTTTAATGAAAATAAAAATTTCAAATAATATGACAGCTACTTTGACATTGACAGTACTTATTCCACGTATATCAAGATGCCTAGCATGATAACTCCATTGTCATATATTTCCCTATGTTCGCATTTCACCTCCACCAACCTGTATAGGCATCTTAGCAATAACCATGGTTTAAATATAATTAGGTTTGCCAACATATCTAGATATAAAATAACAATAATAATTGACACTGATTTAAATGTTAAAATACACTTTAATACTATAAATAGTATCTAAAATTGTACTTTAGATATATCTAAGCGGCTATATTCCATAATTTACCTTTAGATCTAAACGTGTTTGAAAATCCCCCATTTTCTACGAGGAAAATCGTGGTTATAAATAAATAATTTCTCAATATATGATATATGAACACAGTCTCGTAGTGCATCTATTCATCTTTTTAGTTCAGTTTATAAAACTTGTCGATTTTTGATAGATAAAATATCAGACAGTTTAACGATTAATCGAGCTTAAAAAGCTTTATTGAAAGTAAATGATACATACGCTGTGAAGCTTTTGTGACCGGAGCTTACATATTGTCAATCAGAAGAGCTTACAGCTTATACGTCATACAGACAATAGCAACATTTGTTTACCGTCAGTTCATGTTAATTCTGGACATAGATTTAAACAGTTAACCAATTGACTGTAAATAAATATCTAAAGTTTGATTTTTTAATAATTTTTAGAAATTATTGAACAAAATATTGGAAAGTGTTTTGTAAATTTTATTCTATTCGTGTAGCTGTGTTAGCACAACCTTTAAGTTATTGCTAAATATGAGATTATAAATTTCAAAATCAAAGTCTTGTAACATGAATTTTTGCTAGTTCGAAGCAAAAGAGCATGTTACAATAAGTCATTTTGCGACTTTGGTTTTGAAATCTATGGTACTGTACAATGATGTACTACGTTTTTTCCGAATTCCTAGAATACTCTCGATTTTACAGTTTTTCTATTTCACTACTACGACTGCCTGAAACCAGCCCGAAACTCATACTTTGCCGTATCCTGACTATGCAATTTCATTTTGAAGTTGAAAAATACTGTAAAAGTGTTTTCGTTGCGAGTAAACTGTTTATTATTGACTTCAAGGTAATATTTCTATTTCACAGATGTGCCTTTTTAAAATCTTAAAAATAAATTTCTATCATGAGATATATTCGAGAAAATTTGCATAAATTTGGAAATTTGTGTGAATTTGTAATATCATCTGTAATTACACAAGAGCTTTTTATTTCGCCGGATAAGTTTCTGTTTGTATTGTAACCTTATTGCCTAGCAATTTGAAAAGAAAAATAGTTTAATAAAATCACGACACTGTAAGTAGCTTTTATTTTAAAACAATTTTTCGAGTCAAATTGCTGTCAGTTGACAAGGTTGAGAGGTCAAACAGAAATTTATTCGGAGGAAATAAAATGCTCGAGTGTAATTCAACGAGATAATTTAACGACTCCTTTGGTTCTTCATCATAAATATTGCCAAAATGGAATCATTTCACTGACATATTAGAAATATGAATCAAATGATATTTTAGTGATTTGTTTGGTTGCTAAGAAAAAGGTCAATTGCAATAAGTTATACCTTCCTTTTTATCGCTGTCAAAGCGATAAAACTGTGTTTTTTTATGGCTTACTTTATACAGGAGTGGAATTTTTTTAAATATTTTAAAAAGGCACAACTGTTAATTGATCCTTTAAGTACCTATATAATCCTTGTTAAAATACAATTTGAGCATTCTTGTACTGGCCACAAAACACTCGCTACGTCAGTACATTTTGTGCTGCATTTTAGGAAGTAGACAGGCCTCTTAATAGCGTCACTCACAAAATGCATAAGTTATTATAGCAGAATCCAGCTCGACACAGCTCTCTATTCTCTGTTACGTTGTTTATAAAGTACGCCTTGGTCCTTGACAACTCTATTGTTTCCCAGTAAACAACTCTTGTAGAGAAGCACCTACGACGCCAGTCGCAGATACGAGCTCTAGGCACCGGCGCCGCGACGGCCTAGATAGACGTCGGCTATGTCAACACCCAGTTGATATAGCAGCGTGCGAGGGAATAAATACAAGATTAATACAAGCGTTTTAATTATGTGTCACTCTTTTTATCCAACTTGGGTGTGGCAGCCTCACAGTATGTGTCATAATTTGTGTACAGGGTGATTCACAACTTACTAATCATGGAACAAATATAAATTTTTACCTCTCGCCTCATACTGTATAAGAGAGGTATTGTAATGGGTCAAAATTTTCGAGTATGAGTTTTTGGTGGATAAGCACGTTTCAGGGTCTCTAGAATACGAATTTACTATTTTCACGATGATGTCTGTGTGTGTGTGTGTGTGTGTGTGTGTGTGTGTGTGTGTGTGTGTGTGTGTGTGTGTGTGTGTGTGTGTGTGTGTGTGTGTGTGTGTGTGTGTGTGTGTGTGTGTGTGTGTGTGTGTGTGTGTGTGTGTGTGTGTGTGTGTGTGTGTGTGTGTGTTTGTGTGTGTGTATGTTTGTATGGACTGACGATTTTTCGTCCACGATAACTTAAAAAGTATCAAACCGTTTATAACCAAATTTCATATTTAAGGTTTTAATAAGTATCTTAATACCGGATAAGATTTTGGTAGAAATCCGCAAACCGGAAGTACTACTTTTAGAAGTTTGGAAAAGTTTTCCTTAAGTATATTTATACATTATTTATTTATGACAATTTTTACAATTAAAAATAAAAGAAATTGTGATTATCTATATGTACAGTTAATTATAAATACAAATTGCTGAATCTGGAAGTATTTAACAATAAAATAAAGTACAATTAATATTCTATTTTTGTGAAATTCCAGTATCTTGTTGTCCATGATATGAAATTTGTTTCTACATAAAATTTGAATTATTATGACAGTGACAGTACAGTTGACATCTTTTGCTTGCATATTGGTTTACATTATCGTTTACATATTACATAAACATGAAACTATTAAAGTGTAAGTAAAACTATTTATTAGATTAGTAGAATAAGCAGAATTAGGCGAGAGGTCATGTGGTGGCCACAACAGATTTTTTAGGCAGTTTTCGCAATTTGTAGTGATAGCCTGGAATGAATGCTATTTTAACTGTCAGAAATATTACAAATGAGCAATATTTATAAAATTTTAAACACGAATATTTCTGATAACTGATTTAGATGCAGAATTTAATTTGAAGTATTATTAGTTAAAAACATATGACTGAAATTTCAATTAAACTTGTATTTTATAATAACTTTCTGTATTCAATAATACCGATTGAAACTATTATTTTTAACACGAACATCAATTTTAAATAAAGATTTATTCACTTGTGTACTAGATAGTTTTAAAATTATTGTACGTTACAGACTCGCAAAAATAAATTCATAACATGTTATTATTATGTCAACATTAAATGAAATATAATATAAACCACGTAAATAAAGTACCTATGATAATAGAGATAATTGAGGTAATATCTATTTAAATTTTAAACTGACAACTCGCCACTAACTTCACTGCGGCCTCCTCTCCCCACCCAAGTTGATTGTTTCGGAGTAAAATTGTGTGACATGGAAACACATACAAAATCAACAGAGTGTCATCTCCTGTCTTTTTAACTTCGTGGTAGGTACCTATCAATGGACCAATTGCAAGATTAATTTTATTAAATATTTTCGAAGAAGAGATACAAACTTGGGACCCGTATTTTTTCACAAAATTTGTATTAACAACCCGAAAAATAATTAATAAAAATTGAATAATATGTAATGTGACGTAGAAGACTGCCATATCTCTTGAACAAAATAATGACATCACAACAAAATTTCTTTCCCAATTTACTAAAATACGTATAATTTTTATAAATAAAAACGTGCTAGACCTAACATTAGGTTCATAGTAGCAAGTAGTCCATCAACTCAAGTAAAATTAAAAATGTAAATCGCCAACAAAACATTGTTTCTCTCCGCAAATTGTAAACCTAATAAAGCCTGCCTGTCTCCCACCCTTAACAATTTAATCTTCTCCCTCTTTGAGCTTTGTTTTCTCCCCCGTAAAAATATTGATTCTCCCTCCCCCTTGGCCCCACCCTGCCTGGTATTTAGCGGTCGATATGCCCCCCCCCCCCCACTCGCATGGGCCCTTAGGTGGATGGGTGGGGACAATAATCGCGGGTAATAGTAACAGTAACTGCAACCCCCGTCAGACCAAGTACTTAAGGGTTGGAATGAAGGTACAGTTGCGAAAATGATAGAATACTTTGATATTATGGGTAGAATACTCGTATGTTCTTATTTAGTAGGGTAGACTGGGTACGGTTGTGACAATTTTCATTTGATCGTCCATTATTTTGTTAGTATACCAGTTTGCTAGAGGAAAGGTATTTTTTATAATAAAGTGTACATTTGTCTATGTATAAATACTAATATTTTGTCCCTAAGTACAATTGTTGACTCATAGGAAGAAATTAGAAAAAAAGGAAAAAATGTCACAACCGACCACACCCCAGGGGCGGTTGTGACAGTGCTTGGGGTCAGTAGTGACAAGTTCAAAAATACACGAAAATGGTCTCAAATCACTTTTATTGCAAGTAATATCTAACATAATGCAACATAATATTCTTCTAGAAAAATTTTAGGTTTACGTAACAATAAAAAATAAAATCTGGGAACACTTTAATCGCTTATATTACAACTAATAAGGCACTGTAGCATCTATAGTAAGTTATTATATCAGTCTTCATATTACAATCAGTCAAAAAAGTTAACTTAACATTTCTAATTGTACATTACGGTAACTGTGTCAAAATACAAAAAAAAATATTAATAAATATTATATCAAAATCAATGAAACAAAAAGCTTCTTCTTAAAAAAAAAAAACATTTGTGTGAGTATCAACATACAACATCGAAAAACATAAGAAATCTAAGGTTGACTTAGTTCTAAAAACTGAAAAGTAAGATACGGAGATCTAATCAGAGTCATCACAGTTTTGACAAATGTAATGGCGACTACCACCTGCGCACTCTAAGTGGGACCAGAGGTCACATTTTCCTTGACATTTGATCCATTTTTCGCCACCTCTACTTTCAGAAACCAGACAGAAATACTCTTCGTCATATCACACTGCCCTCTTTCGGTCCTCTTCAAGCGTTTTCTGGGCATCTAAAAGCAAGAAAAACACATTCTACTTGTGTCATAACCGTACCCAGAAAATATGTCACAACCGTACCCAACACACGCCTTCGTGAAAAAAAAATCGACATGACAATATAAAATAATCTACGTACAAAGTAATCGGTGCTATTTAACTACTAATGTATAACTTATGACTAGGAAAAATACTCGGTACTCTATCTGTACACATATAACAACAATTATTAGAAGAAATCGAATAAAAATACTTACTTTTGACTGTTAAAATATAATATAGGCCTCTGCTAGCGTTAATGTAGCGCGATGGCTGACGCACCACTGTGAAACACGTTCAGACGGTCACGCCGGTCCTCTCTCCGATTGCCCCCGCCCGGTATTCCTTATAGTTTCACTAATATGACGACTGTCACAACCGTACCCTGTCACTACCGTACCCAGTTTACCCTATGTTGGTTTTGTAATGAAATTTCATAAATTTACTATTCTCGCCATTTCACAATAATTAATTAATAGTATATTCAGCTCGAGTGGAAAGTTTGTGTGACGAGCCGTAGGCGAGTTTCACGGTTCCACGAGAGCGGAATAGGCATTCCACACGTGTTGCAGACTATACTTTCTCTACGACTTTAAATTTAATTGCATTAAAAACATAACCTAAAACTATTAAAATTAAAATAAATGTATTTATAAAATAATATTCTATTATAAAATTAATAAATCTAAATGTATTTTAAAGCTACCCACCAACCAAAAACATTGCATAAAGTTAAATTATTAGAATTCGCCACATTTCATTCCATCACAAGTGACGGAATGAATCCATTCCGTAACAAGTGACAGTATGTAACCATTCCATAATTTAAAATGATGTAAGAATAATACCATTCTATAACAGTCGTATAGAAAATTTTATTCCGTTATTATTATTCCGAAAATAAAATTTTAAAATTTTCATACACTGAAAATGCATTCACAAGAGATTCAAATCTAGAAAATACATATATGCGTAGTAAAATATGTACGTCAAAAGATTCATTTACAGGAAAATTCAAATCTAGAATTGTAGGTGCGGCATAAATGCAAACATCGTGCAAACATAGAAAAATGCCTGTAAAAAATGTTGTCCTTTTTACAAAATGTTTGGTCTTTCCTAGAAACCTGGCTACGGTCTTGGAAAGAATCCTCAAAGAATCCATGTGTGAACAGGACTTTAATTATTTTTAAAATTTTTGTCATGTGGTGAAAATGTCTGACAGTATATCTGATGAATTTTAAATAAATGGTCAAAGGACTTTATTGATGTAATATAATCTCTGTATGCGTTTTATTAAACTGCATGTAATTTTATATTAATTAATTCAAATTATAATTAAATGCAGAATAATTAACCCTACCTTTGATAACCCGGTTTGCTGCATTGTTTTGGAATATAAATATTAATTTCCATTCTGCGTTTAACATTTAACCTGCAGTGGAAATTGTTTGCTTATTAATCTGATACGCAATGCATTTATGCAAATCTAAAATAAACATTAAATTTTTTAATCGGTAGACCATTTATTCAGCTCTATTAAAATAAACAGAATAATAATATATACATCACAATTTTTACCCAACTTGTGTATGGCTAGATTTGGGCAAAGTACTTGGAAAAAGTAGTTTAGGTAAGCTACTCGCTACTTTGCGAAAAAGTAGCTGAAGCTACTGAATAGCTTAGGTACTTCACCAACAATGTAGCTAAGCTTCAAGCTACTGAAGTAGCTTTCAAAGAATATAAAGCTACTTTCCTTTATTATTATGCAGGATCAAAATTGAAAATAATCTAAAAGCTACTGCTACTTCTTAAAAAATGTAAGCTACCAACTAAAAGCTACCAATTTTACAATTTTAGAACGTAGCTAAGCTACAGCTACTTTAAGGTAAAAAGTAGCTAATCTAGTAGCTTAGCTACCAAAGTAGCTAGCTACTGCCTAGCTTGGGTGTGGCAGCCTCACATACATAATGTGAATCTAAAGAAAATGTATGTCACTTATGAAATAATTTTAAATTTCTTTACCTACCTGTGCCCCTGAATTTTTCACGAACAATTAATTAGAATATTTAGTTTAAGTGTACATTTTATTGTATTTATGAAAATACCAACTATAATAATTACACAAGAGCTTTTTATTTCGCCGGATAAATTTCTGTTTGTATTAAAACCTTGTTGCCTAGCAATGTAGCAATTTGAAAAGAAAAATTGTTTAATAAAATCACAACACCGCAAGTGGAGTGATTTTATTTTAAACAATTTTTCGATTCAAGTTGCTGTCAGGTGACAAGGTTGAGATGTCAAACAGAAATTTATACGGAGGAAATATAATGCTCGAGTGTAATTCAACGAGATAATTTAAAGACTCCTTTGGTTCTGCTTTACAAATATTCCCAAAATCGAATCATTTCACCGACAAATATTAGAAATATGAAGCAAATGACATTTTAGTGATTTGTTTGGTTGCTAAGAAAAAGGTAAATAAGGTTTTATCACTTGAAAAAAGTTACCTTCCTTTTTATCCGCTGTCAAAGCGATAAAATTGTGTTTTGTTTATGGCTTACTTTATACAGGAGTGGAATTATCGCAGTAATTATTTATCAACAAATTTATTAATAACATATGAGAATCATAAAAAATTTATGTCACTTATGAAATAAATTTAAATTTCTAATCCTGGGCCACTGTATTCTTTTACAAACAATTGATTAAAATATTTCCTATAATTGTATTTAACAACTGTTCTAAGTATAAATTTTCTCTATACGAGTAAAATAAAATCAAAGTGTGTGATTTCAAATATACTATTTGATTTTTCAATCGAGTCACCTGAAAATGACGTCGCTAGCTTCAGTTTGCTTTTTGCATTTCCATTTTGATTTCTACATCAATATTAAATTCAGCTGTCAGCAAAAGTCAGTAGTTCAATCTGTAAAACTAAATTAGATTTGAAACGAACATTTCTACAATTCAGACGCGATGCTTCAAAGTTCTCATCAAAGAATAGTTTGAAATTGTATAATTGAACAACTCCTGAGTAACTCACTTAAAATAATGGCTTACACTCACACTTACACTCAAAACAGGCCGGAAGTTCAAACAATTAGAGTAACTACACTTAGGAATAATTAATTCTAGTCCTTGTTACTTAATGGACCTCTAACACAGATATCCGTCCCGACGTTATTCAAATTTACTAGACTTTAAAAGTTATCAATGCTGAATAATTGCTAATGTAAAAATATAAACATAATTATTCTGAAAGGTTTTTACGTTTTTTACTAGTTCATTAGATAATATAAATATAAGTAATATAATATAAATATAAAATATAAATGTATTTTGAGAATTATTTATGTAATATGTCCAACCTCTCTATAATTGGAATACTTGATATCTAGTTGAGAGATTGTAAATAAAATAAATAAATAAATACATTAATTTTAAATGATATTTTACTATTGGCACTGTCGTGTCATAATCATTTAAATTTTACGTAGTAACAAATGTTAAACGATCATGGACTACAAGATACCTAAATACTAAATTATAAATATATACTTTAATTATTCCTAAATGATACCAGCTACAGAAAAATTTATAAAATACCGATTGTAGATAATAATCACATAATCTTTCATTTAAAATAAAAAATGTCTTAAATTAATTAATTATCGAAATATTAAAAGAAATCTGATGTGGCCACCACAAGAACTCCCGCCATACCTACTTCATTTTTTTAACTTATTATACAAATATATTAATATATAAGTACTACTACTACTGCTACTACTCACAAATATATTTTAGTCATTTTATTTAATCTGCAGAAGAAGATATAAAAGATATTTTACTATTATCACTGTCATGTCATAGGTAATCATTTAAATATTACGTAGTAACAAATGTTAAACGATCATGGACTACAAGATACCAAAATACTAAATTATTCAAAAAATTGTCTTAAATTAATTATATTTATCGAAATATTTCAAAAAAGTACTACTTCCAGTTTGTAGATTGAAACCAAAATTATATTGGGTTATTAAGATTCGTATTAAAAATTTGATATTTAATTTTTTGATATTTGTGGAGTTATCGTTTCCGAAGAAACACACGACGTAACGAACGCACGCACGCACACACACACATATCATCTCGAAAATGTTAATTCCTACTCTAGGGAATCTAAAACGTGCTTACCAAAAATGCACACTCGAAAATTTTGACCCGTCACAATACCTCTCTTATAAGGGTGATTTTTTAGCAACTTTCTTTTTGGCATCACTGTTTTTGGCAGCTCAGTTGTTTTTGTGTCTCATGTTACTGTCAGACATATTCAGTTTGGTCTATAATTTAACCATGAATCGACTTACAAACGAACAACGCTTGCAGATTATTCAATTTTATTATCAAAATTCATGCTCGGTTAAGAAAGTGTATCGTGCACTTCTTCCATTTTATGGTCAGTTTGGGCGACCTTCTGAGGCGGCTATTCGGAATCTTGTGACTAAATTTCGCACTAAATTTACATTATTGGACATTAAACCACCAAAACGCATACGTAGAGTGCGGACAGAGGAAAATATCGCAGCTGTATCCACCAGTGTTGTTGAAGACCGTGAATTATCGGTTCGGCGCGTTCGCAGCATTTGGGCCTCTGTTACTCCACTACGTGGAAAATTTTGCGGAAGGATTTAGGTGTAAAACCTTTTAAAATACAGCTGGTGCAAGAATTGAAGCCACACGACATACCACAATGGCCCAATTGAGAGGCGAGTTCGGTGAACAGTTTATTTCACGTTTGGGGCCGGTCAATTGGCCGCCTAGATCGTGCGATTTAACGCCTTTAGACTATTTTTTGTGGGGATATGTTAAGGCTCATGTCTATAGCGACAAGCCCGCAACGGTTGACGCACTGGAAGCCAATATTGAAGAATTTATTGGTGAGATACTGGCCGATATGTTGGAGAGAGTATGCCAAAATTGGACCCAGCGTATGAACTATTTGAGACGCAGCCGCGGTCAACATTTACATGAAATTATCTTTAAACATTAAATTATATAGATCGTTCTATCGACGCAAATAAAGATTTCATACATTTTTCTGAATTTTATGTGTTTTTTTTTTAAATCAAATCCGAAAGCTCTTAAAAAATCACCCATTAGAATATGAGGCGAGAGGTAAAAACTAAAAATTATATGCACAATTTCATCATTTTATAATAATTTAATTTAATATATCAATTATTGAATGAGCATACAAAAAATAAATTCCATTAAATTTGAGGTATAAATACTGCTACGTTTTTTAGAATCGTCAAAATATCAAAATGCGATTCACAGTAGTGTATTTACTTTTTACCATTATCTGCTTAGGTTTAATTGTAAGTATCATATTTATTTATTATTACATATCTACCAGTTTTATTTTTTTATAAACTAAATATAATAATAGGTAATTATATTGATTTTATAATTTTTTAATCAATTCAGGACCAATGTTTAGGAGGAACTAAATTTTTGGACCATACAGTAAAAGCAGGAACTTTTGCAAAATTACTTCGGCCCGCACGAGATGTTGGTAATGCTGGTTGTAGTAAGTAATTTTTTTATTTAATGACTCTTTAAATTGTTGTTTAATACATAAAGCTACTTATGGCCAGTTGGTGTCAGTTAAAGTTTAAGTTTTCTTTAAATGAACAATATCGAATCAAAATCAAATTGTCAAACGTAGAAATAATATTGCTGTCATGAGTTCGATTCGATATTTTTTATTAAAGTGACACTTAAAATTTAAGTGAAAGCTGTGCAAATGGCCATTAATACCTTAAGATAAGATTGCTTAATTAATTATTACTTATCATTACTTTGCTTAAAATATACCAAGTTATACTCAAATCATATTTATTGATTAATTATTAATGATTACAGAAAGGACACCTACTGGTACTGCAACTGCTACTGGATAAAAATAAAATACTACCTAGTTAATAAGTTTGGTACAACTTTATATGAAATCTAATTTAAAATTGACAATAAACTTACTTATAAATCTTTACAATTAAAATAATTTTAGGTACTTAACGCGACTTATTTACATTACCCAAAAATTATTATTTATCAATTATCAACTTAAAATATTTGTCATAGATTGTACCAAATTTTATTTATAATACAGTAGCTCTAAAAATAACAACAATTTTATGATTAAAATCTAAACCTTTTTCTATTTTCATGGTCAATAATTTATTCCACATTTTGCAAATAAAAATAAATGACTGTTACATAATCTAATCACTTTTGACCTTAGTTGAACCAGAACTAAATACCGTATTTAAAAATAAATAATTAAATAAATCAGTTATGATACTTATAATTATTAACGATTTATTAACCTCACAGGAACACCCGTGAGTTAAAGTTACACCCAAAAATATATTAAATGAAATTATTTATTACGAGCCCTAACCACAAATATTTGGTACGGTTGTATTTTTTGAGTATATGAATTTTTGAAGCAATTTTAAAATTATTTGGAATAATTTTGTTTAAGCATATTTGTACTTTTTTATTAAGTGCTTAAACTGTCTACATCAACATAAATGTTTACTAATCAAAAATGAAAATTAAAGGATTTATTATATAATTTGTAGGATCACCTTATTTCAGTTACAAAAATAATTGGCCATAAATAATTGGTACGGCTATTAAAACTGATATTAATATTCAATAATGTGCCCTGTACTATTTTTATTAATATTTAGCGAATATTCGAGTAGGCTTTTGCCTTTTGTTTTGTTTGTTTTGATCTGTTTTTAATTAACTGTCATTAATATTAAACATGGTGCGCGGAAATGCAATTTCTGAAGATATTCGAAGATTAATTATTGAAAAAAATGAGTCCGGTAAAAGTTTTGGTGAAATTTCGAAAGAATTAAGTTTAGCTAAATCAACAATTGTAAATATAGTCAAAAAATATAAAATATCTGGATCTATTTCAACATTTAAAAACAAAAGTGGTAGAATTTCCAAAATTACCGAGCGAGATTTACGGGCGTTGTCTTCCATTATCAAAACAAATAGACGAAGTACTGTTCGTGATTTGTCAGAAAAATGGTCAGAAAAAATTGGAAAGTCGGTAGGACGTGAATGGACCCGAAAAAATATTCATAAACTAAAATATGGATTTTATAAGGTAAAATTTTTAAGAAAAAAAAACTTAAATCTTAATCTTTAATCCCTTAAATCTTTCAGGCCAAAGAAAAACCACTATTGACTATTTTACAAAAGAAAAAACGTTTATTATGGGCAAAAGAAAGAAATTTTTGGGTACAGAGACAGTGGGATTCCATTATATTCAGTGATGAATCTAAATTTGATGTGTGCATTGGTGATTCTAGAAAAAGAGTAATAAGGACAAAACAAGAAGTATACCATAGAGACTGTCTAAAGCGTACTGTCAAATTTCCCGCTAGTGTCATGGTATGGGGATGTATGTCTTCCAAAGGTGTGGGCAATTTGCATTTTATTGTCGGCACTGTAAATGCTCAGAAATATTTAAACATTTTGGAGGACAATTTAATTCCATCTGTAACCCAGTTAAGTTCATATGAAGAATTTATATTTCAACAAGATGGTGCTTCATGTCATACTGCCAAAGTAACTCGAAATTGGCTGGAAAGTAAAGGAATAAATGTTTTAAGCTGCCCTTCCTCCAGCCCAGATCTTAATCCAATAGAATCTTTGTGGGCAATAATGAAGCGTCGGTTAAGAAATCAGCCTCAAAGGACTATTGAAGGTTTGAAAAATAAAATAACAGAAATATGGAATTCAATTACGCCAGATGAGTGCCAGGAACTTATTAACACTATGCCAAAAAGAGTAGAAGCAGTTATTAAGGCAAAAGGCGACGTTACACAATATTAATAATAATAATAATAGCCGTACCAATTATTTATGGCCAATTATTTTTGTACCTAAACTAAGGTGATCCTACAAATTATAATATAAATCCTTTAATTTTCTTTTTTGATAAGTTAACTTTTGTGTTTATGTAGATAGTATAATCACTTAATAAAAAAGTACAAATATGCTTAAACAAATTTACTCTGAATAATTTTAAAATTACTTCAAAAATTAATATACCGAAAAAATACAGCCGTACCAAATATTTGTGGTTAGGGCTCGTATATATAATATAATATGATTCATTATATAGTTAAATTATTTAATAATTTAAAATAAATTTATTTTAATAATGTAATGTAAGTGAATAGTGTCAAAAAAAATTATTTACAGATGTAGTAAATTGTCGGATAGAGGACACAGTGGACAGTATTTGCAGCTTATACCGGGCGTTTCCTGAAACAGGCGCACCCCGAAAAAAAATTGTATTTTTTAGTCAATTACATTTATATTATAAGTTTATAAACTAAATTCAAAGGCGCATTAAACTACATAAATAATGAATTTTTATTACTTCCTGTTCAGCCGGAAGTGACACCAACTTCCTTATTTTAAATGGAACACCCGTATATTTTTAAAGATTTTTATTCTGCATAAAATTCTGAATACAATCATGTATAATAAGCTACTTTTTCGTTGTAGATTTATAAGTATTTATAATAACTAAAATATTACAGAAACAAATCAAATCATTCCTAGTTAGCTATGAAATAAATGATAAAAACATAAATTATACGAAGAGTTTTACTATGTATTAAAGAAAATGCAGACCATTTTGAAAATTTACTATAAATAATATAATTCAATTGCAATTCCTTATTAAATTAGTTATTTTTGTTAATAAACTGACATTTTTACTGTCATAAAATTTGTATCTTATCATTTATTTCATAGCTAACTTGGAATGAATCGATATGTTTTTGTAATATTTTAATTATTATTTTACTTAGAAATCTACAACGAAAAAGTAGCTTATTATACATGGTTGTATTTAGAATTTTATGTAGAATCAAAATCTTAAAAAATATACGGGGTGTTCCATTTAAAATAAGGAAGTTGATCTCACTTCCGGCTACACAGGAAGTTATAAAAATTCATTAATTATGTAATTTAATGCGCCTTTGAATGTAGTTTATAAATCTATAATATAAATGTAATTGACTTAACATACAACTTTTTTGGGGGGTGCGCCTGTTTCAGGAAACGCCCGGTATAATATGTAACTAATTTAATTTATGAAAATATCAACAGTACGTAATTTACGATATTTAATTGTGAAGATTTTTGTATTTGTAATAATTATATGTTACTATATTAGCCTGAAGATGATATTAAATATAGTTGATTCCACGTAAGTTTGTGATTGCGCAATAATAGACGAATGATTTTGTACGACAAACGTAAATGTATAGGTTTCTAAAAAGCAAATAATGGATCCACAATTCCTATTTCTGCAAGTAAGTAGGGAGGTAAATATTTTTAAATAAAATTGAGGTTATGTCACAAATTATACCTGTGTAAACGATATTATGTTGCGCAATCACAAACTTACGTGAAATCAACTATATATCGAAAAGTTGCAGTAATTTTCGATTACTTAATCATTTAAACAACCCTATACTTCATTTCAGCTAAGAAAATAGCGTTGGGTTAGATAGGGCAATGATATTCTTGAATCTGATTGGTTGAGATGAGAGGTAGATTTACACTAGCAAACATTTTCATTTCCGTTAACATTACTTATACCTTCTTATTTTTAATTTCATAGTTACATCGAAGTACTACATTATTCTATAGATGACAGCTTTATTCACAAAACATAACTTATTTAAGATCGCGTCAAATTTTGAACTAATAAAATGTGTAAGAGTGAAACTTACTGGCATTCGCAGTGCCATCTGCCATTTTCTTAGCTGAAATGAAGTATAGTCCACTATCCGACAATTTACTACATCTCTAAATTTATTTTAATGTTTTTGTACCTACCGTTTGAGACGCTCGCATCTTTTTTCATCCACAACATATTATATTATATTAGTTTTTGCTTCAAATTTCTGTCTTGCATATATATTCTTGTAAATTTTATTTTGTTCGGAGATTTTTGTTGAAAAGACCGTAATGTTTGAATGTTTAACTTAAATTTATATTAAAGAAGTGCTTAAATAGTGTTAAATGTGTTAAATATTTATAAACATATTGTCAAATTAGAAGAAGTGTTCTGGAAAAGATAAAAACATTTTACATTACTGTAATTATATATTTGTCTAGTATTTAACTAAATTTATTGTCTTGCATAAAAAATTTAATACAACGTTTTATTAGCTAAATATAAAAACTGCAACGTAGCTAAAATAATAACAATTTTTTGAACACCATCTCCAAGGGTTGTAGCACCAGACTGAAATGGGGGATAAGTATGGGGATGGTACCTGTCTTCAGTATCTGCTAACTAAAAATAAATCATTAAAAGCACATGTATTATTGTTTATATTAAAATGATGTACCAACAGACATTTAAATAAATATTTTAACTTACTGTAACGCCAATAATGGTTGCAAAAATCACACACATTGTCATAAATTTCATTTTGGTATAATTATGTTTTATGTTTCACGTCTGAAAGATAGAAGTATTATAAATGTAGCAGCAAAATTTATGTTTATATATGAACTACACTGATATGTAATTTATTACAAGGTCGATTTTGATAAAAACGAATTGTTATAAACTGTCATTTTTTGTTATTCATGCAGTTTTTTAGCTATTTATACATTTTCAACAATATGTGGTCTATTTTAAAGCGCTACACTTGTGCCAAAAATATAGTGAAAAATCTGACGTGGCCATCACAATACCTCCCGCCTTGACATTGAAGTAATTCTACACCACACTCTACACATGCCCTATACAACAGTCCTACACCACAGAGAAACCTCCTTGCCACAGACATCTGTTTATCTGTCACATTGACAATTATATTTTTGTTTTTAATTTTATTTCTATTTTGTGATTCACAAATCGTGGTAGGTAAAATTATATATTTAAAAAAAATTATATTTCTTTATTGGTTAAAGATATAGAAGCAAGTAAGACTAAATATTGTACAATGTAATTTCTTCTTTCATGTGTGGTATGCTAAATTGTAACAATCGCAATCTTTTATACAATTTTTGCAAAAAATGTTAAAATGCTTCAAGAAAATACCATTTCCGGTTGGCAGATTTTTACCAAAATCTAATCAGCTCTTCATTAACATGTACAAATATATAATGCAAAATATTATAATTTTATGTTCAATAGAATTTGAGATAATGAATAAGAACGAAAGAGCATAGTAGGCACACATACAGACTTTCATACACACACACACACACACACACACACACACACACACACACACACACACACACACACACACACACACACACACACACACACACACACACACACACACACACACACACACACACACACACACACACACACACACACACACACACACACACACACACACACACACACACACACACACACACACACACACACACACACACACACACACACACACACACACACACACACACACACACACACACACACACACACACACACACACACACACACACACACACACACACACACACACACACACACACACACACACACACACACACACACACACACACACACACACACACACACACACACACACACACACACACACACACACACACACACACACACACACACACACACACACACACACACACACACACACACACACACACACACACACACACACACACACACACACACACACACACACACACACACACACACACACACACACACACACACACACACACACACACACACACACACACACACACACACACACACACACACACACACACACACACACACACACACACACACACACACACACACACACACACACACACACACACACACACACACACACACACACACACACACACACACACACACACACACACACACACACACACACATAAACACACACACAGACATCATCGTGAAAATAGTCAAAATAGGTTCTAAAGGTGCTAAAACGTGGTAATTGACAAAAATCTCGACATGGAATTTTTTCACGATCCCTATACCTCTCTAGGCGAGAGGTAAAAAGGAAGCTTGCTATATTACAAACTGTGATGATCTTGTTAGTACACCTACACTGTTCATATTTTATATATAGATAGATAAAAGATGACTCTAGAGTGCTAGGAAATTATATTTTTTAAATATATTGTAGTAATAAATTGGTAAAAATAGTCAATTTCCTCAAAAAAATCAACCCTCGTTATTTTAAAAACGGTAAGAGACACGGACTTAGTTTTCGATTTTTGACTTTTTCCATTTTTCAACTTTGAGGCTATATTTCTCAAAAACTAAGCCCGATATATCGAACTGCGGTTTGCGGCATTGTGTTCCTCGCACTTTCATTGACTTATAACCAAATTTTTAGAATTTTGAAAATTTTGATTTTTTTCGAGTTCCCAAAAATTAATCACCTTCAATATCTCAAAAATGGTTCGAGATACGGACTTGATTTTGTCACCATTGAATTCCTCGCGTCGAATTACATGGGTATATAAATTCCGACTGGTACAATTTTTATGAAGGATTTTCAAAAATCTACTTTTTCTAAATGGGGTACCCCTTAAGAAAATGTCAGATTTCAAAAATCCTTCATAAAAAATCTGACGTGGACACCACATGACTTCCTTGTACGCCTATTAAACTGTTCATGCTTTTCTTAATAACTAAAATGTAGAATTATATTATACAAATATATTAATATATATATATATATATATATATATATATATATATATATATATATATATACATAAGTACTACTACTATTGCTACTATACTCACAAATATATTTTAGTCATTTTATTTAAACTGCAGAAGAAGATATAAACGATATTTTACTATTGTCACTACCACTGTCACTGTCATGTCATAATCATTTAAATTTTACGTAGTAACAAATGTTAATCGATCATGGACTACAAGATACCGAAATACTAAATTATAAATATATACTTTAATTATTCTTAAATGATAGCAGATACAAAAATATTTATAAAATACCGATTGTAGGTAATAATCACATAATCTTTCATTTAAAATACAAAAATTTGTCTTAAATTAAATATTTATCGAAATATTTGAAAAAAGTACTACTTCCGGTTTGTAGATTGAAACAAAAAATAGGAGGTGCACAACTAGATGCTATAACAGTCCTAAATGCTATAACAGTCCTAAATACAAAATTTCAACTTTTTACGTCTAACCGTATTTGAGTTATGCGACACACATACGTCCGTCCGTCCGTCCGTACGTACGTACATATGTACGTACAGACCTCACGACGAAACTAGTCATAATGGATTCAGAAAAAGTCAAAACGGATATTTCCGTAAAAATCTGAGAACCGAAATTTTTCGCGATTACAATACTTCCTTATTACTCCGTACAAGGAAGTAAAAATGTACCAGTCGCAATTTTTCACTGAAAATTTGTACACCCATGTAATTCAACGCGACAAAATCAAGTCCGTATCTTGAACCATTTTTGAGATATTGAGGGTGGTCAATTTTTGGGATCCCGAAAAAAATCAAAATTTTCAAAATTCTAAAAATTTGGTTATGGGTCAATTAAAATGCCGCAAACCGCAGTTCGAAATCGGACTTAGTTTTTGAGAAACGCAGCCTCAAAGTTGGAAAATAAAAACGTGAAACATCGGGATAATTTGAAAACTAAACCAGACATCGAAACGCGGTTTGTGGCATTGGATTAAGAAGGGTTGCAACTACAGTACGCGAAATAAAAGATGACCGGAATTAAGAATTTTATATTGTTAAACAATATTAATCGAGCGGACATAGATAATTATCATCAGCTACCTTGAAATAGTGTATAAAGAAGTCGTCCAGCTCGGTTTTTCTCTGACTCAGTTGCGTTCAGGCGAGTAATAAGTCGGCGAACTTTGACTCAGCTCTGTATAGAACATGACTCATTCCCACCGGCCAACTCTGGCTGCACGGACTGTACGTTGTTAGAATGTTGAATTCCAGTGTCGCGCCACTATTTTTCCCTTTAAAGCCCTGTCTATCCAGTGGCGCACGTCACAGTGACCTAATTCTATTTCCACTACGGATAGCGCATTTTCCAACGCTGTTCATAGTTTTCCTGGATTTCCAGGATTTTCCAGGGCTCACATTGGATAATTCAAAGTGATTTGTGTGCAGCTATTTTGGCATTTCGTAGCCGGTTGGAAAAGTTTTTATTTTTTATTTTTAGTTGCAAGGTAATATATGTTAGCACGAAAAATAAAATGCAAAAATTGTTTATATTAGTTTTTCAAGTTCATCATGTATAAAGTTTTATTTATTTAACTTTTTATTCTTATTACCTCTCGCCACATATTCTATAGGAGAGGTATTGTAATGGGTAAAAATTTTCGAGTATGAGTTTTTGGTGGATAAGCACGTTTCAGGGTCTCTACAATACGAATTTACTATTTTCACGATGATGTCTGTGTGTGTGTGTGTGTGTGTACGTATGGACTGACGATTTTTCGTCCACGATAACTTAAAAAGTATCAAAACTTTAATAACCAAATTTCATATTTAAGGTTTTAATAAGGATCTTAACACCGGATAAGATTTTGGTTTAATAATCCGCAAACCGGAAGTAGTGTTTATTGAAACTTGATATAGTTTTCCTTAAATAAATTGGTACATTATTTATTTATGACTATTTCCCACATATTAATTAAACAAATCATTTGCTTCAATTTTTTAAATACTGACCAATAACGTACAAAATATATCGGCAAAAATTGAAAAAATTCCCTAGGGATTGTTCAAGTGACAATTTACCCGTTACATGGCCATGTATGACAATTTTATTGATTTAGTATTGTTTTTAATTGAAATTAAAAGTGTCAAATGAACCTTTTTGCGACAACTTCTTACGATGAAATAAAAATATATCAAATATAACGCCAAAAAATACAGTTACGTCAAAAACCTTAGTTTGGAAGCAATTATTAATGAACTTGGGAAACGAAAGAAACTAAAATTTATAATTTTGACACTCAAAGGTTAGTAAAAAATTAAATGTCAAAATAAACAACCGTTTCGGCACAAAAAATTAGTCTTTATTTAAAAACACGAAAAACCACGAATAATTATTATAATCGGTCTGCAGCAGTGTCAAATTTTGTTTACTCCGGCATTAAATAGTATATTATATATTGAGGGACTAAAGTGCATGATTTAATCCTGAGGGTGAAGTTTATTTCACGAGCCGAAGGTGAGGGAAATAATCACCTGAGGGATTAAAGGTACTTTAGTCCTGTGGTATATACGTTTTTCTTTGCACTTCATCCTCAAACGAATGCAAAATTAGTTTAAAAGAATACACATTTTGTAATTTTGACAGTAAATTTTATGACAAATATTTATATTGTTACCATATAGATACTCTGTAACAAATAGCACGTATTTACTTGACAACGGGATTAATTAATTCAATTCCTTGACAACGGGATTAAATATGAGAAATAATCCCTTGGGATCAAATTAAGGAGGTTCCCTAGACATTTTAAAAAATGTTCTAATGCAACCAAACTTTGAATTTATGTTGTCTGTGTCAGAAAAATGATACCTGAATTTTTTGGAAATTTTTGACCACGTAGTTTGAACGAAATTAATTGTTAAATTTTAATATTTTACATGGGCTCTTATGGCTTTCCATTAATTGATTAAATAAAAAGATGTTAGAAATGTTCTATTTACTTAATTTTTGGTATATAAACGTATGCAAGCACAGACATCAATTTCCCAAAATTTGAAGTAGGTTGACCACATAGTTGTAACAATATTGTCGATTGAAAAAAAAATCTTCAAGCATTTTTTGATTAGTGAATTATAAATTATTGTAAAAATATATCACCGCAACTGAACGAATTGCAATATCAACTAACACCCGTTGACCGAATTTTGTTTTACATTAATAAAAATATTTTTACTAATTAAATGCTGATATCTGAGTACGCCACTGCATGTGTAGGGAACCTCCTTAAGAACCTTAGTCCCTAAAAATAAAGACTAAAGAACAGTTTTAGTCCCGGAAGTGCAAAAAAACATTTAATAATAAAAATATTAGGACAGTCCAACGTAAATTTATTAGTTCATATTTTATGTCTGTTTATTTGGGAAATAGTCTAACAAAATATATCTCGGGTCTCATTATTTTGCAGGTAAAATTATTTCTTAAGATTGTTGCTTATAGGTAACATTCCTCGACAAATTGAATGATAAAATCCCTCGCCGTCAGCTCGGGATTTTGATCATGTCATTTGTCTCGAAATGTTACCAAGCAACAATCTTTTGAAATAAATTTTACCAGCAAAATAATTATCCCTTGATATATTACTATTGACAATTTTTACAATTAAAAATAATAGAAAATTTTAAATACAATTTACTGAATCTGGTAGTATTTAACAATAAAATAAAGTACAATAATTAATATTCTATTTTTTTTTAAATTTTAGTATATTGTTGTCCATGATCATATGAAATTTGTTTCTACACAAAATTTGAAATATTATGACAGTGGCTGTAGGTACCTACAGTTGACATCTTTTGCTTGCATCTTGGTTTACATATTACATGAACATGAAACTATTAAAATGTAAATAATAGTATATTATATATTGAGGGACTAAAGTGCATGATTTAATCCTGAGGGTGAAGTTTATTTCACGAGCCGAAGGTGAGGGAAATAATCACCTGAGGGATTGAAGGTACTTTAGTCCTGTGGTATATACGCTATTTTTTGCACTTCATCCTCAAACGAATGCAAAATAACTTAAAAGAATACACATTTTGCAAATTTGACAGTAAATTTTATGACAAATATTTATATTGTTACCATAGATACTCTGTAATAAATAGGACGTATTTACTTGACAACGGGATTAATTAATTCAATTTCTTGACAACGGGATTAAATATGAAAAATAATCCCTTGGGATCAAATTAAAAACCTTATTCCCTAAAAATAAAGACTAAAGAATAGTTTTAGTCCCGGTAGTGCAAAAAACTATTTATTAGATTAGTAGGATAAGCACAATTAGTCTAGAAGTCGTGTGCTGGCCACATCAGATTTTTTTGTTGTATCTGTAAAGACACTAATGTAAAATCATTACCTACCTGCTGTGTTTTCAAGTTTTCTTTTCTTATTTCCCGTTTTTATTAAGCACAAAAAGTTAAGTACTTTGTTAACTCAATTGTAAAGTAAGACCATTAAGAACAAGAAAATAAACGAATTAAAAAATAATTTCGTATATTTGTATTATTTATTTATTTAAATGTACACGCTTGTAATAATATTCTAAAAATAAACCATGTTCTATAAAATATAAATATATCTGGGGATACAAAAATCGTTTCACCCGTAGATTCACAAAAGGGATTATCGTAATTTTTGCTTCTACCTTTTTCATTAACATTTGTATCGATTTACTTAATAAAAACCTTATGTAGGTATCTTTAGTAAAGATTGTATTATGAGCCTATTATTAAACTCATCTGTCATCGCATCAAAATGTGAAGTTATGTTAATAGTTTAATGAATAAAAATTTGTAAAGATATGTTTTATTAAAAAGTCGTAGATAAAACGTCGTATTTGACTCGCACATAATGGATGATTATACACTCGCCTTCAGCTCGTGCATAAACTTTCGTGCTCTTGAATTATAGCCTATATTATGTACGGTAACTTTTTTCGTGAATCTAGGGGTAATTGTTATAAATTACACAGTTTGGTGGTACACACATAGGTACTTCTGGATAAAATTCAGTATAACATAACTGTCAGATAAAAATAATACATTTTTTATACGTTATCTCAAAGATTAAAAGATTTTACCAGAAGTACCAAAAAGGTGATTATCAGTCTATAATACAATCTTAAATAATTAATTTTGGATGTGTAGTGAACGACAGATTTATGTTTCTAGTTTCTAATTATATTATGATGATGCTTAGATAACTGTGCGACAGCTACATCCAAATAAAATATTAAAAAAAAAATTAAGTTAGCAAATGAAGCTGAAAATAAAATAAAAATATAGAAGCATATAAAACAAAGTGCCATTTATTAAATACGAAACTATACATAAACAATTTAAAGTAGGTACTTAAAGTAATCACATTTTTATAAAACTACAATAAATAAAAATGCAACAAACCTCAAAAACATTGTGCTCAAATAAATTACAATTTTAACATTTACTAGTATTCAAACTAACAAAAATAATACATTTGATGTCTTATTGTCTCTGTATAAAAATAGTCTAAACAGGTCGAAAAATATAACTTTGAAGAATTACCTAGTGCTAAAAACGTGCACGACTACCTAGAACGGGTTCGTTGGATTTTCCACGCATATTCGTCTAGAGATTGTAGTTTATTTATCCTAATTTTCCCCCAAAACATCCACAAGAACCCAATCACTGTACACAGAACTGTTTCGACGTAGAAACCGTCCAGTGTTGTTGTACAGGATCCGCCGTTTTGGCTGCACACCTAAAAAAAAATTGTCAGTTTGTTTGGGTTTAACACAAAAGTGGCACTACCGATTTTTAAAAAAATTTGGTGGTAGTTTAAACAAGGTTTGACTTAAAATATAAGCTAGTTATTTTTGCGTTTTAATTTGTTGAAACAATATGGCGGACTGTTACTTCTGAACTGGTAATAAATTGTTTGTTTGTTACGGTGTGACACAAAATAAGTACGGCTGATTTTTTAAAAAATTGGGTGGTAGTGTAATCAAGGTTTAACTTAAAATATAAGCTTATTAGTTGTACATTTGAATTTGTTGAAAGAAAATGGCGAACTGTTATTTCTGAACTAGTAATCAAATTGTTTTTTGGTTCTAGTTTGACACAAAATTGGTACGACCGATTTAAAAAAAATTGGATTGTAGTGTAATTAAAGTATAACTTAAAATATAAGCTTGTTATTTGTACATTTTAATTTGTTGAAACAAAATGGCAGATTGTTACTCTCCTGAACTAGTAATCAAATTGTTTGACATAAAATTGGTACGGCCGTTTTATTAAAAATATAGATGGTAGTTTAATCAAGATTTAACTTAAATTATAAGCTAGTTATTTGTTTAATTTTAATCAATTTTAAATAAAATAAAAACATTGACAACCGCTTACATATTGATTAAAAAATTAAATTAATAATAATTTAACAATAATTTTACAAATATTTTCTCCAAATAAAATATTTCTCTATCTCTAAATTAGGACAGCAATAAAAAGAACAATTCATAAAGTGGCTTTAAAATGTGTGCTTCGTGAACAAGGCATAAATTTTGCGATTTAAAAACAATTATTTTAGACTTTTTCCTTACCTCCTTTTCGACGGCGTCCCTGCAAGTGTTATCCGTCGTAATTTCGGATCCGCCTGTGCAGTTCCTCCAGGTCAACGGGTCTATGAACCAGAGGGCCAGGGTTTGAGGCCAGTTGCCTCCCAAGTTACACAGGGTGTTCAGTAGAGTCATGTACGTCCCGCCCACTTTTGGGTCGGAAACGCGAGCGAAAAACGCCATCACTGACACGAACATACTGTACACACAAATCTAAACAGACAAGAATTATATAAGATAATGAGATTGAGCCCCGTTCACACATGGAATAATAGAGGTCGTAAATCACTGCCTTGTGGAACCCCTTGCTTACAATTAATAGAATCGCAAATTAATCTACCTATACGGATTCTTTAATGCTTCTGAATCTTGAGAAAAATAATTGCCTGTCAAATGGCGGTGCCGCTAAATTGAATCTTCAATGAGTCTTGGAAAAGAAGAATTTCTAATTCATTGAGGCTTCAGAACAGTGAGTTTTTTTCAAGGTTCATAGCATGGAAGAATTCTCAAAGAATCTAGAATCCGATGGATGCACAAAACGCATGTACTGGTAGTACTGGAATAATCAAATCTGGAAAAAAGTGTTTTTTTCTTACCTGGTGCAGTCCATAGCAGACCAGCAAGAAAATATAATAAAACATGGGTATGACGTGATTCTGCACCACAATCGGAGTGATCCAAACCAGACCAGCCGCTATGATGCCAAACATTAATCTGTATGGCACGGCCCGGAGGTAAATGTCCATTGGTCGAGGACCACTGGTGTACTTGGCTAAAATAAGCGGCAGAATTATCTGCAGCGGCACTAGTGGAACCGCCATCAGGCCTAGCTTCTCTTTAGGAATGCCGGACTCCACTAATTTCAAACCGAGAACTGAATCTGTTGCCGAAAATCCCACCTAGAACACAGAAGAGTTTGAATTTCGCGGGCGTAGACCTCTAGCGGGAGGGCGAGAACTAGTCTGACAGAAAGGGGATGGGGTCAACACCAGAAAAAAATTCTAGAATATTCTTTCACAGGCAAATGCTTGTCCAAGAAGATTCAAACCTAGAAAATTCGTAAGTAATAAAATAACTGCAGCAAAAGATTTATTCACAGGATAATTCAAATGTAGAATTGTAGATTTGGCACAAATCTCAGGAAGATGCATTGGATGATGCAAACACAGGAAGATCTCAAAAATGGTATTGGGTTGTTCATTTAGTTTAGTTACACCAAATTTGTCCCCTCGTGTTGAAGAGACAATTAGTTTTCTACATTTGTGTCTTCCTGTGTTTGTGTCTTCCTGTGTTTGTATCTTCGTATGTTTGCATTTATGTCGAATCTAAAATTCTAAATTTGCATTTTGCTGTGTATGAATATTCTAAAATTATATTATCTGGCGTTGAATGGCCACCCGTTAGAAAGAGAGTTATAATTAATTTTGTGCCCCAGAATATATATTTTGTATTATTTCATTGAGCAATATGTAAAAGAATAATTTAATTAAACTATTTTTACACAAAACGGTAGGGGAAGTGAAAATAAAATTATAGTGATTTCTATTTTTCTATGCTTGTGATTGGATGACGTCTAGATGTCAGATTGAAGTGTCAAGTTTATGTTTTATGTTTATTGTCAAAATGTCATTTAAAGATTCATTGTAAAAGATGATTATTAATCGCAATTTCTTATTTGATTTTAGTATAATTAAATAACTTGTGATTTACAGCAGGTATTGAGATATTAAAATTTAAATTTAACGATAAAAAATTCTAGTGATTTACTGGATTTTTTAAGAGCGTAAATCTGACTTTTGTCTATTTATTTCCTAGTTTAAAAACAGTCTTGTACGTCAGGAATATTGTATATTTATAAAATGGTGTAAGTTGTGTAAAAGTATTACTTAATTTAAGTATTTTAAAAAATAGCAGCTAGATTCCAAAAAATGTAAGGCTGATACATCAAAAACTTATAATAATTATCAGGTGGTTATTGTTTTTTTAACAATAAAACACAAAATATAAACCGTTTTGTGAATTATAACAATATTTATCAAGCAAACGTTATAAAAGATATCAATTATCAGTTATCTGCAAGAATGCAAGACAAATTTATATGTTAACGAACTAATTTTATCAAATGGAACAAAGAACGCAGTTTTTTAATAAGCAACAAATTTGGGATTGCAGTAGGCTTTGAGAACAACTGACATTAGTTGTTTGTTATTACAAGATGGCGAATTTTAGTTATAAAGTTATTAGTTTTGAAGTTAACAGGTGTTTATTGTTATTCAAGTGTTGTTTAATAGAAACAATTTGATTCAGACGTAATATTACTTTGATAAAAGTGTTTTTAGTTGTCAGTTTATGTGATTCAGCATGCAGTCGAACAAATATAACAAGCAATAGCAGCTAAAAGGTTAGTGTCAACTTCATTTAGCAAAATAGGGTTAAATAGCGTTATTTATGTATGAAGGGCATGTAGCATTGATTATACTACAAATTTGATACAATCTTGGCTTCAAAATTCTAAATGCATTAATTCTTGTTATCAAATGAAAACGTTAGTTGATCGTTAGGGTAAGGATATTGGTCTATACAAAATGACGACGAATTATAAGAATTGAAATATGAAATGTTTGGAACAATGGGGCATTTTGCTGAATTAAGAAAAATCAAAGCCTTTACGAAAGCAAATGGCCAGGGAAGTACAGTACGCGAAATAAGAGATGGCCAAAAGAATTTCAAATTGGTATAAAATTTAATCGAGCGGACATAGATTATCAGCTTCGTTACTTTGAAATAGTGTAGCTCGGTTTTTATTTTGACTCAGTTGCGTTCAGGCACAGCTCTCACATTTCAGTACAGACTACTGTAGTAACCATAGCACATTTTTAAAAATATTACTTACTTTACAAGTGAGTAGTATGACCGCTAGCGTCTGAATAGCGGGCAATTTAACAATACTCAACAACGAATTATACGCCGTCTTTAAATCTCGTTCCGGCACAGTCTCATGTTCAGAATCCTTAACCTCAACATCGCTCTTGAGTACCGCGACCAAAGTCGTGGTGACAAGAAAGACGCATCCCCAGAAGAACAGAAATCCTGGGAGGGTGACCAACCCCACTTGGAGGGGCTCCCACCTCAAGTAAGAGTTACAAAACTCGGCTGACTCCAACGCGAGGAAGAGAACATAACCAAAGAAAAATCCCGTGGTCTGACCAACGCTGTTACAGGTCGAGGCATGGCCAACGTTGCGCTTTTTCAGCATCGTCAGCGCCCAGCCATCCACAGCGATGTCTTGGGTTGCTGCTAGGAAGTTCAGGCAGAAGAATAATACTGTCAGGAGGCCTATGTTCGGTTCGGAACCATCTCTTCCGATCCAGTGGTCCACATGGTTCGATAGAAGCAGCATGAAGGCTCCGATTAGATATTGGGTTGGGATTAACCAACTTTTCCGGCGCCCGATGCGTGTTGAGTACATCGAGTCTACTATTGGCGCCCAAAGGAGTTTCAGGCTGAACGGCCATTGCACGAAACTGAACTCTGCCTGAAAATAAAATACGTTAAGATCTGTCTCCTAAAAGCCAGCACTCGAGGGGTTTGTGGCCAGCTCAAGAATGCTCAAATTGTATTTCTACAAGATGTATTACTTAAAGGAAACGAAAACACTTTTAGAGTATTTTTCGACTTCAGATATTGCATTGCTAGGATGCGGCAAAGTATAAGTTTCGGGCTGGTTTTAGGCAGTCATAGTAGTAGGAAAAAGAGTGAAATGAGGTATAGATTCAGGCGGGAATATGGGTTCAACACCAGAAAATAAAATTCTGGAATTTTCATACACAGGAAAATTCAACACCAGAAGATGCAAATCTAGAAACTTCGTAATAAAGTATCTGTTTCAAAAGCTTCATTCACACGACAATTCAAATCAATAATGCATGCAAATTAGTCCCACGTTGGGCGCCAATTTGTGACGAAAACCAAATAAATTTTTGTTACAAAAAGTTATAGTTAAAACCGATTACCTATGTGGAACTCAAGAATGGTATTGATTGTTTTCTAGAACTAGATTTTCATCTTCCTATGTTTACATCTCCTATGTTTGCATGTATGACGAATCTAAAATTCTGGATTTATGTTTTCCTGTGAATGAATCTTTTACTGCAGGATTTTGTTACGAAATAAATTTTCTAGATTTGAATGCGTACCTTACCTTACACTCTGTTTGAAATAACGAAACAAATTTGACAGTTAATTGAGGCGTGATTTAATAGTACGTTTTACACCAAATTTTTTTTTTAGCAATTAAATTTGTAAATAATTCAAATAGGTATCATAAACCCTGTTCACACACGAATTCTTTGAGGGTTCTTTCATGCTTCTCAATCCTGAGAAAAAAAACCTTTGCAAATCTTCAATGAGTCTTAGAAAAAAGAATTAAATCAGTTATTTTTTTCCAGGAACCAGAAGCGTGATAGAATTATTATGTGAACAGGGCTTTTCAATAAATGTTTTGGTGTAAAACAGACCCCAAGATTTTTATTTTCTGGGGTTGAATTATGAAATAATTATTTAAATTGTGCTTACTTGTTGTCTGTAGCTAATGCCCCGATTTTGTAAGATCATAGGAATAGCAGCAGCTAGACCTAGCGGAATTCCTTGTAAAGTGTAGAGAAAAAACAATAATGCTATGTTCCTTTCGTCCCCTTTTAGGTTAGAACTACATGTTTTCAATCCGTTTCCATTTTCCATGAGTAGAGAAGTATCTTTTTGGTTACGTTTACGTAAAGCCATTGTTATGTGCGCTAAAATATGCGTGAACTATTTAATTATCTGAAAAATAGATAAATTATTACTGGTTTGACAAAACATCTGTCAGTGTATAAAAATAGGGTTAATTTTTTGTATGAGTATAAATTACCCTTACCCACATGTCCTGGTGTGGCCTATAAGTCGAAATGATTTATCAGTTTTTGTATTAATTGTATATTTACACGTATTTTAGTTTGACAGCAAATCAGGCTATTTTCATTGCCACATAAATGACGTTTGACAGCGCGCGTGCGCGAACCAGTGCTTCCAAAACTTCTCACACTGCACCTCACACATTTTTAACTCTACTTTTTTTAAATCCTGTAAAACAATAATATAATCAAACAATTTATAAAGTATTAATCACAAAAATTAATAATAAATACATTATAACTTTATAAAAGTATTTATTTTGTATAAAATACTAATATTTCACGTGAACATTTTTAGTACCGGGTCAGCTAATTATTATAGGCCACGTAGGAGTGCAAGTTGTGTATATGAATGTCACGGACGTTTTAATATTCAATAAAAAACATTCAATAAATGTAGCAACACTATTGTATATGTTCAAATTATTTTCTAACAATCGCTGAATCTATTGCGCGTTTCATTTGCTGTCGAGTTTTGAAAAAATAACAAATGATAGAGCAGTCGTCTCATTTTCATTTGTTTCATAAGTTTTGAAAAAACAATTGACGATTGCTCCAATTGTTAACAATTGACAATCGCTTCGATTGTGAATATCTCTGTAACTAATGTTGAAACTTGTTTTTTTAATTAAAATTTGGTGTTAATTTTAACAATTTTTTTAAAATAAATATTATAGTAAAGTAAATAAACTTACCTACTATAAATTATACCTACAAAATAATTTTGACCTTAATAAATTATTACCTAATTCATTTATAATAATTCGAGTAATAATTATAACTAATATTAAAACTTGTTTTTTATTAAAATTATTGTTAATTTTAACAATTTTTAAATAAATATTACTAGTAAGTAAATAATACCTACTGTAAATTATAAAAAATAATTTTAAATAAATAAATAATTAACTCATTTATAATAATTATAAGACAGTTTAAAATGACAGCTACGGTACCTACATAATTATTGTTCAGATTACGCTACGATTTTTTATTTTATTTATAATTATGTAGGTAGGTATCTATGTATATTTTATTGATCATAATGAATCAATTGTAATATTTTTTCCGTTTCTTCCATAGCTGATGTTAAAATAAAATTAGAGTAGATAGATAAAGTACCTAGTACTTTATTTTCTTTTTCACTTTTTCTTCAAAATCGATTTTGCACATTTCTGCACCCACTTTGTGAAAAACAATAGGATAAAAAAAGTTCAAACAAACTCCGAAATTGGGTTTTAACAATAATTTAATTTAAAATTAGTTTTTTCTTTCAACATCAGCTAGAACAAATAGAATTTTATACGACGATAAAATTATATTATCGACTCAAGAAAAATATTTTTCTTTCGTCGATAAAACATAATTTTATAGCCTTGTATAAAAATGAGGATTATTAAAAATTTGAGGTCTTGCAAAAGAAAAAAAAGTATCTTGTTTTTTCTTTAATTCGAATTAGCAAGTTTTAAATAGTCGTTAGATATGATTTAAGTTTTAAAATGTTTGTTTGTATATTATGAAAAAACGCTTCAAAGTTGAATGCATTTGAAATGTCGCCAAAATTGTGACGTACGTAAGCCTATTCCAAGCAGAGCCAATCATAAAACAAGAAAGTGTAGGTATTTCACAGAACTTATATGTTAATGGATAGATCACTTCAGAAATAATTGAATATGGAATAAAGTTTATATTATACACTTGGATAATCTAGTGTACGGTTAATGAATACAATTTTATCAAATCTTTATTATTCAATTCTTATTTTTATATAAAAATTTAATTTTATAATTTTCTAACCATTGGGTATCAATCCATACATAATAGGATCTATGGTTGTTTTGACATTTCAGTTTCTATTGCGCAGCTGCGAAGTCTGCTACTTTCTGATTGGGTAGCAGTAAAACAGGCCAACATACGTCACTGGACAAGGGGAGAAGTGGTGCAATTCAGCCGCATTTTGAACGAAATGATTTTTAAAGTTAATTTTTTCAATAATAGAGATAAATTTTGCTAAAAATACGAAATACGGGTCTCATGTTTTTTATTATTTTTTCTATTAAAGCAATAAAAAAAAATCAGTGCAAGACCTCATTGTGGAGCAAAATAATTTCTGTTGTTACGAATAGGTAAATAAACAATAGTTTAAACAAAACATGGACCATTTATTAAACAATATTAGGCTTACAACAATCTACATCTCAGTGACATCATAAATATTTTAAAGTGTATAAAATAATAATTTAATACACTCAAACTTTGTCTAACATGCAAAAATACAATAAATCTTTCAAAAGCATTTTCGTTCTAGTTTGACAATAAATATTATTTATCAAAATTTTGATCTTAAGAATTTTGAACACATTTTACAAACATTAATTATTGAATTCAACAAAGAGAATCTAAAACCTTCAAATGTAGCACTCATCTCTCAAACGGCGCATAAATACAGGTTCATTGTCTTCATCCTAAAAAAAAAATATTTGTGAGACTCACGGTGGTCTGTGGCGTGCCTCACCCAAGTAATTACCTGGAAGAATGCTGGACTGTCCATGTCCACTTGCTTGGAAAAACCTTCTTTACATGTTAGCCAATAGGTGTCCATCATGCCCTTACCCTACAATTTTTTTTTGTTAATTTGTGACTAAACTACACTTTAAGCCCTGTTCACATATGATTCTTTGAGGATTCTTTCATACTTCTTGATCCTGGAAAAAAATAATTCACTGGTTGAAGCTATCAATGAATTATTAATTCTTTTCCAAGACTCATTGAAGATTTAATTTAGCGGCGCCGCTATTTGACAGGCAATTCTTACCAGGATTATTCTTCTCAGAATTCAGAATCACAAAGAATCGTCAAAGAATTAGTCAAAATTTATACTTAAAAGTGTTCATTTTTACCTTCCGCTTACCTGTAAAGGAAGGTATTGGAATCATGCAAAAAATCGGGTTGTGAGTTTTTAGTGGATGAGCACGAATTAGAGTCCTTACAACTCATTTTTGATAGTTTCCCGATGATGTCTGTATGTATGTGTGTGTGTGTGTGTGTGTGTGTGTGTGTGTGTGTGTGTGTGTGTGTGTGTGTGTGTGTGTGTGTGTGTGTGTGTGTGTGTGTGTGTGTGTGTGTGTGTGTGTGTGTGTGTGTGTGTGTGTGTGTGTGTGTGTGTATGTGTGTGGTCCGGGCCGATGCCGTCTGTTGGATAACTCAAATACGAATTACCCAAAAATTTTGATATTTGGTATTTTACAATTGTATACGAATAGGAAGAGCTCATTAGATTTTGGTACAAATATCTTCACCGGAAGTGATATTTTTTGAAGATTGAAAAGATTAATTGTCAAAAATTTCTATAAATTTGGATAAATATAGTATTTATTTGTAATAAGAATAAGAGGAAAAGTTATTTGCAATCTATGTTATAAAATAATTGTCTTTATCTGGTAGCATTAAAGAACTGCAGTAAAATTTAAAAAATAAATTTATCAAATAAAACATTGAAATCTTGTAATCCATGTTCGGTTGATTTTTGTTTCTGCATAAAAAATATTGACAGATGAGACGGGTGACAAGTTGGCATACTAGCGTTATATAAGTCATACGTAAGCTATTAAATGTAGCAACTGAACGGAGGATTGCTTCAACACAGAAGAGTTTTCGTGTGAATGAATCTTTTGATTCAGGTGATACTAATTTCTGTGTTTGAATATTTTAGATTTTTTTTGTATATTTTAAATGGGCACCAGATTGTACGTATACATTTCTGTTTAAAGTTTAAAGTCTAGATATGGCGGAAGGTTGTGTGATGGCCACGTCAGATTTTTTAATTTACAATTTTACAAATTAGAAATGGCTTTGTCACTTTCAATTATCTTTTTAAAATTCAATAGTAACACTTTTTGTAGGTACTGTATAATTTTGTGATAAAGTTAATACTTTATTCAGAAATCAATGATTATTTTTAACTGATAGAAACATTTACCTTAACATCGGTTAAACCTCTGTGTTCTGTTCTATATTCGCCAACTAGATCCAATGCCATTTTCATTTCCAAACTAATATGTATTTTCATAGCTGAAACAATAAAAAACAGTTAACCCATTGACTATAATAATTTATGTAAAACTCGCATTTTTATTAATTTTTAGAAATTATTTATCAAAATACGGCAAGGTTTTTTGTAAATTGAATTCTATAGCCATATAAGCACAACCTATAAGTACATCATTGTAAAATATGAGGTCATCGATTTCAAAACCAAAGTCACAAAATGATTTATTGTAACATGATTTTTTGCTTTGCTTTGATAGCAAGAGATGGGCCTTAATAATTGAAAATAATCCAACTCTCAGCATTCGAGAGGTTGCCCACCAATTATTATAAACATCTGACATCTACATTTGCAGTGTGGAATTTCTTCATCCTTATGTGACGCCACTGATTTAAACTTCAAATTTGACAAGTTATACAATTGACAGTAAACATGCTTTCCTGACTCTTTCTAAATAAATGTAGCGATTTAATTGGACGACTTAAAAGAACTTTTTCACCTAAACGAAAGACTGCAGAAATGAAATAACAGTGAATTACGGATTTTTTTGTTCTTGAATAATAATAATATAATTCCGATAAATTACTGTAAGGCTGCCACACTAAAGTTCAGTAAAAGGCGTGATAGATAATAATATGTAAAAAAAAATCAGATTTGAATCCAGTCAATCATTCACCCGAGCATTCACTCCACTTTAAGGGGCTTGTCTGGTAGTTAAATTTATAGCAAAACAGGTGTGCGCGTCCCATGATCATTTGATATTTAGAGGTTTTTTCTTTATTTACAACATATGGACATGTTACCAAAGGATGTTACAAGGTATCTCTGTTTTCTTTTGTAACCTCTGATTTTGGAAAAAATTACTTTGAAATCAGCCATTTCTCTTTTTTTCTGATATTCTGGTAAACAAGAAGCAATTTTTAAATTCTTAAAACAGAGGGACATAAATTGAAGCTTTGTTAACAAAAAGATCTTTTTTCTTTCGTCTGTATTATAAATTAAGTGAGATATGATGGGACAATGATGTTATGTTTTCGCTGTTGAAATTGTAGATTCTCTATTTAGCCAGCACATTCTATGCTGTCTTCTTTACCTACATTTTTTGTTCGAGTGACTGCAAAAGAAGACCTTAACATCACCTGAACCCGCCATACTTTGAAAATGACAATTTACGTAGAAGAGTTCCATATTTTCTACTACAAACACCCCACATCCTCGCCTCCCCACACTGTGGGGAGCGCCACCCAAGCTACCCACCTTCCCCTGTGGACTCCATGCGGCTAGCGGTGTTGACGGTATCTCCGAACAGGCAGTACCTGGGCATCTTGGAGCCGACGATGCCGGCCACCACGGGCCCGGTGTGCACTCCGGACCGGATCAGCAGCGTCTCGGAACGCCGGTGCGGGATCCGGAACTGCTTCGACCCGGCCAGGAGGTCAAGTGCCATTGAGGCTATCTCTGTCACGTGCTTCTCCCCTGCAATGAAGAAGATGAGTTGCAATTTGAAAACGAATTTGAAGAAAAATGTAAAAAAACTGTAATGGAGGTCTCCAAGTCTGGCTTTTAAAGAAATACTTATTGGATATCAATTTTCAGCATATATAAGTAATAGGAAAGTGATAATAATTGTTAATTTTTAAGATTTATTACCTTTTTATCGAAATGAAAATGTAACTCTTTTTTAGACAACACTAGAACCAAACCGTGTGTAGATATGTTATATTATAATGATAATTCCACTTCTGTATAAAGTATACCATAAACAAAACATAATTTTATCGCTTTGACAGCGGATAAAAAGAAAAGTAACTTTTTGCAAGTGATAAAACCTTATTTACCTTTTTCTTAGCAACCAAACAATAAACAAAACACTAAAATGTCATTTGGTTCATATTTCTAATATGTGTCAGTGAAATGATTAGATTTTGGGAATATTTATGAAGAAAAACCAAAGGAGTCGTTAAATTAGCTCGTTGAATTACACTCGAGCATTTTATTTCCTTCGAATAAATTTCTGTTTGACATCTCAACCTTGTCACCTGACAGCAATTTGACTCGATTATATTAAACAATTTTTCTCTTTAATAACAAGGTTTCAATACAAACAGAAATTTATCCGGCGAAATAAAAAGATCTTCTGTAATTACAGTTGAAAATCTGTATCAAAATGAAAATCCGGAAAAATCTATATTGAAATGAATATCAGTACTGATAACAGATATAAAATATCTAAAATATAGCATGGGAGAATGTAAAGAACACCTAAATAGAATGACATTCAAAAATAATAATTACTAGTTAGGTAGGTATACACTTATTTAACAGCGAGTTTAAAATTTTAGTATATTATACTTTTTGATTAAAATTAATTATTTCAAAAAAATAAGTAAATCGTGTTTTAATTTAAAATCATTCCATACCAACCCTGTTTAATAATAATAACGAAAATATTTTGGCCAATTTATTTTCAATACAACAAAAACTGTTTTGTAAACCAAATTATTATGAAAATGATTTATTTGTTAAACGGGACAAAATCTCTTACCATTTTTAACGGGCAACCCAGAAGCAACCATATACGAATCCCCAATAGTTTCAACTTTATAAACATCGTAACACTCAATCCTCGCGTCAAACAGTTTGTAGATCGAGTTCAGAAACGTAACAACCTAATAACAAACAGAAACATTTAATATTACAAAGTAGCATCTCAGTTTTCTACTTGAGAAAGAGTAAATTGGAATAAAGTAAACAAAACTAAGACAATAAAAGCTAGATATTACCTCCAATGGAGTGCTGACGGCTGCTATTTCAGTAAAGCCGACGATGTCGCTGAAATAAATCGTCACTGAAGCGTAGTATTCAGCCGGCACCTGAAAGAATTCAATAGAAGCATTGAGAGGCCTGTCTAATTCTAAAATCCAGCACAAAAAGTACTAACGTAGCGAGTGTTTTGTGGCCAGTTCAATTGTGTTTCAACAATAATTATATATTTAATGGATCAATTAACAGTTGTGCCTTTTTAAAATTTTAATTAAAAAATTGTACATGATTATAAAAATTTCGAGAAATTCATGAAATTACCAATTTATGCAAAATTTACATGATTTTATCTCTTGATAAAAATTTATTTTAAAATTTTAAAAAAGGCACATCTGTAGATCCTTTCTTTCTCTATTAAATGCTTATAAAAACATTATCTTTAAGTCAATAATAAACTAACAGTTTACTCGTAACGAAAACACTTTTACAGTGATTCTTATATCCCCTTCACACGGAATCTTTGAGGATTCTTCCATGCTTCCGAATCCTGGATTCACTGTTTTGAAACTCAATGAAATTGTTCTTTTCCAAGACTCATTGAATATTCAATTTAGCGGCGCCGCTATTTGATAGGCAATTAACATTATTATCAGGTTCAGAAGCATGAAAGAATCCTCAATGAATCCATACAGGTAGATCAATTTGCGATTCAATGAATTTTAAGCAAGATGTTCCACAAGGCAGTGTTTTAGGACCTCTATTATATATACTATTCATTAGTAGGTATGCAATTATCACCAGGATTATTTTTTATGCAAGAAATGAAAGAATCTTCAAAGAATTATTATGTGAAGATACATAATTTTTTTTTGAAAAATTATTTGTGATCCGTAACAGCATACTCGAAATTATGGGACACCTTGTATCTTCATTGCCATAATTTACAAGTTCCAATTTATTTCCTATTTATTTATAGTAGGTAGTGTCTATTTATTTTGTGTGTTAGTAACTCATGTCATAAAAAACTAAACTTCTAAGAATATCTGTACTTTAATATGTACAAATAAGCAGAAACAAATATAGAAAAGTTGCGATTGTGAGTACATTTTAATAAAACATGAACTACGGAACTACGCAATATAAGAACTAATTTTCTAAGTGCCCCAATAAATTGCGCAATAGTTTTACTGTGTTGTATATTTTTGCAACTTTACTAATTTATTTCTTTGTTTCAGAAGCCTGTCAAATTCTACTACCAGTTGATTTAAAATGTAAGTAATTTTTTTTTACCTGTCGTGTTTGTTTCAACTGGGCTGCAACACTGGGAGGCAACATTTGTAGCAAGAGGGAATCACTTTTCTTCTTTTCTCGTTTTAATTCTTTAGCTTTTAAAGCTAGATTCACTGCGTAGAGCTTAAAAACACATAAATTTTATTTAAAATTTTTTTCTGTGAGGTACTCCCACCCTAATAACAAAGAGTACCCGTGAGTTGACGCCTGGTTCAGCATACACGATACCTGTACTGCGATTCACAGTTACCTGTGGACTGTTACACTCAAATTGAGTGCAAATATGTTTTTTGCATCGTGTTATAAAAATACCCGTGAATTGACGGCTGGTTATATACATGTACCGAGACATGAAGTTATCTGTGAGTCAGCTACATCCAAATGCTACGTTAATTAAAAAATATTCTAGATTTACGAGTATAAATAAAAATTATTGTAGCAATATATCCTTACAGATTTATTTTGTACTATATTAATGGCATACACGGTATTTATTTTCCAAATCACAGTGATATGTGAGGCTGCCACACCCAAATTAGGCTTGAGATGTGATTGATATTTATATAAAAAATTGTTAAACTTACTTGAATTGTAGCAACAGCGTTTCTGACTAAAATAATAATTATTGGTGATACAGCTAAAACCACGACCAATGTTGCTATGCCTATTGCTTCACGATTTGAAGAATCTTTCAGTGATTCATTCACGTACTGTCTGTAAACAAATTTCATGATATTTTAACAATGACAATTGTATAAAAAATAACGTAAAAAAGTATTATATTTTTTTGAATAAATTTCGGATAAACGATGTAACCTACAATGAAAATTATGTTCCATTACATTCCTAAGTGCCTTATTCTAAAAATTATGTGTGTAATAATAGTTCATTTTGCATCAAATTCATTGCAATTTGATGAATTTTGCTCCCTCATCTTTCACTTCTACTGCAAATTATATTTATTTTCAGGTATTCTTATTTAGCATAAGGCATTTAGAAACTCTTATGATTCTATTGATATATTATGTATGTCTATTGCTTGTTCCTATTTTCGGAAATTAAAAATTTAAAAATGACTGAAAACGGTTTCGAGTGCGACCTTAAGAGTGTCGTTTACCTATACTTCATTTCAGCTAAGAAAATAGCGTTGGGTTAGATAGGACAATGATATTCTTGAATCTGATTGGTTGAGATGAGAGGTAGATTTACACTAGCAAACATTTTCATTTCCGTTAACATTACTTATACCTTCTTATTTTGAATTTCATAGTTACATCGAAGTACTACATTATTCTATAGATGACAGCTTTATTCACAAAACATAACTTATTTAAGATCGCGTCAAATTTTGAACTAATAAAATGTGTGAGTGTAAAAATTACTGGCATTCGCAGTGCCATCTGCTATTTTCTTAGCTGAAATGAAGTATAAATGACCAAAACTTAAACACATTTTGTTTCACAAAGCATAGTTTTCGATAAATCAGACATGAAAGAATGGAATGGCAATCGCGAATTTTTTATTATTACGTTTATTTGTTGTTAAATATATCACAAACTTGTGCGAAGCATGTTTTGGTCATTTAGGTAAACGACACTCTTCACTGTACAAAAAAGTGTGAAAAATATCTTTTGCTTACCCGATATGGTCACGCAGTTGGCGTTGCAATTTTCTCAGTTCGTCTGTGTAGGTGGCCATGGAATCAAAATAATTCATAGCGTCGTCTATACTTGGCTGTCTTTGTGAATTTTTCAGGATTTCTTCAGAACTGAAATCATTTTATTAATAATAAATTCTTAATCAGTATAGAATGTCCATTGATTGAGCTTGAATGTTCTGTTTTAAGGCGCTACACTTGTAAATCCAGAAGATCGAACGATTCTGGCTGTATTATAAAAAATTTCAAATTGTAGATTAACATGAAGAATCATGAGTCATTAGTGAATCAATAAATGCAAATTATTAATTGCTGTGACATCAATTAGCAAAATATCATTTAATAATCCATATTATACGTTGATTAGTGTACAAAAATAAATCGATAGGTAATATACATTAGTCGGAAGACGGGTACAGAGAGATTTTTTAAACAGTTAATCCATTGACTGTAATCATTTATGTAAAACTCGCATTTTTAGTAATTTTAGAAATTATTTAACAAAATACGGCAAGGTTTTTTGTAAATTACATTCTAAAGCCATGTAAGCAAAACCTATAAGTACATCATTGTAAAATATGAGGTCACCGATTTCAAAACCAAAGTCATAAACTGATTTACTGTAACATGTTTTACGTCACTCGGGGGAGGAAAGCAGTGTTTTCCTCTTGCTAATGGAGGGAGGGAAGCGAGTTTTCCCTCCCGCTCGGGAGGAAAGCAAGTACGGAGGAAAACACTGTTTTCCTCCCGCGCGGGAGGAAAACACTGTTTTCTTCCCGGTACTGGCGGGAGGAAACAGTGGTTTCCTCCCGCTTGCAATAAAGGTGATTTCGAGGCCCTCGTGACGTAAAATATTGTGTGTCCCACGGGAGGGAAGGCTACTCCTCCCTTGGGCGAAGCCGGCGCCCTCGCTCGGGCCGCCGCTTGGCCCGCGGGAGTAATGGCAATTACTCCCTTGGGCGAAGCCGGCGCTCTCGCTCGGACTCGCCTGCGGCTCGCCTTCGGCTCGGGTCGCCGCTTCGCCCGCAGGAGTAATAGCTATTACACCCTTGAGCGAAGCCGGCGCCCACGCTCGGACCGCCGCTTCGCCCGCGGGAGTAATAGCACGCTTCCCTCCCTAGATGCACAAAATACTATTTTGCTTTGCTTTGATAGCAAGAGATGGTTGATTATTATGTCATGTAGAGGTAAATTCATTTAAGGACAACCCTGCGCGAAGTACGAATTCTCGTCTTAGAAAGAGAAGCATAGATGATAATCAAGAGGAAACTACGCTACTGTCTGTTCTTCAGAACATCAGCTTCATTATCTGTTATTCTCATATTGACGTATGTAGTGTTTTGCTTCGTGTAACGCTGTGAATTTTGTAATTGATTGTTATTGAGTTATATTTTAGTTTTGTTTGAAAATTAAGTGAAGTGCAGTGTAGCATATACACGCTAGCTCCACTTTTGTAAAACGGACAGTACATGACAAGCTCTGCCTTCTCGCGCAGCTCAGGGTCCTAGATATTTGAATTTTACTCTAGCAAGAGACGGTTGACTATTATGTCCCCTACCTTTTCTTCACGTAGCCGTAGTTGGGCATCGTCCTCGGCAGCTTGGCGTACCCGGACTTCATGTACGGCACGTACTTCAGCGTGCCGTTCAGCAGGTCCTTGGAGATGGCGTCGTGCACCACGTAGCTGATGTAGTTGTCGCCCTTGAGGATGCCGCGCCCGTAGTAGTTCAGCCCGTACACGCTCGCTATGCCGATGCTTTCTATGCCTCGCAGGAGGTTCTTAAACGCTAGGAGATACCTGAGAAAGAGTCATTAAGCCCTGTTCGCACGGCGATTTTTGGAGATTCTACGGAGAGTCAAACTCCTGGCAAAGAAGAAGTTTTTTTCTATCTAGTGAGAATTATTTGTTAAATGATCAATGAGTCTTGGAAAAGAAGAATTATTTATAATTTATTGATTGCTTCAAAACCATGTAATTATCACTAGAAAGAAAAAAACTTCTTCTTTGCCAGGATTTTGACTCTCGCCGTGCGAACAGGGCTTTAGGTTCTAATCCTGTTAACTGCACAAAATTCTCCCCTGTTGTGTAGGTATTTTTCCCCAATAACTATGAGCGAGTAGACTACGGTCAAATAATATACAAGTTGCTAATTAATATACTTCTCTCGAAAAAAAAATTATATTTTAGCTTCATAAACGCCCTAAAAGTTTTTAAAATAATGTTTTTTATAGAGTAATGTTCTTTAAATTTTATGAAAGAAACCGGAAGACAATGTTTTTATTCGTTCAAAAATTACAGTTAAATAAACACAAAAATTACGAAAAAAGCAAAAAAATTTCGACTTTTATTTTTTGGAAAAAATTGCTAATTTTAGATGTGCCATATCTCGGAAACTATTGGACGTACAGAGCTGCGGTTGGGCTAAAATTGTTAAAAATATCGAAAACGCATAGTTTTCGAGGTATTAGGCAACAACTGAAAAAATCCGAAAATTTTGCAGGTTATTACGTATTACGCAGGAAGCACAGGTTTTTCGAATCTGCAAAATTGGATTCACTCTACCCTAACTGATCCTAACAACATATTAAAAAATCAGAACTGCATCACGCTTTGCGATTTTAATGTCTAATTTGACTGGGCTACTCGTATGTTAAAAATTAATTGTATATTATATTTAAATTTACCTCCAAACTCCACTGTTGTCTGTTTCTTTGATCTGATTGGTCAGGTGATCCAACATGGCGGCATTAACCGAATTATACCAGTTTAGCACTTCGGTAATGTTGCTTTCTTCTTCACTTATTTTTTGTCTGAAAAAAGATAACTTTATAAGTAGTAATATTTTAACTGTGACTTAGAAATAATACATTTATTCCATCTTTTGTAATATGGCTTGTGGCCTGTACTGTAAAATAAAATTAGAAATTTACTACTTAAGGCGGGCCACCTCCAATCAACAACCATCTAAGGATTTGTAGGTGTACAGGAGGAAGTAGCAAGTAAGCCATCCTACAAGTGTTCCTCTACTTCTAAAAGAACATGCCCAGTCTGATTTGTATAGTCTGAGACAAAAATATTACAACCGACAACCGGCGTATTGTGTCATTCAATTTAGACACGTTAAATTTTCTTTTACATAGGAGTGTACTACGTCTCATAGAGGTGGAGCTTATATTAGTTCAGGAGTCTCTGTCGTAGTTGGTGATAATGACTTTCGTAATCCTATCAAAATTGTGGTAAATATTGAGATAATTGTACAAATTTTGTAGGTAATAATTTGGTAGAAAATTCATCACACTATGCTTCTCTAATGACAGTTTTCCAAAAATTTGTATCAAATCTATGTTATATCTCTAATAAAAAACTAAATAAAAACTGCTGGAAAAAAATTAAAAACCTGCCATTAAGCAAGCATAGAGAAAACTTTTATCTATCGATTGATATATTAGTTTTAATAAAAATCTTTGATTTAGAGCTGATTTTAATAGGAATAGTAACAAACTATTTTCGGTGTTTAGAGTACTAGCAGTGAACCGCCTTAAGAGGACATAATTCCACTCGAAAAAAGACTATTTTTCTGGAACAAATCCTGATTGCATGGTACAACATATAGTATTAATTTTTTAATAGTCCGCTAACTCCACACAGTTGGAAAAAAGAGCACTATTTTTGCTCTAAAAACGGTTTATATAAGTCCAAGGTTATATGGTGCTAGTTCAAAAGAGCAGAGGAAAAAGGGTACTTTTGTCAATGCTTAAAAAAGTGTAGATTTAAATTTTACTATATTTTGGGCATAAAGGGTTGCTACATTAGTAGTATAAATTTACTATTTTTAGTTCAAAATACTGCCTATAGAAGAGTACAATATTGCTCATATATATGCATTTATTTTACCATTTAAAATTCAAAAATTGCTTAAAAGAAGTACTAAAAATGCTACAATTTAAGTAAATTTCTTGCTACTTTAAGAGTAAGGTAATGTTGCTCTTTCTTTGAGTAAATATTGTACTTTTTTGCAGTAGTAATTTATTAAATAAAATTATTATTTATTAAAACACAAATTCACATTTAAATGGTCAGTTAAACATATCTTACTTGTAAATATTAAGTAAACCTCGAACCTTGTCGTGATTTCATTGGTTGTATTTTTCCTTTTAGATGAAACTCAAAATTTAAGTAAGATTAGTGCAAATGACATTTTAAATATACATTGTTTTAATAAGAAATAATTACAATAGTATTTAATGAATTCATTACTGCAATAAAAAGTACAATATTTAAATATATATATTGAAATAGCAACACTTACAAAATATCCAGCAGTTGACTTCAAGAGCCGGTAAAATTATATGGCTTACAAGTAAAATCAGGAAGAGATTATCTAATTAAAAAACATAGTATAATTTTAATAGAATGCATTTATTTCAAATAGCTTGTTCTTGTTATATAAACAATATGATATTGATATTGTATATTGCATAATTATATAAAAATCACAGGTTTCTAGTCAATAATGAAGTCTACAAACACTGCATAAAACAGTCAACATTGAACTGACGCAGTGGCAGTTTTCATGCACAGACTTATTGTTCGTATTAAATTTTATTCTAAGAAGAGCACAAAGTACCCTTTTTGGAGCAAAACGTACCAACTTTACTCTTATAGAGGAACACGAAAATGAATTTACTCTTTAAAGGACAAAAAAATGAACAAATTTCTGGTAATAAGTACTTCTTTAATAGTACTTACATTTTTTAAGAAAAATTTAGGGCAGAATATGATTTAAAAAGAGTAAATATCGCTTTTAAAAGTGTAAAAGTTTCCTTCTGCTCTTTATTAAGCAATTTTTACCCCTAAAAATTGTTTACCCTCAGAAGAGTACCATCAATTACTTTTCAAAAGGCAAAAATAATACCATTATTGCAGCAAAATGCTATGCGCTCTTCTGAAAAAGCATGCTACAGTGCCCTTTTTTTCAACTGTGCAAATTATTCATTTGTCAATGTTGGCAAAATGTTTAATTGCCTTAAAAAATACACCAATTTTTGACAATAAATTAAGTATATAAAAAACCTAAATATTGATATATTACTGAGATAGCGGACTGTACACAACCTTTATTTAGAAGTATACAAAATTTCAAGCTTGTAAGTTTGTTTTTGCGGCTGTATTTTGTTCCAGAAAATGATCACTTTTGAACAAATTTTGCCTATTTTACGGCGTAACTCATGATAGTGTCACAAAAGGGCGGGGTTTTAACTTGTGTTTATCTCTGACGTAAATTTCTGACCGTTTTGGTAGGAGTGGGGTGGGGTAAACTGAATTTGTCAAAATGAAAATTCGGGATTCATGTTAGGAATAATATCCTCTTAAGCAAAAATAACTGCTAATCAAAATACTTGCAGTATGTGTTTGATATAATAATTTAATAACTTAACAAACAATTTATTCTTCGGTTGACAAACAAGAAATTCTATTTCCGTTTGCATGTATTTCCGTGTTGACGTTTCCGGTGATAACCTGCATCCGGATCACGGGTTCCGGTGTAAACTAACACTTAGTGGTAACTAGGTTTTCATTACGGTAATGAGCTGGTAATTACCTTGTACTTACTTGTACAGTGTGCGCTGCATGCAATTGCAAGTGTAAACTGCGCCTTACTTCAGGTGCAGGAAACATGCAGGAGGTATTGATTCGTGGAAAAGTAGCAGGATTGATTTAATTACCATTTGCTGTTATTTAATAACTTAATTTATGGAGCGAATAGGTGAGTGTAATAGGGTAGTTTACCATTTTTTTAAAAGTTTTTATTCAAACTTCATGTTATTTGAAAGCGATTGAGAGTACCGATAAGCCTTAATTGTTCTTAATAAAGCTGTAATTAATTTTTAAAGTTTGGGTGACGTAGATGTATAGCTGCAATTTTCTAATAATAATAATGGGGCTGGAATTAAAATGTACTCCATGTAAAATCAAATGTTCTAAATGTTACAAAATATAAAATAGAATTTGGTAGTTTACGTAGTTGTACCGATACGTAAAATCTCAAATATTTAAAGAACTATTAACTTTTTGAAAACTTTTTTCGTGGCAATAACTAATTTTTGAGGTCTCTTTTCAATATAATTAACTGGATTACTAATTTGCTACTATGGTAAAGTACCCTATTGTGATCGACAACTCAGGTTTGAAGCCGGTCAAGACTGCACAATTTTAATTTCTGTGGTGTATTCTTCACTAATAAATTATGAGTGAGTGTGGCTGGTAAACGCACGCTTATTGAAATGTATATCTATACCTATAGGTACGAAAGAAGGGTAGTATTGCGACTGGTCATTTTTTAGTTAAAGAAAAAATAAAATAACTTTATCTACGACTAATGTATATATCATGAACATTACTTGTGTGATGTTTGCTACATAATGCCATGTATTAATCCCGCTGGGAATAATACTAATAATCAGTATTCCCTCCTCTGCACCAATCAGAAATTTACTTTGCCTGAATCAATTTCTCCGTACAATTATTTTTAAAAAACATTGCAATGTTTAATGATGTAACTATTTATTTTATTAAAATCTTGTACGTAATAAATAAGTCATAGATAAATGCATTTATTAGACAAACGTGTGCTTTTGTTACTATAGATAATGACGTACGTTCTATCAGAAATAAAATGAACCAACTATCAAGTACTATAGTATAAAGCTATTGTCGTCATGTTGGACATTTCACATCTTTGAATAGCGTTCCAGTCCAGTTGAGTTAATCTCTAGGTTCTACCGCCATCAAGTTCAGATATGTGAACATAGTCGGTATTCTGATCGCATTAAGTCTTCTACATGCGCCGTCAACCCTTCTATACATCCCCAGTGACCTCTGCGACCTGCTGTCGTAGACCTTACCGAAATTTGAGAATCGGAAGATTGCGGATAGATTATTTGTTACGGTGTTCGTCTACCCTAAATTTTTACAGCGTTACAGAGGTGTACGCCTCCCACGTTTACTTTAATTATAATTGAAATATATGATGCTTTTACATATGAGTGTATTAACAAAGGATGTATTAATGATGCTATATTTTTATTTTTTGTCTTTGACCTAGAAATTTGAAGAAAAAAATATTTTAAAATGACGTTTTTTTGCGGTTTTTCGTCATTATTTGATATTATTTTTTTCGGTCACTATATATGACAAGAAAAATTTAAAAAACAAGAAGCATGAATAATTTTTGTTTTACTTAATTTCTTTAAAAAATACAGAAGTTATTATGGGAATCTGGAGCCATGTTTACAGTATTTTTCAACTTCAAAATGACATTGCATAGCTAGGATGCGGGAAAGTACGAGTTTCGGGCTGGTTTCGGGTAGCCGTAGTAGTGGGGAAGAAAGTGAAATAGAAATAAAAGTAATATCGAGAGTATTCTAGGAATTCGAAAAAAAGGTAGACGAGCCTCTTAAGGGCGCGCGTCCAAATTTGGTACAGTAATAGCTTAGAATCTGTCTTGAAACATAGGTATATTAAAATGTTAGTCCGCCATCTTGAAACAAAATGGTGGCTAGCTAACTCCAAATGTACTGCAACGATTGGGTTCAAATTTGTAATGGTTACAACTTATGATCTAACTTATGACATGAGCATACTAAAATATCAGTCCGCCATTTATAAACAAAATGGCGGTAACCGATTGAGTTTAAATTTGGTATGGTATCATGGGCGTAGTTAGAATTGCCACCATGTATGGTAACTTAGAATTCTTATAACGAGATTCCTTTTAATTCGAGTTGGAGGCGTAGCAACGCGAGCCAGGTTCGCTAGTTTATAATAAACCAACAAATAACAAACTATAATTTTCGTTCTTGAGTTTGATGCACCCATAAATTTTAATTACAAAAGTTTATATATAAGTTTGAAGATTCAAATTATTCGATATTAACTTTGCCCGAACGAAGCGATCTTAACACGGTTCATATTTCAAAGTTTGAAGTGTTGAAATGTTTAAGTGCAAAACAAAGATTCGCTGATCGTGATTTATCGCCAATAAAGTAAGGAGCATTATTTCTTATTAAGCAGCCCGTCTGCGTTTTTTCCTAGAATACTCGCGTTTTACTTTTTCTATTCCTCTCTTTTTGACAGGTGAGACGGGTGACACGTTGGCATACTAGCGCTATAAGTCATAAGTAAGATATTAAATGTAGTAATTGACCGGAGGATGGCTTCAACACAGAACAGTTTTCCTGTGAATGAATCTTTTTATTCAGGTGATGCTAATTTCTGTGTTTGAATATTTTAGATTTTTATTTGTACATTTTAAATGGGCACCGGATTGTACATGAGGAGCTTGCGTGCGAAACCGGTTAAATCCATTTAAAATTTTTTTTTTTTTTGTCGATTTCATATAAGTTTATAGTGTTCTACTGATATTTGCAGTCTGGTTGGTCCAAAACCGGTTATTTCACTGTTATAATTCCATTTAAAGTTTAGGTTTTGAAGCAAAACCGGCCAAATCCATGATTTTAAAGTAAAAACTATTTTATTCAAAGTTGGATCAATAAGATTTAATAACCACAAATTCAGTTTTAAGAACTTACATTTTGTGTATATGTGTTCTATAGTAGTTAATAGCTTTCTTTATCAGTGTTTAGAAGTGTAATAAATATAGAGAGGACCTAAAATGGTACAAAAACCTTTTAATTTAATAAGAACTTGAAGAAAATATTTAAAAAATTACAAATGAAGATAAACAATGCGCAAGACTAATTTAATTATAAAATTTTGATTTATTTCTGACTTTTATGACAAAAAAATCAAATATAAGTTCAACAACAGTCTTTTTTTAAACATTTTCATATGATTTTGTAGCAAAACCGGCTATATCCAAAACATTTTTTAAAATTTTGGTAAAGTGGTGGGGTGTACAAATTTTTTTTATTTCATCCTGTGTCAAATTCAAATACTTTACGTCAACAGTTTGAGTCCGGGAAAACGCAAATAACGGCCTTTGTCCGGTAAAGTGTTGGTATAGAAATTAATCAACGCAATAACAATGAAACAATCGCCAAATTGCAGTTGTTAATTATGTTTCGAAAATGTTACTAGATTTGGAGCATTAGGTAAATTATTTTGAAATTAATATTACTGTTTCTTTAAAACGGAATTTGACACAGGATGAAATAAAATACATAACGACATTCGTCCGTGAATTCTTTTAACAATACTCGTTTCGAGTTTCAACGTCTCACTCGTACTGTTAAATATGAATTCCCGGACTTGTAACGTTAATTACTATTAAACTCTGGTAAAAAAAGAACAGTAGGTACCAGCGATAGGAATTTTGTTCTTTTTTCTAACTTTAAGGGCCAGTGAATGACATGTTTTTGCCCTTTTGTGCAAAACTAACAATCTTGGATATAGCCGGTTTTGCACGCAAGCTCCTCACATATACATTTATGTTTATAAGTTTAGATATGGCGGAAGGTTGTGTGTTGGCCTCATCAGATTTTTATTTAATGACATAAAAGAAATAAAATTCGGTGCGTATTATCGAAGCATATGCGGAAACAGTTATGGCATGTGTACGATGTGTGATTGTTATGTTAGATAATAAATTAATTAGATCCTCTTACCTGAAGTCATAAAGTCGTCCTTGAAACGCAGTCTTATTCAAGTAAATAAGTTTACCATACTGTCCTGGAATTCCAATAGGGGACCAGGTGCTCATATTATCCAAAGCGAGGTCTGTGACGTTGAATCGCTGCGTTAAATTAGATCTGAAATCAAATTACAACAAATTACATTCCATAGTAAAAATCATGCCTTCTAGGGGAGAGTGGTTCATAATGAGACAATGACACAATAAGACAATAGTATATTGTAATACAAGAGTGGAAAGGGCTTCATTGAAAAACTAGCATGACAGTTGGAGCACGAGCGTTAACGAGTTCTCCTATTATAAGAGTTTTTAAATTACTCTTTCCACAAGTGTGTTACATACTATTTTTTCTACGAAAGTGGGAAATATTCAAAATTAATAAAAAGAATTGGAAATTAAATATTTTCGAATTTAAGAAAAATAAATCAGGTAGGCTTGCTGTCAGAGCTGAAAACAATAACAATATTTAAAAACTGACAGTACAGTATGTAATTTTGCATTTATGTGCATTTATGGTTTGATTTATGATAAAAATTACGACATTTCATACAGAATGTTGTAGTGATATTAAAACTGAGTTTATTTGTACCCCTTCAGACATTTTACGGCAATTGTAAATCTAAACTTTTGTCTCTATGAAGTCTGCACAATTTTTATAGTTCAGAAAAATGATTTATGTCTCAAATTAAGTGAAAATCGTCCATTTGAACATTTATTACAGAGATTAGAACAAATAAAGTGTTTTAGATATGAAAAATGTACTTTTTGAAAAATTCGCACTCAATGTACAAAATAAGTGTTGAAATTATTTTCACCACTCAATGTTTCAAAAGCCTACTTTTACCATCAATTTTAATATCTGAAAACATGTGAATTAGAACTTTCGTAGAAAAATAATTTTAACAAATCTGTCACTGAAGGAACTAAATAAAAACAAAATTGCTTTGTTTCGAAGTAGATTTTGGCACTCTTGGTGTTCGCTACATCTTTAGCGGTTAATTTAAGTTTTTAAGAAATTTTAATGAACGTTCAAAATAAATATTAAAAATTTGATTGTTTCGGAGTAAAATTGTATGACATGGAAACACATACAAAATCAACAGAGTGTCATCTCCTGTCTTATTATACTTCGTGGTTACTCAAAGTCAATTTATAATGCACCCTGTATAAGTTTACAAATCGTCGTCTGTTTTTTTTTCTCTTTCTTAATCTACTGTTGTATATAACTTTTAATTTGACGTGCAATTTTATTGTGATATTTTTTTACTTTTTTACCTTCCGCTTACCTGTAAAGGAAGGTATTGGAATCATGCAAAAAATCGAGTTGGGAGTTTTAAGTGGATGAGCACGAATTAGGGCCCTTACAACTCATTTTTGATAGTTTCTCGATGATGTCTGTATGTATGTGTGTGTGTGTGTGTGTGTGTGTATGTGTGTGGTCCGGGCCGATGCCGGATGTCGCATAACTCAAATATGAATTACCCAAAAATTTTGATATTTGGTATTTTACAATTGTATACGAATAGGAAGAGCTCATTAGATTTTGGTACAGATATCTTACCCGGATGTGATATTTTTTGAAGATTGAAAAAGATAATTGTCAAAAATTTATATAAATTTGGATAAATATAGTATTTATTTGCAATAAGGATAAGAAGCAAAGTTATTTGCAACTCACGTTATAAAAAAATTGTCTTTATCTGGTAGCATTAAAGAACTGCAGTAAAATTTAAAAAATAAATATATCAAATAAAACGTTAAAATCTTGTAATCCATGTTCGGTTGATTTTTGTTTCTGCGTAAAAAATATTGACAGGTGAGACGGATGACAAGTTGACATACTAGCGCCATATAAGTCATAAGTCAGATATTAAATGTAGTAATTGAACGGAGGATGGCTTCAACACAGAAGAGTTTTCGTGTGAATGAATCTTTTGATTCAGGTGATACTAATTTTTGTGTTTGAATATTTTAGATTTTTATTTTTATATTTTAAATGGGCAACGGATTGTACGTATACATTTCTGTTTAAAGTGTAGATATGGCGGAAGGTTGTGTGATGGCCACGTCAGATTTTTACTTCCTTGTACGAAGTAAGGAAGTATTGTAATCGCGAAAAATTTCGATTCTCAGATTTTGACGGAAATATCCGTTTTGACCTTTTCTGAATCCATTATGACTAGTTTCGACGTGACGTCTGTACGTACGTACGTACGTACGTACGTACGTACGTACGGACGTATGTGTGTCGCATAACTCAAATACGGTTAGACGTAGAAAGTTGAAATTTTGTATTTAGGACTGTTATAGCATCTAGTTGTGCACCTCCTATTTTTGGTTTCAGTCTACAAACCGGAAGTAGTACTTTTTAAAAATATTTCGATAAATATTTCATTTTAGACAATTTTTTTTATTTTAAATGAAAGATTATGTGATTATTACCTACAATCGGTATTTTATAAATATTTTTGTATCTGCTATCATTTAAAAATAATTAAAGTATATATTTATAATTTATAGTATTTCGGTATCTTGTAGTCCATGATCGATTAACATTTGTTACTACGTAAAATTTAAATGATTATGACATGACAGTGACAAAAGTAAAATATGCTTTATATCTTCTTCTGCAGTTTAAATAAAATGACTAAATTATATTTGTGAGTATACTAGTATAATAAGTTAAAAGAATTTTTAATATTATTTTACATTTTAGTTATTAAGAAAAGTATGAACACACAAGGCGTACAAGGAAGTCATGTGGTGTCCACGTCAGATTTTTTAATTTACATAACATGATGTACATTTTTGTTGTTGTTGTTTTTACTTCCTTGTACGAAGTAAGGAAGTATTGTAATCGCGAAAAATTTCGGTTCTCAGATTTTGACGGAAATATCCGTTTTGACCTTTTCTGAATCCATTATGACTAGTTTCGACGTGACGTCTGTACGATACGTACGTATGTACGTACGTACGGACGTATGTGTGTCGCATAACTCAAATACGGTTAGACGTAGAAAGTTGAAATTTTGTATTTAGGACTGTTATAGCATCTAGTTGTGCACCTCCTATTTTTGGTTTCAGTCTACAAACCGGAAGTAGTACTTTTTAAAAATATTTCGAGAAATATTTAATTTTAGACAATTTTTTTTATTTTAAATGAAAGATTATGTGATTATTACCTACAATCGGTATTTTATAAATATTTTTGTATCTGCTATCATTTAAAAATAATTAAAGTATATATTTATAATTTATAGTATTTCGGTATCTTGTAGTCCATGATCGATTAACATTTGTTACTACGTAAAATTTAAATGATTATGACATGACAGTGACAATAGTAAAATATGCTTTATATCTTCTTCTGCAGTTTAAATCAAATGACTAAAATATATTTGTGAGTATTAGTATAATAAGTTAAAAGAATTTTTAATATTATTTTACATTTTAGTTATTAAGAAAAGTATGAACACACAAGGCGTACAAGGAAGTCATGTGGTGTCCATGTCAGATTTTTTTTTTTAGAAATAATATTATGTGTTAACATGTGCTTAAGAGGGCTTTTCAGCCCTATAAGGTCACCTATTTTATATTATTATATTTTAAAAACTATATGTAAACAAAACTTTAATAAACTTTAAACTGCTGACTGAACTGACTAACTTACAAATTGTCGTTTTTATCGAACGGCTGACAAAGTAATCAACTTTTTCTAGCATCCATTCTAGCTATTTTAGGGAATTCGTTACATTTCAAGTACGTTTTAGATTTCTTTTCGTCTGTGCGTTTTCCCGTTTTCGTTCGGGTTGTGGTTTTCGTCTGCTGAGCACTAAATTTGTGAAGTTTTTCAACCGTGAGTTAATCATATTTTCTTCTTTTCAGCCCTCAGCTGAATTTGTTCAGAAATGTGACTTGAAATTTGAATTAGATAAAAATAATAAAACAAAATGGTTAAAAATTTAAACCTTCAGACAAAGCTTGGGATAATTTATCTGAAAGCTGTTTCCTGTGAGGCTAACCCACCCAAGTAGGGCAAAAGGCGTGATAGATATTTATGTTCTAGTAAAACGGCTTTACGTACTCTTAGTTGAAATTAGTTGCCCCCTAGTTGAGCCTAAACCTAAATTAAACGTATTTCATTCGTTTTATAGCTTCTAGGTAATTTTAGTTTAACCCCTAAGGCATAAACAGTGTCATTCTTACTGCTATACAGGGTGATTCACAACTTCGTGCATACCGGGTGTTTCCTGAAACAGGCGCACTCCTAAAAATTGTATTTTTAAGTTAATTACATTATTTATATTATAGGTTTATAAACTACATTCAAAGGCGCATTAAACTACATAAATTATGTATTTTTATTACTTCCTGTTTAGCTGGAAGTGACATCAACTTCCTTATTTTAAATGGAACACCCCGTATATTTTTAAAGATCTTGATTCTACATAAAATTCTGAATATAAACATGTATAATAAGCTGCTTTTTCGTTGTAGATTTCTAAGCAAAATAATAAATAATAATACTTAGAAATCTACAAAATCTACAAAATATTGCTTCGTAAATTGTTTGAAAAAATAGATTATTATATGCGAACTGCGCAGAATCACAAACTAAATATTGTAGGTAGGTATATAAAATTGTCTCAGTATATAACAGAGTTCAAAAAACAAAGCAATTTATTGTTCAAGATATTGTACAATTTGTTGCGCAATTTGTTGTTCAATATTTAGCGTAGTGTAAAACGGCCATAAGAACGAATTTGTATTAATATTTACTTTATTTCTTAAATAAATATTACAACTTTATTTCTTCCATAAAATATGTAATATAAAATATCTCTGCACATATTTTATGTCATGTTTACTTTATATTTTTATTTAAAGTAGTTTGGAATTCTTTCATCTTTTATTGTACCTTTATGTACATACAAATATTACATATGTTCTGCGTAGCATAGTAGCATATATTAAAAAGCATACAACACATAATATATCAAATTTTCATTTCCACCCAACCTAAAAGCTACAATATTGTGGTAACATGTCACGAATAAATTTTAGTTAATTTGAACTAACGTAATTTAACAGTGGCCCATAAATTTTACTTAATATTAAATTCATAACAAGTAGAATTTGAATGGTTTGTATATTAAACATCGTCACTCAGATATGTGAGGCTGCCACACCCAAGTTGGACAAAAGGCAAAATGACAACTCTGGTTCAAATTCAGTCAGTTCAACTGCACACAAAAATCTTTCCTGTGATGTACTTCCACTAACAACCATGAGTTAGTTGACGGCTGGTATCCGCACACACGGTTAAATATATTATACAGAGTTTCCCAAAAGTTTTGACCGAGTGAAAAAATAATTGAAAAGAGTCATAAATATTACATCTTAGATAGTTTAGAACTTCCATGCAACGTGGAGTTTTTAACAACATTTTTAAATAGCAACCAGAGTCGAGTTTCACCTTATTTTAAAGCGTTTTAAAGGTAATGAATAAAGAAACACATCCCCATAAACCAAAACCCGATATCTTAATTCCTTCAACAATTTAATTTTAATTAAGTAATTTTAATGATTTTTGCACGTTTTATAACAAATGTTCAAATTATCGACCTTCTTCGGTCTCGCAAAGACCCAAACGCTTTAGTGATACCCAAATTTTCCATTTTTTCACTCGTTCAAAACTTATAGGTCCCGGGACTTTTGGGAAACCGTTTATAAAAATATATACTTTTGTAGTAACTCAATATTTTCTAATTTATTTTTTGACAAACTAGAAACTAAATGTCAACCTATCTTAATCAGTTAGGTAGTAGTTTGTTTATTTAGTAGTAGTTGTCTAGAATTTACTGCATTATTACGATGTATGTCGTATTCAGAAATGTAGACATTAATCTTTGTTTGCGTTTGCATGCACGTCATTTACTTGAAATGTACAAAATTGGGGCAGACCGCAAAGGATATAGTTCCAGAGTTTCACACTACGTTGGTTCTAAAGCATATTCATACATGAAATAATTTAACATATGCATCGTTTCATATATTAAAAATGTTGTAACATATAAATTATTTAGCACACAATAATTAAGAAACAAATACAATGGATTACTTGCATGATTTTTAAAATTAAATATATTTTATTCAATTTTGACATTTTAAACTGCTATTATTAACTTCATAGCAACAACTTTAAACAACTGTTTATTCACAAGTGAATTAAAACTTTTTTTGCACTTCCGGGACTAAAACTCTTCTTTAGTCTTTATTTTTAGAGACTAAGGTTCTAAATTTGATCCCAAGGGATTATTTTTCATATTTAATCCCGTTGTCAAAGAATTGAATTAATTAATCCCGTTGTCAAGTAAATACGTGCTATTTGTTACAGAGTATCTATGGTAACAATATAAATATTTGTCATAAAATTTACTGTCAAAATTACAAAATGTGTATTCTTTTAAACTATTTTGCATTCGTTTGAGGATGAAGTGCAAAAAATAGCGTATATACCACAGGACTAAAGTAACCTTCAATCCCTCAGGTAATTATTTCCCTCACCTTCGGCTCGTGAAATAAACTTCACCCTCAGGATTAAATCATGCACTTTAGTCCCTCAATATATAATATACTATTAAATCACTCAACGTATTTTTAAATCACTGATTATTTCGTCAAAAATGCATAAAAACAATGACAACTTGCCACTGACGACCACTTTGATATTCTTTTTTGTTGTGTCAAAATAAATTTATAATTCATGTATTTGACTTAATTTCGTCAAAATTTAATAAAATATTGTATAAACCACGTGAGATACGAATGTTTATTCACTCGAAGAAATTATCACACTCGCCCTTCGGGCTTGGGGGCTAAACTTTCTTCTCTTGAAAAAATATTCATGTATCTCACTTGGTGTATAAATATCTATGAAGAAGAGATCAAAACTTGGAACACGTATTTTTTATTTTCACCAAATTTTATCAACAAGCCCAAAAATAATTAATCAAAATTGAATAATATGTTAATATGTGATGTGACGTAAAAAGCTGCCATATTTCCCGTACAAAATAATGTCGTCTCAGTAAAATTTACTCAAAAACAGAATTTAAAAAAAATAAAATAATGTTTTAGACATAACATTAGGTTTATAGTGATAAAAATCTGATTGTCAGTATCATGCAAGTAGCCCATTATAATTGAAAACGTAATAAATTATTGATTAAAATACTACATACCGTAAATTGCTTCCATTGGTGTAGATATAAAATGCAACTTCGGATCGTTCCAATTGCATTCTTGTTACCACTTTGCCTAGTTCTGTTGCTATGGTTACCTGGAACAAATAAACAACTTTGCACGTTTTTCATAAAGTGTGGAAAATAAACAAAACTTATTTAGAAATATTGATGGTGAGAAATTTCATAAAGTTATTATTCTTGCCATTGCACAATTAATTTGTTTCAAAAATGTGCTTATTGCGAAAACTGCCTTTAAATTAAGGTGGTTCTCTACTCATGGCAGAAAACAGTCAAAAACATTGATTCCGCACGCTATTCTAAAGCGTTTATTGTTTCGTTAAACATAATAATAACAAATCATTTATGTTTGAGTTGAGGGCAAAAATAATTTTGGTTAAAAAACTGCAATATTTGTAAAAAGAGGGTTTTCGCGCGCCACTGTACAGCTTTTATTTATAAGTGAATTAACTTCAAATTTTAATATGTTGTCAACGAAGCTTGGATCTGCGAAATAACGGACCGAATTTTTTTAATTCGTTTTAAAATAGAAGATATTTGTGTTCAAAAAATTGTCAAAATTAAATTAACATATTTCAATTTTAAAGCAAAAATGTGTATATATATGTATATATATATATATATATATATATATATATATATATATACAGGGTGTCTCTGTACTTCGGGAAAAAAATTAAAGGGTATGTACTGTAAGACGTACTGATCATGGAACAAAAAGAATTTTTTTAAATTCGCAAAATTAAGGGTGGTTTACTTGAAATGAACATTTTTATAACCACTGAAAGAAACATAATTTTTAATTACACAACATCAGGCATTTATTTGGCGTTGTGTAAACAATTACTACTTGTATTATTAGTAGATTTAAATAAAATTAATAAAAATAGCTATCAACCAGTGGCTAACAAAATGTTTCCTTTAAATACCATGCAAATTATTTTGCGAATTTGAAAAAAATTCTTTTTGTTCCATGATCAGTACGTCTTATAGTATATACCCTTTAATTTTTTTCCCGAAGTACAGAGACACCCTGTATATATATATATATATATTGTGAGAGGCTGACATCTTCGAGCATATACTGACTAGAGGCCGCCTTACGGCGTTTGTTGTGATCGGAAGATATGCGGTAGGGGAGATTTGCGGGGTCGGAAGTCGTGATGTATTGAGGGATGCGTAATTTCTTAGTATTATTCCATAAAGTAAAATAATACTCACACAACCTCATTAAACTTTTCACAAAGTAAACGCAGAACTTAGGGTTATAGTAAAATGACATGTGTGACAAGAAGTAACAAAGAATAACAGCAAAACGCTGCCCGCAATACACCATGACTTCCAGCCCCGCAAGTCCCCCCTACTGCATATCTTCCGATCACAACAAGCTATGCATTGGTATAGGGAATTACTTCTCTAGTCAGTATATGCTCGAAGGGCTGACATATTAAAGTTTGATAAAATATGTATCTTTGAAAAATTATTTTTGATCTGTGTTTAGCATATCAAACTGTATACCTACTATTAACGTTTATACTCGAAGTTATGATGCACCCTGTATATTAAAATACTGCTTCTGTATTGAATAATTTATTTTTTTATAATGTAAATTCGAATGACTTTAATATCGGAAAATATATTCAACAACGCGTTTAAATTTCAAGCCTGCAAACCTTTTATGTAAAACTACTAAATCTAATCTTTTCTACTTGGAAACTTTTGCTTCTATATTTCCTTTTGCTTTGAAGGTTTCTAAAAGAGTCAAACAAAGAACAATGCTACTTGAATCTACAAATACTAAGCGGAAAATCGAACAAGCTACTACTGTAAAGAAAAACTTTAAACAATAAAACACGTAGCTCTGTTACAAAAAAACATCAAATAGTGGGAATAAAATTGCCATGATTTCAATTGAGAATCTGCCAGTCTTCTAGTACTTTTAATTTTCAAATATGTTCACACCTCGATTCTTTGAGGATTCTTTCATGCTTCTGAATGCAGGAAAAAATAAATTAACTCTTTTGAAGCTGTTAATCTTTCCCAAGATTCATTGAAGATTCAATTTAGCGGCGCCGCTATTTGACAGGCGATTTTTACCAGGATTTTTTTCTCAGGACTCAGAAGCATGAAAGAATCATCAAAGAATCCATGTGGAAAAAAGAATTTAACTGTTTTGAAGCTATCAATCTTTTTGAAGACTCATTGAAGATTCAATTTAGAGGCACCGCTATTTGACAGACGATTTTTATTAGGATTCTTTTCCCAGGACTCAGAGACATGAAAGAATCATCAAAGAATCCATGTGGAAAAAAGAAATTAACTGTTTTGGAGCTATCAATCTTTTTGAAGACTCATTGAAGATTAAATTTAGCGGCGCCCCTATTTGACAGGCAATTTTTACCAGAATTATTTTCTCAGGACTCAGAAGCATGAAAGAATCCTCAAAGAATTCATGTGGAAAAAAGAAATTAACTGTTTTGAAGCTATCAATCTTTTTGAAGACTCATTGAAGATTCAATTTAGAGGCAGCGATATTTGACATACGATTTTTATTAGGATTCTTTTCCCAGGACTCAGAAGCATGAAATAATCTTCAAAGAATCCATGTCTGCACAGGGCTTTATGGATCAAATAAAATATTCTGCCTCCAATGCAGAAAACCTCTTAGTTTAAAAAAAAATCATTAATTTGTTGTAGGATAATAATTAAAGTGTTGCAAACCGCAGTTCGATATGGCGTTCAGTTTTCGTCGAGATATCAGATATCACTCCTCAAATTATTCCATTAAATTTTCCAATTCCGAGAACTATTGAAAACATGGAAAATAACCAGACGTCAAATCAACTAAAACACAAACAATGCAATTCGTTTTTCTCTTGTTTCCTATTCCGCTGTTTGCAGTGTTGTCAAATCGCATTTTATGCAGTGTTTTACGACGGAATAATGGGATAATTGCAGTCAATATTTACCCACAAATGTGGGAACACTGCACCCTTGTAGAAAGTCAATACGGAAGAAAATTATTAATTATGTGTATTATTTAATTAGTATTATCTTTTACTTTTCATTTTCATACATACGTTACCGCTGTGGTCTATTTAACCCTAATTGCATCAATGTTGTATTATAACCTCGAGTACCTATAATAGTATATTGTAATACAAGTGTGGAAAGGTATTAAGGTGCTAGTATAGTTAGCGTTAGTAGTTCCTTATTAAATTAATTACTCGTGCATTTCGAGTGCTTTATGAACCAAATTTTGGTTACAGTATACTAAATGTATGTATTGTCTTTTCTGACTTTTCGCATTTGTTTTGAATAATGGAAAGTCTAGAAAAACATCAAAAATCGTACTTTAAGCCTTGTTCACATAGCTTATGTCATGTCATGTCTGTGTCATGTCATTATGTTATGTTATTTCTATTGACATAGACATTTTCAGGCTTGGTCACATAGCTTATGTCATGTCATGTCTGTGTCATGTCATTATACAGGGTGAGTCACCGAAATGCCCGTCTTCGATATCTCCCTTGTCGTTAAAAATACAGCATAAATTTATTAACAGAATTTTTCGTCTACTCAAGGAGCATAACTTAAAATTATTTTTACATATATAGGCTGTTCCATAACGACTTGGCAATAATTGTTCGTTTTTTTTTAAATGAAACACCCTATATATTTTTATATATTTTGAATTGTATTTTATTTACCTATACGAACATATAAATTTCATTTTAGTTTTTCGCGGCGTTGCCAAGTTATTCAATTTTTTCTCTAAAAAAAGCCAAATACAGGTATTGTTTTATAAAGGCGTACTGAAGTTATTTTAATAGTAAAATTAATGAATTTTTTTTTCTGTACAACTGTAACTATACTCTTTGTTCTGACATAACTTTTTTTAAATGTTATTATACAGGGTGTTCAATACAGAGAATCAAAATTACTCAATTTCAAATGGCTATAACTCGTCATTTTCAAATGGAACACCCTATATTTTATTATTCTGTTGTGTGTATTTTTGCATATTCTTATGTTATAAAAGGTGTCCTATGCCTAAAAACATTAATTTCGAAATTAATTAAATTAATGATTTTAGGCATGGAACACCTTTTATAACATAAGAAGATGCAAAAATACACACAACAGAATAATAAAATATAGGGTGTTCCATTTGAAAATGACGAGTTATAGCCATTTGAAATTGAGTAATTTTGATTCTCTGTATTGAACAACCTGTATAATAACATTAAAAAAAAGTTATGTCAGAACAAAGAGTATAGTTACAGTTGTACAGAAAAAAAAATTCATAAATTTTACTATTAAAATAACTTCAGTACGCCTTTATAAAGAAATACGTGTATTCGGCTTTTTTTAGAGAAAAAATTGAATAACTTGGCAACGCCGCGAAAAACTAAAATGAAATTTATATGTTCGTATAGGTAAATAAAATACAATTCAAAATATATAAAAATATATAGGGTGTTTCATTTAAAAAAAGACGAACAATTATTGCCAAGTCGTTATGCAACACCCTGTATATGTGAAAATAATTTTAAGTTATGCTCCTTGAGTAAACGAAAAATTCTGTTAATAAATTTATGCTGAATTTTTAACGAAATGGGAGATATCGACCACGGGCATTTCGATGACTCAACCTGTATACACATTTTGTGTAAAGTATCACAACGGAGAAAATTAATTTGGAGTCGCAGGCATTTACTAATGGAAAATAAGATAAATTTGTATTAGTAAATTTACAAGAAACATTTTAATATAATTGGGAATGGTATATTTTAAATTGTACTTACTTTTTATTGCTTTTATTATTTTATTATCTTCATAATCAGCATTTATTTTATCATACAAGCTTTATTCTTAACTTATTGGTAAGTTTTTATCTATATTAATATTAAATGTGTAATTTTGACAGCTATAGACATAGACATATAGCAGTGAAAGTTGAGTTCAAATCAACTGATATGTTATGTCAAAAAAAATAACATACGAGACATACCCTATGTGAACCACTTCATTAGTTTACCGTGTGCTCAACATATTGACATGACACAGACATGACATGACATAAGCTATGTGAACCAAGCCTTACTAATAACTCATGCTACGATTGAAATATCTTTTTCAAAAAAATTACACATAATCTACATTAGTATCTTAACATCGGATTGTCAATATTTTTTCAAAAACTATTCCCAATTTCGAATAAAAAAAAAAATCAAATTTTGAAATTTGTTTTTTTTGAGAATTTTGAAATTTTTGAATCAATCCGATGTTAAGCATAAAATTATAGACATTTTTTGTAAATAAATTTTTTCTCTAAAGTGCACCTGAATTAAGTTATTAGTAAAGTACGAACGACACTTTTATAGTAGCTATACCCGAGCCTTAATTGAAAAATTAGTATATGAAAGATAGCGAGTTCTCCTATCATACGAATTTTTCAATGACCATTTACATAATTTTTTTTCCACGAAAGTGTGAAATACTTTATAATAAAACAAATTTATGAAAAATAAATCAGGTAGGCTTGCTGTCAAACCTGAAAACAATACCAATACATAAAAATGATTCATACTTTTACTCAAAATCGGTTAATAATATGTGCGTTTCCAACCTTCTAGACAGTTGTGAAGCGAGTCATTGTTAACTTTACTTCCCAGCTAGCTGGAAATATTTAAATGTCACTTTTCACGGGTAATATCATAAGAGATTATAATTTTTTGAGAATTGTTTTGTCGTTTCCACGGCAACTTATTTCTAACAATTTCACGACACAAAAAATTTCCCGAAACGTAGTTGAGGGAAATTTTCCGTGATGTTTTGTACGTTTTAAATTGCTGAGTTCTACTTTAAAATCTTTATAGATTTATTTAAATCGTAAATCCGCAATATTATGTGCTATGTATATAGGTAAATACATTTCCATATTATCAAATTTTAAAAGGACACAAACCTTTTCGAAATTTAAATGAAAAATGTACAATTTTGGAAGATAATATACATATATATATATATATATACATACATATATTTTATAGCATAAAGTATTCAACTTACTGATCGTGATCATGGAACAAAAAGATTTTTTTCAAAATTTGTAAATTTAGAGGTAGTTTTCGCAAAAAAGCATTTTTGAAACCACTAGATTATTGATTGTATAGTGGATATCTGACTATCTATAAATGGAATAAAATTTAATTTTAATTAATTATGCAATAGCAAGAGTAGTACCTACTTCCATTACAGAACAGTGTTTGATTATAAAACCTGAAAACTAAAATTACGAATTTTGAAAAAATTCTTTTAATTCTGTGATAAGTGAGTACCATTAAAATATATGCACGAAGTTTTGAATCATCCTGTATATGCGATTTAAACATTACACAGGCACAAGTTTAAATTTTATTAAAGGAGTAACTAAGTTAAACATTAAAATGTATCCTTTTAAATACTTAAAAATGTTTATTAGGTATTGCTAAGAGTATAAATTAAAAATTCTGTTTTAAAAACGTTATATTATTTATATGGGACGAATAGCTGAGTGCGTTACATAACCGAAAGTATTTCTAACAACTCAGGTTTGAAGTAAGGTGTTATTCTTCCTTCCACGTGTTGTTTGTCTCCGGATTAAATTTAAAGAAAACAAGGAACTTTTCCTATTTGTATCAAGTTACCTGTGATTTGTAAGCGTTGGTCTATGCATACTAATGTAAATGATATCTTTATATCTTCGTTAAATGTGAGAGAATAATCCTGGGTAAGGATTGATTACTGTAGACTCCATCCTGGAGTGGAAAGTTTATTTGATTTGGAAAGAAACGTTTAAATTTAGATCCAATTCGCACGGTGCTAAAAATATCTTTGCGTGTAATTAATAAATATTTCTTTAATACATTATTTATTTATTACACAAGTTCTTCATGGAATATCATTTAACGACAATTAATATTATTCAGTTTGGTTACAAACCCTATAAGATAAATTTGCTAAATTGGATTTTTACCTCTCGCCTCATATTCTATAGGAGAGGTATTGTAATGGGTAAGAATTTTCGAGTACCTATGAGTTTTTGATGAATAAGCACGTTTCAGGGTCTCTACAATACGAATTTAATAATTTCACGATGATGTCTCTGTGTGTGCGTGTGGATGTATGGACGTAAGAATTATGTGACGATTTTTCGTCCACGATAACTTAAAAAGTATCAAACCTTTAATAACCAAATTTCATATTTAAGGTTTTAATAAGGTTCTTAACAATGGATAAGAAATCCGCAAACCGGAAGTAGTACCTTTTGAAGCTTGATATAGTTTTCTTTAAATATATTGGTACATTATTTATTTATGACAATTTTTGCAATTAAAAATAAAAGATAATATAGTTATCTATGAGTACAGTTAATTTTAAATACAATTTGTTGAATCTGGTAGTATTTAACAATAAAATAAAGTGCGACAAATATTCTACTTTTTTGAAATTCCAGTATCTTGTTGTCCAGGAACATATGAAATTTGTTTCTACATTATGAACATAGAATTTTGAATAATTATGACAGTGACAGTACAGTTGACATCTTTTGCTTGCATCTTGTTTACATATTACATGAACATGAAACTATTAAAATGTAAGTAAAACTATTTATTAGATTAGTAGAATAAGCAGAATTAGACGAGGGGTCGTGTGCTGGCCACAGCAGATTTTTTTCCCAGTGATCAGTAAGTTGTGAATAAATAAAAATAACTAAAATAAACTAGCTCTTTAAATTGGTGTCTTTTAGGTAATATTGAACTTGGGAAAATGTGTGGGATGAAAATAAATAACGTATCTAAACAATTTTTTATCGTGAAGCCAAATATAATTTCATACTTGTGAGGTAACTACGGAATTTTGGTTTGAATTTTTCTGACTTATTTATGTACATGTTTAGCTTTAGGCGTGGAATATTTTCTTGTAAAATTTAACACAATTTGTGTTGTTTTTATTATATATGAGAAAATGTTTCAAAATAAATTTTAACAAGAAAACTTAGCAACAAGCCTATTTTATTACTACAGAATATTTGGAGACTTCTATCGGAGTAATAAGTATAGTCACTCGGATGTAAAGTTGAATAACTTGTTTAAAAATAAGCCAAAAAATTTAAATAAAACTTTATACTAAAGTATGCACATTTCTACGTTATTGTATAGAATTTCAAATTTTTAAATGTATATGTGTAGAAATAACAACAATTTATAGCAAATATGAACTATGATTTGACACATTTTTAGAAACTGTTAACTTTAATGACGTCTACTGTCAATATACATCATGCAAAAAAAATCAGATTTTGGTATAGTATAGTTATAAGCTTAGTAAAGTTATTTGCTACTGTAATTTTTTTTAAATATTTATATTTTTTTTATAATAATAAAATAAATAATATGTAATATCTTTGTTATTAGTAATCTTATAAGATTCAAATTCAGGTTAGCGATGCATTATATAATTATAAAAAAGATTTGTTTATAATTTTTATTTAAAAATTATTACTTGAATTTTTATAATTTTTTTTCTGAAATTTATGAATCCTGAGGTATCACTTTTTCAAAAAACAATTATTATAATTCATATAATAAGTTTAAAATAAAAATGTTCAACAATTCTGTTTTATAATTATATAAGGCATCGGTAACCTGAATTTGAATCTTATAAGATTACCAGTAACAAAGATATTACATGTACACTTATTTTATTATTATAAACAAAATATAAATATTTAAAAAAATTTACAGTAACAAATAACTTAACTAAGCTTATAACTATACTATACCAAAATTTCAATTTTTTTTGCATAATGTATATTGACAGTAGACGTCATTAAAGTTAACAGTTTCTAAAAATGTGTCAAAATCATAGCTCATTTTTGCTAAATTTTTGTTATTTCTACACACATATATATATATATATATATATATATATATATATATATATATATATATATATATATATATATATATATATTTAAAAATTTGACATTCTATACAATAACGTAGAAATGTGCATACTTTAGTATAAAATTTGATTTAAATTTTTTGGATTATTTTTAAACAAGTTATTCAACTTTACATCCGAGTGACTATACTTATTACTCCGATAATAGGTTGAAAATATTAGCACGCAGTTTTTAAAATTAAAAAGTTGTTAATTTAAATTATCTTTAATGAGATCAATAAGAGTCGAATCCTCTTAGGTAAAATTAATCTAATGAATATAGAAATTTTAATTGGCACTTAAATTTTCTTAAATGGATGCGTTCGAATTATAAGGGATATTTTTTATATTATACAGATTAAGTTCTGTTCTTTTTATCCAGATATTGTATGTAGATTATAAAATAATCTAATTATAATTTTATTTATGGATTTATTAAAATAATATTATGATAAGGAAGCATTGCTTTATTTTTATCAATATCGATTAAATTTATATTTAATATAAAATGTTCCGTTTTATATTAAATTTTAGTTTACTTTTTCAAATGTAGTATTAATAACTGAGCTCCATTCTAAAAAATTACTTAATACCTGTTTGGTACAGTAGACTCTCCACTAAACACCTGATAACCGCACATACTTCAATAATACCGATGACTTACTGTATGTGAGGTTGCTCTATCCAAGTTGAGTAAAACGTTAAGGATTCTGAAGCAAGCATTGATTTTTCGTTTTGTCGATTTGTATTGACCTGCGATATCGCCCAATTTGACATTTGAGACTTTTATCTTTGGAGTTTTTTGAATACGAATAAGCCACAGACCTTGGCGTCTCTAAAAGGGGACCATCCAACACGAAGTGAAGAATTTCTCGCCAGAAGATTTGATACAAGTCATGGAAAATGTTGTGAAACGAGTTTTACTGTATGGTACTCTCTTCTAACGTGCATTAAATAGCTACTATTGACGTCAGATGCACAAATAGCTTCAGACTGATTTTCGACGAAAAGGAGACGTCAATTTAACGTCGATTTATGCGACAAATGACGTTGATTTTAAGTCATTTTGTTAATAGGGAGTGAATTTATGAGATTTTTTAAATCTGGGTTGCAAATTTGACTGTAATATATCAGGGCGGCGTTCTTAAGATATAAAATTGTTTGAAGGAAGACCCCAGTTTTGAAGAATGCAGCGGTAATGTAATTGACGAGCTAATAAATGACTAGCGGCTTCATTGCCAGCATTAGACAGTGACTGGTGTCCATGTGTGAGCGGGGCTGGGTGCGGCGGTACCTGGGCCTCGATGTCCATGACCTCCTGGCGGTACAGCAGCACGTCGTCGAGGATGACGGCGGTCTGCACGAGCAGCGCGAGGATGGGCACGAAGGGCAGCACCAGCATCTGCAGCAGGTGGAAGCGGCGCCCGGACTTGTACACGGGGTTGGCGGCGTTCACACAGCAGCGGCACCGGCCCCGTGGCGCTAGCGTCGACACGTCCTCCGAGCTCACTGACCGAGGGGAGGAGGCGGGGGTTATCAACCATCCAGGCACATGACAGTACTCACTTCTCACGTGTCTTAAATACCACCGTGACGAAAATGCAGCCCAAATGACACCAGACGAAATGGTGACATCGATTTAAAATCACATTCCAGTTTAACTACTTGATACTCTCTTCTAACGTGTCTTAAATAGCTACCATGACCCACGAAAGAATGGACGGCAATTGTAATGCAGCCCAATCAACACTAGATTGATTTTCGACGATAATGAGACGTCAATTTAACGTCGATTCATGCGACAAATAACGTTGATTTTAAGTCATTATGTTAATAGGGAGTGAATTTATGGGATTTTAAAATCAAGGTTGCAAATTTGCCTGTAATATATCAGGGCGGCGTTCTTAAGATATAAAATTGTTTGAAGGAAGGTTCCAGTTTTGAAGAATGCAGCGGTAATGTAATTGACGAGCTAATAAATGACTAGCGGCTTCATTGCCAGCATTAGACAGTGACTGAGTGTCCATGTGTGAGCGGGGCTGGGTGCGGCGGTACCTGGGCCTCGATGTCCATGACCTCCTGGCGGTAGAGCAGCACGTCGTCGAGGATGACGGCGGTCTGCACGAGCAGCGCGAGGATGGGCACGAAGGGCAGCACCAGCATCTGCAGCAGGTGGAAGCGGCGCCCGGACTTGTACACGGGGTTGGCGGCGTTCACACAGCAGCGGCACCGGCCCCGTGGCGCTAGCGTCGACACGTCCTCCGAGCTCACTGACCGAGGAGAGGAGACGGGGGTTATCTACCACCCAGCCACATAACGGTACTCACGTCTCACGTGTCTTAAATACCACCGTGACGGAGTTGGTGGCGAATTTAATGCAGCCCAAATGACACGATGTCGATTTAAAGGCACATTCCAGTTTAATTACATAACACTCTCTTCTAACGTGTCTTAAATAGCTACCATGACCAACGAAAGAATGGACGGCAATTTTAATGCAGCCCAATCAACACTAGACTGATTTTTGACGAAAAGGCGACGTCAATTTAACGTCGATTTATGCGACAAATAACGTTGATTTTAAGTCAATTTGTTAATAGGGACTGAATTTATGGGATTTTTTAAATCAGGGTTGTAAATTTGCCTGTAATATATTAGGGCGGCGTTCTTAAGTTATAAAATTGTTTGATGGAAGACTCCAGTTTTGAAGAATACAGCGGTAATGTAATTGACGAGCTAATGAATGACTAGCGGCGTCATTGCCAGCATTAGACAGTGACTGGTGTCCATGTGTGAGCGGGGCTGGGTGCGGCGGTACCTGGGCCTCGATGTCCATGACCTCCTGGCGGTAGAGCAGCACGTCGTCGAGGATGACGGCGGTCTGCACGAGCAGCGCGAGGATGGGTACGAAGGGCAGCACCAGCATCTGCAGCAGGTGGAAGCGGCGCCCGGACTTGTACACGGGGTTGGCGGCGTTCACACAGCAGCGGCACCGGCCCCGTGGCGCTAGCGTCGACACGTCCTCCGAGCTCACTGACCGAAGGGAGGAGGCGGACGCGGAGTGAGGGCGCTTCATCCTAGAAGAAGAAAAAAGTTACAAAGGAGTTGTATCAAAGTTATTTAGGAGATTCTTAACCTTCCTATTATCCCGAAGTAAACGTCACACATTTGGTGCTTGGATCATTATTACCTTTTTGAAGTCATTAACAGTTGCGTATGTAATTTGTATTATTATAAATTAATTAAACAGTGTAAAACAATACCGAACACGATTATAAATACACAAAAAAGAATAGGTATATAAAGCTTATAGTTCACCATCGTTCAAACCACGCCGAGCCATGTTTATTTCACCAAAGTTCACTTGTAATTGAATCCATCTGAATATAATGTAATACGTAGTATAATGGGAAACCCCTAAATATATCAAAAAGCAATACATAAAGTAAGGGGAAGTCCCCAACAACGACATTGGTTCTGTAGGTACACAACTATAATGTTTATATTTATAAGATTAACAACAATGGGTATAACTGACCCATTTACCACATATGTTACTCATTAACTTTATTTATTAACAAATACGAAATATAAAACACATTAACTATCGAGCTCATTTGACAACTACATGTAATATGAAGCCATAATTTTCAATAATTCCAAATATCTACTTAGTAATAACATAAAAATGGTTCAGTTTGACCCATAGATAATAGCAAGGTTAAGATTTGTATTAAGATGTTAAATTAAAATTTGGTTGTTAAATGGTTGTAACTTTTGAGTTATAGAACCTGAAAAAATATTACATACAACCTAACGCACACACACACAGACATCATCTCGAAAATACTTCATGAATCCTAAAACGTGCTTATCCACTAAAAAGTCACACTCGAAAATTGTGACCCATCACAATACCTCCCTTATAGAATATAAGGCGAAAGATAACAATCTCACTTGTAGCGTGCCTCATTCAATTTCCTATCTTATTTTTATTACTAAGAAATTATTTTGTTTGAATATGCTACATAGTATAAATTATTGGCCAATAATATTAATTTAAGAAACGTCAAACACTTAAATATCTTTTGGATTAATTTAAAAACATTATTGTTAAAATAATTTAAATACTACAAGGCAACAATGTAATACGTCACATAAGCTTTTACGTTTGTTTTTCCGAGTGTACTAAAGTTGTAAAGAGAAAAGTGCACCATAGGGTACATTAAAAGCACCTTAGAGTAATGCAAAACATTTCAAAAGCTTACATCTACCTGTGAATAAATGTACACCTATTTTATTTTACTCCTTTTGAGTCGTTTACTTTGCACAAATGGCGTCATATTTTAAAATGCACTCAAACATTTTATCCTGTAGAATCATTTGAATCTTTTTCTTCTCTTCAACAAATTATAAAGTTCGGTTTAAACTTTCTTCAAGCATTTGTTGTTTTTGTGTAAAACAAACCGCGTGCTTTATTAAACACGACGCAAATGAAAGGTAAAGTTTTTGTAAATGCCGCAAGCAGTTAGAACAGACAAATATGATTAATTAATAATTTTGGTTGGGTAATTAGAATATTTAATTATATTATTTTGGTAGATTTTATAAAAAATACTGCATTCGTATCACTGATATTTGAAGAAATTAATTTGACAGTTCACAGCTCAAAAGTGTGTTGGTTGTTTGTCTTGTCAGTGTCAGTTTGTTTTTGTTGATGAAAACGTGTTCAAAAAACTGATGTGGCCAGCACACAACCTCCCGCCATATCTAGACTTATAAACATAAATGTATTTAAAATATACAAATAAAAATCTAAAATATTCAAACACAAAATTTGCATCACTTGGATCAAAAGATTCATTCACAGGAAAATCCAGTCAGGTACACATTCAGTTAACTGCACAAATACCTCCCTTGTGCTGTACTCAGTGTTGTAACTTATCTAGATAATATTATCTAGATAAATCATCTAGATAATATATTTGTATCTATTATCTTATCTAGATATTTTTTTTCTTATTTATCTATTATCTTATCTAGATAATACTACAAATTATCTTTATCTAATTTTTAATTATCATCTAGATAATAATTTTAGTAAAATTATAACTAACTTTTTTCATTTGTAATTTTAATCGAATTCAAATGTAAGTAATCAAACTGCAAGCATACACAAGCTTGCAACGCTGCCAGCTCTCCAGCTGGTACCGCTTATACTTTATAACATGTCCTTTATATTTCTTTATATTATCTATAAATTATCTAATAATTATCTAGATAATAATTATTTATCTTTTATCTATTATCTAGATAATTATTTCAATGATTATCTATTATCTTATCTAGATAAAAAATATTGTTATCTATTACAACACTGGCTGTACTCTCCGCTAACAACCATGAGTGAGTTGACGGCTGGTAACCGCACACACGGTGGAATATACAGGGTGATTAAAATCCTGGTATATATATTTTAATGGCACTTATCACAGAACTGAAAGAATTATTTTCAAAATTCGAAATTTTTGGTTCCTGGTTTTTTAATCAATCAGTTTTGGATCACTGTTTTCAAATGGAATTTCATAACTTTACTATTCTTGCCATTGTACAATTGATTAAAATTTAATTTTATTCCATTCATAGTTAGACAGATATTCATTCTACAGTCAACAATTCATTTTTTCCAAAAAATTGTGTTCCATGATTATTATTAAAATATATGCACGGAGTTGTGGCTCACCCTGTATACAACTGTAATTATGAATCCTAATTTTGTCCCCCATATTTGATAATTTCCCTATTTGATTAGCTCCCCAAAATTTGTTATCAGTTTTCAGCAATCGCTTCAGCATTCCGGTTTCAGTGCTTACTGAAAACCTGCTGAATTTGCTGAAAATACAATTTCATCTAATATCTAATAAATCTTATTTATTATGTCTAATGATTATTAAACGTCAAACGATAAAAATGTAATTATAAGTGAGATATTACGAAAAGTTTAAAACTTTTTTTGGGAGAGACTTTTTTATATGACGTGTGCGCCTTTAAATTTGAATAAAAGTTGAAAGAACCGTGAATATCACGGAAGAATTTTTGTGAAATTTTTTTATAGGCTATAAGACAAAATGTACAAAGAAAATGTCGTAAAATAAAAAATAAGTACCTCCGAAACTAAACAAAATATCATAAATTTGGCTGCGGCATTGAATTCCTCATGCTTTAGTAAGTAAATAACAATATTTTCATAAATCAGTTTCATTTTTATACTTTTGTAATGAATTTTTATAGTTCTCTATACATTATACACTCATTTTCTAAAACTTTAACTTAAAATTATACAAATTATATATCCTTATATTAGAAAAATAAAAATATTAGAGTATGGCGAGAGATCATGTGTTGACCACATGAGATTTTTTGATTTTGTAATAACAAATCATGACATATTTGCATCCCGAAAAACAAGCACTAAGAAAGCATGTTCTTTTCATTCATTCATTACTTAGTTTCCAAATTTACAATATCTAAATAAATAAGAAACATAAATTTACCAGAATATCATTTAAAACATTTAAATATTCAAATATGAATCGAATCTGGCGCCATCTCTATTGAAGAATGTGCAAAATAAACCAGTAAGAACTTTAGTGATATAACGCAAACAACGCTTGGTGATTTCGTATTTCGTAGTGCTTTATTTACTAAAATCTGTAGTTATTTCACGATAAACATTTACAAAACTATGTGTAGTGTGTGTCTAAGGACCTCATTGAATCCTGGAAGAAATTTCAAGGCCCTGCGATGTATAATACAAGGTAAAAACCGATTTATAGTTTTAAGTGATGTACAGGCCGAACTAACTGTAATATCGAAAATTTGTTTACACCATTGGATTCCTCGTAGTTTTGTTAGTAAATAACCGTAGTTTCATATTTGTAGCTGTTTTGGTAGAATTTCTACAAATTTTTAAATAGTTTATTGAGGAATTGTTCACTACTACATAGACACACAGCTCGTGTACGTGTACGTTCAAGAATCTCGCTTCGGCTAGTACAGGCAATCATATTTCTAATACTTTAAATATATGTATATTTTGAGAGGTTTGAACATTATAAACATAGCTCAGTGCGTAACGTGGTCGACTGGGTTCTGACAGCTCAGGTTCAAATTTTAAACTGGGCATATCATATATGAATTTATATGTTTACTCATAGTATGACAAACTCAAATTGGTCAATATCGTAGTTTTGTTAGTACATTACCGTAGTTTCATATTTGTTATTCTTTTGGCAGTACATCATTTCTCATTATAATGTATTTCATATTGATCGTACATAATAGTTACCGATGGTCACCAAAAGCTATTTATATTATTAGTTAGAAAGCCGTAATATAAAATCGTGCCTGATTTTTCCCTTTGCCACAAATGACTTTTGTATTAATTCAAGTCTTGTCTTTAAGAAAATGCTGCACCCGGGGTATTTCAAACAGGGCGCTATTTTAAACTAAGTGTTTTAACATGTACTAAGTGCCTACTTCTGGTACTTGACTTATATAAGCTCTATCTAGCTATATAGGTATATTGATGCACATGAGAATGAATTTGATATTTTATTTTGCCGCAAATTATAAATGCAATAACAATAAAAATAAACTTCGGCCATAAAATGGCGGATAAACACACTCCCCTTAAGGGGCTCGTCTACCTATTTTTCTAATTCCTGAAATACTCTCGATATTACTTTTTTTTCTAATTCACTGTCTTCCGCACTACTACGGCTGTCCGAACCCTGCCCGAAACTCGTATTTTGCCGCATCCTAGCTATGCAATGTCATTTTTAAGTTGAAAAATACTGTAAACATGGCTCCAGTATTCCCATAATAACTTCTGTATTTTAAAAGAAATTCAGTAAAACAAAAATAATTCGAAAAAGGAAGCTTAGCTGCATGCTTCTTGCTTTTGTATTTTTTCTGGCCATTTATAGTGACCTAAAAAAATCATCAAATATTTACAAAAATCGCAAAAAACGTCATTTTTAAATTTTTTTACTTGAAATTCCTCTAGTCCAGTAGCCTTGTCATGGTTATAATGGACCTAAGTTGCATCAAGTGGTGGTAGTAGGTTTCTATTTTTTTTCTTGTATAGGATGTGACTGAGATGCAAAATCCAAGTTTTCGACCTCGGCAACCCTCCGGAACACTTTTGAATATCTCAAAAACTGCTAAATTTTTGCACTTTTTTCGGTTTCTTACCATTTTGACTATGAAGGAGCACGATTTCGACAAAAACAATTCTATACATTTTTAAACTAGATTAAATTGTCTACAATCTAAGACCAGTATGGGCTCGGTAGCCCTAATAGTTTCCGAGATACAGCTTTTCAAAGTTTGGCAAAATATACAGATTTGAAACACCAACCGTTTCTCTCTACAAAAATTTTACTATATTCTCTCGCGGAAGAACTTTAAATTTCAGCTCAAGAAAGACCATTGAAAATTTTTGACAGAATGTATCTTATAGAAAAAAGTACGAGGAATTCAGTGCTGTAAACCGGAATCAATATCATTATTCGTTCAGATATTATAGTTAGTTTTTCCCCGAGAGAATATAGTAAAAATTTTGTTTATTCTTTTGTATATTGTGTTTAATTAACTATAATATCTGAACGAATAATGATATTGACTTCCGGTTTGCAGCACTGAATTCCTCGTACTTTTTTCTATAAGATACATTCTGTCAACAATTTTCAATGGTCTTCCTTGAGCTGAAATTTAAAGTTCTTCCGCGAGAAAATATAGTAAAATTTTTGTAGAAGAGAAACAGTTGGTGTTTCAAAACTGTATATTTTGCCAAACTTTGAAAAGCTGTATCTCGGAAACTATTAGGGCCACCGAGCTCATTCTGGTCTTAGATTGTAGACAATTTAATCTAGTTTAAAAATGTATAGAATGGTTTTTGTCGAAATCGTGCTCCTTCATAGTCAAAATGGTAAGAATCCGAAAAAAGTTTTTTTGCATCTCAGTCACATCCTATACAAGAAAAAAAATAGAAACCTACTACCACCACTTGATGCAACTTACGATGTACTAGGTTACTGGACTACTAGGCCAAAGTCAAAAAATAAAAATATAAAAGCATTAAGACATCCTTTGTTAATACACTCATATGTAAAAGCATCATATATTTCAATTATAATTAAAGTAAACCTCTGTAACGCTGTCAAATTTTAGGGTAGACGTACACCTTAATATATGAAAAGAAGAGTGAAAAATTTGCATACCAAGCATCTTAATTTTCTTCTAAAAAATATTTACGACAACAGCTCTTTTAATTACAGTCAGATATTATTCTTAGCATTATCATTACCATTACGCGTTGGTTTAATGGTTTCCACTCTTGCATAATAATGACGAAGGCTCTGAAGCCCTTGCAGTGTTAAACAGAGTCGAATCATTCTGCTGCTAAGTGCCTGTAACTTTTAATTATGTGCTAACCTCAGCAGTCAGCAGTACTGCCATTTCTACTACGGTAATCATAAGAAAAATAATTCATTTGTGTAACAAAATTAATGTTGGTAATAATTCCCCATATTTGCGATTTATTTTCTCGTTCTTCGCGCATCTTATGCCTAGTTCACACATGGATTCTTTGGCGATTCTTTCATGATTCTTAATCCTGGAAAAATAAATTAACTGTTTTTGGAGTTATCAATAAATTTCTTCTTCGGTAAGACTCGTGAAGAATCAAATTAACGGCGCCGCTATTTTACGGGAATTTTCGCCAGGATTCTTTTACTCAGGATTTAGAAGCATGAAAGAATCCTTAAAGAATTATTGTGTGACTTGCCCGTTTTGAATTTTTTTTGTTTTTTTTCGCTCTATACAGGGATGGTTTTTAAAAAAATTGAGAAAACCCAATAGAATAGCTGAAAAATCGTAAAATTCAAAATTGTTTCTTCTTATGAGGAAAATGTACAGTGATTTGTCACTTAATTGAAGTAAATAACAAACAGATTAGATAACCAGACATTTAATTAAACTACTATGTATTAGTTGTTGAATAGGAATTTCGAATTCAGTTGGTTTAGGTGTTTTGAAACAGACAGTTGTGGAATGTAAGCATTACAATAAACAATATGTTTTTGAAATAATTTTTTTTATTTATTTGATGTTTATAACGATGCCAATTTAACATTGTTGCCAGCGGCTATCTAATTCAAAGTTTACTGCACCGATTGAGTTCAAATTTGGTATGGTAATACCTTAAGATCTAACTTATAACATGAGCAGACTAAAATGTCAGTCCGCCATCTTGAAACAAAATGGTGGCTAGCTAACTCAAAATGTACTGCACCGATTGGGTTCAAATTTGTAATGGTTATAACTTATGACATGAGCATACAAAATATCAGTCCGCCATCTTTAAACAAAATGGCGGTAACCGATTGGGTTCTGATATGTTATCACGGACGTAGTTAGAATTGTCACCATGTATGGTATGGCAATAACTTAGAATTCTTATAACGAGATTCCTTTAAATTCGAGTTGGAGGCGTAGCAACGCGCGCCGGATCCACTAGTAATTTTTAATAATAAAATATTAATTTTATTTATTTTTGTTCCAGGCTGATTCAAAAACTGTCATCCTTTACGCTGGTGGCGATTTTAACTTGTAAGTACCTACTTATTTCTTATTAGTAATTAAGATGGTTGGCTTCTAGCCGTTAAAATGGTGAAAAGTATGTTTAGTTTTCCCATTAAAATTGAAGTAAGAATTGAAATATTCGAATTAACTAAGATATTTTTGAAAAGTTTAAGGATGCTCCCTCTTTGCTCTAATGCCAGTTTTTTAAGTTTTTTCTTCCATTTTTTTATGTGCATGGCTAAACATGTGCAATTTTGTGAATATTTCATGTGTATTTTAATACAATCCTACATAAAAATTCAAAAAAGTGGCATTAGAGCAAAAATAGGACAACTTCAAGCTTTTCGAAAACGTCTTATTTGTTTAAAAAATCTTATTGTTTAAACCAATTTTATGGGGAAAACTGCATGTTGTTTTTCGCTATTTTGACGGCTGGTGTTGATCGATTTTATATTTAATTTTCTGGAATACAAAATTTAAAAAATGTTCAATTTATTTATTCAGATATATAATTTAAATCTTTGTTTATTAAAGTAATACAGAGCGTTCAGAAAAACCTATAATTTGACTGCGCAACCGCCTTAAATTCCCATTTTCAACATATTTTCATTCTCTCCGATTGGGGTTACGGAAAATGTGGTATGTTTCTTGCACACTTATGTCATTGAAATAATAATTATTGACCCAATTCTCTGTGATTTTCCTTTTGACGAACGCGGAAATCAAACTTAATTAAAACGAAACGTGAGTAATCACAAGTGGAGCTTTATAACCGACGACTGTGTTCATAATTATAATGATGACGATTTTAATTGAATTGTGTGATTGCCGACTTTTATTCGAGACCACTCGCTGATCGACTGAGCAAATTTATAGCTAATAAATAATATTTTTATTGGAAAATATAACAGGCGAACCACAACTTTTAAGGTGGTTAATCACTGCACAATTTTTTATAATATTCAACGTGTGAACAAATTTCAGCAATTATTTTATTATATTCCAATTTTAGCTCGTAATTGAAATACTTTTATACATTAATAGTATATTGTACAACAAGAGTGGATGTGATACCTATATCGCACGAGAACGTGTTTGCAGTCACGACCCCATAGGGGGAGTGTCTGCAAACGTTCGCTTACGATATAGGCAATCCACTCGAGTTGTACAGCCTATTTTTTCTACGATCAAATAACGAAATATAGTTTTTGCACTAAAATGCGTTCAATATGATGCCAAAAATTATTTAAAAGTAGGGTTACATCAATTATTTTTTGACATCTATGACATTTTTGAACAATTGTTGCCAACGTAAAAACTCTTAATTTTATTTGCACTTTTTGCTCTAAAATCATGCTTTGAAACATAATTAATTATTAAATTACAGTTGATGTAATGTTTTTAATAATTATTTGTCATTTTCATATCCACACCTGGTATGGATATGATATCTCTATCCACACATGATAGTATGAACATTATGTTGCCAATATCCAGTAGGGAGTAGAAAAACGATATCAACTTTCTTATTTCAAATAGAACATCCTATATATTTTTACATTTTTCAATTCTACATATAATTCTGAATCCAATGATGTATGACAGGTCTAGATTTCATGTAAAATATCTCACAAAAATAAATAAATTATCAAAGGATTAAGTATTATTTACTGAAATACATACAAAAGATAATAAATAAAAAATTATAGAAGATGTTCTTTTACACACATTCGAGACCTTTGTCTATTCTTAATAATTTTTTTCACCTATCGCATGTCAATCGTTTTTACAAGTATCAAATTTTGTAACATTGGTTTTCTTTATTTTGATTTTTTTAGACATTTTGCATATAATTCAGACTTGTGATACATCATTTGATTCTGAATCATAGAAATAATTATAATTCTATACCTAGTTTGAGAAATAGTATAGGTATATGTTCCTACTAAAATTTGCACTAGCAATCATCATGATCAAAATTATCCTCGAAATTATCTTATTATAATCTCAAATTAGTTTTCCGTACAAAGTTTCATCCTATTCTTGTTTCCTCGAGCTACCTGTTTAGCAGTGAAACTAGTAACATCTAAGTAATGTTACCAAAATTTAGGATCCACTAACTTCACAGTTAGATGAGTAGTTAGTTCATAAACTAACTTTACCAATAAACACAGACATTAATTTAATCGTTGAATTATAATTCATGTATCACGTGGTACATACTTAACTAATTTGAGTGGCTGAAATAGGGCAGTAAGAAGGCTATCAAATCGACGATAATGTCAACCGTTTTTGTTTATTAGTTACATACTGTGTGTCAGTTTCTTGCTGTTTGACAGAAATCAGAGTTAACAGGTGTCAATAGAGATAATAAAGAAGAACTCGACAAATTGAGAAAAGTAAACGGTAATACGGTTTTGACAGCTTTTGAAGAAACATAACCCAATATTTGAACTCATTCATTATATATTCTTCCCAAATATAACTCAGGCTATGATTAATCATAGGTCATAGCATTCGTTAGTCTTCAGAAAATTGACTAACTCATGCTATCACCGATGATAATCATAGCACTAGGCTATATATTTTTCGTGCTTTTTCTCATTTTGTAAATATAATGTACATAATATGTAAAAGACTTGTAGCAGAGTAATTTGTTTAATTAAGCAAAAAGCAAAAATAGGTACACTCCCTTCCAAAAGTTGTTTATTGTGACATTTGAGAAGGGTTCTCTGCTTTACACGAAACAGAAATAAAGACACAAGGACAAACGAATTTTCTCGTCTACAAAATCGAATTGATACTATTATTTTTGGCTTAAGATGCCCGTCTACCTCCTAAAATCCAGCACAAAACGTGCTAGCATTGCGAGAATTTTGTGGCCAGTACAAGAATGCTCATCAAGGATTATATACTTAACGGTTCAATTAACAGTTGTGCCTTTTTTAAAATTTTATAAAGAAAAATGTACATGATTATAAATATTCCAAAAAAATTTCAATTTGTGGAAACTTTATTCGATTATATCTTCTGATAGAAATTTTCTTTTAAAATTTGAAAAAAGCACCTCTGTAGATAAATTCTTTCTCTCATAAATGTATCAAGAAACATTACCTTGAAGTCAATAATGAACTGACAGTTTACTCGCAACGAAAACACTTTTTTTCAAAATTGAAACAAAATATTAACATTATGGTAACCAAGACATCAACAGAAAATCAATCTTTTCGGTACTAGTACTGAAAAGTAATTACTTTTCGGTACTAGTACTAAAAAGTATCTTCTCTCGCGATTTTGAAGGCAGCAAATATAAAGTTGCTGAGTTAGCAGTCTCTGCAATTTCAGGTGGAATACCTTGATCTTCAAAATCACTTCCATCACTGTTTTCGTCCATAATTTTATCAATAAAATTCTTAGTTAAATAACAATTTTTACACTATTACATAAAGCGCCTGTCATAAAAAATTATTTTTTTCGTTGTCAATAAACATTATCAATTGTCGTCCCCTTAGAAACGATAGATTGATTTTATTTAAATTACGCCATTTAAAAACTGCATAAAATGTAAATTTTCTTGAGTAACACAATTTAAAAAAAATAATTGTATGCATCTTGTACAGAAAGTGCGTTTTCAGCACTCGCATAATTGCAGACCTCGGCGTTGCCTCGGGCTGCAATTATCCATGCTTGTACTGAAAATATGCACTTTCGGTACGTGATACATAAATAACTATTACAGTATTTTTCAACTTCAAAATGACATTGCATAGCTAGGATGTGGCAAAGTAGGTACGAGTTTCGGGCTGGTTTCAGGCAGCCGTAGTAGTTGGAAAAGAGTGGAATAAAAAAAAAGTAAAATCGAGAGTATTTTAGGAAATCGAAAAAAAACGGGAAAAGACAAAAGGGCAGTACTTCATTATTTTTAGTACAATACAGGGTGTTTCAAAGATATTGCAAACATTTTTCATACTCCAAGTAATTTTGATTCCTGTATGTCATAACCGGGAGCACACAATTTGGACAAATATAGTTTTGTCAAAGTGTAGTTTGACCAAAAATAATGAAGCCAAACTGTATTTTAGTCAAACTGTAATTTGTTCAACTGTAATTTTGTCAAACCGTAAATATGCCAACCCGTAATTTGGCCAAACTGTATTCTAGACAAATTGAAATTTCACATTTTGTAATTTGACCAAACCGCTACTTCGACTAATATTATTTTGTCAAATCGTTTTCATGTAAACCGTAATTTAGCCAAAACGCAACTATACCTAACTACAATAATTCAACACGGAATTTATTCAAAACGTATTTTTGTCAAATCGCAGTTATGCATAACCGTAATCTTGCCAACCGTATTTTACTCAAATCGTAATCTTCCCAACTCTATATAAAGACATACAGTTGGGAAGATTACGATTTGAGTAAAATACGGTTGGCAAGATTACGGTTATGCATAACTGCGATTTGACAAAAATACGTTTTGAATAAATTCCGTTTTGGATTATTCCAGTTAGGTATAGTTGCGTTTTGGCTAAATTACGGTTTACCTGAAAATGATTTGACAATAAAATATTAGTCGAAGTTGCGGTTTGGTCAAATTACGGAATGTGAAATTTCAGTTTGTCTAGAATACAGTTTGGCCAAATTACGGGTTGGCATATTTACGGTTTGACAAAATTCCAGTTGAACAAATTACAGTTTGACTAAAATACAGTTTTGCTTCATTATTTTTGGTCAAACTACGTTTTGACAAAACTATATTTGACTAAATAAGCGGACGCCGTCATAACCAAGATGAATTTTGAGACAAATATAGAACTCCTATATATTTTGTAAGCGGGAGATTTAAAACTGGACAACATAATGACGACTTAAAGACTACCGCATAAGACGTTTAAAATTCGACCAATACTAGTCTCCTTATGACGGCTATAAGACAGTACGTCTTACAGACGTTAATACGATCAATGTGTTGTATGGGTATCTAACTTATTAAATAGAGTTTATTGTGTGTTAATTTTTTTCTGATGCGTGTCTTAATGGCAACATTATAAGCCTGTATTTGAGGCCACAATTGCATCATTATAGGCCAAGACCCATAATGACTGTGGGAGTATAAAACTGGCTGAATTCAAACGGAAATTATTAGAACCAGATTTTATATTCTCTAATGAATTACTTCGTAAAAAATTCAATTAACTGTTTAATTCTCTGGAGTACAGTAAATGTCACAGTTTGTATTTTAAATAAATAATTCTAACAAATTTCACTACTTCTTCTGCCTCCCTACGGACCAAGAAATAAAACCAAGAATCTAAGATGTCTTCGAATAAACGACAAAAGAAAATAGCTAAACAAATACGAGAAGATGTTTCAATTCGATGCCGTACCGTTGAGTAGGCGTAAAGCCAAATTACGGATAAATTGAGAGCCACAATTTATTTCGCAAAATCTAGCGTAGGCAGTGCAAAAATATCAATAATGTCAAAGTGTTTTAAAAATGATGTAGCTGTTATGCTTTTTTACCTCTCGCCACTCAGTACTGTAAAGCCTCATTTCCACCGACTGTTTTAATGCGTAAGAACTATGTTTAATGCATAAGTACTAAGAGCAACGCATAAGAACAAAACTTTGCAAACTCCAAACATAAGGCGCAATGCACAAGCAAAATTATTGACATGTGTCATATTTATTATTTGTTTCGAGTTGTCAATTTCTGTCTGTTTCTAAATATGGAAATGAATACTTTACTTACGAAATTAACCAGTTCTTCCATTTCTTAATATCGCAAAAATGCCGGCAATGATTAAATTACAAAATTCGAGAACAAATGTTATCTCTGTCGAATTAGTCCTTCAACAAAATAGGTGGAAATGGCCATCTAATAAATAATCATTAAGCATTACGCCTTACGCACTAATCATTATGTATTAATCACTAAAACAGTCGGTGGAAATGAGGCTTTAGAGAGGCACTGTAATCATGTTAAAATTTCGATAATGAGTTTTCAATGGATACCACGTTTTGAGGTCCCTAGAACACGATTTTGATAGTTTCGCGATTATGTCTGTGTGTGCTTAATAGTGCATACAAATTTAATAAATAATGTGCTTGTAAATAAATAATTTTTCACACTCAATTTTGCAGTTTGCAACTTTGAGGCTGCGTTTCTCAAAAACAAAGCCCGATATCGAACTGCGGTTTGGGGCATTGTGTTCCTCGCACTTTCATTGACTTATAACCAAATTTTTAGAATTTTGAAAATTTTGAAATTTTCGGGTTCCCAAAAATCAACAACTCTCGAAATCTCGAAAATGAAAAATTATTTATTTAGAACCACATTATTTATTAAATTTGTATGCACTATTAAGATTCATTCGCAGCTAAATAAAAATAAATTTTACATAAAAAAAAAATAGAACTTAACAAATAGAATGAAGTGTTCACAGCAACCTTAAATAAAAATAAACATGTCATAAACACAGGAATATGTAAATGTCATATATTTTACATAAGCATAAATCTGTAAATCAGAGGGATTGAGAACAAATTGTTACATAACTTCTTTGTGAAACTATCAGAACATCAAATAAAAAAATCTGACGTGGACACCACTGACTTCCTTGTACGCCTATTAAACTGTTCATACTTTTCTTAATAACTAAAATGTAGAATTATATTATACAAATATATTAATAGGTATATAAGTACTACTACTACTGCTACTATACTCACAAATATATTTTAGTCATTAAGGAGGTGGTAGGATTTTATAAATAAAAACCCAAAACGTCTTGGTTCACACTGTTCCAAAAATTTATTTAAATTGCGACCGGTTTCGACCACTTGGTGGTCATTTTCAAGCTAACCGGCGTGACTACAAAGAATCAATCTTTGACACTTTGGGTGATCTCTCTAATTATATTTTAGTCATTTTATTTAAACTGCAGAAGAAGATATAAACGTTATTTTACTATTGTCACTGCCACTGTCACTGTCATGTCATAATCATTTAAATTTTACGTAGTAACAAATGTTAATCGATCATGGACTACAAGATACCGAAATACTAAATTAGAAATATATATTTTAATTATTCTTAAATGATACCAGATACAAAAATATTTATAAAATACCGTTTGTAGGTAATAATCACATAATCTTTCATTTAAAATAAAAAAAATTTGTCTTAAATTAAATATTTATCGAAATATTTGAAAAAGTACTACTTCCGGTTTGTAGATTAAAATCAAAAATAGGAGGTGCACAACTAGATGTTATAACAGTTCTAAATACAAAATTTCAACTTTCTACGTTTAACAATATTTGAGTTATGCGACATACATACGTCCGTACGTACAGACGTCACGACGAAACTAGTTATAATGGATTCAGAAAAGGTCAAAACGGATATTTCCGTCAAAATCTGAGAACCGAAATTTTTCGCGATTACAATACATCCTTTCTACTCCGTACAAGGAAGTAATAAAATGCCATCTGTTGATAATTATTTTGATAATGCTAGACAATTTACAGCCTTTGCCGGTCTAAATCCTGAATATTACCAATCAGGTTCATCTGTCAGTAAAAAAAGTAGAATATGTAAAATAGGGTCGGAACGTATTCGCAAAACTCTTTATATGCCAGCTATAGTAGTCAAGAATCGTAATTCTCACTTTCAAAAGTTTTGCCAACGTTTAGCAAACAAAGGAAAATGTCCAATGTTAATAATTGTCGCATTAATGAGAAAATTAATGCATGTGGTTTTTGGTATTTTAAAAAACAATCAACCATTTAATGGTGATTTAGTGAAATAATCTGTTGACGTGAGAGACAGTATCTCCATATAGTTTTTGGTGTTTTAAGTTCAAGAAAGGCTTTTAATCCAGATCATATGAAGAACTATAGAGTTAAGAGCATTCTGTACAGGAAGAATGTACACGTTAAAGCATTTTACACTCATACACCTCATCGACACATGGTTGCACATTTTAATAAAAACAAATTTTTATATGGTAGATAAGGGATAAAACTTCGTTCTATTAGTGCAATTTTTTTTTTCAACACGTTCAACGGTCGAAATTACTTACTTTCAACCGCTTGAAGGCGTTTAAAAGCACCTACAGATTTTTCTTTATATTTTGCAGAACATGATATTTTAAACTTGAATCATGTAGTTTAAAGTTTAATCTACGTTGGGATAGTGTTATTTTTACTTCCTTGTACCGAGTAAGGAAGTATTGTAATCGCGAAAAATTTCGGTTTTCAGATTTTGATGGAAATATCCGTTTTGACCTTTTCTGAATCCATTATGACTAGTTTCGTCGTGACGTCTGTACGTACGTATGTACGTACGTACGTACGTACGTATGTACGGACGTATATGTGTCGCATAACTCAAATACGGTTAGACGTAGAAAGTTGAAATTTTGTATTTAGGACTGTTATAGCATCTAGTTGTGCACCTCCTATTTTTGGTTTCAATCTACAAACCGGAAGTAGTAAATTTAAAAAAAATTTCGATAAATATTTAATTTAAGACAATTTTTTTTATTTTAAATGAAAGATTATGTGATTATTACCTACAATCGGTATTTTATAAATATTTTTGTATCTGGTATCATTTAAGAATAATTAAAGTATATATTTATAATTTAGTATTTCGGTATCTTGTAGTCCATGATCGATTAACATTTGTTACTACGTAAAATTTAAATGTTTATGACATGACAGTGACAATAGTAAAATATGCTTTCTATCTTCTTCTGCAGTTTAAATAAAATGACTAAAATATATTTATGAGTATACTAGTATAATAAGTTAAAAGAATTTTTTATATTATTCTACATTTTAGTTATTAAGAAAAGTATGAACAAACAAGGCGTACAAGGAAGTCATGTGGTGTCCACGTCAGATTTTTTAGAAAAAACTTTCTGATTTCGAGAAAATTAGAGGTAAAAAATGTGAATTTTTGTAGTTTTCTTTGTTTTATAAACTAAAACTTCGGTATAAAACAGAAAAAATGGCACTAATAGAACGAAGTTTTATCCCTTATCTACCATATAAAAATTTGTTTTGTTGGGGTAGTGAAGTAACTAACCTCCCGGGTTAGCTACTCACCTACTAGCCTTCCCCTTCCACATACATTCTGCACTATCCACTACACTCATCTCTGCACTATACCAATGTAAACAGTCACTAGTGATTAGGGATATACTAGTGTGTTTTGACGTCTCATTTTAAAGGGAATTGTTTTATAGTTAAATTCGGTATTTTTACTTTATTAAAATGAAAAAGTGGTCTTAAACGGAGACAATAAAGTTTTTAGAACTATATCGTGATCATGAGTGTTTGTGGGATGTCACTAAATTTTGTTATCTTTACTTTATTTCGTTTAATAATAGATTTTGTTCGAGATGATATACAACCACGAAAAGAAGTCATTTTGTCACCTACAGAACTTGTACTGGTACTAGAACTATAGCTAGTCGTCTAAATTGTATTTCTGGTGTAAACACCTACTAGCCTAGCGCTTAGTTGAGTATACTAGTATAGCCCGCTACTTGTACCAGTAACTGTCTCAGTTACTCCTCCAATGTAAACGCGCCTTTAGGAGGTTTACTGAACCTTAAAAGGAAACGTCCAAAAGTGCGAATACTAGATTAAAAGGTTAAAGTTTATGATACTACTGTACAGAATGTATCTATTGCTTTTTGATTACATTCAATCATCATTTGTGCTTCTGTTTTTAAACACTCGATATTTTCGTATGTTGTATTGTCCATCTCCGTTGATGCTACTTTTAGCTGCGATTGAATTCTGATATAGCTATTGTTAATAATCCGGTCTAGCTGATAATTTACACAATCTAGTCCAGAGTCAAACATTACGTTTATCAATGGCCTAATCCAGGATATTTTGCCAAGTCTTTTCGATCTGAGGTATTGAATGGAATGAGACGATCTGTCAGTACCGATGGACAGAAGTACTACATCATCGTTAGGAAATAGCTTTCTGCTGCTTGCATAACCACATGCTGCTGGATTATTGGCACAAACTCCTCCATCTATTAATACCATTTCCTTTTGGTTGACTTTTAAATATTTAGGTTCAAAGTAAGTAGGTGCTGCAGTTGTTGCTCTTAATACATCCCTTAATGTAATAAAATTTCTATCCTCTTTCCAGCTTTTGAAGAAAAATGGGCAATTATTGTAAATATCGTAACTCGTAATCAACACATTACTTAAAGTGTTTTTAAGGATATCATCGCCAAAATATTTATGAAGTACATACTCAATATTTTTACTGGGGTATTGTGCACCGTGCATCCAAGATATTGATCTTCTTAGAAATGAAGACTTAAATATATATGGTCCGTACTCCTGATAAAGATTAACCAAGTCATCAGCTGAATATTGTAGCTTTCCTTTGCTATCTTTTTTACATAGTCCTGCTACAATAATACCACCAGTTGAAGTACCCACCAATAAATCAAAAATTTGAGAAATAGGTTTACCCGTTTTTTGCTCTATTCCGGATAATATCATTGCTGGAATAATTCCTCTTATTCCACCACCATCAATTGAGAGAATATATTTTGTCATCTTATATACTAAAAGGCTAGGTATCACTATATTTTCAGCAGCTTAGCAACCGTTTTTCGCATCGCCTACAGCCTGAACGGTTCAACCGATTTTTATGAACTTTTTTTTATTTGATAGAGGTTCATGTGAAGTAGTGCCTTTTGGGTATATGAATATTGTAGATGGCGTGGTAGTCGCAGAGAAGTTGAAAAACCGTGATTTTTTGGAGTCCTTGGATACGGGCATTATACGTTATTCGATTGTTTTTTTCATTTGACATATAGGTAGAGAATGAATTTGACTATATTTCTATACATGTTTCAACCCAATATTGGGTATATTAAGAAAGTTATTAAGAAAAAACTGAAAAATGCACGGAACGCAAATGGGAGCATGCCATGGAATTTTTGTTTTCTTTTTGATAAAAATGATTTTTTTGTCAAGTGTCAGATTTGACGTTTCCAATTTGATATTTTATTTGGATTTATCTTTTATATTTGATAAGGTAGAAATATTTTGAAAATTTTATTGAGTATTTAAAGATGGAGCACGCATTATGTTTACATGGTTTTGTATAAATTTGTAATATATTTTTTGAAAATTTTTATTCAATTCAACAATGCACTGTGAAGTTGAATCATATTTTTATTTATTACTGTAATATTTATAGTAATATATTTTGACCCAAGTGTAAATATTCAATTAAAATTAGGTATCTATATCCAATATCCGTGGATAATACTATTTCTCATTATTTTACGTTCTTGAGTATCTTTATTATCTGGCTACTCAAAATTTCTGCTTGTTTTATAAGAGATAGATTCGCTGAACGTATAACTGATGCACTGCCTTTCACATTGGCTTTAACAGAGTTGCTTAGTAATAGTAACTTTGTAAAACAATTCTCATAAAATAAGAACCAAGTAACATTGCGTCGACGTGTCAATGGATGACGTTTATGCGACGTAGTACCAACGTATATTTATCGATGACAATAGTCCGCACAACGTCAGTATATCGACGTCATAAATCGACGTTGAAAAATCGTTTCATTAACGTCGCTAATTCGATGTCGATGTGGCAACGCCAAGGTAACGTTATGCAAACGTCGATTTTCGACGTTGATGTAGCGACGTAAAATTAACGATGTACTAACGTCGATATAAAGACTAAAATAAAAACAAAAAGTTGAAATCTTGTATTCCATGATCGATTGATTTTTGTTTTTTGCGTAAAATATATTGACAGGTGAGACGGGTGAGGGTGACACGTTGGCATACTCTCGCTATATAAGTCATAAGTAAGATATTTAAATGTAGTAACTGAACGAAGGATGGCTTCAACATAGAAGAGTTTTCCAGTGAATTAATCTTTAGATTCAGGTAATACTAATTTCTGTGTTTGAATATTTTAGATTTTTATTTGTATAATTTTAAATTTTACAGGATGTCTTCAATGAAAGAGAATTTAATAACGAAACCAATTTAACTAGTATGTAATATACCTACTAACAGATTTATTAGATTCGGAAAATCACAAACATAGCAGGTACGTTCTGAAAAGAACACTAGTATTATAAGCGTTAATATTTATGGTATACATGATGTATACAGGGTGTCTCTGTACTTCGGGAAAAAAATTAAAGGGTATATACTGTAAGACGTACTGATCATGGAACAAAACGAATTTTTTTTAAATTCGCAAAATTAAGGGTGGTTTACTTGAAATGAACATTTTTAGAACCACTGAAACAGCGTACTTTATTAAAAGAAACATAATTTTTATTACACAACATCAGACATTTATTTGGCGTTGTGTAAACAATTACTACTTGTATTATTAGTAGATTTAAATAAAATCATTAAAAATAGCTATCAACCAGTGGCTAACAAAATGTTTCCTTTAAATACCATGCAAATTATTTTGCGAATTTTAAAAAAATTCTTTTTGTTCCATGATCGGTACGTCATATAGTATATACCCTTTAATTTTTTTCCCGAAGTACAGAGACACCCTGTATTTGTTTCAGACACGAAATATCACCAAATGTAGTGCAAACAAATACCTCACGTAATTATGCACCATCTATTATAATTTTATAACACTTATTTAATTAGTAATTTTTTTCTTAGCAGTTTTTTTTTAAATATAATGTATAGAATTTTTGTTTTTTCAATAAACAAATATAATTTCATATTTTTATGTATTTACTTTATTTCACAATAAAACTCGTCACGGGTACGACTAATATATGTCGATTATCGACGTTGACATGTGGTCGCTACTTGACGTTTGCACTACGTGTATGGTTGACGTCAAGGTCATGTCTATGCATGATGTCTAAATTGCGTCGATGAACGACGTCGATTCGATCCACACATAGTGGTCTAAATAACGTCAACAAATTGCGTCATGTATGCGTCGAAATCAAGTCATTTTTGCTACTTGGGATTGCGTCGACGTGTCAATGGATGACGTTTATGCGACGTAGTACCAACGTAAATTTATCGATGACAATAGTCCGCACGACGTCAGTATATCGACGTCAATATATCGATGTTGAAAAATCGTTTCATTAACGTCGCTAATTCGATGTCGATGTGGTGACGCCTAGGTAACGTTATACAAACGTCGATACTTCGACGTTGATGTAGCGACGTAGAATCAACGATGTACTAACGTCGATATATCGACTAAAATTGACAGTACAGTAGTAGTAAAATTTTAAAAATAATCAAATAAAATGTTCAAATCTTGTATTCCATGATCGGTTGATTTTTGTTTTTACGTAAAAAATATTGACAGGTGAGACTAATTTATAATTTTAATTATATTTTATTTCCATAGCTGTGAATGACCCTTAACTGCTAAACAGTATAGATTAAACTAAAGCATTAAAGGGGTGAGAGAACTAAAAATACATTTGCAAACATGTGTACTGTGTACTTTATGTCCTAAAACAATATTTTGACTCGAGCTTATAATATGAATATGCATAGCAGTTACGTCGAATTATGTCATATTTAGCGTAGAAACAATTTTCTACCATATTAGTTTTATACTTTTACAAATATATGTGTCGCATTCCACCCAGTTAGGATGTGGCAGCCTTACGGTGTGTGCGGTAATATAATTCAAAAATTTAGCAGGAATTTTTCAATCAGCCGGCATTTTTGTTTCAGGAATTTTTCAGCACTGAAAAATATTTTTTTTGTACAATTAATTGGTGCTGAATCCTATGCCGCAAACAGAACGCAATTATCTTTTGTAGTTTTTGAGTTATAGCTCGTTAAAGAACACAGCAGGAATTTAAATAGTTCAGAAAAAATATTTTAGCTTTTTAACTTTTTTAAATATATTTGTCTATCATGCCTTACACCCAGCTTGGGTGTGGCAGCCTTACGGTGTGTGTGGTAATATAATTCAAATATTTAGCAGGAATTTTTAAATCAGCCGGCATTTTTGTTTCAGAAATTTTTCAGCACTGAAAAATATTTTGTTAGTATAATTAATTGGTGCTGAATCCAATGCCGCAAACAGAACTCAATTATCTTTTGTAGTTTTTGAGTTCTAGCTCGTTAAAGATCGTAGCAGGAATTTAAATATTTCAGAAAAAAATATTTATCTATCACGTCTTATACCCAACTTGGGCGTGGCAACCTCACATATTGTCAGCCATTTAGGGTTGTTAGTATAAAGTACCTGATTGGATTTGAACCCGAGTTTTCAGATCCACAGCCCGTCACACAAAGCACTGAGCTATTATCCTAAATATTGATTATTTCTAATAAAGCGTTTGAGTAATAAAAATGATATAAGAATTTAATGGGATATTGTAATTATATGTTAATGACCAATGCTTGCATGCAGTCAAATTACTAGGAATTACTTTACAAAGTAACAAAGGAATAATTATAATACTATTGCGAATTACTTAATTGAAATATCAATTTTATAGTAGATTAATAATGGAATGGAACATTTTAATGATACTATTTTTTATCTCCCGCATCATATTCTATAAAGGAGGTAAGTTGAAAAATACTGTAAAACTGTTTTCGTTGCGAGTAAACTGTTAGTTTATTATTGACTTCAGGATAATGTTTTTATAAATATTTAATAGCCAAATAATGGATCTACAGATATTTTAAAAATATATTTCTATCAGGAGATATAACCGTGTAAAGTTTGCATAATATTTGCATCGTGTACAATTATTTTATTACAACTGTTAATTGATCCTTTAATCCTTGTTCACCATTCTTGTACTGGCCACAAAACACTCGCTACGTTAGTACGTTTTGTGCTGGATTTTATAAGGTAGACGGGCCTCTTAAGTTAGGTTCATTGTATTTAAAGAAGTTTCAGTAAGCAGGATTATAAAATAATTCCTGCAAAATATTTTCATGAAGCTTTGCTGACAACAAAGAGGACGTGATAAAAATACTTAATTAAGTTATCATCTAGATGAAATGTATTGTGCGCGTTATTCCGTTTCGAAATAATTTATAGCTCATTCGGACTTTTCATCAATTGGATTTCATATCCGAATATTTAGTAATCTACCACCCACGGGGCAGAAAATGAAACATTTATAAATTGACAGATGCAGTTTATTGATGCGCTGTGGAAATTATATTTTGTCTGCGACAATTCGTTATAGTTTTAATAAACTACGTATTATTTGTGTTTAGTTCGGTATTTATACAACTTCGTGCATAATATTTTAATGGCATATATTACTTAACTTTCCGATTATGAAACAAAAAGAATTTTTGAAAAATTCGTAAATTTAAGAGCAGATTTCGCAAGAAGCACTGGATTGTTGATTGTATAATGTCATATCAACTATGCAATTTGTGATTAAAGTGTGAAAATTAGCATACATGTCAATTAAACTATTCTCTTTCATATAAGAAGTGGTGCCAATATGTTAAGTACCAGAGACGGCTGCCATTTTGAAGAAATGTCCGCCGTTTTTAGTTTTCTTTATTTATCTCGTATGGTTAACATTACGAGAAAAATTGTTACACAGGATATTGTAGAGCAGAAAATTTGCTATAAAATGGTATATTTATTTTATCTGTAAGTTGTTCAGTTCTTGAGAAAATAGTGAAAATATATTTGATCAATTTCTAGTCATTTTCAACAACAGTGTAATTTTATCTTTTCAAACAAAAACTGCTTTTATTTTCGAATGAATCAAGATATCGATCTCCGGTCTTCAACATTCGATTTCTTAGATAATTTTTTGTTACATACATAATTTTCAACATTTCGACCACAAATCAAACATAACATCTTGGAGACAATATTGAAATTTTAGTATTTTTAGTGGTTTTTGAGCTGTCATTTCTGAACTAATTAAAATATTGACATGCGGTTTCCTGCATTAAATTCTTCAAAAAATTATCTATAAGGTACTATATACAGAAAATGTTCTTATGCCTTAGTTAAACCGATACTTAATGAGGTTTACCTGGAGAAAATATGAATATTTTAGTATTAATTTTATTTTTGTGTTTGATCAGCTGTAGTTTCTCAACGGATCAAAATATTGAGTTGAAACTAGCAGCATTCGGTAGCTTGAAAATTTTTCTATTAAATGCTGGTAATTTCAAATTGATATTTTGATCCGTTCAGAAACTACAGATGATCAAACACAAAAAATAAAATTTATACTAAAATATTCATATTTTCTCTAGGTAAACCAACGCAATTAGCTCTCGAGCTAATTAAGACGTTGTTGGAAAGCACTCAAAAAAATTCCGGAAAGAATGAATGCACATGTGATATTATAAGTGAAAATAGTGACACATGCAACGTATGTTACGACACTTCCTGTATATATTTTTCTCTCTTTGTATTCTTATGCTGACGTTCATTGCCTTTTAGCCTTCAGTGCGAATAAATTTGGCGCATCCAGGATTGTGTAAGAAGACGACTCTTGAGGATAATAAGCTTAAATTTTTTCAGGTTCAGTAAAAAATGAATTATTCTGTTAAATGTCCGTGCTTGTGCATCAAATAAATTTAAATAAATTTACATTTATTTTTCTACGCAAAATATAAACGCAGTTATAAAATTAAAGCTTGAATCTTCAATAAAATTTATTTTGATCGCTTATAAATATCGCTAACATGTTTGATAAATTACAAATCTTCACGCATGGCTCACTCTATACCAGGGGAGCACATTTCTTTTTGTGTCAAAATGGGTGAACACAGAACACAGGTGTTAATGGCGAAACATATTTTGTCGCCGTTGAAAGGGTCCTCGTTTAGAAATATGAAACTTTAGAAGCAATTCGTTCAGGTCACATCGAGGGCTGTACATTTCTCTGGTTGGAAAAAGCGCGAGAAGAAATAGTGCTATTTAGAACAGCGAGAAGCAAGAAGTAGATAATAATTACGATAATAATTACGATTAGTGAACAAGAGTTTTTACGAAAAATGTATTCATTGTAACTACTAGTGCCACATCAGAAACACTTTAAAACTTTAACATGGCATGCTTTCTGCATAAATTTCGGATAAACGATGTAACCTATAATGAAAATTATGTCACAAAGTGAATAAATATATATTCCTAATTGCCCGAGGGGTAAATCACTGGGGAAGTTTGGTGTACAGATCGAGGAAGTTTGGAGGAAGTCTGGGGGAAGTGCGGGGGAAGTCCGGGGAAGTTCGAGGAAGTCCGAGGAAGTTCGGGGAAGTGCGGAGGAAGTCCGAGGAAGTTCGGGGAAGTGCGGAGGAAGTCTGAGGAAGTGCGGAGGAAGTCCGGGGAAGTGCGGAGGAAGTCCGAGGAAGTACGGAGGAAGTTCGGAAAACAAATTTTTTAGTATTTGAAAGAATATTAACAATAAATTATTAATATGACATAGGTACCTTTACTGTAATGATTATTGTTAAAACAGTCGGAAGAAGTATTAATGAGTGCAACTGTTTGATATTGTGAGTAACGGCATTGGTTCATTCGCTGTGTGGACTACAGCATGTTTTTCTTTTTCACCTAATGTATCTCATTTTTCTCTAAACTACTATTGGGGAAATAAGACTTACTTTACTTTAATGTGAAGATAAATTACTTAAAAATAATTTAAAAAATTTGAATGAAACTGTATAGTAAAGTATGCACATTTCTACGTTATTGTATTAAAAAGTTTCAAATTTTGAAATATATTTGTGTAGAATTAACAACAATTTATAGCAAAAATTAACTATATTTTGACTCATTTTTAGAAACTGTTAACTTTAATGACGCCTCAGTACTGCCAATAAACATCATCCAATAAATTTATACAGGGTGTTTCATAACTTCAGGTACATACGTTAAGGGTATTATGTTGTTTGATGTGCTGATTACGAAATAAAAAATATTTTTTCTTAAAATCGCAAAATTAATGTCCATGTTTCCCAGTCAAAAATTTTTCGTAGCCACTTCCACTGGGTGGAGTAATTATTGTTGCAATAAAAATAATTAAATTTCGTTTGTTATTTCACTAATATTATGTAATTTAAGATGTTCATTACCTACTTCTAACGTTTGTATTTAATAGGAAAACGAATAAACATATACCAATAACGTATGTACCGGTATGTACCTACTCGAAGTTATGAAACACCCTGTATTTTGGTAGTGTGTACCTATGCATGGCCGAAAGAATACAGATGGTCGAACACTCCGGCTTCATAAACACGTCCAAACCGCGCATGACGTCACTTAGAGCTCACAGTTCTGTATAATTCAAGTGCGCGCTCGGTGAGCCTAGCCACCGTGACGTCACGTGGTAACGCCCAAAGATGCGCAGTGTCCGACCTTACGTATTCTTTAGGCCATGTAGTGTATGTTTGAGATGGGCGCGTGTGTGAATTTTAATTCACGCTCATTCACGAAATAAATATTTTTCACAACCATTCACGAACGTTATTTTTTTTAAGTTTCATGTTCACGCTCGTTCACGATTTTCAATTTTTTTCCCAGACCCATTATGTCACGGTTTTCAGAAAATGGCGTCTGCGCTCCCTTTTCTTCTTTCGTGTGATCGTGTGGAACAGCATGTATATTTTCAGAAATTATTCTACAGTTTCTTACAACATATTAGATTTTAAATTTTATTTCTGTATTTTACAAATATTTTTGATGTTGTAATGATTATTGTCTTGAAATTAAAATTTTTAATTTCCGTGAGTAATTTTTTTACTCACGCACATTCACTCCCAGCACAAAAAACAACGTTCACGTTCACGTCCACTCACTTCCTAAATTAAAATTTTTGTTCACGTTCAGAGTCAGGCCGTGACCCACTGTGACCCATCTCTAGTGTATGTAGTCGCGTAGTCATAAGCTTTGTCAAGTTATTTGTTGACGTAAATTTTCGTAAGTTTTTTTAAATGTTTATAATATTAAAATAAGTGAACAAGTAAGATCTTGGTTTCTTGTAATCTAATAAGATTCAAATTCAAGTTAACGATGCCTTATTTTTTATAATTTTTATTCGATAATTATTACTTGAATTTTTATAATTTCTTTTCTGAAACAGTGATACCGCGCGAGAATCCATATATTTCAGAAAAATAATTAATTAAATTCAAGTAATAATTTTGAAATAAAATTATAAACAAATCTATTTTATAATTATTATATAAGGCATTCTTAACTTGAATTTGAATCTTATAAGATTACCAGTAACCAAGTTCACTTATTTGATTATTTTGTTATAAACAAAATATAAATATTTTAGACAATAATTTCTGTCAACAATTAATGTAACAAAGCTTATGACTACACTAATACCAAAATATGAATTTTCTTGGATGATGTATAATGACAGTTAGACGTCACTAAAGTTAACAGTTTCTAAAAATGAGTAAAAATCGGTCAAAATCATAGTTAATTTTTAGTATAAATTGTTGTTATTTCTCGATTATTTCTACATAAATAAATTTAAAAATTTTGAACTTTATAAAATAACGTAGAAATGTGCATATAAAGTTTTATTCAAATTTTTTGGATTGTTTTTCTATTCTATTCATCTTTACATCCGACTGACTTTGTCGAACTATATTTATTTCTCCGATATTAGTTAGCCCGCGAAACGGATTGGTTGCTTTAAAAAATACATCCTGTAGTATAAGTTTTAGCTGAAAAAATTATATCAAAAACATTTTAGACTTTCTAGTAAACTACTATTTTCAGTTATAGAAAATAGAAAAATATGAATTATCAAAATGACAATCCTACCGTTATTTATTATTATTATTAAGTCAATATTAGTATAACCTATTTTAGGTTAGATCGCCGCTATTTTATTTTAATAAGATAGAGTACCTATAGTGAGATAAAGTTAAAATCATTACTCAAATATCATCGGGATCGGTCAAGCTGTTTCTGATAGAACGCCACCATTTTGTTCAAACCTCTTTTTTTAGTTGGGTAAAGATATAATTATCGTTAAAACAATTTCTGGAATAATATAGTCAAAATGCAGTAATATTTGGAGGAAGTCTGGGGGAAGTGCGGGGGAAGTCCGGGGAAGTCCGAGGAAGTTCGGGGGAAGTCCGAGGAAGTTCGGGGGAAGTCCGGGGAAGTCCGAGGAAGTTCGGAGGAAGTCCGAGGAAGTTCGGGGGAAGTCCGAGGAAGTTAGAGGAAATCCGAGGAAGTCTGGGGGAAGTACGAGGAAGTATGGGGGAAGTTTTCTTGCGAGGAAGTTTGGTGTACAAAATTTTCCTCTGTGATTTACCCCTCGTAATTGCCTTATTCAAAAAATGATGTCTGTAATAAAAGTTTATTTTGCATAAAGTTTATTGCAATTTCAGGAATTTTGCTCCCTCTTCTTTCAATTTTTCTGCAAATTATATTTATTTTCAGGTTTTCTTATTTGCATAGGGCAATCAAGAAACTCTAATGATTCCATTGATATATTATGTATGCCTATTGCTTGTTCCTATTTGCAGATATTTATGCAGATAAAGTGCATAAAAATGACTTAAGGTGTTCGTCTACCCTAATATTTAACAGCGTTACATAGGTGTACGCCTCCCACGTTTACTTTAGTTGATGAATTTACATATGAGTGTATTAACAAAGGAAGTCTTAATTCGTCTAGTTTTTTTTAAATTTTTTGTCTTTGGCCTAGGAATTTGAACTAAAAAATATTTAAAAATGTTTTTTGTCATTATTTGATACGATATGATATGATTTCTTTCGGTCAATATAAATGGAAAGAAAAATTTAAAAAACAAAAAGCCTGCAGCTAACCTTACTTTTTCGAATAATTTTTGTTTTACTTAATTTCTTTAAAAAATACAGAAGTTATTATGAGAATACTGGAGCCATGTGTACAGTATTTTTCAACTTCAAAATGACATTCCATAGCTAGTATGCGGGAAAGTACGTGTTTCGGGCTGGTTTTGGACAGCCATTGTAGTGGATTAGACAAAAAAAACTAAAAAACTAGAGTATTTTAGAAATTCGAAAAATAGGTAGACGAATCCCTTAAGGATTTTCACTCATTTTCATTGTGTTATTAGGTTATTACCTACGTTTTTCAAAATGTTATTTTAAAGTTATAATACTCGTAGATAATTTCGTATACATAGTATAAATTTGGAGATTATACTTAAATTTTTGTATGTACACGTATACAAACTGAGTTTTAAAGGACGAACGAGGCACTAGCCGAGTCCTTAAATTGCGTACTTGCACATAAATATTTCCATTCAAAAAATAAATAAATAAACAAGGAAACAATCAATTATTACTGACATTTATTTACCTTAGTTTAAACAAACTAAACATAGGGTACAACACCAACCCCTTACCTGTTGCTATTGGCACTACCCGTTTTAAGTGGGTACCGTGGTACCCTTGCGGCTGCAACAGGACGACTAACTTTGGTCTCGCTCCGGAGTTTAGTCCTGCCTGTGAATCCTGCTGATCCTGCGCCCGACCGCTGCAGTCCTGCTGAGAGAGTAGCACCTTCAAGGGTGGGGGAAAATAGACGAGAACAGAAGGAAAAGAGTTACTAGTATAGGGTGTTTTTTTTAGACATGTGGTTTTCAAGTTGACACTACTTTTTTCGGAGATGGTCTTTTTGACAGCTGTCACTTGATTTATGCTCAGTTTGGTTTGCCATTTCATAATGAATAGACTTACTCCTGAAAAACGTTTGCAAATCGTGCAAATTTATTACCAAAATAATGGTTCGGTTCGCGCGACACATCGCGCGCTGCGTCCAATATTCGGTCGACATAATCGCCCAGCAGAGTCGGTAATTCGAGCAACCATGGATTGGTATCGCTCCACGTTTACTCTTGTGAATAATGCGCATCCTCAGAGACGCCGTACAGTGCGCACCGAAGACGCTATTGCTGCTGTGGAGTAGAGTATCGAAGAAGACCTGAATGAGTCCATCCGCCATCGCGCGCAACAATTGGAGCAGTGCCCATCCACTTTATGGAAGATTTTGCGGAAGGATCTTGGTTTGCGGGCTTACAAAATCCAACTCGTGCAAGAATTGAAGCCAAACGACCATCAAGCGCTTCGCACGTCCATGAATGGGCCCAAAACGAGATAGCCACCGATCCCGATTTTCACAAGAAAATTTAATTTTTTTAAATTTAATTTAAATTTAACACAGCTGGACTATTTCTTGTGGGGTTATGTGAAGTCGCTTGTCTACGCAGATAAGCCCGAGACGATTGACGCCTTGGAAGAGAATATTCGGCGCGTTATTGCTGACATACGGCCCCAATTGCTGCAAAAGTGGTCGGAAATTGGGCCTCTCGACTGGAATTTATTCGAACCAGCCGCGGCGGCCACTTGCCCGAAATCATTTTTAAAACATAATGGCAACCCCTTATCTTTATAATAAAGCTAAATTTTTGGCTATAACATTAAATTAAATGCGTTTTATTTCTTCTTGAAAACCACACGTCTAAAAAAAACACCCTATATAATGGTTAGTGTCGGTATTTATTTTTCAGAGAAATATGACGACGACGTATTAAAATTTCGCGCATTTCGCATATAAAATTAAGGAGGTTGGTGACCATAATTAAAATGATGATGAGAGGTTCAAATTTATACAGTGCCTTTATTACACTATGGAGATTCTAATTTTTAATTTTCTTCTGTCCGGTTTTTTGTTCTAAGTTGTGGAACACTCTGTATAATAGTAAAAAAGTAGGGTATGGCGGAAGGTCTTATGCTGACCACATTAGATTTTTTGATTAGTGAATTACTAATTATGTAAAAATATATCGCCGCAACTGAACCAAATGCAATATCAGTCAACGCGCGATGAGCGAATTTTGTTTTACATTATCAAAAATATTTTTATTTTCATATGCGCCCCCAAGGCTGATGACTGGGTACGCCACTGCATGTGTCATCAACCTCCTTAAGGGTTCGTGTACCTATTTTTCTAATTCCTGAAATACTCTCGATATTACTTTTTTACTTCCTTGTACGGAGTAATAAGGAAGTATTGTAATCCCGAAAAATTTCGATTTTCAGATTTTGATGGAAATATCCGTTTTGAGCTTTTCTGAATCCATTATGACTAGTTTCGTCGTGACGTCTGTACGTATGTACGTACGTACGGGCGTACGTATGTATGTCGCATAACTCAAATTCGGTTAGACGTAGAAAGTTGAAATTTTGTATTTAGGACTGTTATAGCATCTAGTTGTGCACCTCCTATTTTTGGTTTCAATCTACAAACCGGAAGTAGTAAATTTTAAAAAAATTTCGATAAATATTTAATTTAAGACAAATTTTTTTATTTTAAATGAAAGATTATGTGATTATTACCTACAATCGGTATTTTATAAATATTTTTGTATCTGGTATCATTTAAGAATAATTAAAGTATATATTTATAATTTAGTATTTCGGTTCTTGTAGTCCATGATCGATTAACATTTGTTACTACGTAAAATTTAAATGTTTATGACATGACAGTGACAATAGTAAAATATGCTTTCTATCTTCTTCTGCAGTTTAAATAAAATGACTAAAATATATTTGTGAGTATACTAGTATAATAAGTTAGAATAATTTTTTATATTATTCTACATTTTAGTTATTAAGAAAAGTATGAACAAACAAGGCGTACAAGGAAGTCATGTGGTGTCCACGTCAGATTTTCTAATTTACTCTCTTCCCCACTACTTCGGCTGCCCGAACCCAGCCCGAAACTCGTACTTTGCCGCATCCTAACTATGCAAAGTCAGTTTGAAGTTAATAAATACTGTAAACATGGCTCCAGTATTCTCATAATAACTTCTGTATTTTTTAAAGAAATTAAGTATGTAAAACAAAAATTATTCAAAAATAAAGGTTATCTTCAGGATTCTTGCTTTTTAAATTTTTCTTTCCATTATAATGACCGAAAAAATCATATCAAATAGTATTAAATAATGACAAAAAACGTCACTTTGAAATATTTTTCTACTTCAATTCCTGGACCAAAGACAAAAAATAAAGAACTAGATGCATTAAGACATTCTTTGTTAATACACTTATATGTAAAAGCATCATATATTTCAATTACAAAGTAAACGTGAGAGGCGTATACCTCTGTAACGCTGTCAAATTTAAGGTAGACGAACACCTTAATGAATAATATGTTTATTTTATATGGAGCACAACTAAATATATAAACATCAATCATTTAAAAATATGCACCTCGTTACATAAATAATAAATTTTTCTGTCATTGCAAAGTAATATTTATTGCTCGTCACCTTTCGTTCGTAGCATTTTCGCTAGGATTTTCCTGTCCTATTTTTAAAGTTCATTTCTCTCTGCAATCTGAAATGCACATCAAACTCATAAATAATTTATAAACACGTGTGCATCAGGTTGTAGAAACATGATTGCATTTTGACACAGAGTAAACAAAAATAACAAATAAGAGACAACCAGATATGAGAATGATGAAAATTCGTTAGTTATCTGATGAAAATGTGAACAGATATAATCTATGAAGAATTAATATTAAATTGAAAAGAAGACTTGTTATTTTTCGGGAAGAAAGTAGTTTATTTTCTCCTTGGAATAATAATTCTATTAATACAATAAAGCCTCATTCACATAAGCATTTAGTTTTAAGGTTTACTACAATTTATATTTTTATGTATCCAAATTTACAGTGCTTGAAAGTGGGAAGTGTGAATGCTCGTATTTAGTTATATGAATTTAAACTTTCTTAAACGTAAACATAAATGAAGAAACTTCAACTTCAAATAATATAAACATAAATTTACCCTTAATACATAATGCATGTCAAAAAAGCTAGTACCTCCACTTTACCCAAAACAAATTTTTTTAGGTCGATAATTTTGTACTAATTTTGGACATTTTTAAACCATAAAAATCAAATTTTGACCCATCGTCATTTCAGAGATTGGACAACTCGATATTAGATCAATAAAGCTGGTACCCCCACTTTGACAAAAAAAAAATTTTAAGCCGATCATTTTGTACTAATTTTGGACATTTTTGAACCATAAAAATCTGACGTGGCCATCACACAACCTTCCGCCATATCTAGACTTTAAACAGAAATGTATACGTACAATCCAGTGCCCATTTAAAATATACAAATAAAAATCTAAAATATTCAAACACAGAAATTAATATCACCTGAATCAAAAGATTCATTCACACGAAAAGCAATCCTCCGTTTAGTTACTACATTAATTTAATAGCTTACTTATGACTTATATAGCGCTAGTATGCCAAATTGTCACCCATCTCATCTGTCAATATTTTTTATGCAGAAACAAAAATCAATCGAACATGGATTACAAGATTTCAACGTTTTATTTGATAAATTTATTTTTTAAATTTTACTGCAGTTCTTTAATGCTACCAGATAAAGACAATTTTTTTATAACGTAAATTGCAAATAACTTTTCCTCTTATTCTTATTACAAATAAATACTATATTTATCCAAATTAATAGAAATTTTTGACACTTAATCTTTTCAATCTTCAAAAAATATCACTTCCGGTGAAGATATTTGTACCAAAATCTAATGAGTTCTTCCTATTCGTATACAATTGTAAAATACCAAATATCAAAATTTTTGGATAATTCGTATTTGAGTTATGCAACAGACGCCATCGGCCCGGACCACACACATACACACACACACACACGCACACACACACGCACACACACACACACATACATACAGACATCATCGAGAAACTATCAAAAATGAGTTGTAAAGACCCTAATTCGTGCACATCCACTAAAAACTCACTACCCGATTTTTTGCATGATTCCAATACCTTCCTTTACAGGTAAGCGGAAGGTAAAAAACGGTTCACGCTAGGTTCGCGCTCGTTCACGCTAGGTTCACGATCGTTCACGCTAGGTTCACGCTTGAACCTAGCGGTTTTTTCAACATAAACTAATCTATGCTAACAAAACCCTTCTTGAGTCCAACAGAAATCCGTTTTTTTGATATAAACTAATCTATGCTAACAAAACCCTTCTTGAGTTCAACAGAAATCCGTTTTTTTTGATATAAATTATTAATCTATGCTAACAAAACCCTTCTTGAGTCCAACAGAAATTTTGATGGTTCAAAAATGTCCAAAATTAGTAAAAAAATTATCGGCCTAAAAAATTTTTTTGGTCAAAGTGGGGGTACCAGCTTTATTGTTCTGAATATCGAGTTGTCCAATCTCTGAAATGACGATGGGTCAAAATTTGATTTTTATGGTTCAAAAATGTCCAAAATTAGTACAAAATTATCGGCCTAAAAAAATTGTTTTTGGTCAAAATGGGGGTACCAGCTGTATTGCTCTGAATATCGAGTTGTCCATTCTCTGAAATGACGATGGGTCAAAATTTGATTTTTATGGTTCAAAAATGTCCAAAATTAGTACAAAATTATTTATAGCCCTAAAAAAAATTGTTTTGGGTAAAGTGGGGGTATTAGCTTTTTTTACATACTAAATGCTGGTGTGGTCAGATTTTTTATAATTAATTTAATTTATTTTGAAAAAAAATACAATGCTAATCGTCATCACATAAAGTATGGTGTTCCACCCTGTATAAGAAACATAAATTAAAACAATGGGTCTATAAAATATGTAGGTTCGTTATTTAGAGAAAATTATTTTTAATCCATGATCAGTGTTTGTGAGTTTATGCATCAACTAAATTATAAAATTAAGAAATTAAATTCAGAAGTTCAATAGCCAACTAATGACCATAAGTTTGTTAATTTAACAGTATAAACGATTATATAGGAAATAATGATGTCTACTCTTTATTAACTTAATTTCATAATGTACTTTCTTAATTTCGTTGTACCTAGAAAAAGTAATGATATCTACTTTGTTAATTTAATTTCATAATGTACTATTTTAATTTAGATGTCTGCATAATATGTCATATATATCGCCCAATCAATTTTTTTGCTTAAATTATGAAACAGCCTGTATATTTTGAAAATTATGTTACACAATGAAAATATATACGTTCCTAATTGCGTTATTCTAAAAATTATGTCTGTAATAATAGTTCATTTTGCATAAAACTAATTGCAATTTGATGAATTTTGCTCCCTTTTCTTTCACTTCTACTGAAAATTATATTTATTTCTAGGTATTCTTATTTAGCATAAGGCAATCTAGAAACTCTATTCTATTGATATATTATTTATGCCTATTTCTTGTTCCTATTTGCAGAAAATGCAGATAAAGAGTGCATAAAATGACTATCTGAAAACGGTTTCGAGCGCGACCTTAAAAAATATTTAAACATATTTTCAATACTTAAATAATTTTGTAAACTTAATCATCTCCATAGAGCGCGCAAACTTATTTCACCATATTTTGCAGTTACAGACCAGTTGTAACCAACTGTTTTAATTAAGCAAACCTTCCTCGTAGTTCATTTGAGCGCATGGTAGTCCAGTCATTTAAGCAAAAAAATGGGCTCAACCTCGGAATGAGAGATAATAAGCTGGAAACTCGTATACACCTTCATTTTGGCGTTCTAAAAGTTGTCTCAAAAGTCTCATAAAATCTCGTGTCTGCGTCGTAAGTTATTCGAGGTCAAAGGTCACAAAACTCGGTTTTTCGAAATTATCTAGGTTTCTATAGCTCCAATGATGTTAACCTATTATAAAAATTGTAGAGAATAACATTTCCTACAACTTTGGTATTTAAAAAAAAATTCACCGATCAATAGTTCAAAAGTTACAGCCGAAAGAAAAAGGAACGCTTTTTAAAAATTTAATTATGGCATTACTTTATGTCATAATATACAAAAACGACTGTAACTTTTCAACACATTAAAATATTGACTTCCGGTCTGAAGCATTCAATTCTTAAGACTATTTTCAATCTACAATACAATTTTTAAAATTTTGGAGGTCCTAGTTTAACCAAAATTTAAACAAAAAAAATAATTATTTTTTTTGTATTTTCTTAAATTATTGTGTTTAATCAGCTCTAATTTCTGAATGAATCAAGATATCAACTTTCGGTTTTCAGCATTGAATTCCTGAGACTTTTTGCTATAAGGTACATTATTTCAAAAATGGTTAAAAAAAACTTTGGTAACCTGAAATTATAAGTTTTTCTCCGAGAGAATATAGTGAAATTTTAGTTTCGTTATAAATTACTTTAAATTTTAGGTCATCACATACCTTTAAAAGATTTTTAAAATATTGTTTCTTATAGAAAAACGTCCCAGAAATCCAATGCGGGAATCCGGAAGTCGATATCTTAATTAGTTCAGAAATTAGAGCTGATTAAATACAATAATTTATAACAAAACTAAAATTTCACTATATTCTCTCGGAGAAAAACTTAAAATTTCAGGTCAACAAAGTACTTTAAACCATTTTTGAAATAATTTACCTTATAGCAAAAAGTCTCAGGAATTCAATGCTGAAAACCGAAAGTTGATATCTCGATTCATTCAGAAATTAGAGCTGATTAAACACAATAATTTAAGAAAATACAAAAAAATAATTATTTTTTTTGTTTAAATTTTGGCTAAACTTGTAATCTCCAAAATTTTAAAAATTGTATTGTAGATTGAAAATAGTCTTAAGAATTGAATGCTTCAGACCGGAAGTCAATATTTTAATGTGTTGAAAAGTTACAGTCGTTTTTGTATATTATGACATAAAGTAATGCCATAATTAAATTTTTAAAAAGCGTTCCTTTTTCTTTCGGCTGTAACTTTTGAACTATTGATCGGTGAATTTTTTTTTAAATACCAAAGTTGTAGGAAATGTTATTCTCTACAATTTTTATAATAGGTTAACATCATTGGAGCTATAGAAACCTAGATAATTTCGAAAAACCGAGTTTTGTGACCTTTGACCTCGAATAACTTACGACGCAGACACGAGATTTTATGAGACTTCTTTTAGAACGCCAAAATGAAGGTGTATACGAGTTTCCAGCTTATTATCTCTCATTCCGAGGTGAAACTCTAATTTGACTGGACTATGGTTCCAGTAAGACGTTTGAGTGTTTTCTGCTAGATTTTTATTTATTTTGTGGGGTAAAAAGTGCTATTAGACAGTAAAAACTGGTGTACAATGTAGTTAAAATAGTGCCGGATCTATTTTGATAATATTTTGTGGTACGTTATAGTGATTTAGCATTGATTCTTGCTCCGCAAACATAGGTAGGTTATAATTTATAAAACATGTTTTTGGTTTGTTAAAACAAATCAACAATTATTTTATGTCAGTTACTTGCCAATTTGCTTGCATATTATTGAAGTTTTGATGTACTTAACATATTAAGTTCGTAACTACTAATAATATTATTGTTGTTTACATCAATAAATGGTGTATATTAATAGCTATTAATATAACAAGAATATTATGCGATTTATAATACCGAGGATGTTGCTAAGCGACGAGGTGAAACCGAGTCTCTTTGAACATCCAAGGTGGCTTAAATCGAATATATTCACGTTATATTCAAAGCTTAATCGTATCATCAATGGCAGCGATGTTAAAATAAATCAACAATTTTGATGTTATTATGGCTGTATCCAACGTATTAAGTCCGTAACTAATGAATTATAAGTATCTAACGTATTATAAGTAACAAACGTATTATGTTGTTTATAATTATCAATAAATGTTGCATGGAAAAAGGTAATAACAGTTGATGATACGATTAAAGAAATAACATGTTTGATAATACCATAACGTTTTTAAATTAGTACTTTTTGCAAAGTTTCTAAAATTAATAAGGAACACATACAAAAAATAATAAAATAGTTAATAGTGCATAATAAAAATATTTATTTTTCATAATTATTACAATTTACAATGCATCGTTTCTAATAATAATTTAAATATACCTGAATAGGTTTTTTAAGTAAATATTTTATAAAAATATTTGAATAATACTATATCGTTGTTCATTGCATACAATTAATTTATTTGTTACTGTATTTTGTTTATTGTTCAAAAATGTTTACATTTTTAGTCTGCGATTTATAATTTATAATCACAGTAATATGTATTTATATATAACATAAATTTTTACATATTTTGCTAAATATTTTTTACAATAACTCATTAATTCACAAAATGGATTAACAGTAATATCAATAGGTTGCAAATACTGGTGTAAAATTACGTGTAAAACAATATTAAAATATATGTGGTGTAGTAAACGTTACTCCGTTTTGTGAATCAATGTTTGTCATGACTTCAGTAATTTTACTAATAATTTAAATTCATAATTGGTCATAACAACAATATTAAATAATATAATTTAATTAATAACCTTAAAATATTGTAAGTTCAACCGATTTCTTTCAAATTTATATCTTTGGTTCTATTTTTTTACCAGTGTGATAATAGTACACTTAATTCACTGGGAATATGCCAATTTAAGCTCTGTTCACACATGGTGCGGATTGTCTGTCAAATAGCGGCGCCGCTAATTTGAATCTTCAATGAGTTTATAATTCATTGATAGCTTTGAAACAATTTTTTTACCAGATTTAGACGCATGAAATAATCCACGTGTGAACAGGGATAGTCATTTCTAAGTATACCTTAGCTACTCCAATTTAACTTATCTACTGCTTTATCTGTTGTTTAAGTTTGATTTATAATAGATGTAACCGGAGACTGTAACTGTATTCTGTAATGTTGAGCTATAAGTATTGACCTTGGAGTCAGTTTTGGCGTGAGATCTTAAATATAAAATTTCCCATACTGTACCAGACCTTTTGACATTTCCATAAGGTCGTATAGACCACGCCCACCACGACTCAAAAGCCCAAAAGGCCTTAGACGAAACAATCGAATTCTTAGAAGCCATCCGATTGGCCAGGAAAATAACAAATTTTGAAGATACCTTAATCATGTAACATCTGATCATGTCCATACCATGCCAATGGCTGGGTACATTTTTGGTACCGCTGGAATGTCCAGCAAGGACATTGACATGGTATGGACGTGGTCAGATATTACCGCGCCAGAAAACAGCCAAAAACATGCATTTCGCGCGCCACTCCACAGCGTTTATTGTTTTGATAAATATAATAATCCAAAGATATTGTTGAAGATAAAAGTACCTACAGTCTACAAAATGCAAGATGCAGAATTTTAAAATGTTGCTTTCAAATCGAAATATGTTAATTTGAATTTTGAATAAAATATCTTCTATTTTAAAACGAATTTAAAAAATTTGATGAGCTATTTTTCAGATCCAAGCTTTGTTGCCAACATATTAAAATTTGAAGTTAATTCACTTATAAATAAAAGCTGTACAGCAGCGCGCGAAAACCCTCTTTTTACAAATACTGCAGTTTTTTACAAATATGGATGCCAAAATTATTTTTCCCCTCAAACATAAATGATTTGTTATTTTTATGTTGAACAAAACAATAAACGCTATAGAATAGCATGCGGAATCAATGTTTTTGACTGTTTTCTGCCATGGGTAGAGGATCACCTGAAGATGTCTTCGAGATTTTTATTTTATGGCCAATCGTATAATTGGATTGTATCGTTTTTATATATCGTGAGCCAAAACTTACTTCAAGTTCGTTAATTTCTCGCTTATAGCCAGTTACACTACTTAAATTTTAAGTTTTCCTTTAATGAACAATATCGAATCAAAACCAAATTGCCAAACGTCGAAATAACATTGCTGTCGTGAGTTCGATTCGATATTTTTCATTTAAGTGAAACTAATGGCCAGTTGCACCGCTTCCACTTAAATATTAAGTTTTCCTTGAATGAACAATGAATCAAGATCACATTGCCAAACATAGAAATAACATTGCTGTCATTAATTCGATGTTTTTCATTTAAGTGATACTTAAATTTAAGTGGAGGCGGTGCAAATAGCCATTACACTTTGAATAGGTGTGATATAGGTTACATCTACTTCAACCTCTAAGTACGCTTGCCTCTATCTTCTTGCAGGTTACGAGTCACACATGGTAGCGCCGTGGCCTATACATGCTGCGTAGGCCATGAAGTGAGGTATGACGTTCTGCTCCAGCACCCCGGTGAACAGATGGGCCCAGGGACCGCTGGCGAAGATGCCCACGTCATCCCCACCGTGCGTCTCTGACGAGAGGGGGGCGATCGAGGGGAACTGGTAGTTCTTGTCGTCTGGAAGAGAGAAAGGTTAGTGTGGTGTCTTTCTTAGTATGGTTTGGGGGGCGTAGACTACGTGGGGTGTTTGAGATGGTTGGGTCTTATTTGTTGGGACTTAAATTAGTTCTATACAAATTTTTGTTATTTTCGTATGGTACATAATGGAATTAATAGCCTTTTTATTATCCAAATCCAAATTTGTGATAGAAAAATTTACGAGCAATCCAATGGTGCAAACAAAATTTCCATTATAGTTTCGTTTAGTTTGTTAGTTAAAGTAGTAAGCTCAATGGTAGAGTATCTGGCCTAGCATACCACTGGAACCGAATGGTTGGATTCCACTATATTAAATCTACTATTCTGAATAGGCTGCTTGCCTGATGCTGGAAATTAGATTTTTATTACAATGTAGGTAACTAGGTACCTAATTTTAGGTGGGAAACATAGATAAAAGTATATATTTAAGTAAATTGATAAAGAAATTTTTCTGTGACATCATTATTATTTTGTGTAGGAGAAATAGAAGCATTGTACGTCTATTTTCATTAATTATTTTTGGGCTTGTTAATACAAATTTTGTCAAAATAAAAAATACGTGTTCCATGTTTTTATCTCATCAAAATATTTTATAAAAAGAATTAATGTAAGTAACTCAAGTAACCTATTGGGAGCTATACTTGATTTAATAACTAAACGGACAAATTTGAAGTTGTCTCACTGAGCCATATTTACACTTTGTAAATACGAGAAAAATATTACTAGATTTTCTTAGCGGAAAAATAAATTTGACCTATCAGCGAGAAAACTCGATACGGTCACTGACAACAGCTGACGAGACAAGATGGAGAACATTCGTTTGTTAACATTACAAAGTTTGTGTGTTGTAAAACTGGTTACATCAGCCAATCAAAAACGATCAGTTTTAGCATACCACTTCAGATTTGTCCGATTAGTTTTTAAATAGAGTATAGTTCTGTATAATGGTTACCACCAAATAAATAAATTTAAAAATTACTCACCCATATGGTCTTCGCTGAGGTCATGCCTATCGCCATTTTCGTCCACATTTTGATACCCAGGTCCATTGGCATAGCTCAAGGTCGAATACGGCCTTTTGTCCTTGCTAGACATACCAGCGATACCAAAAATGTCGTTGCCCCTTTTAGGGTACCCAGCCATTGACATGGTATGGGCGTGGTCGGAAGTCACAACGATTAAGGTGTCTTCGAGATTTGTTATTTTCCTGGCCAATCGGACGGCTTCTGAGAATTGGATTGTTTCGTCTAAGGCCTTTTGGGCCTTGGAGTCGTGGTGCGCGTGGTCTATGCGACCTCCTGGAAATGTCAAAAGATTTGGTGTAATTGTAAAATGGCGGAAAGAAAGAAATCATGTCTGTCTGGATAACACAAACGCGATCTTGGGCCAAAACTGACTTCAAGTTCGATAATTATTTTCATACAACCAGTGGTACCAACTTTATTAACTGCACTTTTTATTATTATTTAAATGCTATGGACTGTGGTATCAAATTGAAACTCTCGGATATAAAAGAAAATACACACTTTAATGATCGTCAATTGTTTTTAAAATAAATTATTCAATTTATACCGAGTTTGGCATCGGTATCAACTTAAAGTTCTCGAAGATACAAGTTTAGTAGAAATGTCAAAAATAACAATCTTACGATTGTCAGTTGTTTCAATAAAAATTATTCAAATGTTGTTAAGTGTGTTATCAAATCGTAAATGTAAATTTTGCCAAATAAAGATAAAATTGAAGACCTTACGAAAGCAAGTTATTAACTATATCTTGTAGTCGGGGAATTAATATGGTGGTCACAGCAGATTTTTTAAAACCTCATCGACAGTCTTGTTGATTACTTCGCCATCAGCTCTATAATATCGTCGAAAATAGAGGGTGTAGATAAAAAACTAAACTAAAAGTCCAATACTTTTTGAAATACTGAAGAACACTAAGAGGCAACTTTTGAGATTAATATGAGCTACTTTCTTCAAGCGAGAAAATTTAAAACTGCGTTGTCTACTTAGCCACCAGTCTCCCCTACTGTCGAAAATTTAGGTCGACGATATTATCGATAATATCGTCATTAATCAGTAGAGAATTTCGTTGACAACTTAGTCGATAACTTCGTCCACAATCTTATCAACAATTTCCTCCAGAATCTTTTCAACAATTTCGTCTGTCTCACTTTTAATGACCAACCGACGTAAATTAGTAAGTACGTCATATGACGTCGATAACTTCGTTGGCAACTTCGACCATGTATAGAGTATAGGTATAGACAGATAACACTCAATGCTGTAGTATACAATGTTGTGAAGGCAAGAAGTACGGTAGCGGAGAGCAGCAGCTATAGGCGGAGAAAAGAGGTAAGGACACGATAGAGTGTTGCACATTGCTGACTTCTGGTTTGTTGTCATGGAACAGAGAATGAAAATAGTCAAACGCAACACTTCAAGGTGTCTGCAGGTCATACTCCTCTTCACACGACTACGCTAGTTCTATGCTTCACAACAAAGGCTTGCGTTGTTTGTCTATTCCTATATATGGGAGCAGCAGCTATAGGCGGGGAAAGGAAGTGAGGACACGTTAGAGTGTTGCACTTCTGGTTTGTTGTCATGGAACAGAGAATGGAAATGGGCAAACTGCAACACTTCAAGGTGTCTGCAGGTCATACTCCTCTTCACACCGCTACGCTAGTTCTTTACTTCACAACAAAGGCTTGCGTTGTTTGTCTAATAATGCCTATATAGGTCGAAGTTGCCAACGAAGTTATCGACGTCATATGACGTACTTACTAATTTACGTCTGTTGGTCATTGAAAGTGAGACAGATGAAATTGTTGAAAAGATTCTGGAGGAAATTGTTGATAAGATTGTCGACTAGGTTGTCGATGAAATTCTCTACTGATTATTGACGATATTTTCGATGATATGGTCGAAGGTTGGCAATCATCACCATTTGGTCTCACCTTCAACGAAGAGGAAGTACCCGTTCTCGTTCTTCTCGAGCATCTTGACCGCGGCCTCCGTCATCTCGGCCAGCGTGGGTTCCGTGTCGGGGTCGGCGTCCAAGTGGTAGGGGCAGTGGTCGCCGTCGAACAGCCCCAGGAGGTAGTCGGTGTCTGGCTGCACGTTGAGCAGCTGGTCACGGTTCCACACGTACTCTGCCTTGTGCCCTGATGAGGCCTTGGAGGTCTCCCACTCGGAGATGAGGTTGCGGTTGTCCAGGCGCTCGCCCGTGAAACCCTCTTCGTCTATGTAGTCGTGGGGGAGGAACTTGCGACGACCACCTGGGGGGAAATATTGTTGTTTACTTTGATGGTGATTAGTCCAGACGTTTGAAAATCACTCCTAGAGGAAAATCATGTAACAATTTGGTTGTGTCTAATGCTTTGCAACCCGCTGAATACGCCTAGGTATGTTATTTGTCCTTGTGCCTCAAATTTTAAATGGCCAAAGATAATTATTGCGTCTGACATTCAGTTTTTTGCATTTATCTCAGAAACTGTTCGTGTTAGTTGAAAAACTGTTTTATAAAAAAATGTAGATCACAAAATTCTTAACGATTTTCATGTAAATGGCACAGTTTTCAAAAAATTGTGAAATTGTATTGTCTCCCTACATTAAAACAGCTGTCATTTATTGACGGAAAAAATTTCAACTCTCCGCTTTATCTTCAAAACCATTTGACCAATTTGACCGAACCATAGATACCTAAACAAATTACAGTTCCTAGACTGTTATACAGGTTGGTAAAGTTGAAATGCGAACATAGGGAACATACATGACAATCGAACTTTCATGCCAGGTATCTTTATATATTTTGTAGTTGTGTCACAAAAGGAAGTAATGTGAATTTGTCTGACAAAAAGAGTAATGAATAACAGATATAACAATAAAATCTAAAAGTGCATGTTGATGTTGAATTATATGAACAAATTTCCTCCCTCTGCCAAACAGTAGTCTAAAAGATTGTAAAATCCAGTTCTATCTAACATAATTTAACATTAGTGGTGTAATTGTTGCAAATGCATCTTAAATTTGCAGTTCGTCCAGGGTTGTCGCTGTTTCTTCTGGACAACTATAAATTTTAGATTTAATATAACACCACAAGAAAAAATCATGGGGAGCTAAGTCCTTAGACCTATCTGACTAAGGAATTATTCCACGGGTAAAATAAAAATTTAAATAACACTTTGACATAGACAGTATTTTACGTATATCAAGATGCCTAGCATTTCACCTCCCCCAACCTGTATAAACAAACTGACATCCTCTTACCTCCCAGCACAACATTAAGCCTCCTGCCAGTCTTCCCCTCCACCATCATCCTCGCTATATCCTCGCACTCCTCCCCCGCCTCCTTGACATCCTTGTCGCTCTCCCAGTCTCTCTCAGCCGTGTGGGCGTACACCCCACTGGGGGAGGCGTGGGTGATCCGGGTGGTGGTGACGACCCCCGTGCTCTTCAGCCCCAGCTGCGCCCAGCGCCCGATGCTGGACACGTGGTTGCTCGTGTTGGACATCAGCGCGCAGCTGTCGCGAGGGACGACCGGAGACACGCCCACCGTGCCGTAGTTCGACTTCACGCCGCAGAGGTACGAGGTGGCGGTGCACGCGCTGTCCGGCACTTGGCGGTCTACGCAGTATGTCTGAAATGTTTGTTATCGGTGGGTTGGAGAATTTTGCAGGGAGCACACAATTTGGACAAATATAGTTTTGTCAAACTGTTGTTTGACCAAAAACCGTAAATATGCCCACCCTTCGACCATATATAGGAACAGGCAAACAACGTAAGCTTTTGTTGTGAAGCAAAGAATTAGCGTAGCGGTGTGAAGAGGAGTATGACCTGCAGACACCTTGAAGTGTTACAGTTTGCCTATTTTCATTCTCTGTTCTCTGTTCCATGACAACAAACCAGAAGTCAGCAATGTGCAACACTATCGTGTCCTCACCTCTTTTCCCCGCCTATAGCTGCTGCTCAACGCTGCCGTACTTCTTGCCTTCACAACATTGTATACTACAGCATTGAGTGTTATCTGTCTATACCTCGGTCTATACCTATATATGGTCCAAGTCAAACCGTAAATATGCCAACACGTATTTTAGCCAAACTGTATTCTAGACAAACTGTAATTTCACATTCCGTTATTTGACCAAACCGCAACTTCGACTAATATTATATTGTCAAGTCGTCTTTAGGTAAACCGTAATTTAGCTAAAACGCAACTATACCTAACTGGAATAATCCAATAATCCAAAACGTAATTTTGTCAAATCGCAGTTATGCATAGCATACCTAACTGTAATCTTGTCAAATGCATTTTACTCAAATCGTAATCTTAAGACATACAGTTGGAAAGATTACGATTTGAGTAAAAGCGTTGTTTTTTTGTTTTACTATCTTAAAAGAAGGTGGTGCTCAAACATATACCTACAGGGTTTCCCAAAAGTTCCGAAGCGGAGCTATAAGTTTTGAACGAGTGAAGAAGAAAAATTGAAAATTTGGGGATCACTAAAGAGTCATAAAACTGAATTCTTAGATTGTCTATAAATGTCATGCAACGTAGAGTTTTTTAGGGGAACATTTTTAAATAGCAACCCCTGTCGAGTTTCACCTTATTTTAAAGGTAATGAAAAAAGAAACACATCCCCAAAACCAAAACCCGAGATCTTAATTCTTTCAAGAATTAATTTTAATGTTATTTGCATGTTTTATAACAAATATGCAAATTGTCGACCTTCTTCGGTCTCGCAATGTGTAGTGTAGTAGCTTCTTTAGTGATCCCTAAATGTTCTATTTTTTTTCTTCATTCATTCAAACTTATAGCTCCGTCCTGGGACTTTTGGGAAATCGTGTATTGTGTATTTTTACCTTCCGCTTACCTGTAAAGGAAGGTATTGGAATCATGCAAAAAATCGGGTAGTGAGTTTTTAGTGGATGAGCACGAATTAGGGTCCTTACAACTCATTTTTGATAGTTTCTCGATGATGTCTGTATGTATGTGTGTGTGTGCGTGTGTGTGTGCGTGTGTGTGTGTGTATGTGTGTGGTCCGGGCCGATGCCGTCTGTCGCATAACTCAAATACGAATTACCCAAAAAATTTGATATTTGGTATTTTACAATTGTTTATGAATAGGAAGAGCTCATTAGATTTTGGTACAAATATCTTCACCGGAAGTAATATTTTTTGAAGATTAAAAAGATTAAGTGTCAAAAATTTCTATGAATTTGGATAAATATAGTATTTATTTGTAATAAGAATAAGAGGAAAAGTTATTTGCAATTTATGTTATAAAAAAATTGTCTTTATCTGGTAGCATTGAAGAACTGCAGTAAAATTTAAAAAATAAATTTATCAAATAAAACTTTGAAATCTTGTAATCCATGTTCGGATTATTTTTGTTTCTGCATAAAAAATATTGACAGATGTGACAAGTTGGCATACTAGCGCTATATAAGTCATAAGTAAGCTATTAAATGTAGTAACTGAACGGAGGATTGCTTCAACACAGAAGAGTTATCGTGCGAGTGAATCTTTTGATTCAGGTGATACTAATTTCTGTGTTTGAATATTTTAGATTTTTATTTGTATATTTTAAATGTGCACCAGATTGTACGTATACATTTATGTTTAAAGTCTAGATATGGCGGAAGGTTGTGTGATGGCCACGTCAGATTTGTTAAATTTGTTATATGGGTAGTTGTATCTATATGGAACCTAAATAATAGACTAATTATTTCTTCGGTTCATTGTCAAAAATGACGGTGTTTGTTTGTTTGTTATAGGTTTATTTACACATGATTAGAACAATTTGCTTCAAATTTGATTACTAGTTCGAGTAATCTTCAACTCAAATAATAAACTAAATGTTGCTTAGACTCAATATCATAAAATAAAATACGATTGTGTCATCAATAATCAATTTAATAGTTATTTGTGTATTAAGAGCATAAAGTGACTCTTTGTTGCTCGCGCACGGTAATTGCAGCGCGAGCCGAAGGCGAGAGCTGCAATAGTGCAAGAGGAACAAAGACATTTTATGCTCGTAATTCACACATAATTTTATCTACGACTAAAATTATTTGTTATAATAATAATAGTATTCAGTTAGTTCAATCTGCGTTCAATCAATTTATGTTTGATTCGTAACCATGACGATACTAATAATATCGAAATAAATAAATAAAAAAATTTGATTGATTCTGTCATTTTATTTTATTTTATGTAATCAAAAAGTACTTTATTGAGCGTTGTCATAGGAGACGAGCAATAAAATGTTTTTTTGCTTGGTCCTCAGTAACAATCAACTTTACGTTGACAATTGAAAGCATAAATATAAACTTTTCATAGTAATCGTAAATAAATGTTATTATGAAACACCCTGTATAATCATAATACTCGTATTATTTTGTTGTCGTATTATATAACATTTTTAAACAATTACATAGCTAGTAAACAAATTAACGACAAGCATTGTTAAACAATTTTTATTTTAAGTATTTTAATAATATTCTATCTTTGACTCGATTTTGAAATTACAGGAAGTTAATTTTAAAACAAAAATTTAGCAATTTGTTGTTTACATTTACATTTACAAACTACTTATAAACAATATCGACCATGAATATTTTTACAAAACAAAATTTTGATAAACCATTTACGTCATTGGTATCTACACCAAACCAGAAATAATTAGATCTCACCTTAGACAGCGCAGTATACGGGAACTCCTCAAAGCTCAGCCTACTCTCCTCTCCGCTCTTGCCTTGAATTTGTCCCTGGTATGCGCGAGCGGCTGCCAGAGTGGGTATGCTCATGCCGTCTCCGAGGAACAGGATGATGTTCTTGGCTTTGGAGGTTATCTCCGTCTTGTTGAGCTGGTGCATGAGTGTAGCCTGTGCTGATGACCTCCAGTAGTCGACGGTTTGTTCTGCCTCGGCTACGTAGAACTGTTGGCTGGTTGAACGTTTGTGGACGATGTGGTGATGCATGTACTTGTCTGGAAGATTAATTTTTTACTCCTTATTGGATATTGGCAACATTATCTTCATACTATCATTTGTTGATAGGGATGGCATATCCACACCAGGTGTGGATATGAAATTCAAGGTCAAATACGTCCAAAAAATTATTAATGCGTGCAAGTTATGTTTTTATTATGACAAATAACTATTAAATCAACAGTTATTTAATAATTAATTATGTTTAAAAGCATGATTTTATGCAAAAAGAGCAAATACGTTGGCAACAATTATTCAAATGTCATATTAAGTCAAAAAAAAATCTGCTGTGGCCAGTACACGACCTCTCGCCTAATTCTGCTTATTCTATTAACCTCGAGACTAATCTATAAATAGTTTTACTTACATTTTAATAGTTTAATGTTCATGTAAGATGTAAACGATAATGTAAACCAAGATGCAAGCAAAAGATGTCAACTGTACTGTCACTGTCATAATCATTCAAATTTTATGTAGAAACAAATTTCATATCATGGACAACAAGATAGAATATTAATTGTACTTTATTTTATTGTTAAATACTACCAGATTCAGCAAATTGTATTTATAATTAACTGTACCCATAGATAATTATATTTTTTTATTTTTAATTGCAAAAATTGTCATAAATAAATAATGTAACAATATATTAAAGGAAAAGTTTATCAAGCTTCAAAAAGTACTACTTCCGGTTTTCAGATTTCTACCAAAATGTTATCCGGTGTTAAGATCCTTATTAAAACCTTAAATATGAAATTTGGTTATTAAAGGTTTGATACTTTTTCAGTTATCGTGGACGAAAAATCGTCAGTCCATACATTCATACAAACACACACACACACATACACACACACAGACATCATCGTGAAAATAGTAAATTCGTATTATAGAGACCCTGAAACGTGCTTATCCACCAAAAACTCATACTCGAAAATTTTGACCCATTACAATACCTCTCTTATAGAATATGAGGCGAGAGGTAATAATTGATGTAACGCTACTTTTAAATAATTTTTGGCATCATTTTGAGTGCATTTTATTGCAAAAACTATATTTCGTTATTTGATCGTAGAAAAAATAGCCTGTACAACTCGAGTGGATTGCCTATATCGCATCCACTCTTGTTGTACAATATATGTTACACTAAAATAATTCTTAAAAAATCTATTTATTTTGAAGGTAATCAGAATGGTAGATTTTTATTATAGTGGAATCCAACAGTTCCGATCGATTCATCTTGGTGCAGACAGAATTTCAATCCGTGCGACTGGCTTTAAAAGCGACAACGGAGATATTCTTTACCAGATCTACATGTGAGTCGCTCAAGTGGTCAGCTTGAAACGGCCGAGTGAGATTTAATTGCAAAAAAAAAATTGTGTAATTTCTGCCTTCATTTTAATTTCAATGCACTTGTGTCTTATATCGTTGAAAAGAGAGAAAAATCTATATTAAGACTGGTCATAGCCAACTATGAGCTCAATAAGAAAATTTAAATTTGGTTTAAATTTCTCAAAATCTGTAGGAACAATTTTGAGCACTGCTGCGAATTCCTCGTTAAAACTGCCTATAGAACGTGCAAATTAGAAACTTGTACTAATTCAAACAAAAAAGTTATACGTGAAAAACGAAATTGGCAAAATTTACATTTTTGCGTATATCTAGTTACCTATGCATTTGTGGGAGAACAAAAACATTTATAATTTAACCAACTTCGTATCTTTTATAATTCTCGAGATCCCCATGCTTAAACAGTTTCATAAGACACCTTGTACCTATGGTACTCAACTTGAATTTATATATTTTTTTTAAATATGTAAATTTAAGGGCAGTTTTCGCAAGAAGCACTGGATTGTTGATTGTACCATGGATATCTGATTTCAATGGCAAGAATAGTAAATTTATAAAATACTTTTTAAAAACAGTAATCCAAAACTGTTTAATTTTTATTACAAGTTTTGAATCAATATTATACCTTGCTTGCGATGTTGGTCTTCATTACATTTTTTTATTTTTAAAAGTAAAAATGCGATTTAAGTAGAACTATAAACTGGACCGCGAAAAAACTTTAGCCTTAATATTTCTGAAATTTTTTTAATATGTAACCAGTACCTACTCAATGTTTTGGTACATCCTGTATAGTATTATAAATTTGAGACAGCGAATCTCAAACCAATAAAAAAGCGTGGCCTTAATTTATAAACAAATTTGTAATGCATTGCATTGAGTTACGAAAAGTGAAACTAAAAAACAATTAAAATATGTCAGTATTTATTTATTGAAATGGAGTGATGCTTGAATGGTTCGACCTTAAAATTTTGCATGGATCAAACATAAATATTAGCCTTGTAATACACCACTGACCTACATTACCTGCCAATTTTTAAATATCAGAATAACAAGAAATAAAAAGATTTAATTTATTTCTCATGCAGATTAATTTTATTGTGTTTTCAAGAATAACACACAAACGCCAAATTAATGCAAATGACTCTAACGATGTCTCATTAAATCATTTTTGCATTATTGTATTCATATTAAAATGTTTATGTATGACTGACATTTCAATGGGAAAATTATATTTATTACTTATAAGTTATAAATTATAACATATTACATCACAAAAGATGTAACTGAATAAATTACTATCAATCTTGCAAATTATTACATTGTAATTTGTACAAAATATTTGAGGCAGCAACATCTAGAAACATAAAAATATAGTGAAAAGGGACCTTGCTATATTACAAACGGAGCTCTTGTTAGTACACCTACACAGTTCATATTTTATATATAGATAGTTAAAAGATGACTCTAGACGGCGACGAAGTTATATTTTTGAAATACTTAATGATATTTTAGTAATAAATTAGTAAAAATAGTCAATTTGGCCGATTTGTTACTATTTTTTTCGTCAGATATATAATTTTTTTGACAAAAAATATTTTCGTCGCCGTCTCACGAACAATGCAAGGAATCGACTATTTAAACAAAATTAATAAATATGCAATAATAAGGCCATAATTTGTAATATTAAAATGCATAAATTAATTCTTATGTTCTCTAATTGTTGAATTTTTCAATCAAATAATGATTCCTAATTACTTATGGTAAATTTCAGATTTTTATTTTGAGCAATGTAGCTAGAAACGTGAATTCTGATTCTATTGCAGCAATATTGCTGCAATAGAATCAGAATTCATGATTCTGGCTATATCGCTCAAAATATAAATCTGAAATTTACTATGAGTAATAACATAGCATTACTTAATCGAAAAATTCATATAATGTATTGTTACGACAACAATTAGAGAAAATAATAATTTATTTATGCATTTTAATATTTCAAATTATGGCCTTATTAATGCATATTTATTAATTTTGTTTTAAATAGTCGATTCCTTGCATTGGTCGTAAGAGTGCTATGAAAATATTTTTTGTCAAAAAAATTTCACATCTGAGAAAAAAAATATTAAAAAATCGGCCAAATAGACTATTTTTACTAATTTATTACTAAAAGACTATTAGGTATTTCAAAAATATAATTTCATAGCACTTTAGGGTCATCTTTTAACTATCTATATATAAAATATGAACAGTGTAGGTGCACTAACAAGAGCTCAGTTTGTAATATAGCAAGGTCCCTTTTTCATTATATTTTTGGCACAATTCCTTCCATTGTTCTTGAGAGTGCTAAGAACATATTTTTGATGAAAAAAGTAGTAAATAATCGGCCACATTGACTATTTTTACTAATTTATGACTAAAATGCCATTAATTATTTCAAAAATATAATTGCTTAGCACTCTAGAGTCATCTTTGAACTATCTATATATAAAATATCAACAGTGTAGGTGTACTAACAAGAGCTCAGTTTGTCCCTTTTTCACTATATTTTTGGCACAAGAGTAGCGTCTTAAACTGAGTGCAGAGTACACCACAGCAGAGATTTTTGTGCAGTTAAACGCAACCCTATAATAGAAAATCTTGCCGCATATAATTATTTGCAGTTAGCTCATTTTGCGAATAAGTAAGTTAAAAATTTCGGGTTCCTCTATAATTTTGTCTAAAAATCAGTCTACCATTATGCAGATTATACCGTCTATTCTCCAGTAATTTCTAGTTATAAGCAAATGCAAATGTTTTGAGGAAACCACAAGAAAAACTTGTTTTGATTTTATTTACCAGAAAAAAACTACATGTTTTAATCTTGTAGAAAGTGCCAAATTTATTTAATCTTGAAGATAACGGTATTACCGATATTATTCATGCATACTAAAAAGTTGTTTACATGAAAAAAAGATTTATTATTTTGACAATGATTGTATGGCTTTTTAGCGGATAGCTCAGTGCGTTAACTGGCTGTAATTCTTACAATTCAGGTTCGAATCTAGTCGTTTTATACGACGCCTAGTCTTTTTCTAAATTGCTTTGGATATAATGTCATATCATTTTATTACACAATTAAACTGAACTAAATACTCTTCTTGAAACGAGAACGTAAGACGAGACTGGAAATATTTCTCGTGGAATCGAGAATTCCCGTAACTAAAACTTTTAATAAAATTGATATGTTTCTTCTCGAAATTTTTATTTTACTTTGTTCGTAGCATTTTTGGTATTGATATAAATATTTTTATTGCTAAAACAAGAATTGAGTGCTTTAATAGAAACGTACAAAAAAGTTCAAAAATTTACTTCTAGCTTTATAAATACAGAATGTTCCACAACTTAGGACAAAAATACTGTATACGATGTGCTGATCATGAAACAAAAATAATTTTTTATAAAATTCGCAAAGTTAAGGGTTGTTTACTTGACGTGTGTACATTTAAGTATCACTGTTTTGATGGTATTTGATAATTTTACATTTATTAATATTAGATATTATGTAAAAAATTACTTTCATTGTATAGAAGATTTGAAAAAATATTAATAAAAACTACCGACCAGTGTCAAAAAATGAATGCTTGAAATACGATTTAAAAAAAAATTCTTTTTGTTTCATGATCAGCACGTCGTACAGTATATACCCTTTAAATTTTCGTCCTAAGTTGGAACACCTGTATATGACAGCTAATTGTTTTGAGAAGTTAAGACGAGACGAGAATCGAGTTCTTTGAGACGAGAATACTTAAATTTCTCGTCTTGAAAATTTGAGACGAGACGAGAATTGACTGTTTCTCGTCTTGTGCGTCTTACGGCATCACTAAATCCCACAGACTCGCTTTTTGTAGACACTCTGATTGCACTGAATTAAATTTAAAAAATCTGACGTGGCCATCACACAACCTTCCGCCATATCTAGACTTTAAACGGAAATGTATACGTACAATCCAGTGCCCATTTAAAATATACAAATAAAAATCTAAAATATTCAAACACAGAAATTAGTATCACCTAAATCAAAAGATTCATTCACACGAAAATTCTTCTGTGTTGAAGCCATCCTCCGTTCAATTACTACATTTAATATCTTACTTAGGACTTATATGGCGCTAGTATGTCAACTTGTCACCCCTCTCATCTGTCAATATTTTTTATGCAGAAACAAAAATCAACCGAACATGGATTACAAGATTTCAACGTTTTATTTGATAAATTTATTTTTTAAATTTTACTGCAGTTCTTTAATGCTACCAGATAAAGACAATTTTTTTATAACGTAAATTGCAAATAACTTTTCCTCTTATTCTTATTAGAAATAAATACTATATTTATCCAAATTTATAGAAATTTTTGACACTTAATCTTTTCAATCTTCAAAAAATATCACTTCCGGTGAAGATATTTGTTCCAAAATCTAATGAGCTCTTCCTATTCGTATACAATTGTAAAATACCAAATATCAAAATTTTTTGGTAATTCATATTTGAGTTATCCGACAGACGGCATCGGCCCGGACCACACACATACACACACACACACATACACACACACACACACACACACACACACACACACACACACACACACACACACACACACACACACACACACACGCACGCACGCACACACACACATACATACAGACATCATCGAGAAACTAACAAAAATGAATTGTAAGGACCCTAATTCGTGCTCATCCACTAAAAACTCACTACCCGATTTTTTGCATGATTACAATACCTTCCTTTACAGGTAAGCGGAAGGTAAAAACACAATACCCTTCTTGAGTCCCTCTCAGTTTTGGTTGATTGAACTGAACTAAATAAAGAACCTAATACCGTTCTTGAGTGAAACAAAATGATGTGACATTGTGTTCTAATATGCCTACATGCTTGGATTTTTTTATAAAAAGCCTAATTTTACAATCTGTCTTAGACATATATTTCAGTTTAACTGCACAAAAATCTTCCATGTGATGTGCTGTCCACTAACAACCATGAGTGAGTTGACGATGGTTTACAGTATGCATACTGTAAATGCATACTGTACTGGAAATGAGGCTTTACATGTAAAGCCTCATTTCCACCGACTGTTTTAATGCTTAAGAAGTATGTTTAATACACAAGGACTAAGAGCAACGCATAAGAACAAAACTTTGCAAACTCCAAATATAAGGCGTATGCAGAGCTGCGGGCAGTAATTAACTACTCAGTAGTTGAATTACTAATTTAACTACTTTTTGATAGAAAGTAATTGTAGTTGAATTACTTTTAGGAAAATGTAGTAGTTGCTGTAAAATTATGAAAGTAGTTGGTAGTTTGAAGAAAAACTACTATTTTAACTACTTTTGAGTAATTCAACTACCTTTAGTAATTGAATTACTTTTTAGTAATTGAACTACTTTTGAGTAATTCAACTACTTTTTCAAATAAAACTCCAAACCTCGTATCTGACATAAGACAACGTGTTAGAACAAGTTTGAGTTATGAAGAAAATAGTTAACTATTAAGGGTCTTGTCTCCGTAAGAAAATATTGCGTGTTTAGAGGTGTAGCAGTTTCTGCTTTACTCATTGCATATTAAAAATTTGAAGGAAATGCAGGTACTAGATTTTTGTGAAAGAATGAATCTAGGATTATGCCCAGTTAGAATTCTGAAAAAATCTTTGAAATTCATATACAAAATTAGTGAAAAAGTGTGTTTTAAGCAATTTTTTACATGCTTTTTCTTATTATTAAGAGATTTATTAGAAAATATAACTCGGCATAATCCTAGTTGCATTCTTCGTCTGTAAATATATTTATGAAATTTAGCTTTATCTATATTATCGTGAGCATTGTAGAAATTGCTAGACTGCTTTTCCGTATTTTTAGCGAGCGGTTCTATGCATTAACATACGACAAACGCGGTGTTGAGCTACGTGAAGACGATACCCTTAAGTAGTTTAAACTACTTTTTGACTGAGTAGTTAGTAGTTGTAGTTAACTACTTATTATAAGTAGTTTGCCCAGCTCTGGGTGTATGGCACAAGCATAATGATGATGATTTGTATCGAGTTTTCAATTTATGTCTGTTTCTAATTATGGAACTGAATACCTAACCTACGAAATTAACAGTTCTTCCGTTACTTAATATCGCTAAATGCCGGTAATTATTTAATTACAAAATTCGACAACAAACGTCATCTCTGTCGAATTAGTCCTTAAACAAAATAGATGGAAATGGCCATCTAATAAATAATCATTATGCATTACGCCTTACGTACAAATGCATTAAGCACTAAAACAGTCGATTGAAATGAGGCTTAAGGATGTCACACTTAATTCGGATAAAATATAAATATTTATCTTTTTTGATAACATTGACCAAGGTAAGATTCATTGATAGTTACCTATATATCTGTTTTTGAATCTTTTGTTCCAAATCTATTTTGATTTTAAACTTATGATAAAAATAGATTTTTTGATTAATTTTATCAATATATTGCAACTATGTGAATTTAAATAATATTGTATTGTTTATCATCAAAACAATATAGCGTTATTTCTCAACAAAGTATAATATATTTTAAAACAATTAAGTACACATGTTTTTAGATATCTAGATTAATTCAGATTAAATCAAAATTTTGTAATTTGTATATAATGCGCAACAGTAGATAATGCAAAGCAATTTGGACAAATATATTTTTCTTTTAAAAACACACTCACAGGGTTCTGTACGGTTGTTACACCCAAAATGATACTTATAATATACAAGCAGAAAACTGTGCATTTGTTACATCCAAATTAAGATGTAACATTATTAAGTTACCTTATTTTCAAAATATTTATATTTTTGTTCACACTCACAACTCACAGAGGTATGTGCGACTGCCACACCCAAGTCAGGTCAAGGCTGTAATACCTGTTACTATTTATATGTGTAGTAAACTGTGAAACTGCCCACCCATATAGAATAATTGTGTTTTATTTATAAAGTATTTATTTGTAAGGTTGGTTAGTCAACTCACAGAGATATGTGCGGCTGCCACACCCAAGTCAGATCAAGGATGTAATACCTGTTACTATTTATATGTGTAGTAAACTGTGAAACCGCCCACCCAAATTGAATAATTGTGTTTTATTTATAAAGTAATTATTTGTGAGATTGGTTAGTCAAAGGCATGTACTGTGAGGTAGATACACCCAAATTGGATAAGAAAGGGCGTGATACATTTATGAACAATCGTAAGACAAGTATGTAAAATTTGTGCCCGTTACATACTTTAAGAATATCTATCTTTACCAGTGATTAAATAAAATTACAATTACTGCATTTTAAATAAACAACTTATAATTAAGTCATAAAAGGTATATTATATTAGAGCAATTAAAAAACTGGGTTACTGTGCATGCATATTTGCTGAAATGTGCAAATATTGAAGTAAAATATATTTTTGCGATAAAAAAACAATACAAGGTTCTTTACATTTCTAGCTTAAGCAAAATCTATCAAATTTTGTGCATATATTTATTATAAATGCATATAACTGCATATTTTGTACCTACCTATTAACCCAAAATTTCAATTTAAAATTTATAATCGCTCAAATTTGATACCACCTATAGTAATTTTTACATTAATTTTAAAGGTAAATAGGTACACAAGTATTCCAAAAGTTATACGTTGTTTTGTTTATTTTATATAATATTCTTGTGCATTGTTGACAAAATGTAGTTTTTTTTCTGATTTATAAAAATAAATTATTAATAAAAATGAATAAAATTATGTTGCATATCTGCATTTGTAAAATATTGCATATTTGTTTAATTTTGTGCATATATTGAGCATATTTTGGCCTTATTTCAATGCATATTTAACAAATTTTAAGGGTGTATAGTATTGGACGCACTGATCATGAATCAAAAAGAATTTTGTTGAAATTTGCAAATTATATAATGGGTCTAAGCAAATGAGACAATCTATAAGTACCTACAAATTTTTTTCTGTTTATAAAATTATTATTACATTAATGTAATTACGCTAATAAATACTACATAACTATAGTTTAACTTTTGTTGTGTTTAAATGTGACAACCAGTGGTACCCAAAATGATATTGTTTTGCAAACTACTGTTAATTTTACGAATTTCAACTAAATTCTTTTTTATTCATAATCAATGCGTCCAATACTATGCACCTTTTGGTACACAGGTTGGGTTACACCCTGTATAAAATATACAGGATGATTCACAACTTCGTGCATATATTTTAATGACCTGAAACTGAAAGAATTATTTCAAAATTTGCTATTTTGGTCACTGTTTACAAATGGAATTTAATTTTATTCCATTCATAGTTAATCAGATATCTGTTATACATTCAACAATCCAGTGCTTCTTGCGAAAACTGATCTTAAATTTACGAATTTAAAAAAATTCTTTTTTTCCATGATTACTAAATGAGTATGTCATTAAAATATATGCACGAAATTGTGATCAGCCTGTATAGTTTAGCGTGTGTGCAGGTACCAGCCGTCAAAAAATTTTGTGCAGTTAAACTTTTTAAATTTTAAAGACAAAGGTACATTAGGTGGCAATTTAATATAATAATGATGTAATAAAATAATTTATTATTATTTTCTGTTTAGTGTAATATATAGTATTGAACGAGCACATAATGTAGGCTATAATTCAAGAGGATGAAAGTTTATGCACGAGCTGAAGGCGAGTGTAGCATCATCCATTATGTGCGAGTCAAATACGACGTTTTATCTACGACTTTTTAAATGAAACAATATTTTATAAATTTTTATTTATTAAAATATTAATCTAAACTCTCATTTTGATGTGATAACAGTGACAGAAGTGTTGAATAATGGAGTCATAATACAATAGTGTTAAATTATTAATTCATAATACAATTTTCTGAAGGGGATTATTTTGCTACAGTTGATTGTATTATTGAATGGTAGTAGATAATAATATATTATTTACCGAATACAATGTAGGCTATAATTCAAGAGGATGAAAGTTTATGCACGAGCTGAAGGCGAGTGTATAATCATCCATTAGGTGTTAGGTGCGAGTAAAATACGACGTTTTAGATACGACTTTTTAAATGAAACATTTTGAACTCATTGAAATATTAATCTAAACTCACATTTTTATGTGATGACAGTGACAAAAGTGTTGAATAATGAATTCATAATACAATAGTACGTCTTATGGAGGAGCACTACAGTTATTATTATTCAATGGTCGTGAATAAACAATATTTTGTTACAGTAATTAAAAATGCTCAATAGTTTTACAATAGTTTGTGCCGCACCAAAAATTAGAATTTAAAATGTGTTTATTTGCGCAATATTATCTGTACTATATTATAGTTTATATTTATAGTTGTACTTAACACCTTAGTAAAAACATTATTTTAATATATTAGTTTGATTGTAAACCACGTGATACATATACACATGATAATGTGTTAATTTTTAGAAACAACAACAAAATTTTGAATGCAAAATGAGGAATAAAAAGTTGCAAAAAATTGTAAACACATAAAACATTTTTGTGGGAACCCAATTGTAATTAAATTTTTATTATGTAAAATATAATTTTGTTTGTTATTTAAAATACTTGTTTATAAAAATTTTGCATTTATTTTTAGCCAATTATCGCGTTGTATCTAACAAAAAATTTGAAGCATTAATTTGTTTATTTACATAACTCATCCAATTAGAGTTTGTAATTTACAAAGTACAGTACAAAATGGGTGCGTTGACGGCTGGTAACCGCACACACGGTAAAAAAGCACAAAATAATTACAGTAGTTAATTTAGCAATAAGTTATTTGAGTTATACGACAAATTTTGTTATTAAATTATTAATTATTTAATTACATAAATATTCATCCCTCAAAAATAAAAAATAACTTACCATTGTCGTATTTCTTGGCGGGTAGAGCGCACGAAACGGCAAAAAGTGCCAGAAAAAAAATAACCTCCCTCATTTTAAACTAAACAAATTGTCAAAATGTCAATATATCAACTGTTTCCACTCACTATATAAGTACACCGCCGCTCCCCCTCCAGTATTGTTATCACAGATAGACAGATCTAAGTGTGTTGTGCTTATCAGTCAACTGTTATCACTGGCCGCGTATATAAGTGACTGAAACTTTCTGAAAGAGACATTCAATTTTGGATTTTGGGACGGGTAGAGAGAGAGAGGGAGACAGAACACGTGAGAAGCAAATCAGGTTTTGTGGTGGGTCATTTTGGGAGAAATAAGACTGTTGTAAAAAATCCGCGCGGCTAATTTGGCATATAAATTTAGGCTACAATATAAGCAATATAAATATTTTATTTATGTAGCATAAAACGTTTTTTTCGATTTTGTAAAATACTCTCGATTTTACTTTTTTCTATTCCACTCTACGACTGCCTAAAACCAGCCCGAAACTCGTACTTTACCGCATCCTAGCAATGAAATGTCAATTTTAAGTTGAAAAATACTGCAAAAGTGTTTTTGTTGCGAGTAAATTGTTAGTTTATTATTGACTTCAAGGTAATGTAGGTATTTATAAACATTTATAAAGATACAGATTAATTTCTATCAGGAGATATAACCGGTAAAGTTTGCATAAATTGGAAATTTTTATGAATTTTTCGGAATTTTTACAATCATGTACATTTTTTATCAAAATTTTAAAAAGGCACAACTATTAATTGATCCTTTAAGTATAATATAATCCTTGTTGAAATACAATTATTGTACTGGCCACAAAACATTCGCTACGTTAGTGCATTTTGTGCTGGATTTTATGAGGTAGACAGGCAAAGGGAGCTTGCTATATTACAAACTGAGCTCTTGTTAGTACACCTACACTGTTCATATTTTATATATAGATAGTTCAAAGATGACTCTAGAGTGCTAAGAAATTATATTTTTGAAATACTTAATGGTATTTTAGTAATAAATTAGTAAAAATAGTCAATTTGGCCGATTTTTTACTATTTTTTTCCTCAGATGTGTAATTTTTTTGACAAAAAGTATTTTCTTAGCACTCTCACGAACAATGCAAGGAATCGACTATTTAAAACAAAATTAATAAATATGCCGTAGTTTGTAATATTAAAATGCATAATTTAATTCTTATTTTCTCTAATTGTTGTCGCAACAATGTATTGTATGAATTTTTCGATCAAATAATGCTTCGTAATTACTTATGGTAAATTTCAGATTTTTACTTTGAGCAATATAGCCAGAATCGTGAATTTTGATTCTATTGCAGCAATATTGCGTTGAACAAGTGTAGAGCCTTAAGACGCTCGTCTTGTTGACTGCAATATATTGCTGCAATATAATCAGAATTTACGATTCTGGCTATATTGCTCAAAATAAAAATCTCAAATTGTATATATGAGTAATTAAATAGCATTGTTAAATTGAAAACTTCGTACAATATATTGTTGTTACAATTAGAGAAAATAAAAATTAATTTTTACTTTTTAATATTACAAATCGTGGCTTTATTAATGCATATTAATTAATTTGTTTTAAGTAGTCGATTCCTTGCACTGTTTCTAAGGGAGGTATGGAAATAATTTTTATTCAAAAAATTACACTACTGGTTAAAAAAAAGTAATAGACTGTTTCTATTAATTTATTACCAAAAGACTATTACGTATTTTAAAAATATAGTTTCATAGAAATCTGGAGTCATCTTTTAACTAACCATATATAAAATATGAACAGTGTAGGTGTTATAGCAAGGGCACAATTTGTAATAGCGAGGTCACTTTTGTCTATATTTTTGTCACAAGTGTACCGCCTTATTAAAGATAATTTAAAATTCATATGTACTTATATCAACACTTTCTCATAATGAAAGTAAAATATTAAATTCGAATTTAGCGCGTTATAAAAAACATAAGTACCTACCTATATGAGATCTGTCTCATTGAAAAAAAGTAGTTTTTTGTTGTACAATAGTTTAAATAAAAATCAAAATACAAGTATAATGTACTGTGTCGTTTATTTATTGAAAACTGCAATACATTTTACACAATCTCAAATCAAATCAACAGTCGAAACTTTATGGAACGGAATAAAAATTTATTATTTATTTTTAAATATTTCCCAATTTATTTGTTATAGGTAGATTCTAATATATTTAAGTAAACTATTATACACCGTACTTTTTACTAATTAAAACTAAAAAACAAAATAAATTATGCAATACCTAAAATATTACAATTAGTGTCATTTTAGTGGGATAAAAAATTCTGCAAAAAATTAATGATAAAATTACTTAAAACCCGCACTTCAAGATTAGTTTATCTAATTTTATTTCCAAAATAAACAATAATTTTATTTCCTTGTTATGGTAATTGTAATTTACTTATTTACACAAGATCTGTTCTTAAATATTTATTAAGTAAAGTTGTTTTATATTTTTAACCTACTTAACCTATTACAAAAACTGGTAGTCTTTATTTATTCAGTCAGGTATTCATTTAAGTTTAACTGCACACTAATCTCCCCTGTGGTAAACTCTCCACTGACAGCCATGGAAGTGAGTTATCTATTATAAATAAAAAATACGGATCCCAAGTTTTATCTTAAAAAATATTTAATAAAAAAATCATGCTTGTAGCCCGTTGTGTGTGCGGTTAAGTACCAGCCGTCTTCTCACTCAGGGTTGTTATTGAAGAATTCATTTTTGTGCAATCGAACTAGAATCAAAATAAAATTCTTTTTGGCTAATTATTATAGTAATTAACTAAATTATTTATAAATGTATGCAAAAAATTATCTATTTTACAGCACGTTTCACACATGTGTTACAAATTCAACAAAAAACACAAAATATCAAAATGATGACCACATATTTGAACTTTGAATTGACGTTTTCATATCAAATTGTTTACAATATGTTTAATTAAAAATTTAGATAAGAGCCAAGTATATAAGCAATGGAGAAACTAGAAACAAGCTTCATTAAAATTTTGTTCGTATAAGTAAACAGCTTGTAATATGAATAACTAAATAATTATTTTGGAAAAATTATTTATATTTCGGGAAAAAGGCACATTCACAGCCCGAAATTTGTGAAGTTTGTCATATGGCAATGCGTACTTGCGTTCACATCACTGAAAACTTGTGTTGTGAACACAAGTACACTTTGCCATATGACAAACTTTACAAATTTCGTCAATTTCACCTAATTTCGGGCTGTGAATGCGGATTAAATATTTGTAAGGCGGAATTTGAAATATTACTAATAATAATAATAATACACGAACTGTGTATAAATGTAGTATTTAGCAATCAAATAAAAAACAGTTAATTTATCTTTATAAAATATTTTTGGTAGGTATGTTTGAATAGTTCATTAATAAACTTAAAATATAAACCAATATTTTTCAAATATAGAAAAACTATATTCTTTTTCGGAAAATCTACATTAATTTGTATTTAATTGTCTAGAAAATTTTGCAGTTTCTAAATTATTTTTCAATATGCCAAAATGTTATTAATTAAAATATTGTTGCATATCAAATATTTTGATAAAAGTATTACGAAATAACATTATCTGTTTATAATTAGAAATATCATTACATACTCAGAATTTTGTCCGACTTACGCAAATAATTAATTAAAATAATCTAATTAAGATTTTTTTACCATGTAATAAATTATGGCTTCAAATAAATTTGACAAACTTTGAACTTTTGTCAATGGATTTGCAATCGTATGATCTAACTAATTACAATATTAGTTTACAATAAGTACATATTGTAAAAAGTACAGAATATTCTGGACATGTGTCGTTATTTAAAGACGTCCTTAATTTATTTAAAAACGTCCTTAATTCAATTAGAGACGTCTCTGATACAATTGCGGACGTCCTTAATTCAAATTAAGACGTCTTAAAATCAAATATGGAAAAATAACAAATGTAATAAAATAAATTAGAGACGTCCTAAATTAAATTAAGGACGTCTTAAATTGAATTAGGGACGTCTTTAATTGAATTAAGGACGTCTAAAATTGAATTTAGGACATCTCTAATAGAATTAAAGACGTCCAAAATTATTTAGAGACGTCATTAATTAATAGGGTACTTAACATTTTTTTATATTGCAGAAATTTTTATTTTTGTACAATATTTGACTTATAAGAAGATAATTAATGTAAAAAAATCAACAATTATGTTACCAATGTTTATAAAATTGATTTAAAATTTACATGCTTCAAAGCAACCCCTCTAATGTGACGTCACGTGTGCTAGCCATAAACCGCAGGTGCGTTGATGTTTTATTTGGGAGAGATGTTAGGAGGTTATTTTGTAATGTCAAAGTGACAGCGATTTTAAAGTTTATTTTATTTCTTACCTGAAACTACTCTTTGCACAAACAATATGTTGTAAAATTAATACTTATATCATTTATATCTCAAAATAAAGACAAAACACGCAGAGGTTCTATTTTGATATCTACAAAATTTCAAAATTGTCACTGTCAACACCGTCAACACAATCACAACATAAACAAACTTCCCCTTTGCCCGACAGACATACGTAGCAAAAAAGTATAGCTGTCTTCGTCTAACACTACGACGCCACGTCGAAACTTAACCCAAACATGCGAAGCACACGTGACGTCACATAGAGCGCGAAAAAAATACCTGAATTTTCAATAATTTTTTTCTCCTCTAATAATAAAATTTATGCAAAATAAAAAAATACGTCAAACTTAGATTCAAGAATAGTTTAACATATAAAAAAATCTGCTGTGTCCACCACAGTACTTCCCCGACTATAAGTTTTAATAATTTATTTCGTAACGCCTTTAATTTTATGCTTTATTCAGCAAAATTTAAATAAATTTATCTTTCTTCAGAAACTATTTAAGTTGATACCAACTTGATTAAATATCGCATAAATGTCATTTTTTACATTTTACTAAACTCGTCTCCCCGAGAGCTTTAAATTGACACTAAACTCGGTATAATTTGAATAATGTAGGTATTAAAAAAAATTGACGATCTGTTAAATGTTATTTTTATCTTTCTAATAGAATTATTTTCCCGAGAGCTTTAATTTGATACCACACACGATAATATTTTAATAAAAATAAAATAAGTTGTATTTATAAAGTTGGTACCACTGGATGAATAAAAAAAATGTAATAATTTTTTTAGAAACAATTGACAATCGCATAAATGTTATTTTTTACATTTTTACTAAACTTATCTCCCCAAGCGCTTTAAATTGACACAAAACTCGATATAATTTGAATAATTTATAATAAAAAAACAATTGACGATCGTTTAATGTTATTTTTGATTTTCTACTAGAATTCTTTTCCCGAGAGCTTTAATTTGATACCACACACGATAGTATTATGATAAAAATAAAAAAGTTATGTTTATAAAGTTGGTACCACTGGTTGAATAAAGCTCATTAACGAACTTGAAGTCAGATTTTGGCTCAAGATCTTAAATATAAAATTTCAGTCCAAAATTCCAACGCGTTTTTAAGTTATCCAACATCCAGACAGACTAACAGACTAACAAACTAACAGACTAACAGACCGACAGACCGACAGACCGACTTTTTTTAAAATTATGTTTTTTGGGTTCAGTAGGGTCTAAAACGTGAAGATTCACCAAAATCTCGAACTGTCAAAAAATCACGATTACAATACTTCCCTCTATTACATAGGCCGGGGAAGTAAAAATCAGCATAGGTGTTAAGTACCCTATTAGGGATGTCTTAAATTTAATTTTGGACGTTCAAAAATATAAAATAACGTCTTGAATGAGTTAAGGACGTCCTTAATTTATTTAAGACGTCGAAGTTTGAGGCATTTTTAAAGTAAATTCCCTGGACTAATAGGTAAGCAGATAAACACTGTTAACAAACAAACTTTTGACATTTATGAAAATTTCAAATGTCATTTATTATTTTTTATTTTGTATATTTAAGATTGGAGGAATAGAAACGTTCTGGCAATATGTTAAATAAGGAATATCGTTTATTTTCACCTCTACATACGCCAGAACTCTTAAATTATATAATTATCATATTTGTAACATTGTAACTAAATTTTTGATACTTGAGGAAGCCTAATCTGGCCACTTAGGACTGGCAGACTGGACAATCCATCTTCAGTAGATATACAAGGCCCAAGCCCTTCAATTTCACGACTAATAAAAAGCCCACACTAATTTGACCGCTAGCTCTCCGTCTTTCATAATGTTTCCACAATAAGAAATTCGAATTGTTTTAGCTTTATTAGGTTATTTAAAAAAGTGGTTTTGTAATAAAAGACACAAGATACAAAAACTCTAATTTATACAATGTATTGTTCAATAAAGTCTGAAATAAATAAAACAGTAAATTTTAAATGTGACATTTACTGGTGCCATCTTTAAGCAGTTGTTTCAAGGCTACTTGAGAACCAAATTTTAATGCAATGTCAAATGCATCTCACTTATGGACATATGCACCGTTTCCACTTAAATTTTAAGTGTCACTTAAATGAACAATATCGAATCAAAATCAAATTGTCAAACGTAGAAATAACATTGCTGTCATAAGTTCGATTGGATATTTTTCAAGTGACACTTAAAATTTAAGTGGAAGCGGTGCAAATGGCTATTAACCTCATAGAAAATACGATATTTAAAATAAATAGGTATATCTCGAAAACTAAAAGACTTATCAAAGCGCGGTTAGCGGCATTGGATTCCTCGTACATTACTTAGTATAATCCGCTACTTTTTAGAGAAAATTCAATTCAGTCTAAATTCGGTTTACGAGAGTGAAGTACTCGTGTTACTAATATTTCGTTTATATTTCAAATTTTGACCAAAAAAGAACTAAGTGGTTAACCTTTGTTTTTTTCGATTTTGGATCTAAACTTTGAGAGCTCATATCTCAAAAACTAAAAGACTTATCAAAGCGCGGTTTGCGGCATTGGATTCCTCTTAATTTTCTTAGTAGTAAGTGGTTAACCTTAGGTTTTTTTCGATTTCGGCCCTAAACATTGAGAGCCTATAACTCAGGAACTAAAAGACTTATCAAAGCGGGGTTTGCGGCATATATTAATTATTTATTTGTGTGTTCAGGTTTTCGACCCGGGGAAGCGGTTATCTTCTTAGGAGGAGACCCTACTTACCATTCTTCAAATGACCACTTGCCTCCAATGAAGAAATGTCTGCTATTTATTGTATTTATTGTTAGAACTATGTTTTTATATCATAAAAATTAAATAATCGAGATGAAATAGCTGTATTTATTATTAATAAAAACAAATAAGTAATACTTACATCATTGCACTAATTTTTTATTTTAAACAACCCTTTGTACACTTCCTAAACCCTTACAGGACTTCTACGGTGAGAGTACACGGCCTTAAACCTGAAAATGTACTACGAAACTACGATACGAAATAATAAACAGTAAGTATACATTTTATGATTTATTTAATGAAATACTTCAATACAATACACAATCTTAAACATTTTTAACATAAACACCCTTATTTAGGTTTATATAAGTTTCAAACGAGATAAGTGCTGCCATCTGTTGGTGGCAGTTATTTAAATGTACAATATATCTTAAACTAAGGGCTGAATGACTAAATGGGGTATGTATTTGGGTTCAGCGGGTTCGAATTAGGTGGTAGAGTACAAATTACCCCCTTGAAATGTTTATTTAGTATTAAAACATATTAGGGCTGAAATTGGTCCAAATGTGGTCCAGAAAATGAAGCAAAGTTGCAACTACGCTAGGAAAATATTAAACTGCAAATAACTCGAAAATTAAGGGTTGCGCGGTAAAATGGGGCGTATATTTGGATTCAGCGGGTCCTAATTGAGGGGTTAGACTACCCCTCTTTAGCCTACTAGCATTTTAAAAATTTTCTAGCGTAGTTGTCATTTTACTAGCAAAATCGTTCAAAAAATTGACACTACGCTAGGAAAATTTTAAATTGCTTATAACTCGGAAACTAAGGGTTCTAGTACAAAATGGAGTGCATATTTGGATTCAGTAGGTCCCAATTGAGGGGTTAGACTATCTCTCTTTATCCTGCTACCCTTAGTTTATGAGATATAAGCATTTTTAAATTTTCCTAGCGTAGTTGTAATTTTGCTTCAAAAATCGATGTAATATCGTCAAAAAATTTACACTACGCTAGGAAAATTTTAAATTGCTTATAACTCGGAAATTAAGGGTTGCACGGCCAAATTGGGTGCATATTTGGATTTAGCAGGTCCTAATTAGGTGTATATGATACAAACCACCCTTGAAATAAACGTATTTTTAGTCGATTTTGGTGAAATTTTGCTGACACGAAATAATTATTATCTCGTAAACTAAAGGGCTAAGGGCCAAAAGTTAAATACAAAGGTTGCGTAACTTTTCATTCTCTATCTGCCTGTCTATAGATAAGGCCGTTTTGGCCGATTTTTAATTATTTTTTTGATCTCCCACCATTCATGTTCTCCTGATACAAACTTGGTGATTTTTGTTCGACTCAAAATTCAAGTCGAGTGAGGGTGAAAATTTAAAAACGCGATTACGTAAAAACTAAGGGTTGGGGAGTGATTTAGGGGTTATATTCGTACTCTACGCGTTGAAATACACCAGTATGCAAATTGCCACCCCTAAAAGTTAATTAGCACCGGATATATTCAACCCTTATTTGTATCTCCGGTTCTAAGGGTCGTATCGAAAAAATCTACAATGCATTCGATAGGGGATGAAAAACTGAGCATCTTTTGTATTTAACTTTTTCCTCTACGACCCTTAGTTAAGGGTTAATGACTATGTTTATACGACTTTTTCACCACTTTGATTGCTCATAACCCTTAAACTAAGGGTCGTAGAAGAAAAAGTTAAATGTAAAAGGTGCTCAGTTTTTCATCCCCTATCGAATGCAATGTAGATTTTTTCGATACGACCCTTAGAACCCGAGATACAAATAAGGGTTGAATACCTCCGGTGCTAATTAACTTTTAGGGGTGGCAATATGCATACTGGTGTATTTCAACGCGTAGAGTACGAATATGACCCCTAAATCACTCCCCAACCCTTAGTTTTTACGTAATCGCGTTTTTAAATTTTCACCCTCACTCAACTTAAGTTTTGAATCGAACAAAAATCACCAAGTTTGTATCAGGAGAACATGAATGGTGGGAGACTAAAAAAATAAATAAAAATCGGCCAAAACGGCGTTATCTATAGACAGGCAGATAGAGAATGAAAAGTTACGCAACCTCTGTATTTAACTTTTGGCCCTTAGCCGTTTAGTTTACGAGATAATAATTATTTGATGTCAGCAAAATTTCACCAAAATCGACTAAAAATACGTTGATTTCATGGATTGTTTATATCGAATACCCCTAATTAGGAGTCGCTGATTCTAAATCTACCCTCAGAATTACATAATTACTTATCCTTTTGATATATTTATATATAAATACAAAATTGCAACTACGCTAGGAGGTCAGCAGGTCTTAATTGTGGAGGTAAACTACCCATCTTTATCATACTACCCTTATTTTACGAGAAATAATTATTTTAAAATTTTCTAGCAAATAATTAGAAGAATATTGAAACAGTAAATTTTTAATTAACAGCTTCACTTTCTAGGCCACTGCTCAAAAATATTCTGTGACGTCACACCAAGAGATGGCAGCACTAATCTCGTTTTGAATGATTTCACCCCTAAAAAATTAAACTAAACGCTATATAACGGGACGTAGGACAACGATAAGTTGTTTAATAAATATAATAAAGCAAATTTTCTATTCTGACTAAATTATTTATTTATTTTTAAAAAAATTACATTTCATTTAAATAATTCATGCAACAATACTGCATATTTACTCATTTTGAAAGGAAACATGTGGAAAATAAATAAAAACTGTTAATTTTTCTTTCTTTTTATATACAACACAAATACATAAGAGAAATATATACTTTCATACATAATACATGCAATAATATCACGCCATTTACCAAGTTTGGGTGGCACCATTGGGTGGCACGAACCTGGTCACACATTTAAACTCAACAAGCAGTCAAACATTCCCATCCTGACACATTTCTTTCGCGTCATCCACATTTATTATCTTTTTCATCCAAGCTCTTTTATTCTTTCCACTGAAATCATTTACATTTCTAATACATCATCAGTCATTCCAATCAACATATTCACCGGACGTCCAAACAAAAGCTCATCTCAACCGCACACATTCTCTTTAAAAAACACATAAATGTGTCATTTCCCAAGTTGGGTAGGCACACTTCATTTGCTTCGTTCACTCGAAATCATTTGCACTAGCAATTAACCATCAATCATTTTAATCAACTAATTCGCAGAACGTTCACGCAAACGCACACTAACTATTTCACAAACTCATTCGCTCACAGAATTATTCTCTCAAACATCAACACATTTACAAATAAAATATTCAAATACAATAAAAGTTTTTGTAATTTTATTACAATATAAAATAATGAAATGACTTGCCCTGAAATAAATACAATAAATGATTAGTTACAAATGTAATTACAAGTCAATATTGTAATAAATAACTGCATTTATATTGATAACTCACAGTATGTGAGGCTGCCACACCCAAGCTGGATGATAAGCAAAATAGATACGTATGTTTTGTATACAATTTATTGTATCAAAGATTTAGTTACATATCATGGCAATGCTTAAAAAAATAAAGGAGTGGAGAAGAGAACCCACCACGCAACCAACCAACACGGTTCTTTTCTCCCTGTACATGGCCCTGTACACAATTCATAAAAGGACCATTAAACAAGCAATAAACCGCACACATATTTTATTAGTTATTAAAATTCTGTATAACCCGTAAATCTGTACTATTAAAGTAATAGTACAGTTAAATGAGGACGGTGTATTCCTTGTCAACTTTTTGCTTACTAAACCTAAGTTTGAAATATGATAGGTGAAATACTAGTGACTTTGACCTATTCCATCTCCATCTTCACCCAATATTTAACATTTACCGCGCGCGCTTTTTGATTCTAACCTCAAGAACAACCGATTGTTGTTCTTGTGCAAATGTCGTAGGATATCTTGCCGATCCCCGGATGAGTGCTTAGAGCGCGCTAGACAGCCAGGAAAAGACTTTCCACGGTCCATCACCACCTTCATGCTCAGGATTGCCGGGATGGATTCAGTTTTGCATTCTAGTGACTCAATTCATCCAAGCTATCGAAGGCCGACTGACCTAAACCCTACGAGCTGCTACATCCGACTCCCCGTGGAGTGCACCGAATCCCTCGTCGATCCTTACACGTGCAAGGACGTACGGTTCGAAGTCATCTGCGACCAAGTACTATACTGCCCGCCAATGACTCACCGACCACAACATAGACTTATTGGTTCCATCTTGCCCCCTGGCGTCTAAGCCACCCGAGGCACGATGACGAAGGCGCCAGGAGGTTGGGGTGCCAAAAGCGGTCTATGCAGGGTGTACCGTGCCCTCGTCGGCCCTTCTACGGAAGGACATGCATACAAATACAAATACTAAAATGCGGTTTAACGGTTCCTATTGGCTCTAAGCCATTCCCAGCCCCAACCCACTCTAGTTGAATTTACTGTGTGGCATTGTCCTAAGTACATTATTGTACATAATTTTGAGTTACCCGGTCGCTGATTGATTCTAACCCTGAAGAACAAGCCGGCCTAGTGTTGTTCTTATGCTCAAAAGTTTACGTGGGACGTCTTATCCGATTCCCCGTTGTTTACGCCTAGTTACCGCTATTCCAGTGTTTACCATTACGCCTAGCCCACAACGACGTACGCACTATGTCCTGGTCAGATTTAGCATATTCGCTAGGCGGACTACGACTGCCTTTGACATACCTAGCGAATGAACCTTCTGACTGCACGCACCGGCTTCGATAGCCGCAGGTAAACATCGACTGGCTTCCCGTCACCACATCCGCTAGTACCATACATACACTAAGGAGTCGTCCATCACTGAAGCAAGGGCGAGGCGTCCGCTTGCAGCTGCGCTTGGATTCGCTTAGATATGCAGAGAGTACGGTAGGGTACCGATCCAACGTTGCCCCCATACACGAGTATGGTAGGGTACAAAACTAGACCTGCATGCTGCCGCACACATGTTTAGCAAAGCCAAAAAAGTTCTAACGTAGTCAAGTTAAAAGCAAGCTATATAAGATAGCAAGCCCCTAACTATACTAATCCCAATTTCAATTCTAATTCAATTCATTTCAATTCAAATCAATGCCACACCTAATTGCAAAAGAATAATTCGCGAACCGAAATATTTAATGTCACTGTAAGTTATTTCACCTACCAAAATTTCCTAAGTCTAAATGGTCCTGTACATAATTAATTAAAGAAAGAGATGCATACTGTTTGCTGTTTCGAAGCTGCCAGTTACTTCAAATTAATTCATTTGTTATTATTCAAAAGTCTTCAATCTTCAACTTATAAAAAATTAATTCTGATCAAATTGTCATCATTATGTTCGCAACTTAATGTTAAGTATCTGGCAACAACGAATTTATTCATCACTTCTTGTTCTTTATTTATTGTATTGTCACATTAACATCTTCAATTTTATTTGCAGTTTCAAATGCACTTCTTTATTTATTTTGTTTGTCGGAAAAAGACCATTAAACAAGGAGTAAACCACATTTATTTTCACTAGTGGCATTTCCTATTTAAGTTTAATATTGACCGCGATTGATTTTAACTTGAAACCCAAGAACACAACAAACAAAACAACCAAAGGCAAATTAAAATTATTGTCACTAGTTTCATCAAAATTCCGTGTGACCCTTGAATCTGTGCTAATAAAGTCTTAGTAAAGCAAAAACGATGTGGTAACTCCTTGCAAACTATTATCTAAGTTAAAACTAACTGTTGAGATCATATTCACATGGTCATTGGGATTCGAACCCAAGACTATGCCGCCTGTATTCATCAGATTATAATCTCAACATCATTATCAAAGATAGAAGATTCAGCGATAATTAATAATTAATATTAAAGGGGTAAAAATGATTCACCGTCAAGGAAAAATAAATAAAAACCTTGGCAGAGCACTGGCACGACTATCTTTGATAATGAACCTATCACTAAGTCCCTGGATGGATGTTGAAGTTCTGGTAGTCCAGCGTAGTCCATCGACGACTCTTGAAGTTGATGTGCACGTCCCAATGTCGAGTTATCAGTCCACTTCTTCACAGATGACATGCTCGAATACCTAGGAACCACAAATAAATTATTAACATTTGACAGATACTTTTTAGTTAGGTATCCAAAAATAATCAATATTAAGTTATGTACAACAGTACACAGGAATCTCTAAATGAAACAATTTCTACTTAAACTCAAGTTCGAATGCAGTCAAGTACACATTCTAGTTTAACTGCACAAAAATCTCCCCTGTAGTGTGCTGGAAACCGCACACATGACTATACCGATGACTCATAATATGTGAGGTTGCCACAACCAAGGAGAGTAATAGATATGTATAGATACACATTTAATTTTAACACCGAAGTTGAGTTAAAATAAATGCACACATTTCAGTTTAACCGCACATAATAGTAGTGAGCTGACGGATGATTACCGCACACACGGTTTAATATATCTACACCCTACACCGATGACTCACAATATGTGAGGCTGTCACACCCAAGCAGGGTAAAAAGCGTCATGGATAAGTATTATTGTTATAAATATAATTAATAAATTACTTACATTTCATATTAGACAATGTCCTGATTTCTGTAGAAGTTACACCTCCAAGTTTGCTGCAAATCTTGTTCGAAGTTCTTCAGAAGCTGTTGAAATATATCAGGATCACAGGAATGTCAGAAGTGTAGTAAAAAATCTGAAATAAAATTAATAAAATAAATTAAAATGGTTCATTATTTTAGCAGACGTGTGATTGTTGTTATAATTTATAAATTTAAGTGTACATGTTGTGCACATTAAATTTTTTTTCATATTTGTTGGAGAAGACAGCCAAGTTGATGTCTCTTCCGGCTAAACAGGAAGTAATAAATATTAATTATTTATGAAGTTTAATGCGCATTTGGATGTAGTTTATATACCAATAATATAAATGTAATTAACTTAAAAATACAATTTTTTGGGGGTGTGCAGTGCATGTTTCAGGAAACAACCGGTATAATAGCGTCTTAGAGAACCATACATCTGTGTGTAAAATAGCGGTATAAAAATATCCACCCGTATTTAAAATAGCGTCAAAGCTTAGTATTGCGTTATAAAAATAGCCACCCTACTTTTAAAAATTGAGAAAATAATAGATATTTATACACCAAGTGAGATACCTGAATGTTTATACAAGAGAAGAAAGTTTAGCCCTCGAGCCCGAAGGGCTAGTGGAATAATTTGTTCGAGTATTCGTATCTCACGTGGTTTATACAATATTTTATTCAATTTTGACGAAATTATTTCAAATATATATGAATTATAATTTTATTTTGACATAACAAAAAAAAACTAATCAAAGTAGTCGTTAGTGACAAGTTGTCAATGTTTTTATGCATTTTTGACTAAATAATGACATCAGAGTGATTTAAAAATTTATTGAGAGATTTTAAAAGTTTTAATTCACTTGTGAATAAACATTTATTTAAAGTTGTTGCTATGGAGTTAATAATAGCTGTTTAAAACGTCAAAATTGAATAAAATCATTTATATGTCTACAAATTACTCCTTTTTTAGAAATATGCGTATTTTTATACCCCGTGTCTTCGTTAAAATTGCATTGGAAAATTTCTTCCCTTATTTAAAAATTACGCCTTAAAAGCACTTAATCACCGTATAAAAATTGCCTTCACTTATTAAAAATTGAGTCTTACAAAACCCTGTAAAAATTAAGTTAAAAATTCCTACTCCTTTAAAAAATTCCCATATACCGGGCGTTTCCTGAAACAGGCGCACCCCCCAAAAAATTGTATTTTTAAGTCAATTACATTTATATTAATAGGTTTTCAAACTACATTCAAAGGCACATTAAACTACATTATTAATGAATTTTTATAACTTCCTGTTTAGCCGGAAGTGACATCAACTTCCTTATTTTAAATGGGACACCCCGTATATTTTTTAGGATTTTGATTCTATATAAAATTCTGAATACAACCATGTATAATAAGCTACTTTTTCGTTGTAGATTTCTAAGTAAAATAATAATTAAAATATTAAAGAAACACATCGATTTATTCCAAGTAAGCTATGAAATAAATGATAGAAAACAGATTTATGACAGTAAAAATGTCAGTTTATTAACAAAAATAACTAATTTAATAAGGAATTGCAATTCAATTATATTATTTAAGTAAATTTTCAAAATGGCCTGCATTTTCTTGAATACATAGTAAAACTCTTCGTATAATTTCTGTTTTTATCATTTATTTCATAGCTAACTAGGAATGATTCGATTTGTTTCTGTAATATTTTAGTTACTATTTTACTTAGAAATCTACAGCGAAAAAGTAGCTTATTTATACATGGTAGTATTCAGAATTTTATGTGGAATCAAAATCCTAAAAAATATACGGGGTGTTCCATTTAAAATAAGGAAGTTGATGTCACTTCCGGATAAACAGGAAGTTATAAAAATTCATTAATAATGTAGTTTAATGCGCCTTTGCATGTAGTTTATAAACCTATAATATAAATGTAATTGACTTAAAAATACAATTTTTTTGGGGGGTGCGCCTGTTTCAGGAAACGCCCGGTATATCTATCACTATTAAAAACTGCGTCTAAAAAATACAAAGCACAAGAAGCTAGACTAAACTACTATTAAAAATCAAATGTAATGTACCATTGTAAAAAATGGATATATTTCATATTTTGTGTTACATTCTTATACAGTATGCGTGTTAAATTACGGTACAACAACATAATCAGCAACAGTAATATTTCATAACAGGGAACATATCAAATTACTTAATACGTAGTGAAAAAATTACGAATATTCATATTCTCTTTAACAGTTTGTAATTTATTTCGTTATATTAATTGATTGCTGTCACACCGAACATGGATTTCTACAACAGTTGAATATATTTTAAGTTCGACTGCAGTCGATATTTTTAGGATAATGCCCATGCAAACAAATATTTGTGTGTTTATGATGTATTTACATATGTTCACTAGACGTAACAAATAAAATTTTTCTTTTTTTTACCTTTAGATGTGTGACAGTTCCTTGATTGTTAAATAGGCCTCTTTATTTAATTTTAAATAGGCCTTTAAATTATAAAACTGTTACGTCTAGTTATGTCAGAGGCCAATTTATAGTACTAACACTGAACTAAACACTAAATTTAAACTATTGACAAATAAAATGTTAACATGCTTCAACCCTGTAAGGTTAAGTTAAAAAAAAAGTTTAAAAGCCGATCTTTAGTTTCTGTTACTTTGAGACTAATATTTCATTTTAAGCCTTTACACTTGACACAAGTTCAACGATTTTATACAGGGTGATTCACAACTTCGTGCATAACTTAGGACAAAAAATGTACGACGTGCTGATCTTAAAACAAAGATTTTTTTAAATTCGCAAAGTTAGGGGTAGTTTACTTGACGTGTGTACATTTTATGTATCACTGTTTTGATCATTTGATCATTTGACAATTATTAGTATTAGATAATGTAAACAATTATTTTCATTGTAGAAGATTTGGAAAAAATTATTAAAAATAACTACCGACCAGTGGCAAAAAAATGTTTGCTTGAAATACAATCCAAAATTCTTTTTGTTTCATGGTCAGTACGTCGTACTCTTAAATTTTTTGTCCTAAGTTGTGGCATATCCTGTATTTTAATTATATACAGGATAACCATAACTTTCGCCTTAAGCTCGTGAATAAACTTTCATCCTGTTTAATTATAGCCTACATTATGTGATCAATTCCATTCATAGATAGATATCCATTATACAATCAACAATCCAGTGTTTGAAAAATGTGCTTCCTGCCAATTAAAAAAATTGTTTTTGTTAAATTATCAGTAAGTTGCCATTAAAATATATGCACGAAGTTGTGAATCACCCTGTATATTATTGCAAATAGTTATTCAATGAGCAATGAGCACTTTAGTGAATAAAATTACATTTTTGGCAGCTGCCAGAAATCTTTTAGACTTGAAAATTAATAGTTCTAGTCAAAATTATGTTTAATTAAATTAACTGTTTGAATAATAATTATCAAAAGAGTATTATATTATTTATTCTAAGTAAATGAAGTTATAATTTTATTTAGTTTGAATTGTAGCAAGTGTAAGGCCTTAAATCTAATAAATTTAAAGCATATTTATATTTTTATGCATTTTTCTAGTCATTCTAGTATAAATGATATTAATAAATTATATAGGAAGACATTTAAATTAATCTAAACTAGAATTATCATAATAAAGTAATTTTTGATAAATTTGCCTTTCTTTAAGTTTCATTCTATTATTTAGTACTCGATTCTTAGACTAAACATCCACAAAATTAAAATAAGTTGGTTTAGACAGTAAGTTAAAATACAGTCCATTTTACGACAGTAACACATCTGTAAGATTCACGAAAACAGATTAACATAATTCAATTGGTTCTAGCTGTTTTAAATTAAATTATTATGAAAATAATTTGAAGTTAGGTAGGTAACAGAAATTGTGTCATCGAACTCGGCTTTGCCTCGTCCAGTCATACTGGTTGACGATTCAACATATAAAACAAATTTAATATAAACAAAATTAGTTAATTATATTATTAATTAAATTAAATTTAAATCAGTAAATTAGGCAGCAAAATAGTAAGTAACTAGAACTAATCTGTTTTCGTGAATCTAGATCAAAATATATTTTCAACTAAGATCCACAAATAGGTTTTATATTTTATTGGTTAAATTCATTTAAACATGTAATAATAATTTGTAAGTTATGGTAGCTAGCATTAAACCATTGCGTGAATCTTTGAACAAATATATTTTTACAATAAATATTATAAAAACCAGGACCATTTTATGAAGATTTCGTTTTATTTTCTTTGTTACCGTTTATAATATTTTTTTTAGAACTAAAATCGTTACTTTTCGAACTGTTTGAATGCGTTAATACTGCCCTGATAATTTTTTTAATATGTCATAACAATGGACCGTACTCAAAATTTCTGTCTACCCAACCAAATAAGCCACCAGCAAATAATGTTATTGTCTATCTATTATTTAAGTACATCAATGAGTTATCTGTCACTTTGACTGACAGATACTGGGTCGGAATTTCTGTATTTATAACAACAACAAATTTAACAAGAACAAAAATAACTCTATGTAGATATATGTCTTTATATTCCAAACGTAACATTACGGTTGGTTTTTGAAGCACACTATACATAAATTTAAAAATATTTGTCACATTTCACACCTTCATATTGGGTCTAGTCACCAGCATTAAGCTCTATTTAATCGCAGGTTTACGCCCTTGGGCACTAAACTCTTAAGAAGAAGATTCATCAATGTTTTGTTATGTAATAAAAGTTTGTTGGTGCAATTACTCATCAGAACCAAAGGAGACCTTAAAAAATTTGTACCGTTAATGCGTTTTTAGTTTCAACGTTTCAATTTTATGTGCGGTTTTACCAGCACTACAACAAATATCTACTATTCAACAATTTAATAATTAAATTCTTATTAACAAAATTTATTTTTGCCGATTGACGTAAAAAGTGCTATTTTCTGACAGGTAACAGTTATTTTTACAGAGTAGGCAATAAAAATTATTGTTCATTATGATAATCAATAAAATTTCATGTAAATATAAATAAAAATTTGTTTTTTTTCAGTCAACAAGGATAGTAACATAATTTTATGCCGATACCTGTCAAAATATTGAAAAATAATTACTAAATTAATGTTAATAACAATCAGCGAAAAATAATGTGTTCAACGTCGAAAAATATAAATTGACTGCGTAAGCCAACTTCGTAGACTCGGCTGCGCCTCGTCCATGAAACTCTAGCCGCGCCAGTAAATCAGTCATTTTTGCCTTTTTCAACAAATAACTATTTATGTCACCAATAAAATAATTATTATTCTAGTGTCAAAATTATTCGAATTATTTATTTATTTCTGTTTAAGATTTAAAAAAATTAATATTATGAAACGAGCCGCAGGCGAGAGCCCAAATTATTCAAATGAGTACTTGTCATACTGTACTACCATTTTATTGACCAAATAATTTATTTGATAAGGTACAACATGATTAGAATAGCAGCAGATATTTTTTAAATACTAAACGAACCACAGGCGAGTGTCAAAATCATTCAAATGAGTAATTGCCTTATTCTAGTTATATTTATCTACGACTACGTAATAGTACATTTATTTATTATTTTGTACAATTACAATTAGAAAAACAGCTGTCTTTTGTTTTGATTGTCCAGATTGCGCACGATTGCCTTTTGTTTTGAGAATTACGTACGTTACTTATCAACAGACTGTTTTATATTGACAGGCCAAAAATTGTTACACAAAAAATTAATTGGTAAAAAAAACTTGATATTTCGTAAACTAAAATAAACATTTAATACTAACAAATAAATAAATGTAGTATTATACAGTCATAGATGAAATAAACATTAAATACTTTAATAGTATTTTGATAAAAATCTTCTTTAAAGTTATGTGTGAAAAGGTCAACCCGTCGACATACGAACAATATACTTCATACAATATTTGCTATTTAACTATTTCATAACCTATTAAAATTAACTAAACTTTAACAGTTTTAACTAAAATAACAATAATTGAGCAATATACAAATTAATTATTTGCACTTGAAATACGTAATATGAGGCGATTGGAACGAGTAAAAAAAATAAGTAATTTATCGTATTTTTGATTTTGTAGTAGGTTTGATTATTAAAATAATTTGTTTATATTTATATTAAATTTACTTTTATATTGGTAACCTTTGCCACACCAATCGCGCTCTTAAATAAATCATTAATTAATATTTTGTTAATTAACCAGAAAAGTATTTTTTACCCTAAAAAGCAAATTTCTTATGGTAGTCTTGTACATTTACATTGTACATATTTAATTTGTTAATAACAAAATATTGAAGTGAGTCAACAATTTGTTTCCAACTCACAGTACTCGAAATAACACCCCAGTAAATTTGAAAAAAATATTTTGGAGTGCCATATTGCAAAACAAATTCAAATTCAAAAGATTCACAAAACGGATTAGCACTATCATTAATTTATTTAAACAATTTTTATGCAAATAAGTTTTTAGGTTATTCTAGCGCCATTTAAAAAAATAATTAAATAATATATAGTTCATATTTTCAGTCAAACTAGTATGCAACTACCACATAAATTTTATTTTTATTTACAAACAAACTAATCAGAAAAAATAATTATGACCATGTTGTTACTTAAATATTTTAATTATGGCACTAATTTAGACAAAAATTAAATAATCTATACTTCATATTTGGTATCAAATGTATTGTGTTAAATAAATGAATAAATCTAACAGTAGAATATTGTGTTCACGCTAACCCATTTTGTGAATCTGTAATTGTTTTTTAACGTTTAAAAAAATGTTTAATAATTTTGACTCACTTTTAAAATCATGTGAATAAATTGTGAATATATTATTAAAGTATCCAAAATTGTGTTAGTTATAAAATTTTGTGCGCAGGTCTTATCGTTCCTTGCAACTTTTTCTAATATTTGATAATAATTTAAATGTGCAATATTTGTGCACTAAGTGCAACAGAATTTTTAAAATTTAAGGGATCCAACTTTTAAAATTCATCCCGATAAAAATAACATTTAGAAGTAGAGATATATTTTAACTTGAAGATAACCTCTTACACCTTAATGCACCATAATATAAAAACCATAAAAATATGTTTTATATTATTTATGTAATAATCTTAACTCGAATAGAATGGCTTGAATTTCTAAATGATAGATGAATCTAATGTCCATTCAGAGTTAAATATTATTTTGCCACACTTTCAGGCATCAAAATATATGCAAGAGCGGATAGCAATCTTTCATAGCTTACATATTTTCTAGAAACATTAATAAATATACAATAATTCATTTGTTGGTAGTGCTATTTAACAATTACATTATTTTTAAAGACAATAAATTGTTAAAAACTATTTATTAATGATTCTATATCTGTATTATTATTATTTCAATCGTATTACGTTATTTAAATATTATTAACTTAAACAAATTATTTGAAGTAAATGTAAACATTGTGACCAAGTAAAATTGAATCTTTTATTTTATTTATAATATTCTGACCCAATATATGGGCACCCCCAACTGGCTAAAAATACTTTGAGTGGTTGGATTCCAAGGCAAAAATGTCTTCTTTTATAATTAGTATTATAAAGTATGTAAAAATGTATAAAACAATGAAATAAAATATGAAATAATAAAAATAAATATGTATCACGCTTTAAAATTAGTGTGGCACCCTCACAGTCTCCTAACAGACACAAGAGTCGTTATATAAATTTAATTTGGATGTGGCATTCGTCAGATCACAGTGAATATGTTAAAAAGAAATTAATTAATTAAACGTATTAGTGTGACAACCTCACAGGTCACTGTAGGTAATCTTTAAAATAGACACACAAGTATTTAAATAATTTAATTAGGGTGTGACAAACCGCCAGATTACCGTGAGCACTCTAAAAAAAAATGTTTCCAACAAATATGAAATAAAAATAAATAATACGATTTGTTTTGGTGTGGCATACCCACAGATGCTGTGAATTGTTTCAATAGACATTAAGCTGTTACGTAAATTAAATTTGGATTACTTGCTAACTGTGAGTAATCTCACAAATATAATAATAAAATATGTGTCGAGATTTATATAAGTGTAACGGCACCACAGATATCTGTGAGCCGTAATAGTAGACGGTTTTTGGATGTCAGATTACTGTGAATACTCACACATAGAAAATAATTTTGTACCAATAAAAAATTTGGATCCACAAATAAAATAATAAATTTTGAATCCAATTTCGATGTTAAGAATAAATAAAATATCGCAGAAAATAAAAGAAAATAAAAGAAAATAAAAAAAAAACATACCATTTTCGTGACAATTTAGCCCTCCTGCCCCGGTCCTGTTCGATTTCGATTCAATTTTGCTTGTCGTGTACATAAATAATACATTTTACATATTTAAGCAACATTTTACTCTTTACGAGCGTTGTGATTGGCTGCCTGGTTGATGTTTTCTGATTGAGGTCGGTGATTGGTTGATGAAAATCACATTTAACTCTGAGTGAAGCGTTGCAGACTATACTTGTCTACGATGGTTGTTAGTTACCCCTGTAGTTGAACTAGTTCTTTGCTGTTAGAATAGTCACAAATTCTGAAAGAGAAGAAAAATATTAGTAACTGTCTCAAAAGTTTAATTATTATTTGTTTGATTGTTTGACAAGGCAGAAAAGTAGCTGTTTTACTGTCGATAAAAATGTGGTTAGTCATGACGCCCAGACGAGAAATTTCTCGTTTCGTTCTCGTCTCGTGTCGAAATTACGAAAATCAGTAAATTTCTCGGATTTTCAAGATGAAGCAAGAATTCAAAACTACAAGACGAGAAATAGTTCTCGACAAATCGAGAATTCTCGAAACTAAAACTTTCGAAAATGTAATTTTTTTATTTTACTTTGTTCGTAGAATTTTTGGTTTTGTTATAAATATTTTTATTGCCAAGACAAGAATTTAAAAAACGTACAAAAAGTTCCTAAATTTATTTCTAGCTTTTCAAATTAATATGGCAGCAAAATTTTTTCGAGAAATTCAGACGAGATGAGAATTAAACAGCCAATAAATGACCGAGACTGGAATACTTAAATTTCTCGTCTCGAAAATTTGAGATGAGACGAGAATTGACTATTTCTCGAGTCGTCTGGTCTGACGGCATCACTATGTACTGTCCACTAACAACCATTGGTGAATTGACGCACACAAGGACAAATACAGGGTGATTCACAACTTCGTGCATATATTATTTTCAATATTATGACAGGTATCGCCACCAATTTTATTTTAAAATTTATTAATTAATTAAAATAAAGAAGTTGATGTCACTTTCGGCTAAACAGGAAGTAATAAAAATTCATTATTTATGTAGTTCATAAACCAATGATATAAATGTAATTGACTTAAAAATACAATTTTTTTGGGTGCGCCTATACAGGGTGTTTCATAACTTCAAGTACATACGTTAATGATATATGTTGTTCGATATGCTGATTACGAATCTAAAAGAATTTTTATAAATTCGAAAAATTAAGGGTTGTTTACCTAAAACATTTTTTGTAGTACTGCATTGGATTCGCTTTCCTATTAAAGTACTGCGAAATAATAATTACACAATTCAATTATTAGCAGTTATTTATAACAGAATTTTATTTAATTAATAACTTTAACATAATCATCCACCCAGTGGCAGTGGCAACGAAAAATATTGGACTGGGAAACATGGAAAATAATTTTGGGATTTAAAAAAAAATTCTTTTTGCTTCGTAATCACTAATCAGCATATCAAACAGCATATACCATTAACGTATGTACCTGGAGTTATGAAACAACCTGTATACACTAAATTGTGAATCACTCTGTATATAAGTACAGTTGAATATAATTAAATTTAAAAAATAGTTTTGATTCTTGATCATTTTTCATGAAGTATCATTGAATTTTTATCCTGAAGTTGTGAACTCACAGTATGTGAGGCTGCTACATCCCAAGTTAGATAAAAGCGTGATGGGTAATGTATGTAGTGTGCATTTCTTACCTTCGTAGTTCACCATGCCGTCTCCATCCATATCGGCCTCCTTGATCATATCATCGACCTCTTCTTCAGAGAGTCGCTCCCCTAGGCTCGTCATCACATGGCGCAGCTCGTTCGACGAAATCATGCCGTCGTTGTTCTTGTCAAACACCCTGTATATGAAGAAAATATCTCAGTCAAATCTGTACATCAATAAATGAGATATAACTACAAAAAATAAAATGCACAAGAATGGTTGTGGTTATTACGATCTTCTACCGCGCCAGAAAACAGCAAAAACACTCCACAACGTTTATTGTTTTGCTAAATTTAATAATCTTAAGATATTGTTCAAGATAAAAGTGCAACCTACAAAATGCAAGATGCAGAATTTTAAAATCGAATGTTTATTTAAAATATACCAAATAAAAAATAATAAATGACAAAACTTTGCTTGTCATCCGTGTTTATTTGCTTACCTATGCAAAAATAATAATAAAAATATGCTGATAACCCGAAAACAAGCTAATTTTTGACATGAAAATATAAAATGTCATTTATTATTACTTTACTTGAGGCAACCTAATCCGGTCACTTAGGACTGGCAGACTGGACATTCCATCTTCAGTAGATATGCAAGACCCAAGTCCTTCAATTTCACGACTAATAAAATGTCAACACTAATTTGACCGCTAGCTCTTGGATTATTACAAGTGTGATAGATATTAATATAAAATTATTGATTTTAATTAGTTTCACAACTAGGTAAACTAATTAATATGTGGCAGATTCAACAGATTCATGTAATACATGGAATATTTATATCTTTTGTCCTTGACCGTAAAGAATACCCTTGAGATTTTATTTTTAATTTTTAATATTTTTGTTTGTATTTTTTGTAACACCGCACCGGTATAATGCAAAAATAATAAGATATTTTTATATTGTTTTGATAAATATTTTGTAGATTTTATGATTTTATGTAAATTGCGTCATAAAATATTTATTTTGGTTAACAATAAATTATATAATTGGCATTGTTTTGCACAAAACCAGAATTTTATTTCAAGAAATAAAAATAATTCTGTAATGAATAATTTATTTCTTCTGTCATTGAATTATTATGACTGATATTTTAATTTACTATGGCTGTTGACCACACACATAATACAGAATTGTTTTATAATCCAGATCATTAAATTGTAATCAATTTTATTTTGTTGAAAACAATTAACTATTTCTGCTAATACAGGGTATATTAAAATTGTTACACAATTATTGATTATTTTTGCTTATAATAGTATATTATACAACGACGCTATAATGGATGCTATTATTCCTGAAGATGAAGTTTAAAACACGAGCGAGCAAAGCGAGCGAGGGTTTTAATCATCTGAGGGAATAATAGCCATTATAGCGAGTTGTATATTGTACTTTATCTACGAATAACTTATTATGGACAAGATTTTAGTAAAATAAATACCAATACGCTTAAAATTTTGACATTTCCAAATGTCAATTCTCTATCACCATAGTTACATCATTAAACATTGCAATGTTTTAAAAAAATTATGTGCACGGAGAAATTGATTCAGGCAAAGTAATTTTCTGATTGGTGCAGAGGAGGGAATACTGACTATTATTCACTGGTATTATTCTCTACGGGATTATTACATGGTATTATGGAGCAAATATCACACAATTAATGTTAATGTTATACATTAGTCGTAGATAAAAATATTTAAAGTGAACAAAAATTTCTAGGTTAACTTACTTGAACGCTTCCCGGAGTTCGTCTTCTCCGTCAGCCCCTTTCATCTTCTTGGACATCATCTGCAGGAATTCGTTGAACTCTATGGTACCATTTCCATCTTGGTCCACCTCGTTAACCATGTCTCTTAACTCAGTCTCTGAAAAACAAAAATAATATTAACAAAACATGCATAAACACACATAGTAAAGTCTCGTCCACATAAGAATTTAGTTTGAAGGTTTACCTTATATTTATGTTTACGTTCAAGAAGATTGAACATATCTAACTAAATATAAGTAAGTGTGAATGCTTGTATTAGTTATATAAATATATTTTGTATTTATAAAAAAATACAATTTAAAATAATATTCAATTCCTTCAACTTATTTGTATGATTGCATATTGAAAATACCAAATATTATTGTCAGACGGTGTACAATACATTTAAACAATTTTTAACAATGTTTCGTTGTATAATAATGTTTATATACCTTTTAAAATAATTCTGACGCATTTTTGCTTCTCGTATCGATGAAATCCAAGCACAAACTGAGTTAAAATGTGTTGTAAGTCCAATAGTATACATTGGAATGAACACTAATGAATAAATACAGATCTGACTCGTTCAATTAGTTCAGCATGGTTTGCGCTTGCAAACATTGAAATGAAATAAAATATAAAATGGTATAGTCTCTTCATATTGTATTAGAAACGTGGTTTTGGTGGAGAGATGTATGATATAGTTTGTTCATTTTTCATTAGAAATTATTTGAGTTGTAAAAATTGTTTATTATAATGAAAACATTAATTTATCGACTGTTCTATTATATATGAGATGAGAGGTATTGTAACGGGTAAAAATTTTTGAGTATGAGTTTGTACTATTTTCGATGATGTCTGTGTGTGCACGTATGGATGTATGGACGTATGAATTATGTGACGATTTTTCGTCCACGATAAATTATTAAAAAGTATCGAACCTTTAATAACCAAATTTCATATTTAAGGTTCTATGGGTGCAGTTACTTTTAAATACAATTTGCTGAATCGATTTGAACGATAACTAACAAATTTCATATTTAAGGTTTTAATAAAGATCTTAACATGGGATAAGATTTTGGTAGAAATCCGCAAACCGGAAGTAGTACTTCTTGAATCTTGATATAGTTTTCCTTAAATAAATTAGTACATTATTTATTTATGACAATTTTTGCAATTAAAAATAAAAGAAAATATAATTATCTATGGGTACCTACAGTTAATTTTAAATACAAGTTGCTGAACCTGGTAATATTTAACAATAAAATAAAATTTTGCGAAAAGTTGCGAAATTTTTCATTTAAAAAGTTTCCTTTTCGAATGGAGCTTTTCTAACAGATTTGAGACGTTATGTAGAGGAAGAGTTTATCTTTCAGGTGGAAAAAGTATCATGCATATCTGAGTAAAATTGTAAAAGCTGTATCGGTTTGAAAATTGCCAAATTTTGGTCTCATAGTAGTGTAGTATACCGGGTGTCCCATTTTAATCCGCCACTAGCGATAAGGAAATAGTGCGGTGAAACAAAAATGTTTCAAATAAAAAGTTAATGGTTATGAGGGGGACATCTGATGCCGTCGACCATTTTTCCCCCCAGACCCCCTGGGGGCGAGAACGGGGGACAACTTTAAAATTTTAAATGGAAACCCCTATTTTTTATTGCAGATTCGGATAAAGCGTTAAAAATTAGGTGAATTTTATTCGGGGTGTTTTTTGAATTTGTTGATAGATGCGCCATCTTACATAAAAATGCTATTTTTTTTACTTGGTTTGCTAGTAAAGATAACCTTCATGTTAAAATAAGAGTAACAACTTTTTTCAGGCATTTTTATCTTTGTGGAAAAGTCTTTGTTCCAGGTGGTAGTTTTTAGGGTGGGATGCGAGAAAGGAAACAAACGTGTCATGTTGTGAGTGAGTTTCAAGTAATTATAACAATTTATTATCATGATTTTTACAATTTAATTTGAAAAAAAAATTTTAAAAATTGGCAAACGCAAAAAAATCAAAATTAAAAAAAAAACTCAATAAAATTCACCTGCTTTTTAACGCTTTATCCGAATCTGCATTAAAAAATAGGGGTTTCCATTTAAAAATTTAAAGTTGCCCCCCGTTCCCACCCCCAGGGGGTCTGGGGGGAAAAAGGTCAACGGCATCAGATGTCCCCCTCATAAGCATTAACTATTTATTTGGAACATTTTTGTTTCACCGCACTATTTCAGAGTTATCGCTAGTGGCGGATTAAAATGGGACACCGTGTATAGTTTGTTTCCTATTTGATTTGCATGTAAGTATAAGTTTGAATGTCCTACCTGTAGGTCTTTGCCCCAAGGATCTCATGACAACTCCCAGCTCCGCCATGGTGATGGTGCCGTCTTCATCCTTATCAAATAACATGAAGGCCTCTTTGAATTCTATAACAAAAACGACGACAATTTACACAAGAAGCACTGTTTGAAACCACTGGATTGTTGATTGTATAACGGATATGATTAAGACAATCCTCTACCGCGCCAGAAAACATCAAAAAACATGGATTTCGCGCGCCACTCTATAGCGTTTATTGTTTATACAGGGTGAGTTATCGAAATGCCCGTCATCGATATCTCCCTTGTCGTTAAAAATACAGCATAAATTTATTAACAGAATTTTTCATCTACTCAAGGAGCATAACTTAAAATTATTTTTACATATACAGGGTGTTGCATAACGACTTGGCAATAATTGTTCGTCTTTTTTTAAATGAAACACCCTATATATTTTTATATATTTTGAATTGCATTTTATTTACCTATACGAAAATATAAGTTTCATTTTAGTTTTCCGCGACGTTGCCAAGTTATTCAATTTTTTCTCTAAAAAAAGCCGAATACACGTATTGTTTTATAAAGGCGTACTGAAGTTATTTTAATAGTAAAAATTAAGAATTTTTTTTTCTGTACAGCTGTAACTATACTCTTTGTTCTGACATAACTTTTTTTAAATGTTATTATACAGGGTGTTCAATACAGAGAATCAAATTTACTCAATTTCAAATGGCTATAACTCGTCATTTTCAAATGGAACACCCTATATTTTATTATTCTGCTGTGTGTATTTTTGCATCTACTTATGTTATAAAGAGTGTCGTATGCCTAAAAATATTAATTTCGAAATTAATTAAATTAATGTTTTAAGGCATAGGGCACCCTTTATAACATAAAAAGATGCAAAAATACACACAACAGAATAATAAAATATAGGGTGTTCCATTTGAAAAATACGAGTTATAGCCATTTGAAATTGAGTAAATTTGATTCTCTGTATTGAACACCCTGTATAATAACATTTAAAAAAAGTTATGTCAGAACAAAGAGTATAGTTACAGCTGTACAGAAAAAAAAATTCTTAATTTTTACTATTAAAATAACTTCAGTACGCCTTTATAAAACAATACGTGTATTCGGCTTTTTTTAGAGAAAAAATTGAATAACTTGGCAACGCCGCGGAAAACTAAAATGAAACTTATATTTTCGTATAGGTAAATAAAATGCAATTCAAAATATATAAAAATATATAGGGTGTTTCATTTAAAAAAAGACGAACAATTATTGCCAAGTCGTTATGCAACACCCTGTATATGTGAAAATAATTTTAAGTTATGCTCCTTGAGTAGACGAAAAATTCTGTTAATATATTTATGCTGTATTTTTAACGACAAGGGAGATATCGACGACGGGCATTTCGATGACTCACCCTGTATAATAATCTAAAGATATTGTTGAAGATAAATGTACAGCCTACAAAATGCAAGATGCATAGTTTTAAAATTTTAAAATTGAAATATGTTAATTTGAATTTTGACACTTTTTGTCAAATATCTTCTATTTTAAAACGAATTTCTAAATAAAAGCTGTACAGTGACGCGCGAAAACCTTCTTTTTACAAATATTGCAGTTTCTTTCATATGGATGCCAAAATAATTTTTTTCCTTCAAACATTATTTATTTGTTAATTATATGGTTAACTAAACAATAAACGCTATAGAATAGCGTGCGGAATCAATGTATTCCTATTTTCTGCCATGGGTAGAGGATCACTTTAACTATGAATGAAATAAAATAAAATTTTAATTATTTGTACAATGGCAAGAATAGTTTGACAACAGTGCCCCATAAAAAATTCTTTCAGTTTTGTGATAAGTGAATTGAGCACTATGCCATTAAAAAGTAGTGACACCCTGTATATCAATTACTGATGACTCAATAAATGTGGAGCTGCCACATCCAAGTTAGGTAGAAGGCAAGATATGTTTATGAATTATTTTTAATATTTTTACATAAATTTTCTTTAAAAATAAAATAATGAAAATATCCTTAAAAGCAAACAAAAAAATTAGTACTGACCTGCAACTTGGTCCTCGGAAAGTCCATACTCAGACTGAAATAAAAAACATTGTTAGAATTCAGTTGCTACACATTCTAGTTTGCACAAAAATCACTCTTGTAATGTACTCCACTAACAACCATGATTGAGTTGCTGATACCGCACACACGGTAAATATACAGCTATACAAATGACCCACAGTCTGTGCGACCGCCACACCCAAGCTGGGTATAAGGCGTGATAGGTATGAATGTAATCAGGGAAAAGAGAAGATGAATGGCATTCTACGAAAACTATTTTTCATTCAGTTTAGTTTGTTTACGTTTACTGATGACAGAAGATATATTTAGATTATTTACTACTTGTTTTTATTTCAAAACGCGAAACTTATTTTGCAACAGCAACACGCTATTTTGTAGTTAGAGATATCAGTTTACAAAAAAGAAAATGATAGGAATTTATTATGTCTGTATTATTATGTTTACTATGTTTCTAATATGTAACATGTTTTAAATTTAATCAGTCACTTGAAAAAAAATTGATCTGATCTGAATATACAGCATGTTCTACAAATTAGGACACAAGATTAAAGGGTATACTGTACGACGTGCTGATCATGAAACAAAAATAATTTTTTTAAATTCGCAAAGTTAAGGGTAATTTACTTGACGTGTGTACATTTTAAGTACCACTGTTTTGATGGTATATTTGATAATTTGACTAGATATTATGTAAACAATTATTTTCATTCTAGAAAATTTGAAAAAAATTATTAAAAATAACTATCGATCAGTAGACAATTTTTTTTGCGAATTTAAAAAAATTCTTTTTGTTTCATGATCAGCACGTCGCGTCGTACAGTATATAACCTTTAATTTTTTGTCCTAAGTTGTGGAACATTCTGTATAGATGGTACTTACAAATAATATATTTTAGTCAACTGTAGAAGATAATATAAAAGATATGTCACTATTTTCACAGTCATAATCAATTAATTTTTTCGTAGTAACAAATGTTAAACAACCATGAAAACAAGATACTGAAGTTTCAGACTCTAAATTATAAATTATACTTTTTGCCCTTCCGGGACTAAAACTCTTCTTTAGTCTTTAGTTTTGGAGACTAAGGTTCTTAATTTGATCCCAAGGGATTATTTTTTATATTTAATCCCGTTGTCAAGGAATTGATTAATTAATCCCGTTGTCAAGTAAATACGTGCTATTTGTTACAGAGTATCTATGGAAACAATATAAATATTTGTCATAAAGTTTACTGTCAAAATTGCAAAATGTGTATTTTTTAAAACTATTTTGTATTCGTTCGAGGATGAAGTGCAAAAAATACCGGATATACCACAGGACTAAAGTATCTTTAATCTCCCAGGTGATTAATAAACGTCACCCTCAGGATTAAATCATGCACTTTAGTCCTTTAATAATACAATATATACTATTAATTCTTAAAGTACTATGACAGAGCAATTTATAAAATGTTAAAAATTGTATATTCATTTGAAACAACAAATATTACAAAAAATTAATTATTTATCAAAATATTTCAGAAAAGTACTATTTCCGGTTTGGGGATTGCTTCAAAAAAATAACTGGGTTCTTAAGATTTGTATTTCAAATCACACACACACACACTTAATGTTTTTCGAATGCCAAACATCAATTAAAAAATCTAATTCAACAGCAATTAAGGCCGTCGTAGATAATTGAATGATACACGTTTGATATAGCTAGTGTAATGAAACTTGGGCGATAAAAACATTCGGCTAATCGCCTCGTGATTTAAAATCACACACGTTTCATTATTATTATTTATTTCGCGTACTTTATTGCACAAAAATCTCCCCTGCGTGTACTCCACTAACAACCATGCGCACTCGTGATATGAGGTAACCGCACACACGGATAAAGCAAAAAAAGTTATATTTCAGTTAACTCACACTCGTCTGCCTTATCTGAAGGTCTGAAGTAAGTCTCTGGTACCGAACATACTCCCTTCCATAGTTTTCGGAACACATTCTTATTATTTTCCTTCACAAACACTGGTCATTTCAAGTCACTAGAACTACACTGGTGTTTTAAGTTGGCAATATGTGAGAAAAACAGGAAAACACGTCCCGACAGGTTGCCGAGAGACAGGTTAGCACTCGTGAGATTTGAATGAAGAGGTTTTCCCGCTGTTTTGGCAGAGATCAGCCTGGGAATGAGTATAATAAGAATGTAGAACGGGTAGAGCGAAGTTTACATAAGAGAACTTATTTATGGTTTTTGGCAACTCGGTACATCCGACTATTATTATTTATTTCTCGGTTTACGGCAAGAATAATAAACTTTTGCTAGATTTTATATTTCCTTTCCTTATTTTGTAATAAACTTGCTCATAACTTTAATTTAAAAACGAACAGTAGCAAATTAGTAATAGACTATAAGAGATAGCGGTCAAATTAGCCGTGAATTTGAAGGACTTGGGCATATCTACTGAAGATGGAATGTCCAGTATGCCGGATTAGGCTTCCTCAAGTATCAAAAGCTGAGTTACAAAAATGTTAATTATATAAATTAAGAGTTCTGGCGTATGTAGAGGTGAAAATAAACGATATTTCTTATTTAACATATTGCCAGAACGTTTCTACTCCTCCAATCTTAAATATACCAAATAAAAAATCATAAATGACATTTGAAATATGAAAAATATAATATCTTCTATACAAAATAATGATATGAACATTAAATGTTTCTCAATTTACTTAATGTTTCAGATCTAGCATTATAAGTTCATAATGACAAAAATGTAATTTAGAAGAATTTGAAGCATAAATGAATCTTCAAAGAATCCATGTATTAACAGGGCCTTATAAAGATTTTAATGTCCGAAATGGGATATTTTGTTTTTCAGGATTGAACAAATTTAAACCAGGAATCTAATAAAATATCTAAACTTATAAATTTGAATCTGAATTTAAGTTTCAATGTCAAATGATGTTCCGGTTTTATGTGGCCATTAAAATATCAACATCGCCCTAAAATTAGAATGAATATGTGCCAACTTTGTCACGGATACTAACAGAACAGGACCGTACCTACAAATTTTGAAACTTTACATTGCGATTAGCAGAATAAAAAAAGATAGGTTGGAACACTTGAGTTGTCAGAAAAAGTACCTTTCTAGTGTGCTTTGAGAGGGTGGAAAGATTCAGTATAAAATGTACTAACGTAGCGAGTGTTTTGTGGCTAGTACAAGAATGTTAAAAATAAGGATTATATACTTAAAGGATCAATTAACAGTTGTGCCTTTTTAAAACTGTTATAAAAAATTGTATGTCATTATAAAAATACAGACAAATTCATAAAAATTTAAAATTTATGCAAACTTTACATGGTTATATCTCCTGATAGAAATTTATTTTTAAAATTTTAAAAAGGCACTTCTGTAGATTAATTCTTTCTCTATTAAATGATTAACATTTTCACTTTTATTGTATTTTTATCTCTCGCCTCATATTCTATAAGAGAGGTATTGTAAAGGATCAAAATATTTACCGGATAAGATTTTAATAGAAATCTCCAAACCGGCAGTAATACTTTTTTAAGCTTGATATAGTTTTCTTTAAATATATTATGACAATTTTTGTAATTAAAATAAAAGATAATAAAATTATCTATGGGTACAGTTAATTTTAAATAAAATTTGTTGAATCTGGTAGTATTTAACAATAAAATATTCCACTTTTTTGAAATTCCAGTATCTTGTTGTCCATGCTATGAAATATATTTCTACACAAAATTTGAATTATTATATGACAGTGACAGTACAGTTGACATCTTTTGCTTGCTTCTTGGTTTACATTAGCTGCGTTCAATGAAGTTACGAAGTTAGCAAGTTTCTTTTTGCTGATTGGTGCAACAGTGTAAATTTAATAATGTTACTATGGTTTGTCTATCTTTTTTAACAGCGCTAGCGCAGCAAAGGCAACAGTTTTTTTTGCTAGCACTGTTGACATAATTTGCTAGTAAAACTGTCAAATTTTCACTTGTACACCAACCAACGTAAAGAAATTCGATAGATTTGCTAAGTTCATTGAACATAGCTATTGCCGTTTATATATTACAAATTTTTTAACTTCAAAATGACTGCATAGCTAGGATGCGGCAAAGTACGACTTTCAGGCTGGTTTCAGGCAGCCGTAGTAGCGGAAAAATACCGTAACAGAAAACAGTAAAAACAATTTATTTAAATTTTGCTGAATAAAGCATAAAAATGCCTTTACAAAAGCAAGTTATTAAAACTTAATAGTCGGTACTGTGGTGGCCACAGCAGATTTTTAACTTCAAAATCACTGCATATCTAGGTTGCAGTTCTAGTTTCAGGCTGGTTTGAGGCAGCCGTAGTAACAGAAAACAGTAAAACCAACTTGTCAGTCTGACTCACCAGGTTGATGGTGACAACCATGTCATAAGTAAAACTATTTATTAGATTAGTAGAATAAGCAGAATTAGGCGAGAGGGCGTGTGTTGGCCACATCACATTTTTAACTTCAAAGACTGCATAGCTAGGATGCAGTTCGACTTTCAGGCTGGTTTCAGGCAGCCGTAGTAGCGGAAAAAGAGCGTAAAAGAAAACAGTAAAAACAATTTATTTAAATTTTGCTGAATAAGCATAAAATAGTATATTATATATTGAGGGACTAAAGTGCATGATTTTATCCTGAGGGTGAAGTTTATTTCACGAGCTGAAGGTGAGGGAAATAATCACCTGAGGGATTAAAGATACTTTAGTCCTGTGATATATACGCTATTTTTTGCACTTCATCCTCAAATGAATGCAAAATAGTTTAAAAGAATACACATTTTGCAATTTTGACAGTAAATTTTATGACAAATATTTATATTGTTACCATAGATACTCTGTAACAAATAGCACGTATTAACTTGACAACGGGAATAATTAATTCAATTTCTTGACAACGGGATTAAATATGAAAAATAATCCCTTGGGATCAAATTAAGAACCTTAGTCCCTAAAAATAAAGACTAAAGAAGAGTTTTAGTCCCGGAAGTGCAAAAAATGCCTTTACGAAAGTTGGGAAAGTACTGTGGTGGCCACAGCAGATTTTTAACTTTAAAACGACTGCATATCTATGACGCGGTACAACTTTCAGGCTGGTTTCAGTAACAGAAAACTCCCACTCACCAGGTTGATGGTGACCACCAGGTCATGCTGCTGGTGCTTGTGTCCCTTCTTGGACTTCTTGCCGGGCTTGTTGTTGTTGGCGGCGGCGGCGGCGGCCTTGGCGGGGGCCGGCGGCTTGGGGGCCCCTTTCTGCGCCGCGGGCTTCTGTCCGGGCTTGACTCCGGGCGGCTTGGCTGGAGCGCCCTTCGCGCCCAGAGTGGGCGTCTTCTGCCCGGACTGGAGCTTCGCTGGAGCGTGGCTGCCGTCCGCTGGCTTGTTGCGGGCCTGGGGAATAAGATGAAGAATTATTGTTTATGTGTCTGAATCCTGGAGACCTATACCGGTCTCAGTCGCTAAGTCAATCAAGTCTAATTTTGAGTCAAAATCTTGGGAAAATAATTTTTTATAGTCCGGGAGCTGGCGTCAAATTTGACCGGACCATTTCAGCAAAGCTGATTTTTGTAATATAATTAGTTCTATAATAACTAATTAAGAATTGCAGTGTTAGCTGGTCCGAAAGCGTGGCTCAAGATTTTAAGAGGCTGTGGAACTTACAAAAAATAAAAGATTTTCAAGTGGAAACAGCAAAGCTAAAATTTTGTATAATGATAATTTACCAATTATATTTAGCAAAAAAATATGATAGCTGGACAGGGCAGGTAGATAACCTTGTTAGCTGTCCAATGTGTGAATTGCGAGCGTAAAGTGTCTTTGTTTCTCTTGCACTATTGCAGCTCTCGCCTTCGGCTCGCGCAGCAATTATCGTGCGCGAGTAACAAAGAGTGTCTTTACGCTCTTAATACACAACTAACTATTTTATTTTATGCTTCTGAATCCTGAGAATAAGCTGATTTGAATCTGGCTTCTTTTCCAAGACTCAGGGTGTGAAAAGAATCGATTTTTTTGAAAAAAAATCAAATTATTTTTCGAGACGCATATCAAAATGCTTGTATTTTTCTGAATTTTTCAGCTACTATAACAGTAAAAGCATTCAAATTTTTAAAACTATTACAATTATTATTATTATTATATTTGTTTACTTTGAAAACGGAATAGTATAGATTGATGTTCTGTAGATAGGTACTTTTCTTATTGGGTTTAGTTCCGAATAAATTGTATATTTTTCATTTATTTATTCGACGTTTTGGAAACGACAATATATAGGTAGGTACCTAGGTAATATTATTATTATTATGAGTGTTAAACTTTTTTTTCAACAATACAATAATAAGTTGTAAAATAAATATTAGGTAGGTAAAATTGAAAAATATGCAACACAAATTTATAATTTTAATATGAACAATTTCAGCGATAGAAACATAATAATAAGTAATGAAACAAAAAATTACTTATAATAATTTTTTAAGCTATTTTATAAAATGAGATGAAATTTTGATTTAAATCATTGATTTTAATTTAAAAAATCATGTGATTTTAATCGCGATTTAAATCAACGATTTAAATCATGTGATTTAAATCATGCACACCCTGCCAAGACTCATTGAAGATTCAATGTAGCGGCGCCGGTATTTGACAGGCAATTCTCACAGGATTATTTTTTTGGGTTTTAGAAGCATGAAATAATCCATAAATGAACAGGACTTTATAGATTTATATCAGGCAGTATTTAACTATTAGTCCAGTCCAGTGCAAAAATTAGTAGAAAGCTGAATTTTGGTATACACCTTCCCAGTACCTTTATGAACAACATACTAATATTTCAATCAATTGACTGGAGCTTCGTCCGCCATTTGGAAAAAATGGGCGCAGTCTATTCTTTTTAATTTTTATCAGACTTTATATTCTTATATAACTTATATTCTAATAGATAGGTATCTCAAAAAACTTTTCATATTTTAAAATGTACGAATGATATATTATTAATAACATACTAGTTTTCAAAAACTAGCGCATTTCATTTTAATAACAACTGCGTGCTATTATCTAACGTGCATTTAAAAATAAAGTACTTATAAGTATACCTACCTACTACTACCTATTTATCTATTAAATAAATATTAAGTACTTAAATAATTAATAATTAAATAATTTTTAAATCCTCATTTAAGTACAGTAATTGTATAAATTCTGGACACATACTAAATACTATAAACCATTCCGATTAAATTATCAATCCATTATCATAAAACTACCTTATTCAGAATGCTTATATAAATAATTAAAAACCTTCCTACAATTTGTGTGTAACTTGCGGCAACCCTTGTCATTTGCCGTCTGACAGGTGACACTGACGTGGCACATGACACATGACATTACTAACATTGAATATACAATAAATCCAAAATTGTATTTCACTGAATAACTTATTCGTTATATACTTTACATTCCAGTTTACCCGCACAAAAAATATTCACCACGCAATAGGTATAAATAATATGTATATCAATAAAATGATTCGAGTTTGTAGATTGCCTTATGCTAAATAAGAATACCTGAAAAGGAATATAATTTGCAGTAGAAATGAAAGAAGAGAGAGCAAATATCATCAAATTGCAAAGAATTTTATGCAAAATTATACAAAATTTTTAGAATAAGGCAATTAGGAGTGTATTTTCATTGAGTAACATAATTTTCATTGTAGGTTACATCGTTTATCCGAAATTTATGCAGAAAGCATGTGCAAAATGAGCCATGTCAAAGTTTTAAAGTGTCGCTGACGTGGCACTAGTAGTTACAGAAAAAAAACATTTTGACCTATAAAATGATTTTGACAATTATTGGGATAAAATTATTACCATTACAGACTTCGTGTTACGGGTTTTCCACTTTTAAGCGCGCCCTTAAAGAATTGTTATTGCTGTTCACCGGTAAAATGCAAGTTCAAAATTTTCCCGAACAAACAAAAGCATAAATTCCCCAAAAATAGAAACTCCCCAAACAAATGTCCCCAACTTGACAATTTATTTCTCCTTGATAACATTTTCCGTAACTGCTGCGGTTTCTATAGTTTGTCCGAGTTGTGGTGACTGGTACGTCATTAATTAAAAAATTACTTTCTTTGCAAAATTAATAAGGTGAACAATTCTTCAATAAACTATTTAAAAATTCGTAGAAATTTTGCCAAAAGAGCTACAAATATGAAACTACGGATATTTACTAACAAAACTACGGTTTTCCCAATTTGGGTGTGTCAGCCTTACATATTTTACTATGCACATACAAAATTTGAACTTAAGTTGTCAGAACCCAGTCGATCACGTTACGCACTGAGCTATGTTTATAATGTTCAAACCTCTCAAAATATACATATATTTAAAGTATTAGAAATATGATTGCCTGTACTAGCCGAAGCGAGATTCTTGAACGTACACGTACACGTGCTGTGTCTATGTAGTAGTGAACAATTCCTCAATAAACTATTTAAAAATTCGTAGAAACTCTGCCAAAAGAGCTACAAATGTTAAACTATGGTTATTTACTAACAAAACTACGAGGAATCCAATGGTGCAATCAGATTTTCGATATTACATTTAGTTCGGCCTGTACATCACTCAAAACGATAAAATCGGTTTTTACCTTGTATTATTCATCGCAGTGTTTTGAAATTTTTTCCAGGATTCAATGAGGTCCTTAGACACACACTACACATAGTTTTGTAAATGTATATCGCGAAATAACTACACGTTTTAGTAAATAAAGCACTACGAAATACGAAATCACCAAGCGTGGATAGTTACATCACTGGAAGTTCTTACTGGTTTATATTTGCACATTCTTCAATAGAGATGGCGCCAGTTTCGATTCATATTTGGATATTTAAATATTTTAAATCATATTCCGGTAAATTTATGTTTCTTATTTATTTAGATAATAAAAATTTAGAAACTAAGTAATTAATGAATGAAAAGAACATATGCTTTATTAGTGCTTTGTATTTCGGGTTGCAAATATTTCAGGATTTGTTAAACTTATTGGTTGAATATTTCATTTTAACAAGATACTAAAATACAGTGTCTTAAATTTGAACATATTTAAGATGAGTTACTAACTATAAAAAATTACTCACTGAGAATATCACCCGAATTTGGCCTTGGGCCCCGAAATTAATTTACCTCAGGGCCCTAGACACCACAACGTGGACAAACTGTATCTCTTACTGAACTGTTGTTGGTACTGCTACCGGTAACGGTACCGGTAACGAATGAGCGGGAATACGACGTCATAAATCAGTCACCAGAGCGGTAACATTACCGTAACCTGCTATCTATAAATCAACGACTCAAGTACCAAGTATTAACTTCAAATTGATACGTAGCCGCTATCTGAGTAGCTGAGATAGATGTTAACTTGTAAATTGAAAGTTTGAAACCCGGAAAGAGTAACACCTGTGGGGTAGTTACAACCAAAGTTATGTAGCATGAATCGTCCATGGGATTTTAAAAAATATCTTGTACTTTAAGGAGCCTGTCTACTTTTTAAAATCCAACACAAAACGTACTAACGTAGTGAGTATTTTGTGGCCGGTACAAGAATGGTCAAATTATATTTCAATAAGGATTATATACTTAAAGGATCAATTCACAGTTGTGCCTTTTTAAAATTTTAATAAAATTTGTACATTACAAAAATTCCAAAACATTTCTAAACATTTCCAATTTATGTAAACTTTACATGGATACATCTCATGATAGAAATTTATTTTTAAAAATTTAAAAAGGCTCATCTCTAAATCCATTTTTTCTTTATTAAAGGTTTAGAAAATCATTATCTTAAAGTTAATAATAAACTGACATTTTACTCGCAACGAAAACACTTTTACAGTATTTTTCAACTTCAAAATGACATTGCATAGCTAGGATGCGGTAAAGTACGAGTTTCGGGCTGGTTTCCGGCAGCCGTAGTAGTGGGGAAAAGAGTGGAATAGAAAAACAAGTAAAATCGAGAGTATTCTAGGAATTCGGCTTGAAAACCCACATTGGGATGTTACATATACAGGCTGTTCCACAACTTAGGACAAAAAATTAAAGGATACTGTACGACGTGCTGATCATGAAACAAAAAGAATTTTTTTAATTCGCAAAGTTAAGGGTAGTTTACTTGACGAGTGTATATTTTAAGTATCACTGTTTTGATGGTATATTTGATAATTTGACAATTATTAGTACCTATTAGATATTATGTAAACAATTACTTTCATTGTAGACCAATGGTAAAAAATCTGACGTGGACACCACATGACTTCCTTGTACGCCTTGTTTGTTCATACTTTTCTTAATAACTAAAATGTAGAATAATATAAAAAATTCTTTTAACTTATTATACTAGTATACTCACAAATATATTTTAGTCATTTTATTTAAACTGCAGAAGAAGATATAAAGCATATTTTACTATTGTCACTGTCATGTCATAATCATTTAAATTTCACATAGTAACAAATGTTAATCGATCATGGACTACAAGATACCGAAATACTAAATTATAAATATATACTTTAATTATTCTTAAATGATACCAGATACGAAAATATTTATAAAATACCGATTGTAGGTAATAATCACATAATCTTTCATTTAAAATAAAAAAATTTGTCTTAAATTAAATATGTATCGAAATTTTTTTAAAATTTACTACTTCCGGTTTGTAGATTGCAACCAAAAATAGGAGGTGCACAACTAGATGCTATAACAGTCCTAAATACAAAATTTCAACTTTCTACGTCTAACCGAATTTGAGTTATGCGACATACATACGTACAGACGTACATACGTACGTACGTACGTACAGACGTCACGACGAAACTAGTCATAATGGATTCAGAAAAGGTCAAAACGGATATTTCCGTAAAAATCTGAGAACCGAAATTTTTCGCGATTACAATACTTCCTTATTACTCCGTACAAGGAAGTAAAAATGTTTGCTTGAAATACGATTAAAAAAAATTCTTTTTGTTTCATGATCAGCACGTCGAACAGTATATAATTTTTTGTCCTAAGTTGTGGAACACCAGTATAATGTTACTACGGGCGGACATTAGCAATCGCTAGGACATTAACAGGAAGTTTATAGGCAAAGCAAAGTAACAACATTTCTGAAATGTTCTGGGGATTTTATTTTGCCACGTGGGTAATTTTTCTATTATCTTAATACATCATTTCCTAGTTATCAGCATGTAAATCATCTCAGTTTCCCGTTAACCTCTACCGCTTGCCGGTCATTTTACCGGTTCAAGGGACCTCATTTCAGCCGGTTTACCGTATCTAATTTCAGGAGCGACGCAACTGAAACTGAAGGTTTCAGGGCCAGTCAGAAATGTAACGATCACGTTACGAAGGGCCAAGGGTTTGCATAATATGAAGGCTTGAAGGGTCTAGAGACCTTGGGTAGAAATAGACGCTAAATAAAAAGAAAGATGAAGAAAAGAAGTTGTCAATAAATTATGTGATTATAGTAATTCGTTTCAATAAGAATACGATTACACAAAAATGTAGTACCTACTCATTATACCTAAATTACTAAACTGAATATACCTAACATAACTTCCAACTTCGTGTCTATACATTGTGTTATGGATATATTCCTGAAACAGGCGCACGCCTCAAAAAATTGTATTTTTAAGACAATTACATTTATATTATAGGTTTATAAACTAAATTCAAAGGCGCATTAAACTACATAAATATTGAATTTTTATACTTCCTGCTTATCCGGAAGTGACATCAACTTCCGTATTTTAAATGGAACAGCCCGTATATTTTTTAAGATTTTGATTCTACATAAAATTCTGAATACAACCATGTACAATAAGCTACTTTTTCCTTGTAGATTTCTAAGTAAAATAATAAGTTAATCTTAAGAACCCAGTTATTTTTTGGAAGCAATTCCCAAACCGGAAGTAGTACTTAAGGCTCTAAACTTTCTTGTTGCACGCAATATTGCTGCCATCGAATCAGAATTCACGATTCTGGCTATATTGCTCAAAATAAAAATATGAAATTTACCATAAGTAATAACGAAACATTATTTGATCGAAAAATACATTTTTGCGAGAACAATTAGAGAAAATAAGAATTAATTTATGCATTTTAATATTACAAATTATGCCCTTATTATTGCAGATTTATTAATTTTGTTTTAAATAGTCGATGTCTTGCATTGTTCGTGAGAGTGCTAAGAAAATATTTTTCGTCAAGAAAATTACATATCTGACGAAACAAATACTAAAAAAATCGGCCAAATTGACTACTTTTACTAATTTATTACTAAAATACCACTAAGAATTTAAAAAATATAATTTCTTAGCACTCTAGAGTCATCTTTGAACTATATATATATATATATATATATATATATATATATATATATATATATATATATATATATATATATATGTATATATATATATATATATATATATATATATATATATATATATATATATATATATATATATATATATATATATATATAAAATATGAACAGTGTAGGTACACTAACAAGAGCTCAGTTTGTAATATAGCAAGATCTCTTTTTCACTATATTTTGGCAGAAATGCAGCGCCTTAAATTAAATAACATAATTAATTATGAAATAACATTTACTTAATTTAATGTTTTTTGTAATCATCTGTAATGATAAAAGCATAATTTGCACGCATTAATAATTTTTTATGATGTAGGTATTTGACTTAGAATTTCATATCCACACCTGGTATGGATATGACATCCCTATCCACATATGATAGTATTAAGATATGTTGTCAATATCCAGTAGAGAGTAGAATAGTATATTGTACAACAAGAGTGGATGTGATGCCTATATCGCACGAGAACGAGTTTGCAGTCACGACCCCACAGGGGGAGTGTCTGCAAACGTTCGCGTGCGATATAGGCAATCCGCTCGAGTTGTACAGCCTATTTTTTCTACGAAATATGGTTTTTGCAATAAAATGCACTCAATGTGATGCCAAAAATTATTTAAAAGTAGCGTTACATCAATTATTTTGTGACATATGACATTTGAATAATTGTTGCCAACGTAAAATCTCTAAATTTTATTTGCTTTTTTAGCAATAAAATAATGGTTTTAAACATAATTATTAAATAACAGTTGATTTAATGTTTTTAGTAATTATTTGTCATAATAAAAACATAATTTGCACGCATTAACAATTTTTTGACGTATTTGACTTTGAATTTCATATCCACACCTGGTGTGGATATGATATCCCTATCCACACATGATAGTATGAAGGTATGTTGCCAATATCCAGTAGGGAGTAGAAAATATATATATATATATATATATATATATATATATATATATATATATATATATATATATATATATATATATATATACCTATGACTCACAATATTTGAGGCTGCCACACCCAAGTTGAGTAAAAGGCGTAAAAGACATGTAAAGATATTTTTAAAGACATCAAAAATATCCTGAAATCCGACATAATATCCAATCCTTCTCTCCCTATGCAAACGTCCCTAACGACTGTCCGTTGTTTGTTTTGGAAAGCGTTTCATGTGTTTCAGCGTTAGGATTTTGTTTTCCAAGGCTCACATTGATTTCATTGTTTTTTTATGCAGTTGGGTTATTTTCAATGGGATGAAATGTGCTGAAATACTGAAAGCTGAAAGATGAAAGGATTCACAAAGGAGAGATCAAAGTTTGCTTAGGATTGTAGCGGACAGAAGATGTTTTGTGAAAGGGAAGTTGGACAGAAGAAATAATAAGTTTTATGGGAGAGGGATAGTGTTTTTAAATTCGTGAATTAAGGCGCTACACTTGTGCCAAATATAGTGAAAAAGGATCTTGCTATATTACACACTGAGTTCTTGTTAGTACACCTACACTGTTTATATTTTATATACAGGGTGTCCAAGTTAACGTGCTCACCATTGGGATCTCAGATACGAAGTTGGTTAAATTAGACAAAAGTTGCCCCTCTTGAGAGCCAATTTAGAAATGTTTTTGTTTTCCCACACAAATGTATAGGTGACTAGATATACGCAAAAATGTAAATTTTGACAATTTCGTTTTTCACGTATAACTTTTTTGTTTGAATTAGTACAAGTTTCTAATTTGCACGTTCTATAAGCAGCTTTTAACGAGGAATTCACAGCAATCCTCAAATTTTTTTTATCTCCTACAGATTTAGAGAAATTCAAACCAAATTCGAATTTTCATAATGTAGCTTATACCGTGAGTTTTATTTAACGTGAAACATGGGATCTTTCATATCCATGGTTACGAATTTGACAGCAATGTATTAGAGCGTTTCATTTAAAATAGAACATAGCAAATGAAATATGTATGTATTTCTAATCATTTTAGATATGAAAAAAGTTGCAAGAAATATAAACATTTAATAGATATTTTTTCAGAATACAATTTATAACAAATTCTCAAATACACGAAATAAATCAGATAGGTACTTGTCTGAGGCTAACATCTGCATTATACCATCGTATCATTTGCACCTTTTTTCAATTGTATATACCTTATTTTCAACAACGCAATTCTAATTGACAGGTAATATTTACTTGACAATGACAGCCTATGTTCTATTTTAATTGAATCGCTCTAATACATTGCTGTCAAATTCGTAACCATGGATATGAAAGATCCCATGTTTCACGTTAAATAAAACTCACGGTAGTTGGCTATGACCCGCCTTATTAGAGATTTTTTCTCTCTTTTCAACGATATAAAACACAAGTACATTGAAATTTTAAAAAAGGCAGAAATTACATAATCATTATTTTTAAATTTTTTTTATCAAGAAAGACAACGATTATCGATAAATTAATCACATTATTATAACACATTGGATTCCTCGAAATTTAATTAGAATAATCTGATAATTAAAAACATATATAATTTTCACCCAAACAAATGGCAAGTGAATAACAATTTTTTCGATTTTGAACCTAAATTTTGAACGCTCATATCTCGGAAACTAAAAGAGATTTTTAAGTGCGGTTTGCACCATTTCTCGTAGTTTAGTTAGCACAATGTGATACTTTTTATAAAAATCAATATTCGTGGTCTCCCTTAATACAGGATACAGTTTGATAATTGATTTCGAAAATTCCAAAAATAAATTTCTTAACATAATAATTAAATTCCAAATGAAATAATATTTTGTAAAAGTACAGCAATGTTTTTTTATTGTCCAGTGTAAAAATATTTATAAAAAACTGAATAATGCTGAAAGTATTATCTTTTGATTAATGGTCTTTTAGTTTTTTTATAAAAAGCCGATATATTGCATTATCGTTTTTCTTCACACAGTATATTAATCAAATTTTCGAAGCATAGATAGATAAATGTTTTTTAGTATTTTTCACATAACAATTTATTCTTCTCATAGAAATACTTTTTGCTCTATTTTGCGCAGATTTAAATTCTGCTAAACTATGAAGGTTTCTGATGAAATTTCAGGAGTTTGAGGGTTTCAGGCGAATTTCAAACACGTTTCAGGATTCAGGAAACCTGAATCGCCCGTGTGTTGTGTGTGTATTGGTGTGTCTAAAGAAGTTAACGTGATGTAGGTTTCTGACGTTACTGGTTGTAATTTTATAAAGTTGATAAGGATATTTCAAACGAAATTTGTTTAGGGTATATTTGATATTACATTACAGTCTCTTAGTTGATACACAACTTGTGAATAACTAAATTTAGGGTGTATAGTATTGGACGCACTGATCATGAATCAAAAAGAATTTTGTTGAAATTCGCAAACTAAAAATGGGTCCAAGCAAATGAGACATTCTGTAAGTACCTACAAATTTTTCCTGTTTGTAAAATTATTATTACATTAATTGTATCATAATCTGATATTTCCTTTTAATATGCAACATTTATTGATAATTATAAACAACATTATACATTAGTTACTTATAATACCTTAGATAATTCATTAGTTACGAACTTGATACGTTAGATACAACCATAATAACATCAAAACCTTCCGTAATATGCAACTGTCAACTAAATTGACAGATAAAATTGTTGATTTGTTTGAACATTTCTGTCGCTGATGATACGATTAAACTTTGAATATATGCGATTTAAGCCCTCTTGGATTTTCAAAGAGACTCGGTTTCACCTCGTCGCTTAGCAACATCATCGGTATTATAAATCGCATAATATTCTTGTTATATTAATAGCTATAATATAATTACGCTAATAAATACTGCAAAATTTTTAATTTTGGAATTAAAAAAAAATCTTTTTGATTCGTATTAGCATATCAAACTATATACTCGAGTGTTTTGTATATTTTAAAACTTATTCTTATGATAATTAACATTTCTATGAGAAGAAGAAAGAACTATCTAAATCTACCATGCGTTCATACAAAATTCAACCATCAACCAACCACCAACTGCAAATAGAATGTGCATCAACCACACCATGCTGAAGTCCACCATGATGCTCCTGCATGCACTGAAACAACTGAAACTGAAACCTAGATCCTAGATAATGCAGAAACGAGATAACTCTCCTAACTTTGTATCTAGAGACTCTAGAAGTCTGTACCACTAACACTAGGGCTAGAATCTGCACGTTCATACAAATACGGCTTAGATAGACAGAGAGGGAAGATTGCAATATGAATCAGGAGGGTGGGACGCCAAAACGGGGGGCTTAGGGACAATGGGCCCGAAATTCTGATGAAGAAGATGGGGTCGTTTGTAAGTATCGGACAGTTTTTCTGCCAGTTATAGACGATTTATTAAAATATTTGATACAAACAATAATTTATTATTCTGTAGTTTATTGACCTAATAATTTTTTATCCTTCGTCCTTGTTTTAAAAAGATAATTTTGTAATTAAATAAATTAAACAACATTTTGTTTCAGCGAATTGATTTAATTTTCAACCAGCAGTTAATTTAGATATACAGGATGATTCACAACTACGCGTATAATTTTTAATGGCATAAGGGCTCAACTTACTTATCACGAAAATGATTTTTTTTCAAATTAACAATTTTAGTTTCCAGGTTTTTTAATCAAACAGTTTTGGGTCACTGCTTTCTTATATAAATTTATAATTTGCTTTTCTTTCCATTGCACAATTAAATAAAATTTAATTTTATTCCATTCATAGGTAGTCAGATATCCATTATACAATTCAGAGGTGGATCTAGGATTTTTTGACGGGAGGGGCACAAAGATTTGAAAAATACAAATTGTGCTGATGAGGTCATAAAATACGCCGAAGGAAAAGTTTTTTTTTATCCAAGACCAAATGCCCTGTAATTGAAAGTTCACCTTCTCACTTCTTCATATACTTTAGTAAACAGAATAATAGAAAATTATTTTTGTTTTACTTGTTCATGATTTCAAAGCTTACGTTAAGATTACGTTTGGATTTTACTGAGTCAAATAAAAAAATTATCATTCAGATTTATTTCGGTAATTTAGTAAGTTACATATGTATAAAAATATAAGAGCTACGAAGTTGGTTAAATTAGCATACAATTTATATTTTATAGGACTACTTTAAAGAACGAAACAAGAAATTTTTTAGACCAATTAAAGTAGTCCTACAAAATAGAAATTATTTGCTAATTTAACCAACTTCGTAGCTCTTATACTTCTCGAGATAGCAATAGTGCGCCACTTAAAATGAACACTCTGTGTATTAAAAACGAACAAAAAGGTGAAAACATAAATCTACAGGGTGAGTCAAACATCACGCAAACACCAACAACTGTGCGGACGGCCGTACTTGTATGAACGCAAGCAGACTAGCACTCTAATGAACGGAACTGTGAGTGATCGAACTGAACTCAGTGATTTGGAGTGAGTTACTGTTACCTGACTTAGACTCCTATAGCTACTAGCACTGCCACTGCGGGCCTGCAAAACAAATAAACATCATGGAGAGCTTCACATTTGCATCAAGATAGAGATAGACAGATAGACAAACAGAGAGACAGAGAGAGATGAAGTGAATGATCTGAAATTGTGATTGTTAAGTCTATGTTTTGTAAAAAGAAATTCTTCTACTAAGAGACTCATTGAAGATTCAATTTAGCGGCGCGGCTATTTTACAGGCGGTTCTCACCCTTTTTTTCAGGATTCAGAACCATGAAAGAATCCTCAAAGAGTCTATAATATAGTGCGGCGGTTATAGGACAAATTATACATTTTGTGATTAATGTGTGAAAATTGGCACCTCCATTCCGCTAGCGGTACCAACTCACAAAAAAAAATTTAAAAACCTATTGAAAATTATAGGCTAATTAAATGCCTCATCCCCCAATTTTAGGCCCTTTAATTTTTTTGCAATAAAAAATTCCGCTAGCGGAAGGAATGCCAGCGGAACTTACGGTAGTAACAACAAAAACTTACTAGAACTTAGTTGATAATTAAAGGCTATTTATAGGCTCCACAATTGACGTCTCACTATGCCAGTTGGACCTTGTCCCCGACTAACGGCTCACTGTAGTCCCAAAGGCGCGCGCAGCGCAAGTTGGAGCGCGGAGCGCGCAGTCCTCGAGTTATTTTTTAAAGTGCGGCGCAGGCTAACCTAAAAACATGGTTGTACTTGTACCAAAACCATTGTTTCAGTGCCACTGACAATTTTTCGTTGTCGGTACTCCATGTAATCTCGGCTACGTCCCCTCAACAATATCTTAAATATATATTTAAGACATTGTCCTATATTAAGTTTATATATACCATTCTGGAGCCTATAATTATCAACTAAGTTCCAATAAGTTTTTGTTGTTACTACCGTAAGTTCCGCTGGCATTCCTTCCGCTAGCGGAATTTTTTATTGCAAAAAAAATTAAAGAGCCTAAAATTGGGGAATGAAGCATTTAATTAGCCTATAATTAGCCTATTATTTTCCATATATTTTTTTATTTTTCTTGTGAGTTGGTACCGCCAGCGGAAGGGAGGTAAAATTGGCATACATGTCAATTAAACTATTCTCTTTCATATAATAAGTGGTGCCAAATGTTAAGTACCAGAGACGGCCGCCATTTTGAAAAATGTCCGCCGTTTTTAGTTTTCTTTATTTATCTCGTATGGTTAATATTACGAGAAAAATTGTTACATAGAATAATGTAGAGCATAAAATTTGCTATAAAATGATGTATCCATTTATTCTGTAAGTAGTACAGTTCTCGAGAAAATCGTGAAAATATATTTATACAATTTCTTGTCATTTTCAACAAAAGCGTAATTTTGTCTTTTCGAACAATTGCCTGTGTAGAACTGCAGTAACAGCTGTGAGACACACGCCAGACTGTATGTGAGGCTGCCACACCCAAACTAAAAAAATAATTTAATTTTAATTGTATTTTGATAGTAACCATTCCACTGAATTTGTTACTACAGAATGGTAGATTATTTATTATAGTGGAATCCAACCACTTAGTCATCTCAATCCGTGCGGCGATTTATGAAAGCGGCAACGGAGAGAACGACTACATTTAAAAGCCTGAACGAGCTGTTTTTACAATTATTTAACGACAATCACACATGGGAGACTCGAACCAGGAACTCCGGGTTCGTACGTCATCACGCGCAGAGAGCTGTGCCTCAACCCGCTCAGCTACTGCAAGAAGTGATTCAAATAAATGAAAAAACAAATCTAATTTTAAAGTAATCATTTCAGAGCGCAGCAAAAATAAAATCTCTTGAAACGTGGTGTCAAAAAATGAAAGAACTTTTGATAAAACTTGTAAATTTTTTATTAAACCTGTCAACATTTCGACGAAGTTGACATCTGTCCTCACAGAGAAAAGAAATACAAAAATTTTATGTTTTGTAACTTCAAGATGAAGATAGAGACAAAAAGTTTAGTAAGAAAATATTTTACACCAAAAAGACAACACCAAGTAAATTGGTATAATTTGTTTTTAAACAAAAATTATTTAGAATCTCGATATTTGTTTATAATAAAACACTAATTAATTATTTTTATAAACATCACGCAATATATGAAAATGCTAACATAAAAATATATACACATTATAATAGATGAAGCACATTAATTTAATACTATTCACATATGATGCCATAATAATTGAATAATCTACAATATCATGGAAACATATTACAACAGTTATAACAGATAGACAGAACACTATACTAATAAATTAGCAATAGTCGTGTGACATAACGGCATAAATCTGCTTGTGGCGTATGACATGACAGATCTAATGTAACATGACATGCTAATTATAATGTAGTTAGATTAATGTCACTTCTTATTTGTAAAGTTTCTTTTAAACTAGGTTCAGACCTACCCAATTATAAGTATAAGTGCTAAATCAACCAATCAGCGCTTCCACAAAATTCCAATTTCAATTAAAAGTGAGAATGTTGAGCGATGGTTGGTTAAATTAGCCACTTATACTTATAATTGGGTAGGTCTGAATCTAGCCATTATACTTAAAACTATCATTAAAATGAATCTCAATGTGTGTGGCTATCACACCCAAGTTGGGTGTATACCTAAAATGTATCTTCAAATGCTGACAGCAATGCAAATATTTTGTTTCCAGTTTTCAGTGAATTTCAAGTATTTCAGTACTTGAAATTAAAACTAGTTATTATGAAACTGAAGTCGGTTTTTCCAGTAATCTCAATTATTTTTTTAAATATCTAACAATACGTAATGTATCTTCAAATGCTGACAGCAATGCAAATATTTTGTTTCCAGTTTTCAGTGAATTTCAAGTATTTCAGTACTTGAAATTAAAACTAGTTATTATGAAACTGAAGTCGGTTTTTCCAGTAATCTCAATTATTTATTTAAATATCTAACAATACGTAATGTTGGATTGTATCGCATCTGTACGAAAATTCAGATAAAATCTTAGTAGGTACTTCAAAATAAGATTATAATTATTTTCAAGTACTTGACACATTTGAAAGTCAAATAATATCTACTTTAAAAGTATTGTTTTTTATCAGTGATTAAATGAAGTATTTATTATATTACCAATGTCAACTTCAATCAAGTAAGTTAAGTATGTTGTTATTATTATTTAAATTAAATATACTTTTCAGAAAAATCATGTGTCTATCTGTTTATACCGGGTGAGTCTGTAATTCGGAAAAAAATTCTTTTTGCGATGAAATCAGTACAACAAATAATTTTTTTCCTGAAGTGGCCCTAAAATCCAGCACAAAACGTAGCACAAAACGTAGCGAGTGTTTTGTGGCCAGTACAATTATATTTCAACAAGGATTATATACTTAGACGATAAATTAACAGTTGTGCCTTTTTAAAGTTTTAATACAAAAATTGTACATTTTTAAAAAATTCTGAAACATTTCCTATTTATGTAAATTTTACACTTAAGTAATTTAATTCGAGGAATCCAATGGTCGCAAGATCAGCTCTGTATCTTTTACCGTTAAGAAGTTAGAAAAAAGGGTTATCTTAATTAAGCCCACAAAATATTTTCATTAATGTAAAAATATGTAAAGTCGAATCTTAAAGTTGTTATAGTTTGTTAAATAATTATATTAGCACGTATATATTTTGTATAATAATAAAGAACCAACTTCTATCTTCCAAAAACAAAAGCTTTGTTACAAACACATGAACACTGTTTTCGTTAGTCGTTACTCAGTTGTTCTTTAATTAAAAGCACTAGTGGTTTAATTACTGTTTGCCTTCAGGGAATATAATTATATAAAGCCCAGCTCCAGCTTTATTAGAAGCTTTTCAAACGCTTTGAATATTAATAACAAGTACAGGAACTTACTGTATTGAATAGTTTAACTGTACAAAAATATTCCCTGTGGTGTGCTGTTCACTAACAACCATGAGCGGTTGACGGCTGGTAACCGCACACAGAGTGATTCATATATTTTAATGACAAAGTACTCATTTACTGATCAAGAAACAAAAATAATTTTCTTAAATTCGTAAATTTAAGAGTAGTTTTCGCAAGAAGCACTGGATTGTTGTTGTACATCTGTTACTATGAATGGAATAAAATAACAATTAATTTTACAATGAAAAGATTAGTAAATTTATGGAATTCCATATGAAAGCAGTGGCCCAAAACTGTTTGATTAAAAACCTGCAAACAAAATAACAAAATTTGTAAAAATTCTTTCAGTTCTGCTGTGATAAGTAATTTGTGAATCATCCTGTATATCTATACCGATGACTCACATTATGTGAGGCTGCCACACTCAAGTTTGATAAAAAGTGTAATACATATGTTTGTAAAAATGCACACCAAAAATCCGATGTGGCCAGCACACAACCGCCCGCCATATCTAGACTTATAAACATAAATGTACGTACAATCCGGTGTGCACATTTAAAATAAACAAATAAAAATCTAAAATATTCAAAAAAAGAAATTTACATCACCTGAATCAAAAGATTCATTCACAAGAAAATTATTCTGTGTTGAAGCCATCCTCCGTTTTACTACATTTAATATCTTACTTATGACTTATATGGCGTTAGTGTCAACGTGTCACCCGTCGCACCTGTCAATATTTTTTAAGCAAAAACAAATATCAACCGATCATGGATTTTTAACGTTTTATTTGATAAAAATTTTTTTTACTACAGATAAAGACTATTTTTTTACTCACAATCCGATTTGTTGCATGATTCCAATACCTCTCTTACAGGTAAGCGGGAGGTAAAATAATATAAATTATTGTTATATAATATTTCATAATTTGATATCTAGGTCTCTCCCATATATTTTATTTATGTATTCAAATACTTACAATTCCCAAGCAAATCGTCACAAATATAGAAAAATATTTCGTTTGTTTGTCCAATAATGAATAAGCCCTGAATAAAACATTAGACACGCACTCTAGATTGCGTTTCGAAGAATTATTCGAAGCACGAACATATCCGCTATTTATTATAGTTATTTTTTTTAACCGATTGTGGTACTTAGATTCGAATCCTGCCAGATAAAATATTCCTTATTGTTTACTTGCCACTAACAACCAAAAGAGAGTTGACGGCTGGTAACCGCACACACACACACAAACATCTACTATACCAGTGGCTCATAATATGAGAGGTTGACACAAACCCAAGTTGGGTACAAGACGAGATATGCATATAAAACACAACATAAAAGTAAAATTAGTTTTATCTGAAATTTGTATATTCCTGCTGAGCTCTTGAACGAGCTATAACTCAAAAACTACAAAAGATAATCAAATTCTGTTTGCGGCATTGGATTCAGCACCAATTAGTTGTACTAACAAAATATTTTTCATCCATCAAAAATTTGTGTAACAAAAATGGCGGCTGATTAAAAAAATCCTGCTGAAATTTATTTGTGTTATAAATTGTCAACAATTTTTCATGTAACATTTTGACAACTCCTGGTACAGTCATTTCGAACACGAAGTCCCAAAATGACAAATTATAACATGTTTTATTTCAATTCAGTAGTATGTACTGGCCGTGCAACAAGAAATGGCCGGAGCGGTACGCGAGAGAAAGACTGTGCCTATGTTCTACATAAGCTGAGTCAAAGTTCGCCAACTTATTACTGGCCCCAACGCAACTGTGTCAAGAGAAAAACCGAGCTGGACGACTTCTTTAAACACTATTGTTGATAATCTATGTTCGCTCGATTAATATTGTTTATCAATTTAAAATACCTAAGCACGGGCATATTTATTTCACGTACTGTAATAACTCATGTAATAAAATAATTCTCTTACTAAGAATTTTAAGAGGCTCGTCTACCTCCTAAAATCCAGCATAAAATGTACTAACGTAGCGAGTGTTTTGTGGCCAGTACAAGAATGTTCAAATTTTATTTCAACAATAATTTTATACTTAAAGGATCAATTAAAAGTTGTGCCTTTTTTAAATTTTAATAAAAAAATTGTACACGATTATAAATTTTTTTTAAAAATCCAATTTATACAAACTTTACACGGTTATATCTCCTGATATAAATTTATTTTAAAAATTTTAAAAATTCACATCTATAGATCCAATCTTTCTCTATTAAATGTTTATAAAACATTACCTTGAAGTCAATAATAAACTAACAGTTTATTCGCAACGAAAACACTTTTGCAGTATTTTTCAACAAAATGGCATTGCATTGCCAGGATGCGGTAAAGTACAAGTTTCAGGTTGGTTTCAGGCAGCCGTAGTAGTGGGGAAAAGAGTGAAAAAAGTAAATTCGAGAGTATTCTAGGAATTCGTAAAGAACATAGAATGATTCTTTGATTTTGGTTCCCACTCTAATGTATTCTACACTTTCAAAGCCCTTAATCTACGCGGTATGAACCATAAAGACCTATAATGTATGTATGAGGTCGCAGGACCAACGAAGCTCACGCAAACAGGATAAGATAAGAATTCCTGACACATAATTTATTTAACTGGACTGAAATACTTTGCAGATAAAATTTTTGATAATATCTGAAGGAAAGTGTGTGCTTAACGTGTCAGTTTGCTGCTATTTTTAGTTGAAATAGTAACAAGAGTTAGTTTATTATTTACCTTACGGATAAATAGCACGATAGTTAATTTCACAATACTCATTCCAGATTAAGGGGCCAGTATACTTTGCGTGTAGTGTTGATACTTGTTAAATAAATTACTTGTTCATTTCGATTGTTTTATGAACCAAATTTTGGTAACATTTTACTAGCTATATTTATAATCTTTCCGGGCACTTGTTTTGAATAATAAAAAGTATTCAGTAAAATATTATATATTTTCAAGGACTAAAGTGCATGATTTTATCCTGAAGGTGAAGTTTATTTTACGAGCCGAAGGAGGAATTAAAGGTACTTTAGTCCTGTGGTATATACGCAATTTTTGCACTTCATCCTCAAACGAATACAAATAGTTTAAAAGAATACACATTTTGCAATTTTGACAATAAATTTTATGACAAACATTTATATTGTTGCCATAGATTCTCTGTATCAAATAGCACGTATTTACTTGACAACGGGATTAATTGATTCAATTCCTTGGCAACGGGATTAAATATGAAAAATAATATATTCAGATCAAATTGAGAACCTTAGTCCCTCAAAATAAAAACTAAAGAAGAGTTTTACTCCCGGAAGTGCAAAAAATATCTTTTTAAAAAAATAACACATTACTGTATTATTTTAACATCGAACTGTCGTTAGTTTTTCAAAAATATCTCTTATTTTAAATTAAAATATTAATAGTTTTAGATTTTGCTCCTTTTTTTCGAAAATTTAAAAAAATTAAAAACAGTGTTATTAATTTTAGTAAGGTATAGACAAGTAGCTCTGTTGTAGCACGAGCAACAAAGAGTTTTTCAATGACCCTTTCCGCAAGTGTGTTACATACGATTTTTTCTACAATAATATGAAACATTCAAAATGACGGATTTAAAAAAAACATATTTTTTATGAAAAACAAATCAAGTAGGCTTGCTGTCATAGCTGCAATCAATACCACTATATAAAAACTGACAGTCAATTTATGTAATTTTGCATTTATGATAAAAATAACGAATTTTCTTGCAGAAAATAGTAGTGATAGTGAAAGTGACCTTTCATGGCAATTATGAATTGGAACTTTTACCTTTTGACAGCTTTGACCTTTCCGTTTCCGTAGCTGCACAATTTATATACCCCATTTCACGTTAGAAAAAATCATTGAGTAAGATAATGATGATATACCATTTTTTAATTTCTAAAAGATTCTTTTGATTCATACTAAGTATATCAAACTGCGTATACCTTTAACTCGAAATTATATAAAGCCTGTATTATTAACCCACTTAAGGCCGAAATATATTTTTTTCTAATTCACAACAATTTCATCATAAAATATGTTCAAAATGATAAAAAAAAAAACGAGAAATTAAGAAAAAAAAAGTTTTTAAATACTTCAGTTTTATCAAAAATGGGTGTCCTTTTAAAAGGACAGTGGCGTTATAAGCGACCTGTCTCGTACATTATTCACAATTTTTGTAATAATTTTAGTGCACATACGTAAATAATAAAGCAGTGTAATTTGAATTTAATAATTATTTATGAATACTAATAAGATTTCTTAACAATTACAAAATGTATCTTATATGGTAAACTGCCAAACATTCTTTATGGTGTAGTGCAATGCAGCATTCGTTTTTTTTATGGCATAAACAGCAACTTGTTTGCTTATCTTGATAAATTATAAGATGGTCAGTTCCATCAAATCTGGAATAATCATGTAATTTGCCGCTGATCTACTTGGGCCCCTTTTTGTAAGATTCTAAAAGATTCTAATATACCAAGATCAACTAATCGCCGAAAATGTTGGAAATACTTGAATATTATTAGACGCAATTAAAAAAAAAACACAATTGTCATATAAAAAATACAACTACATGTCCAACATCTGTTGATTCCAGTGAAGTAAATATTGTTATTTTAAAAATATATAACGCCATCTTGGAAACAAAAGCCTAACTATGTAAGTTTTAGATATTTAAATAGAGTCCTTTTAAAAGGACGGTGGCTTTATCTGGGTTAATAGTCTAAAATGTGGACGAGTTGAACGAATTGCGGGTACATTTGAACGATTGCCGGTTGAATAAACTTAAAATAAAATCCGCAGTAATGTGATGAATGCGTACACTCTTGGCGTCTCGAAAACGGGTTTTTCTTTCTTTTTCTTTTTCGCCATTTTTCAATCTATGTCTGGTGATATGTAGATATCATCAGGACAACAAGAACTACAAGGACTGCATCCTTCAAGCGATCCTGGCTCGCAGCCAACGTCATAAAGAAGAAATATGTAGACTTAAACTCCCAAGGAATGTTATTTCTTATTTCCTACCGAAGACGAGATTAACAAACCAAATAAAAACGTCGATAGAGTCGAGATCTGTAGGGAGCTGATAGCCGAGAATATTATGTGGCACTGACAACTCAGACAGACACACATTCCAGTTAACTGCACAAAAATCTCACCTGTGGGGTACTGTCCACCAACAACCATGAGTTGACGGCTGGTAACCGCACACACGGTTAAATACATACGTCTATACAATGCAAATTTTAGCATTGAATTAAAAAATTACTTTCTGTGCAAAATTAATAAGGTGAACAATTCCTCAATAAACTATTTAAAAATTCGTAGAAATTCTGCCAAAAGAGTTACAAATATGAAACTACGGTAATTTACTAACAAAACTACGATTTTGTCGAATTTGGGTGAGTAAACATATAAATTCATATTTTACTATGCACAGTTGAAAAGTTGAACCTGAGTGTCAGAACTTCTTTAAAAAATTCAAATTGTTTTGATTTTTATAATATAAGCAATAATCTTTTAAAGAACATTATTGACTTTATTGTTGAACCTCTTGTTTCTCTTTTCAATAAATGTCTAAAAGACGGCATTTTTCCCGATGTTTTTAAAAAAACAATTGTACTGTCACTTTATAAAAAAGGTGAGTCTGATAAGATTCAAAATTACAGACCCATTTCTATTATTCCAACTTTATCCAAAATTTTTGAAATTATTTTGAAAAATAGATTAATCAAATATTTTGACGATAATAAATTTTTAAATGATCGACAATTTGGGTTTAGATGTCAGCGATCTACGACTCAAGCGGTTTCAAATATTATCAGTCAGATTGTCGAGGGTCTTGAGGAGAGTCAACATATGGCAATTACCTTGTGTGACCTGTCAAAAGCCTTTGACTGTGTCTCGCATGAGATTCTTTTATCGAAACTGGAATATTATGATATAAAAGGAATAACTCTAACTCTTTTCAAATCTTATTTACATAACCGTATTCAAAGTGTTCAGATCGAAGGTCATCTATCGGATTTTAAGGATATAGAGCATGGCGTACCTCAAGGCTCAATACTTGCCCCATTGTTCTTCATTATTTACGTGAATGATTTTTGTGACTATATGCAACCCTGTAGTAGTGTCCTTTTTGCGGATGATACCACAATAATAAGTAGCAATAAGGACATCAATGAACTCTTGCAAAATTGTACAACAAACCTATCAAAAGCTGAAATATGGTTTACTGCTAATAATTTATTATTAAATCAAGAAAAAACGCAACAATTAATAATTTCTAGTAAACAAAAATTTATTAAGGGTAACTCTGTTTCAATTTTAGGTATGCATATCGAAGACTCTCTAAATGGTAAAACTCATATTGAGCATATTAGTAAAAAATTATCTAGCATATTATTTTTACTTAGAAAGATCAAGCCCACCGTTGACGACGCTACATTAAAAACAGTTTATTTCTCACTGTTTCATTCGATTATTTCTTATGGTATTTTGCTGTGGGGAAACTCACAAAACTCAATAATAATCTTCAGGCTACAGAAGACAGCAATTAGAATAATTTGTGGATTAAAATATAGAGACCATTGCAAACAATCCTTCATTAATATAGGTATAATGTCTCTTCCCTCGTTATTTATATATTATAGCCTAATTGAAATACACAGATCAAAAAGCTTGCTACCTATGAACATGGACATACATAATTATGATACAAGATCTGCTAACTTGTTGCGAAAACCTCGGTTTAGACTTAAAAAATCTGAGAATAATTCACTAAACCTTGATTTGTATAATCATTTACCGCAATCAACCAGAGATTTAAACGAAAAAAAATTTAAAATTAAAATTAAAAACGAACTTATTAGTAACTGTTTTTATACTATTTCAGAATATTTCGGGCATAATTTTGTCAAATAACATATCAATGTGAAACACTCTTTCATGATTTTATTTATATTATGTATATTTTAAAATTGACTTGCTTTAAACATTTAATTATAATATGTAACAAAGCCAATGAAATAAATAAATAAATAAATAAATAAATGAACCCAGACGATCACGTTACGACTGAGCTATGTTTATAATGTTCAAACCTCTCAAAAATAGATTTAAAGTATCAGCCTGGAGTATTAGAAATATGATTGCCTGTACTAGCCGAAGCGAGATTCTTGAACGTACACGTACACGAGCTGTGTGTCTATGTAGTAGTGAACAATTCCTCAATAAACTATTTCAAAATTCGTAGAAATTCTACCAAAACAGCTACAAATATGAAACTACGGTTATTTACTAACAAAACTACAAGGAATCCAATGGTGCAATCAGATTTTTGACATTACATTTAGTTCAGCCTGTACATCACTTATAAAATTATAAATCGGTTTTTACCTTGTATTATACATCGCAGGGCCTTGAAATTTCTTCCAGGATTCAATGAGGTCCTTAGACACACACTACACATAGTTTTGTAAATGTATATCGCGAAATAACTACAGATTTTAGTAAATAAAGCACTACGAAATCACCAAGCGTTGTTTGCGTTATATCACTAAAGTTTTTATTGGTTTATGTTTGCACATTCTTCATACAGATGGCGCCAGTTCCGATTCATATTTGAATATTTAAATGTTTTAAATAATATTCTGGTAAATTTATGTTTCTTATTTATTTAGATAATGTAAATTTGGATACTAAGTAATTAATGAATTAAAAGTACATGCTTTATTAGTGCTTTTTATTTCGGATTGCAAATATTTCAGGATTTGTAAAGATGCTCTTTACCGAACAATATGCGGTAATGTGTACCATAGACGTTAACGATGTGTGATTGTTACGTCTTCACTTCAGGAGACAAAATTTATTTTTGTGCGGCACTGAAAACTCTCTAAGTATCAGAATATTTTTTCGGGTTCTTGGTTCTTTTTATTATTCGTTCAAATTCTTTTTATCGTTACATCTCACATGTCATTTACATACATATCACCGCATTTCAATTGAGTTTATCCAGTTTTCGGGTTCTGCCTTATCTGTATTTGATTTGGAAATATGAGATCGAAATCGCAAGAAAATTGCCCTTTATATAACTTTTCACCAACCAAATTTAAGGTTTACATTCATTATACAAAACTTTAGTAAGATAAACCCCTCCATAAGATGCACTATTGTGTTTTTATTATTATTATTATTATTATTATCTGCCATCATAACAAAATGTGAGGTTAGTTTAATATTTTAATGAATAAAAATTGTGATGTTTTTTTAAGTCGTAGATAAAACGTTGAATCTGATTCGCACATAATTTGAATGATTATGCACTCGCCTTCAGCTCATGCATAAACTTTCATACTGTTGAATTATAGCCTACATTATGTGCTCGTTTAATAATTCATATTTAATCTGGTATCCATTATACAATCAACAATCCAGTGGTTTTAAAAATATGCATCTTGCGATAACCTATAATTTAATTTATGAAATACAAAAAATTATTTTCGTTCCATGATCAGTATTAATATACGGGGTATTTCTATTCTATACCTCTGCACGCAACTTTAATAGGTTATATAATATGATATACTGATTACAGAAACGAAAGATTTTTTCAAAATTCACAAAAATATGGGCAGTGAAAATTTTTGTACCACTGGTTTGCAAGTCAATTTAACTGTTTATTTATTAATTATTATATAAAAAGTGACTATTTGTAGATAGTCTGATACTATTTATAACTTTATTATATAAATAATACTATAATAAATATACAGTTAAATGGACGTTCAAACCAATGGAACTAATTTTTTCACAACCCTTATTTTTGCGAATTTTATCAAATTCAAATCAAATTATATAACCTATTAAAGTTGCGTGCAGAGGTATAGAAACACCCTGTATATGAACGAAGTTGTGAATCATCCTGTATATCTGCACCAACGACTCACAGTATGTAAGGCTGCCACACCCTAATTGTGTAAAAGAATAAAAATAAATATTTAGCATTTATTAATTCTCCCTGAAAAATTCCTGAATAAATTAATCCCTCGCTGAATTTCTGCGCTTTGTGCTTTCATGTCTGAATAGTCGTGCTGTAATGAGCGATGCAGGACCCGCCTTCAGGACTGAACAGTCCTGCCCTCTTGTTCAGGGCCTGCTATATTGCCTGTCATTTGCCAAGCGCGAAATCGTTTGTCGATTGTTCCAAACGACAGCAGGATGTCGACAGTGTTTTGTTTCAAAGATGAAATGTTTGTTTTGGGCAGGACGGGCCCAGCAGGAAGCAAATATGTACAGGATACAGGAACTTTAAGAGTGTTTACGTTTGCATGAATTTTAAATCACTGAGACTGACATATTTGAATTTAGTTTCAGTTTAACCGCACACAAATCTACTCTGTAATGTACTCTCCACTAAAAATCATGAGTGAGTGACTCACATTATGTGCGGCTGTCACACCTTAATCAGATAAATATGTATGAATGTATATATCAGATGTGTACTGCACAAATGCGACCATTAACGAGTTTACGGCTGGTAGTGGTAACCGCACATACGGAATAATATCTATACATCAGACGCAAGTTGAATAAAAAGCTCTGTTCACACTAGGATTCATTCATGACTCTGACTTTTGAAAAAAATCCCTGTTTTGAAGCATCAGTGAATTAGAAATTCTTCTTTTCCAAAATACATTGAATATTTAATTTAAAGCAAAGAATTCTCAAAGAATCCATGTATGAACAGGGCACAAGAATATTATTCTTAAAAATTTGAAAAGACAGCACTGTTAAGTTTCTATTTTTTGACATTTCTCTACGTTACATACAACAAATTCTACCACACCTTACTGTTACGAATCATCGGTGTAAAGTATGATATACAGGGTGCTTCAAAATTATTGACAAAATATATTATAAGATGTACTGATTACAACGCAAAAATAATTTTTCCGTAATTCACAAAAATAATTGCACAATTGGGGCAAACATTTTGTACCTACCTAAACATTAAAATTTATTTATCTACGACATTAAATGTGTGATGTTTGCTACATATTGCCATATATTAATCCCGCAGGGAATAATAGTCAGTATTACCTCCCTGCACCAATCAGAAAATTATTTTGCCAGAATCAATCTCGCGTGCAAATTATCACTTGTAATATCACATGTGCATTCATTCTTTCCGGAAATTTTTTTTAGTGCTCGTATACCATTCGAGCTAATTAAGACGTTGTTGGAATGCACGATAAAAAATTTCCTGGACATGAATGAATGCACGAGTGCATATTCGGTAAGAAAATCACAATGACACGGCCGCTCTATTTTTGAATTCTTTTATAATAGAAACTTGAAATATTTACTAAATTTGTATTTAACATTAATAAATATGTATTATTTACCTTATTATTTGCTTATTTACACTCAAAATGACAATTTAACCAATTTTTAATTTAATGTCAAAGTGATAGATGACGAAAAATTTCCGTTTATTAATTTCAGTTAAGTTACTCAAGCTACTAGTAAAAAATTTCCGAGAAAATTTTTATATAACCATGGTTACTATTATTGTAATCCATTCATCCATTGGCTGTTATTTGTGTCATGCGATTTTCTTTTTACCTCTCGCCCAGAGAGGTATAGGGATCGTGAAAAAATTCGAGGTCGAGATTTTTGTCAATTAGCACGTTTTAGCACCTTTAGAACCTATTTTGACTATTTTCACGATGATGTCTGTGTGTGTGTGTGTGTGTGTGTGTGTGTGTGTGTGTGTGTGTGTGTGTGTGTGTGTGTGTGTGTGTGTGTGTGTGTGTGTGTGTGTGTGTGTGTGTGTGTGTGTGTGTGTGTGTGTGTGTGTGTGTGTGTGTGTGTGTGTGTGTGTGTGTGTGTGTGTGTGTGTGTGTGTGTGTGTGTGTGTGTGTGTGTGTGTGTGTGTGTGTGTGTGTGTGTGTGTGTGTGTGTGTGTGTGTGTGTGTGTGTGTGTGTGTGTGTGTGTGTGTGTGTGTGTGTGTGTGTGTGTGTGTGTGTGTGTGTGTGTGTGTGTGTGTGTGTGTGTGTGTGTGTGTGTGTGTGTGTGTGTGTGTGTGTGTGTGTGTGTGTGTGTGTGTGTGTGTGTGTGTGTGTGTGTGTGTGTGTGTGCGTGTGTGTGTGTGTGTGTGTGTGTGTGTGTGTGTGTGTGTGTGTGTGCGTGTGTGTGTGTGTGTGTGTGTGTGTGTGTGTGTGTGTGTGTGTGTGTGTGTGTGTGTGTGTGTGTGTGTGTGTGTGTGTGTGTGTGTGTGTGTGTATGAAAGTCTGTATGTACGCCTACTATAGACTTTCGTCCCGGTTCATTATCTCAAATTCTACTGAACATAAAATTCTAATATTTTGCATTATACAATTATATATGTTAATGAAGAGCTGAAAAGATTTTGGTAAAAATCCACCAACCGGAAATGGTACTTTTCTTGTAGCACTATAACATTTTTTGCAAAAATTGTATAAAATAATGCGATTGTTACAATTTGACATACCACACATGAAAGAAGAAATTACATTGTACAATATTTAATCTTATTTGTTTCTATATCTTTAACCAATAAAGAAATATAATTTTTTTAAATATATAATTTTACCTACCACGATTTGTGAATCCCGAAATAGAAATAAAATTTAAAACAAAAATAAAATTGTCAATGTGACAGATAAACAGATGTCTGTGGCAAGGAGGTTTCTCTGTGGTGTAGGGCATGTGTAGAGTGTGGTGTAGAATTTTGAAATGTAGGATATAGTATAGATATTAATTGGACATAGTATAGTATTATGTAAATATGGTATGTATAAAATAAAAAAATATATTAAACTAAGAGCTGATTAGATTTGTGAAATATATAATTTATTACCTAATTAAAACTTAATATTTGATTTAGTTAAATACGAGGTTAAATAATAATACTTCAATGTCAAGGCGAGAGGTATTGTAACGGCCACGTCAGATTTTTTAAATATTGCAATGTTTAGTGATGTAACTATGGCGATAGAGAATTGGTATTGGTTTTATTAAAATCTTGTACGTAATATTTTAGTCGTAGATACAACTCGCTATAATGGCTATTATTCCCTCCGATCATTAAAACCCTCGCTCGCTTTGCTCGCTCTTCATCTTCAGGAATAATAGCGTCGTTGTATAATATACTATTAAATACCTCAATATAATTTTATTGCATATTACGAACTACATAACCAAATCAATATCTCTTCATGTTCTGTGTCAAGTTTTCAATTATTTAATTATTAAAGTACACAACAGAGTAAGTAGGTTTATGACTGCTATCTTGTAATATGGAAAGGGAATTGTCTGGCATTATTAGTATATTAAAAGATATTGACATGAAAATAACCAATACTACATTTCTTGAATTACAGAAGTTAATAATAGATATAAATTAAACTGCTGACCTGGTTCTAAGGACATTCATTCCATCTAGCACAAAAATAATAAAATACGATAGCAAAGAACGTCTCCAACCTTAGAACACTTGTATTTATAACTAGAAAATTAAATGAAAACAATTGTTACATAGAATCATAAACGAGAGAAACATAATGCTTGAAAATTCGTAAACTTTTATGTCAAGAATCCCATGTACACTTAAAATTCATGTAGGGGAGACTGGGGGCTAAATGGACTTGGGGCTAAGTAGACAACGCAATTTTTAATTTTCCCGCTTGAAGAAAGTAGCTCATATTAGTTTCAAAAGATTCCTATTAGTGTCCTTTAGTATTTCAAAAAGTATTGGACTTTTAGTTTAGTTTTCATAGGCAGTCATAGTACGAATGTGTTTTTGAGTTGTCGAAACTAAATATTTTTAAATTACTTATCGCATAACATCATTTGTTGGTGCAGTATATATGCATGTTTTATTATTTGATTTGAACCATAAATTAATAGTAGCCGATATCCAATTTGTATTTTATTTTATGTTTAAGTAGTTTTGTTGCTATTTAAAAAAAATGTTTGCTACGTAACATGAGGACTAATGGGACTAACAAAAAGGGTACTATTGGGACATGTTTCATTGGGCGTCCATATAATTAATTAATTAATTTTGGCTGGAAATTTGCCTTACTATGTACCTCGTCATAAAAAACGTTAGCTACGAATAAAAGTAAAGGTTTTAAAAAATACAACTCAAAATTTTCATAATTGTTGCTGAAATGCACAATATGAAATGATTTCACAGACAATGAGATAATATTATGCCAAAAACGAAAATTATTATTAGTCCTTGTTGAATTTAGGGAGAAAACGAAAATAGTTTTTTTTATGTCGGACCAAATGAATTCAAAATAAAAACAAATTAATTTAACCCCAAACCTAGTCCCATTAGACCCAAGGAATGGAACTATTGGGACACTTTTTTAAAATAAATGAAATAAAATGTATACAATGTTGTTACAACCGTCCAACCACTATATCATAAATATAAAATATTGTAAATATCACATGAAATGAAAAAGCAGTTAAATTTTATTATATTATTTCATAAATTGACGAAAAACAAAAAATAGTCCAAATAGCCCCCAGTCTCCCCTAAAGGAATATACAAATCTGGTAAAAGTTCGCGTACTGTATATGACCTATGAGTGAGTTGACACTATGTGAGGCTGCCACACCCAAGTTGGGTAAAACATAAAACTATACCCTTTTTGACAATCCTCTACTTTGAGTTAAAATTGCTGTCAGCATACTGAAGATTTTGATGTCGTGTTTACTGAAAGTTTTTCGTTTCAGCAAAATTTATATTTACAATTTAAAGGCGCAAACATCCTGTGAAAAATGAACTGAATTTAGAATTCAGCGTCTTCACGTGCTATACTTTATTTTCAGCTTTCAGTTTACTTACACGGTACAGGCTACAGACGAGAATTCATGAATTTTTCCTGAAAACTTGTAAAGTTAGAAGTTGGATTATCGTAACTTTTGATTTTAGTTAACCTCGATTAATGTTATCACACTTTTATACAGGGTGATTCAGAAAATTGCGCCTATCCATAAATTGATACGTCCTCTAAACCTCTATTTTGAGGACTTGTTACATAAGTAACTACAAAGCCCTGTTCACACTAGGAAAGTTTTCACTAAAAAGATACTTGAAAGTAAAACAAGAGCTAGAAGCTGTCATAAATAAAAACTGCCAATGCTGTTCATACGGGGAATGTAATTAATTTTATTAAATATATTTAAGATCAATAGCTTAAATATATTTTCAAGAAATAACTAGTTTCTTCTGCGGTGTCCTCGTATTGACAGTTTTATTTATGACACTTGTTTTACTTTCAAGAAACATTTTAGTAAAAACTAAACCCGTGTGAACAGGGCATATACACGTTGTTTTTTTTAAACAACCAGCGCTTTTTTGGGTGAACTAATGACTTTAGAAAAACATGTTATACACAAAAAATGACAAACAAAAGGGGCTTCATTTAATAGGAATAACAAATAAAAATTCAACCAGCGGTTCTCAAACAGCAAAATAAATTAATATTTCTTAAAATGGTAACCTTATATAAAGTTTTAGTGCATTAGATACAGATTTCAACAATATAAATATGACATCATGGGGTTGTATAACAAGTATTTTGAGAAAAATGGTATTAAAAATCAGAAATAATTTTACAATATTGAAGTAGGCTATGCAATAAACAACTATTAATACGACTATTGCCTAGGTTGCGATTGTATTAATTTTTTATACCGTGAGTTTTATTTAACGTGAAACATGGGATCTTTCATATCCATGGTTACGAATTTGACAGCAATGTATTAGAGCGTTTCATTTAAAATAGAACATAGGCTGTCATTGTCAAGTAAATATTACCTGTCAATTAGGGTTGTGTTGTTGAAAATAAGGTATACAATTAAAGAAATTGTGCAAATGATACGTTGGAATAATGCAGATGTTAGCCTCAGACAAGTATACATATATCTGATTTATTTCGTGTATTTGAGAATTTGTTATAAATTGTATTCTGAAAAAATATCTATTAAATATTTATATTTCTTGCAACTTTTTTCATTTCTAAAATGATTAGAAATACATACATATTTCATTTGCTATGTTCTATTTTAAATGAAACGCTGTAATACATTGCTGTCAAATTCGTAACCATGGATATGAAAGATCCCATGTTTCACGTTAAATAAAACTCACGGTATTTAAAATAACGTGTTTTGCTAAGAAATTAATAATAACAAAAAAGCGCTGGTTGTTTGAAAGGAAGCACCCTGTATAATGTCAATTTTACTTCAAATTTATAAACAAGAGGTATTTCCGGTAAAAGCGACACATAAAATAAACCGCATTAACACCAAGTATACATATACAAAATTTCATCCCAAAATACCATCACACAAAAAAGTTATGACCATCTTCTTGAAACCTGTCAAAAACTGTCAAATTCTAACCTTGCTTCTGTTCCTGGGGGCGAAGTCTTCCTTGGAGGGCTTCCTCCGCTTATCCTTGAGGATCATGCGCGCTGCCGCGAACGCCATCTTGTGTTGGTGACGTCACCGACCCGATATGCGTATCACTCTCGCGTTTATTGCACGTTTATCACGGGTTATTGCTTGGGTTGCGTATTGCTATTAAAGATACAAAGACGAAGACGGTGACCGGGGGTTCGTTATACGGGGTAGCGTTGACCGGGGCCGTGACGGGTCCATTGCTATATAGGCACTAACCTATAAGAGAGAGGTGGACTTAGAGAGTGAAAAAGTTTACTGAAAATGCAAAATTTCTGTAACGGTTTTTGTTTGTTGTTTATTTCAACCACTTCTAGATTCGTCTCAATCCGTGCGATATTCAAATCAAAGCGGTAGCGGAGGGATTCTTATGCAAACAGGACGACCAAGTGGACAGCTTGAAACGTCCGAGTGCGGTTTAATTGTTGGTATAGATTATTATAGAATGGGACTGTGTGTAATATGTTGAATGTGCATGTGTATTTAAAGTGCACAAACGCACGCTTATTGTATCGCACAATTCTTTATACTTTCTTTAATAATATACGTTATTTATTAATTTAATCTATCATCAAATGTTATTACCTTTTATTATGCAACATTTATTGATAATTATAAACAACATAATACGTTAGTTACTAATAATATGTTAGATACTTACTTATAATTTATTAATTACGAACTTAATACGTTAGATACAACCATAATAACATCAAAACCTTCCATAATACGCGAATTGTCAACTAATTGACAGATAAAAAAAATTGTTGATTTGTTTTAACATACTCGTAGCTGTCGTTGATGGTGATTAAGCTTTGAATATAACGCGAATATATGCGATTTAAGCCCCCTTGGATGTTCAAAGAGACTAGGTTTCACCTCGTCGCTTAGCAACATCCTCGGTATTATAAATCGCATAATATTCTTGTTATATTAATAGCTATAAATATAAAGTATATGATTGAGTTGATACTATAGTAATTGCTTTCTTCAAAAATTTGTATCCGCGTAAGATGCATGTAAAATGTTGAATATGCATGTATCTTTGCATGTAAAATGCAGAAATGCACGCTCGTTTTTGTTGCATTAACGATAATATTTAATTTTGATCGTCATTCGATGGCTGTAGTCAGCTACTAAAAACATGACTAATAAAATAAAATAATTCTATAACTCACAAACTAAAATAAACAAATTAAATAAGTATAATTTGTTACAATAATTTGAAATGAATAACTAACTTTATATTTTACACGTCTTTATTTCTCAATTCATATTCTTACACTTATCTCTACTTCCCAAGTAAACTAACAATCACATAACACCCTGTAGTAAATAATTCATAAACCAATTATAAAAAATTAATTGTGTCACAATTATTATAATTAGAAATAATTTTCAAATTTTAATGAAACTAAAAATTATGACAATAATATTCCTCTAAAATGTTTTGTGAAATGTACGGAAATAAAACTTACTGTAGTCCATATGAAAGGATTTACAGAACACTAAAATATTTTTATGTTGGTATATAAAAGTTTGTTTGTCAACATATTGATTGAAAAATATAAAAGTAACTGCTGCAATTAAAACATTGTAAAGTTTTAATACGTACAATTAAATTTTAATTTTTACAGTTGACCTATTTTAAAATTTCCTCTTTTAAGAGCATGTACAATAGAAAATAAAAAGGAATAAATGGAAGAATAGAACATGATATTCTATTGAACAATAAATTGTGTAAAGTAAAATAAAGTTTAATATTAAATGTTTATAAAAACTCGCAACGAAAACACTATTACAGTATTTTAAAACTTCAAAATGACATTGCATTGCTAGGATGCGGTAAAGTACGAGTTTCAGGCTGGTTTCAGGCAGCCGTAGTAGTGGAAAAGGAAGTGAATCACAAAAAAGTAAAATCGAAAAAAAAACGTAGATGGACTATTTCTTCTTGTTAATTAATTCTACATCTCATTTCATACAGGTTTTTGCGAAATCAATACAAATGTTCAACTTTTTTATTCTAAATTGCTGTGTCAACCGTTTGCTGGGACACCCTGTATAAAGTGTTACTGTGTCTTCGGTTTACAATCCTCAATTAATTCATGTTAATTAGTGAAGAGCACACCGCAGGGTATATTTCAGTGCAGTCAAACAGTTAATTCCACCCATCTGTACGCATATCTTTCGCATTTTCCGTTGCCCCATCTTCGCTATCTTGTATCTCCTCCACTTCCGGTACTTGTACTTCGTGACGTCATCATCAGTTGGCGCGTGTATCCCATTGAAGGCATTGAGGTCTCGACTGTTACGTCCTTATTACGTCTATGTTACGCCGTGTAGTGCTGTGTGTGTGACACACTGACTGACATACACACAATAACAAAATGGCGCCAGATCTGACACTCTGACACCGAATATTAGGGGGAGGAGAAACTGGGTCAAAGGGTAGATTGAGATAGGGGAGAGTGGGAAGATAAAGATATAGGGAAACATTTGAGTTTGTACTTAAAGTTCAAATCTTATCTTTTGTCTAATTTGGGTGTGTTAGCTTCACATAATTTTATTATACCATGTGTGTCTACTTAGTCATAGTAAGAATAAACATATTATTGTTTTTTCCGAATTGCTAGAATACTCTCGATTTTACTTTTTTTTATTTCACTCTTTTTACTACGGCTGCCTGAACCAGCCCGAAACTCGTACTTTACCGCATCCTGTCAATGCAATGTCATTTTGAAGTTTTAAAATACTGTAAAAGTGTTTTCGTTGCGAGTTTTTATAAAAATTTATAGATAAAGTATCTACAGATGTGACATTTAAAATTTTAGTAGTGTTGCCACGAGACGAGACGAGACGAGATAATTACATGTCTCGTCTCGTCTCGAAATACCGAGATAAAACCTTGCCGAGACGAGACGAGATACGACCGAGACGAGACGAGATACTCTCTGTCTCGTCTCGTCTCGTTTTATCTCGTTTTTAAAGATCTAAATATTTAGTTGAACAATATACATTCATACATACATAAATTCATGCCATTTGAACAATATAATAATATCTAAACTCGTAAAGATAACTCGATTCGATAAGTTTGAGCCGGTTTTTAAGAATAATAATCATGTTTGGTACAAAAGTTTAATTCACTGCCACTAGATGTCTCTGGGACTGGTTCGCGGTGTCTCATATTCAATTTTTGTGCTTCCCCTTCATGTCTATGTTGTTACAAGTGTAGGTAGGTACTACATAATGTTTGTTACTGTTACTCATACTTTTATGATCCACAGTACCTTCACAACAATTTGCTACTGTACTTCTCGTAAATAAACATTTAATATTCATAATTTGCATATGAAAACATACGTACCTAGGTATATTATATTTGTCGCACTAATTGTTGTGTAAGCCTAGGCATTACAATAATTTTATTGCCTAGGCACTAAAAGTTACACTTCACAGACTGCCAGCTGTCAACAAGATAGCACTTTGTTAATCTGCGAAAGTTTATTTTTTTACAATAATAATCCAAATTAAAACAAATATAATTCTGCACTTTATTTTAGTGTTTACCTTTCAAACAAACCTAAATTTGCTTCAGTTCTCCAACATTTTTGTATTAAAAAAATAAATTATTTGCAGAAACAAAATCCTATACTTTTGCTTGCTTGCAAGTTCAAGTACGTAAGCACATGTCTAATATAGTACATACACACATTATGGATCTAGCACATTCAAATACATGGACATCTAATTAATCTACTTAATTTATTATCATAATCGAGACATTCGAGACGTCTCGTCCTCTCGTCTCGTCTCGTCTCGACCCTATCTCGGCTTCTTTTATCTCGTCTCGAAAATCGAGATAAAATATCGCCGAGACGATATAAACAGTAGGCGAGACGAGACGAGACGAGACATCTCGTTTGTCTCGTCTCGTGGCAACACTAAATTTTAGAGATATAACCGTGTAAAGTTTGCATAAATTGGATTTTTTATGAATGTTTCGGAATTTTTATAATTATGTACAATTTTTGTATTAAAATTTTAAAAAGGCACAACTGTTAATTGATTCTTTGCATATATAATCCTTCTTGAAACACAATTGTACTGGCCTCAAAACACTCGCTACGTTAGTACGTTTGATGCTGGATTTTAGAAAATAAACGTACTATGCCAACTAGTGTTTCACCAAGACAAGAAATCTTGTCTTGGTACATATTTCTTGTCTTGAAATATTTTTTCATTCAAGAAGTATTTTTATCTTGACTTGATTAAAATTTGAACATTCATTTCTTGACTTGAAATCAAGATTCATGATATTTCTTGATTTTCGAGTACGAACATGTTAGTTAGAAGAACGGTGCCTTGTCCGCGTCGTTCTTTAGTAGTAGTTAGAACAATCTAGAATCGTGGTTTAAAGTAATATTAGATAATTATTAGATGTAATAATGGATTCCGAATGTGAATATGTGGAATATGTGTTCATATAAAAATAGTGACAATTCATCCGATTCGTCGGATTCAGAATCTGTCAATAAAAACAAAAGATTAAAACTGTCGATCGTCATATTACTATCTATGAGAATTTATAATTACTAAAAATAATAATTTTCTTAACTTTTATTTAAAACCAAGAAATCAAGATATCTTGACAAGAATACTTGATTCTTGAATGCATCTTCTTGTCTTGATTAACAGTTCAGATATCTACTTTTTTACCTCTCGCCTAGAGATGTATAGGGATCGTGAAAAAATTCGATGACGAGATTTTTGTCAATAAGCACGTTTTAGTACCTTTAGAACCTATTTTGACTATTTTCACGATGATGTATGTGTGTGTGTGTGTGTGTGTGTGTGTGTGTGTGTGTGTGTGTGTGTGTGTGTGTGTCCGTTTGTCTGTATGTGTGTCCGTTTGTCTGTATGTGCGCCTACTATAGTCTTTCGTTCTGATTCATTATCTCAAATTCTATTGAACATAAAATTCTAACATTTTGCATTATACATTTATATATGTTAATGAAGAGCTGATTAGATTTTGGTAAAAATCTGCCAACCGGAAATGGTATTTTCTTGAAGCATTTTAACATTTTTTGCAAACAATATAGGAAATACTGCGATAGTTACAATTTGTCATGCGACATTTGAAAGAACAAATTACCTCTTACAATATTTATTTAACATCTTTTCTATATCTCTTACCAATAAATGAAAATTATTTTTCAAAAATGTGTAATTTTACCTACCACGATTTGTAAATTATAATATAGGAAAAAAAATTAAAACAAAAATGAAAATGTCAATGTGACAGATGAACAGACGTATACACAGTTTCTGAAATTTTGGTGGCACCATTTGTAAAGAAATGTATAAATATTAATAACTGGGTTTGAAATTTAGTAACTATAGTAGCCGAAATTTAATAAATAGAAAACTGACTCAATTCCAGTAAGTTTTTATCCTTCCATTAAACGTATCCAGTCAAGAAGCATCATCGATTCATTATTAACTGGATATAATGTAATATGGTAATAATAAAATACAAATTGTATACACAAAGAGCTAATTTGATTTCAATGTCAATCGAAATCGGTACGTTGCTTGAAGAACTATAAAATAAATTACAAAAAGTAGCCTAACAAAAACCAAATTCACATATTACAGTGTCAAGGCGGGAGGTTATGTGCTGGTCACAACAGATTTTTATATCTTGTCTTGATTTTTATCAAGATCAAGACAAGATCAAGAATTGTTTCTTGATTTTCGTGAAACACTAATGCCAACCTTTCTCTAGGACACTCTGTATACGATACACCGATTATTATACCTGAATATCCTAATGAATTAATTGTTCCAAACTACATTCCAACTATCTAACTGCCATGTTATAATCCACTAATTCAGATTTGAAACAAAGGCGCTAAGATACAACAAGAAGATGGAACCGAGCTCCTCTTTGTAAACAAAGAATCCTAGCGTTAGTCGCACCACATAATATGAAGTTGCGCTTAACAATGAACAAGAACAACTTTTATGATGACGTAAACAATGCCAGCAGCTAGCGTGCCATTGTTTGCCGTGCGTTGTTTGTTTTGTCTCGGAAAACTTACATGAGAATCTAAGAGAAAGATGAGACTAGTATGTGTTCTAATTTTGTTACTATTAGAAAAGCACTGCATTTTTTCTTATACTATATTTGAGAATGACTGGCAGTAATAAATCATTCGGTCAAAGACATTCCAGTGGTGCGTCAATAATTATTTGCACAGGGATAGTCAAAATTACTAAATTCGGTAGAGAACTATCGTTTTAGGTCTAAGTTGTTTTTCAGGGAAAATATTTATTTTAATAATATTAAGTGAGAAAGTTGTATTTGAATATTAAAAACTTTTATTTTTAGTAAATGTATAAACAGATCACTCCTATCTACGTCTATGACACAGTCCGACGGGGATTATCATAGCGTTTATGACGGGATCTCTATTGTTCGAGAAGTAAGTTTCGTTCCAGGTACAAAGCGTGCGGCTAATTTTGACCATCCTAGTGTAGTTACAACTGATTTTTCTGGTAGTTTTATTTGCCGCATTGCTGGTAAAAATCCAATACTACTCTTGCAAAAAATGATTTATTACTGTCAGTCATTCTCAAATGGACTATAGATATTTTTTTCATAATTACTCAGTATAGGCCACATGATCTTTTCTAGCGGTCAGAATGTGCAATATCTCTGGCTGTATCAGGTCATACTATATATAGACACTGATTTAAATGTAAAAAAGTGATTTAGATACATCTAAGTAGCTATGTTCCATAATTTATCTTAAGATCGAAAATGACAAAACGAGTTTTAAAATCCTCCATTTTCTACGAGACAGATCTTGTTATAAATAAATAATTTCACAATATTCATCTTTATTATTCAGTTTATAAAATATGTCGATTTTTATTCAGTTCTCCTAAATCTACATTGACAGTTTTTCTGAAACACTTTTCTTTATTTCACAGCAATATTACTTTTTAATGTAACTAACAAGCTTATGTGTTCTTTATATTTTATTATACAGGTTGGTGGAGGTGAAATGCGAACATAGGGAACATACATGACAATCGAACTTTCATGCCAGGTATCTTGATATATTTGGTACTAGTGTCACAAAACAGAAATAATAATAAAATCTAAAAGTGCATGTAAACTTTCTCGTTCTGCTCGTACACGTACATTATTATGCAAAGAAAATATTTTAATGAAAATAAAAATTTCAATAATATGACAGGTACTTTGACATTGACAGTACTTATTCCACGTATATCAAGATGCCTAGCATGATAACTTCATTGTCATATATTTCCCTATGTTCGCATTTCACCTCCACCAGAATGAGTTTGTATCGGTAGTTACCAGCAGAGACACCTAGGAACACCTATGATCTAATTACAACTTCAGGAGGTCTATTCTGTATCTGCAAAGTGTCGATATGTGATGACGTCAAGCGACATCAAGACATGCGATTCTGAAACTTATCAATATTAGGGATATTTAGGGAATGTATGTTTTTAGGTTGGTTATCTCTTTTTAATGCATCTTGTTCCAAATCAATTTATTGTCAGATGGCGTAATTCGGATCACATTCGGATACTCTTAAATGAATAGAAATTCTGTGCGTCCGATGTCTTACTATGTCAATAATAATCTTCTTTGCTTAATCGGAAATTTGCAACAAATTCTGCCGAACTGATATGAAATGGGTCTCGAGCATCTCGTATCATCCTTCTCAATATACGGGATGCATTTCGCTTCTCTTCAATTTCAAGCATCTCTATAACTCGGTATTGAGCATATAAAAAAGCCATTATCTGAGATATATACAAATTGATTAATTTTACAAGTTTATCTATTTATTAATTTCAGTTAAAAAATATAGGTAGGTAATAGTATTTTGTGCACCTAGGGAGAGAAGCGTGCTATTACTCCCGCGGGCGAAGCGGCGGTCTGAGCGAGGGCACCGGCTTCGCCCAAGGGTGTAATAGCTATTACTCCCGCGGGCCAAGCGGCGGCCCGAGCGAGGGCGCCGACTTCGCCCAAGGGTGGAATAGCCTTCCCTCCCGTGGGACACACAATATTTTACGTCACGAGGGCCTCGAAATCACCTTTCTTGCAAGCGGGAGGAAAACACTGTTTTCCTTCCGCTCGGGAAGACCGTACTTGCTTTCCTCCCGCGCGGGAGGGAAAACTCGCTTCCCTCCCTCCATTAGCAAGAGAAAAACACTGCTTTCCTCCCCCGAGTGACGTAAAATACATTACACCAAAATAAATAAAAATATACGTACTGCAAATACACAACTCTACAACAAACGTCAAAAATTCATAACCTGCAAATATAGCGAGTCGATATGTTCATAGCGACACGAACCACGGTCTTGATACGGATTAGCGACCTCGCAAGGTAATGACGTCACACAAACTATTCCGCTAGAGGGCTACAAGTCGCATATCGACAGTCGCTACGATATCAAGTCGCTAAAAAGAAACAGAATAGACCTCCTGACCGGGGTTGTCAATGAAGAACGTGGCAAGTAGGTAAACCTAATAATTATTCTTTAACCGTGATAAAATATCGATTATATCTTAGTACCTATATATTAATATATTTGTATAATAAGTAAATAGTATAAAGTAAGTATGGCGGGAGGTCTTGTGCTGGCCACATCAAATTTTTTATCAGTAGATCTACAATTAATAATTGCCTATGTTTAATTAATACAGCATTATTTTCATCCTTAATGAATGGAAGCAATATAACAAAATAATTTTTGTATCCAGGAAAATCCACAGTTTTTTGCTTCATATTTATAATTCCTTCCCTCTCTGTATATTCCCGAAAAACAACACAAAACAAAATGAAATATTTTCTACACGTTCTCATTTTCTGTGGCACGATATAATATTGCCATAAATTTTTATACATCGCGCGATAAAAACTAACAATTTATCAAGAATTTTAGCAGAGAGAATTCGGAAAATTTTATTATTAATATTTATACGAAAACTTGATTGCACAGAAAATATGTTCCCAGAAGATGTCGTGTAATAAATAGTGTAGCTACCTCACAGCGGAACGCTCACGGGTACATTTGGATGTAAATTACTACAGGAAACATTAATAAATATTTTTATCTACGATTATTAAATAATACCAATCATTATGTAGGTAACTGTAGTACGATACGACACACTGTTGTATTTTGAGTTCATTATGCAACACTATTGCATTATGAGTCCATTATTCAACGCTACTGTCACTGTCATCACATAAAAATGTGAGGTTACATTAATATTTTAATGAATCAAAATTTGTAAAGAAATGTTTGATTTAAACAGTTGTATTTGATTCGTACATAATTCGTACATTCCTAATTGCCTTATTCTAAAAATTATGTCTGTACTAATAGTTCATTTTGCATAAAATACATTGTTATTTAATGAATTTTGCTCCCTCTTCTTTCATTTCTACTGCAAATTGTATTTAGGTTCAGGTATTTTTACTTCCTTGTACGGAGTAAAAAGGAAGTATTGTAATCGCGAAAAATTTCGGTTCTCAGATTTTGACGGTAATATCCGTTTTGACCTTTTCTGAATCCATTATGACTAGTTTCGTCGTGACGTCTGTACGTACGGACGTATGTATGTCGCATATAACTCAAATACGGAGAGACGTAGAAAGTTGAAATTTTGTATTTAGGACTGTTATTACATCTAGTTGTGCATCTCCTATTTTTGGTTGCGATCGTCCTTGCCAAAGGGGCACTAATTGGTATTTTTCGCATTATTCAAAAACGGTAGGTATGTCGTAGGAAGTTGAAATTTTGTATTTGAGACTCATGTTGCATCTAGTTTCTAGTTGATCACCTAATATTTTTGGTTGCGATCGTCCGTGCCAAAAGGGCACTTTACTCTAGGTATTTTTTGGTATTTTCCGCATAAATCAGATACGGTTATTATATTTTTATATTATTCTACATTTTAGTTAATTAAGAAAAGTATGAACAGTAGGCGTACAAGTTATGTGGTGTCCACGTCAGATTTTTATTTGTCATAAGGCAATCTAGAAACTATAATAATTCTATTGATATATTATTTATGCCTATTGCTTGTTCCTATTTCCATAAAATGACATCTGAAAACGGTTTCAAGGGCGACTAACTATAAATTAAGTACTTCATCCAGTTAATTTTCTTGCGTATTGTTTATTTTTCTATACGTTTTTATACTTGGTAGTTAATCTGCTAATCTACAACGAGAATAACCAGTCCACTCGTGTTGATTTATTATCTTTGTCTAATTAGCCTTTCCTTTTAAAATAATGAATTTGATAGCGATCAATAAGTACATTTTTCTTTCCGAAGTAAAATTGCTCACATTAAGAACTTATTTCATTAGACGAACAGAGGAATTAATAAATTAGAAGTAGGTTACAGTCGCAATAATTATTTGTTACTGGAACAATTTTGCACCAGATATAATTGAAATACAAATCAATGCTTTCAGGTCGCGCTCGAAACAGTTTTCAGTCATTTTATGCACTTTATCTGCATAAATGTCTGCAAATAGGAACAAGCAATAGGCATAAATAGTAGTAAATAGTTTATTGTTACCTTTCGGTGTACAAAATCTTTACAATATTACATTTGCATTTACATTTAAAGTGGTAGGTATATTTTTATGTTCAACATTTTTATTTTGTTCTTATACTGTATACTTTTTTCATCCATTCCGTGTCTGGGTTTCCGTCATGTAGAATTTGTTGTGTTGATTTGCCGTTGTATAATTTTTCGTTGCAGTCTCTTCTTAAATGGTCTATTGTCTCAAAGTCTCTCCCATATATTCTGCATTGTCTGTCGTCGTCTCTCATCCAGTATTTATTTCTTTTTTCTTCGTTTCCTGCTCTATATCTTGCAATTATTTTAACATTTTTGTTGTCTGTTGTCAAGTATCGTGGTTTATTTGTGGTCAATAAGTGTTTGTATCCTGGATTATAAGTTGATTTATTTATCTTCTCTCTTCTTATTTGAATTTGAATATCTTGTTCTGTCTGTGTAATTTCGTCCACCATATTGTAGCCTGTATTTCTTCGTCTTTCTATATCTGTCGTTAGACATAAATAAGATATCAATAGAATCATTAGAGTTTCTAGATTGCCTTATGCTAAATATACCTGAAACTAAATATAATTTGCAGTAGAAATAAAAGAAGAGGGAGCAAAATTCATCAAATTGCAATGAATTTTATGCAAAATGAACTATTATTACAGACATAAGACAATTAGAAATGTACCTATTTTCTTTGTGTAACATAATTTCAATGTAGGTTACATCGTTATCCGAAATTTATGCAGAAAGCATGTGCAATGAGCCATGTAAAAGTTTTAAAGTGTCGCTGACGTGGCACTAGTACGATTTTAAATTAATAATAAGATTTTGACTATTATCGGGTTAAAAACATAAACATTACAGACTTAGTGTTTCCGAACGAGGCGACGAAGGAGCCGAGTTAGGAATTTCGAAACGAGTACCGTGAAAATCCTCTACCGGACGAAGTACGTACAACGTTTTATTTCATACCTGTGTTGCATTTTTGGACCAAAGTTTGCACCCATTCTTTATATATCTTTTCTAAATACAATCAGGTCGTCTTGGTCTCAATACAAAAATTAAATTTCAGTCCGGAAAATGAAACATTACGGTATTGTTCTACTTTACAATCCTACAGTAGAACAATACCGTAATGTTTCATTTTCCGGACTGAAATCAATCTCATAAAGAAGCAAATGCAACACAATATGAAATAATAGTTATTTATGTTACAAGGACGAAAAATGCAAGTTCTCGTACGACTATGGAAAATTGCCGAACGAGGCAAAGCCGAGTTCGGCAACCTTAGGAGTACGAGAGCTTTTTCGTCCGTGTATCATACACTATTTTTTATTCGATTGTAAGTGAGAACTTAAAATAACTAGAATATTAATATTTTATTATAAATTATTCTAAATTTTTGTTTAGTTTGCTAATTGTAGTTATCTGCGAAACAGACAAATGAAACAAAAAAGAACAAAAAATTATTCGACTGTGTCAGTTTGCTTAAAAAAACGCGTTTGCGTACGAAAAGTACTTCTCGGCCTAAGACGAAAAGTGGGTCACCTAGCAACGGCACAAATATTAATACTCTACCTAAAAGGTTAGCTTTTCGTCCGAATATCTTAACCAAAAAACGTCACTTTTTGACATAATCGAATAAAAAATAATTTCCGCCATATCTTTGTGACCACCTTAGTTCAATCCTCTCAGGAATGTATTATAAAACCTCCATCATCTTGGAAGGTATGCGATGTTGATATGGTACCTTCCGTACCTGTGCATCATTAGTTAACTCTAAACTCTCACAGGCTTCTCCGGCTCATATGAGCTTCATTTGCATGAAGATGGATTCATACAGACCACAATCGCCGGAAATAAATGGGAGAGGGGGAAACCGGAAGAGGAATAAAACCAGAGTAGGATAGCACACAGTGTGTGAAGCTGCTACAACCAAATTAGATGTAATGAAACTTTTAAAATCTGCTGTGGCCAGCACAGTACTTCCCCGACTATAAGTTTTAGTAACTTGCTTTCGTAAAGGCTTCAATTTTATACTTTGTACAAAAAAATAATTTCCCGAACTATTTAAGTTGATACCAACTTCGGCATAAAAAACAACTGTCATCGTGTTTAAATGTTATTTTTGATTCATCATATCGACTAGATTTTTTGTTAAGCTTGAATTACATTATACTTTTTTCGGCTAGAAAAAAGAACTTTTTTTTAGATACTTAATTCGGCTAGAATCTAGTTTTAAAATTTGTTCTTGCTGCCAACTGAAATTTAAAAAATGTAATTGTCATTGTCAGTTGTTGAGTTTTTAATGCTCTGGTAAAGTACTGGTTGCATTTCATACAATTGTACAAGAGTTTTTGTTATTTCAGGAGTTCATTTATACCTCATTACGGTTCAAGACTTTACTTTTACTTTTGATTCTGCTGTCACTCAACTTTATTATTTTTGAGGTTATATACAGAAGGTTGGTAATATGAAAATTGGACAGTTCTAGTATGAAACTTGCATCGAAATTTTCTTGTCCAATTGAGCATTCTAGAATTAAGTATGAAAATTGTCAAAGTTTCTAGCCGAAAAAATTATAATGTAATTCAAGCTTAACAGAGATTTTTAATTTGATAATACACTTTAATTTTTTGAGAAACAATTGAAAATCGCATAAGTGTCATTTCTTACGTTTTTACTAAACTTATCTTCCTCATGGTTATTTTAACTGGTTCCACTTAAATTTTTTTTCTACTAGAATTATCTTCCCGAGAGCTTTAATTTGATACCACACACGATAGTATTTTCATAAAATTAATAAAAGTTATGTTTATAAAGCTAGTACCACTCATTAACGAACTTGAAGTCAGTTTTTGGCTCAAGATCTTTCATATAAAATTTCAGTCCAAAATTTCAACGCGTTTTTAAGTTATCCAACATCCAGACAGGCCAACAGACAGACTTTTTTTAATCATGATTTTTTGTCTAAATCGTAAAGATTCATCAAAATCTCGAACTGTCAAAAAATCACGATTACAATATTTCACCCTATTACATAGGTCGGCGAAGTAACGAAATATATTTACAAGAAAAATGTGAGTGTCCTAATTATTAATTTTCGTTTGCCATTAACCCCTCAATAATTAACTGGCCAACTTTTCGCTAAATTCTTTCGTAGTCTAACTTCTCCCCCTCCCCTGTCTGGGTCTTAAGGGGTGGAAGATAACGAGCAAAACTGAAGCCGAAGACGCGAATTTGTATCCAGTCATCCGTGGCTAAAATGATAAGTTTATTTCTCTACTGGGACGTTTGACTGTGAAGCCATTAAATTACTGAGCATTTTAATAGAACCTCCAGGGAAAAGCGAACCAGCCAGCAGTTATATTTGCAAACCGAATTATTATAATCATTACAGCATCATTTCTACAGCTTGATAATTAAGTTAATACGAAACGTAAAATACACGGTTTTCAAAAGTCTCGGAACGGAGTTATAAGTTTTGATCGAGTGCAAAATCTGATGTGGCCGGCACAAGATCTCCCGCCATACTTACGTTACTATTTTTACTTATTATACGAATATATTAATAGGTACTACTACTCACAAATATATTTTAGTCATTTTATTTAAACTGCAGAAGGAGATATAAACGATATTTTACTATTGTTACGTCACTGTCATGTCATAATTGTTTAAATTTTACGTAGTAACAAATGTTAAACGATCATGAACTACAAGATACCGAAATTCTAAATTATAAGTATATACTTTAACTATTCTTAAATGATACCAGATACAGAAAAATTTATGACATACAGATTGTAGCATTGTAGGTAATAATCACATAACCTTTCAATTAAAATAAAAAATCTTAAATTAATTATTGAAATATTTTAAAAAAGTACTACTTCTGGTTTGAAGATTGAAATCAAAATTATATTGGGCTATCTGAATCGTATTAAAATCTTAAACATAAAATTTGAAGTTTGATATTTTTTGAGTTAACGCACAAACTAACGCACACACACACAGGCATCATCTCGAAAATATTAAATTCTTACTCTAGGGACCCTAAAACATGCTTATCCACAAAAAACTCACACAAAGTTTTACCCATCACAATACCTCCCTTATAGAATATGAGGCGAGAGTTGCAAAAATATAATTTAACGAACTGGTTTCCATGTCGCTAAATTATATTTTAAGCACACCTCGACAGTACATCACAACAACAACAATATAACAACAAATAATATCAAAACATTAATTGCATTGTTTAAACAAATATGAGTTGACACTTATTGTAAAATATATCTATACTGACAGATACTCTCTGTTGTTTTCGGCATTTATGTAAATTCTAAATTCTTTTCAAAAACGATTAGAATGTAAATTAGCTCAGCTGAAACCGTTTCAGGAATAAGGAATAAGGTCAGGGCTTCAGTTTCAGCAGTGGAGAGCATCAAGACTACAGCACGAGCGCTGAAGTCGAAAGATTCAGTTTCAGGTTTCAGTTTTCAGCCTTGACTTCTGAACTTGTAACCTGGACTGGTATAGCCATTATGTGCGAGTCAAATACGACGTTTTCTCTACGACTTTTTTAAATATAACAAGAATATTATTCATTTAAAGAAAACTTAAAATTTACACAAATGGGCATTTTTATTATGATTCATATTTCCCATTGCACCATTTCTATCTCTGGGTTTTCTTCAAATAGTCCGGGAGCTGGTGTCAAATTTTAATGGGTGATTGCAGCAAAATGTTTCTTTATTGTATAGGTAGTATATTATGTTGGTTTAACCACTTAAACATGTGTTAGCTGGCACGACCGTGTGGCTTAAGATTTTAAGAGGCTGCGGAACTTGCAAAAAATAAAAGATTTTCAAGTGATACCAACAAAGCTAAAATTTTATATAATGATAATTTACCAATTATATTTAACAAAAAAATATGTTAGCTGGACCGAGCGGGTGGCTAAACTTGTTAGCTGTCCAAGTGAACATGTCTGACGTTTGCAAATTGAAAACTGTCAGTAAAAATTATTAGTAGGCGATGCCACGGTGATGCATTTATTTAGAATATCTAAATGACATTATGCAACCTGCTATATTCGTTGATAAATATAATGCATATATTTATGTCAACTTATGGTATTACGAGTATAAATGAAAATCATAGACAATTTTGTAACACTAACCATGTTCGTACACTTAAGGAAAACATGTTAGAAATTATTTAGCAATCGCATATTTGTGTATTTTGTATTCTAGTATCGTGTAGCTGTTTAATTTATTTCTCGTACGCCATTGGTGGTCCCAGGTGTTTTAGAAAGCCCTGGATTTTGCATACAAGGGGGAAGTACCACCCCACCCCCACCCCCACAGCTGAGGCAAAATAACACATACATAACAAAGAAAACTTCAAATGCATCGAAATTGCAGTTTAAATAAATACATAACAATTTCATGATAGTAAAAACCTGATGTGGCCAGTACATAACCTTCCGCCTTAACACTGTATTTATGTGAATTTGGTTTTAGTTAGGATTTCTTAAATTTTAATTTTGTAAGAAATTTATAAACATATTTAAAATAATGTTATAGTCCTTAGTTCTTCAGTTATCTCTTTATAAATAAAAATTTATTACATTATGTCCAGGTAATAATATTTATACAAATTAATTTGTCACTTCTCCAACTTAAGTTTTTAAAAACTTTTTATTTCCTCTTTACAAGATATTAGCTCTTTGAAATAACATAACAGACTAACTAAATTCTACATTATTACATTTTTATAAACTAAGTACATTTCATGTGTTGGCGAAATGCGATGCCCGTCGTGGGAACGTCATGTTCGCTGGTATTCCGCTGACCGGGGTGGTTCACGTGAGGTAACACCTCCCTCCTTAAGAAGAAACTCTAGGGTGGAACGACTTGAGTTTCGTCGACCGCCTTCGGGGTTGTGGGTGCCCTTGATTTTGGATTCTGTAAAATTTTTGCTTTGATTAATTTTGCAATAAAGTAAAATATTATTATTGCAGTGAAGATGGCGATGTATGTTGTAAGTCCAATTGAGTAATTGATGTGGAGATTGATTGGATCGATAGGCGTTTCTTCCATTTCTTGGAGTTGAATTTGATGTAATTTGTCCAGTGATAATTTGTCCAATTTCAATTCTTCGACCTCTGCTTGAGATGAGTTTCGCATGTTGATTTTTTCTAAGTTTAGTGGGTGTCCGGGTATCGTCTTCTCTTTGTTTGAGTATACGTAGGAATTTGTTTTAAATTCACAATTAGGAGGAACGATAAGTAAATAGGTTCCTTGAATTGAAGCGATGGTAATTTGTTTGCAGGTGGTTTGAATTCTCTGTTGTTTTGGAAATATTCCGATGTAGTGGGCCTCGTTGATTTTTAAGATAATTTGTTGATTTATCTTAACTGGTACTTGTTGACAATTATTCGCTGTAGTTTCGGTTGATAAAATCGAAATCAGGCATTCTTGGTTCTTCTGTAGTGGTAGCAGATTTGTGCTTTTACACAAATATTCCGATGGTTGTAGATCGATGCATTCTTCGTTACTGTACTGATATGCATTGTTGCTTAATGATAGGTAAGTGGAAGGTGGAATGATAATTGATTGATTTTCATTGGGGATTGAAAATAGGTGATAGTGTTCGAAGGTGTCTGGGTGAACTAGAGGAAATTCTAGTGAAAACATTACTTTTTCATCGAAAATATGAACTTTGGTTTCTATAACGTTATAATATTTTGAAAGGTCGTTGACATTAGAAAACAGCAATTGTTTGTGATTGTAAATAGAGTATAACTCATTAACAATATCTTTCAGATCTCGGTGAGAAATAATGCTAGGGTGTGCGATTTTTAAATTTGCAAATGTTATTGCGTTTTCCATTTCAACAAGAAAGTTTAATAAAGAATCAAGATTTAGTTTAATTTGCTCTAGAATTTCGTGTGTCTCAGTGTACATAAAGAAACTGAAATTTGTTGAATTTATTGCTCGAACTAGTTCATTTGTTTTATTCTCAATAGAGTTTTGATGTCTAATAATTAAAGTCATTGTATCGTTAATATTTGACATATTTATCTTTGAAAGTGAAATTTGTTTGTTTAATTTAGCAACAATTTTATTTTGATTTGTTTGTAATTCCACAATGTTGTTATGAATTTCGTTAGCGTCATCGTTATCCATGTTACCAGTTATAATTTTTAGAATCGATCCTAAGGGATTGATTAAGCCACGTTTTTGACGTTTTTCAGGGTAAAATGAACTAATTTTGTTGTTAACAGTTTTAAGTTCGTATTCCAAATGTTTATAGTAATTATTTAGTGTGTGATAAATTTCTGGAGTTGCAGAATCTATTACAGCTTTTAATTGCGAATAGTTCTCGTTTATTAAATTGATTTCATTTTTTATTGGTTTTAAGTCGATGTAATGCAGGAATGTGTGGGAAGAGGTTTTAATTTTTGCATATCCTAATTTAAATGGAAGGACTCCGGGATTAGTCGCTAAGTTCAGTATTTGTACTGTTTGCGTCTTCGTTAGGTGAAGGGTCGCAAGTCTGTAACAACGGAGGTTTTTTAATTAACTTGTTTTCTAAAATTTTAATTTTTTGTTTTGATCGTCCTTTAGTCTTTTTAAACTCGTAAGTTTTTTGTCTTGGTCTTTTAATATTAGACAGGTGAATATTTTTTGATGTATTCCCGTGTTCTGGTTGTATCTCTGCAGTTTTAAGTTCAGGATTAGTTTTTGTAATTTTTTCGGGTTTGAATTTATTTTTTGTTTTACTTTGTTTTTGTTTATTTTTCACAAAAACTGTGTTTGGTATTTCTGGTAGATCTTCGCGATTTTTATTTGCGTAATCTATAGTTCTTTGTTTGTAAGTTTCGTTCGTGTCTCTAATTTTGTTGTATAATAATTTGATTTTTTGTTTGTGATTCTCAATATAGTTATTGATTAATTGTTTTTCTAACTCGATGTCTAAGGGTGAATTTGAATCTAAATGGCCTGATATTATTTCGCATGGTTTTAATTTTGTAGCTGAGTGAATAGAATTGTTATAAGCTAAAAGTGCATAGTTTACTTTATTTTCTATTGGTTCTTTGGAATATTCTTGTTGATTATTTAGGAGTCTTATATGTTCGATAAGAGTAGAATGAAATCGCTCAATTAATCCGTTTGATTCCGAATGTTGTGTACTAATAAAGTGAAGTTTAATTTTGTGAACTTCGAGTAATTCTTTAATCAATGAATTTTTGAATTCTAGGCCGTTATCTGAGATGATTTGATTTGGTATGCCGTGGTGTGTAAAATATTTTACAAGTTTATTTACTACTTCTATTCCTTGTCCAGAGTTTAATCCGTAGGCTTGTGCGTATCTCGAAAATGAATCAATAATAGTTAGAAATTTTTGTTTTTCTAGAGTGATTGTATCAACGTGTAATATTTCAAATGGTTTAGTTGGAGTGGGGGTAATATTAAATTTTGGTTTTATTGGAACTCGATCATATTTAGTTTTTAAACATATTTCACATTCGTTAATATAGGTTTGAATTGATTTTCTTAAATTTGGCCAATAATATCGTTTCTTAATTTGATTTTCGGTTTCATCAAGACCTCTGTGATTTGTTTTACTCTCGTGATAATTTTGAATTATTTGCAAAATTTCGTCTTGATCTTCAACATCTAAAAGTTTTTGAGTGTATCTAACAAAGTTAATTTCAGAATTTTTAAAATATTTTTGAATAACAGGACAGAATTTTTCGTATATCGGGTTTTCAAAATATAGTTGATATTTTACTTTCGGAACAATGTATTCTTTAACAAATTTAATAATATCTTTAGCAAAATTGTTTTTTGAAATTTGAACAGTGATACGTTGTGTATTTTCAAATAGTTTTATGATTTTTGGTTTCTTTGGATTATAAAGTACTTCAGAGATAATTATTTGATTTTTGCCGTGATTAATAGGTTTTTCGACTATTGGAATACCAATAATAGGGTTTTCTGCATTTGTGTGTATTGTTTCATCGTCAGAAATGTCTATTATTTCGTTATCGGGTTCAACTATTAAAGAATTGTTATCTGAATTATCAATATCATTTTTATTGATTGGTTTTTCAAATTTTTTGTTAAAATCTTTCATGTAATCGAATATTCCTCCTGAATTTTCGATAGTTTCATTAGTATTAATTTGGATTCTTGATAATGCGTCTGCATTTTTATTCAATGATCCTTTTTACTTCCTTGTACGAAGTAAGGAAGTATTGTAATCGCGAAAAATTTCGGTTCTCAGATTTTGACGGAAATATCCGTTTTGACCTTTTCTGAATCCATTATGACTAGTTTCGACGTGACGTCTGTACGTACGTACGTACGTATGTACGTACGTATGTACGTACGTATGTACGTACGTATGTACGTACGTATGTACGTACGTACGGACGGACGTATGTGTGTCGCATAACTCAAATACGGTTAGACGTAGAAAGTTGAAATTTTGTATTTAGGACTGTTATAGCATCTAGTTGTGCACCTCCTATTTTTGGTTTCAGTCTACAAACCGGAAGTAGTACTTTTTTAAAATATTTCGATAAATATTTAATTTAAGACAATTTTTTTTATTTTAAATGAAAGATTATGTGATTATTACCTAAAATCGGTATTTTATAAATATTTTTGTATCTGGTATCATTTAGGAATAATTAAAGTATATATTTTTAATTTAGTATTTCTTTATCTTGTAGTCCATGATCGATTAACATTTGTTACTACGTAAAATTTAAATGATTATGACATGACAGTGACAATAGTAAAATATGCTTTATATCTTCTTCTGCAGTTGAAATAAAATGACTAAAATATATTTGTGAGTATACTAGTATAATAAGTTAAAAGAATTTTTTATATATTCTACATTTTAGTTATTAAGAAAAGTATGAACACACAAGGCGTACAAGGAAGTCATGTGGTGTCCACGTCAGATTTTTTGTAAATGATTTGATAGTCGTATTCTTCTAATTTAAGACGCCATCTAACAAGTTTAGAATTTGGTTCTTTTAGTGAGAAAAGCCATTGTAATGGACGATGGTCTGTGTAAATAAAGAATTTACGTCCAAACAAGTAAGGTCTAAAATGTTTTACTGCCCACACTATCGCGAGTAGTTCTTTCTCGATAGTAGAGTATCTAGTTTCAGAGTCATTTAGTGTACGGCTTGCATATGCTATCGGTAAATCATTTCCTACTTTACCTTGAGATAGTACTGTGCCAATCGCGAAGTTGCTCGCGTCTGTTGTCAAAATAAATGGTTTTTCAAAGTCGGGGTACTGTAATATCGGTTCATTAGATAATAGATTTTTGCAGATATTAAAACAATTTACATATTCGGTATTTTGTGTGTCAATGGTCGCGTTTTTCTTTAAACAGCGCGTTATTGGTTTTGTTAATTTAGCAAAATTTTTAATAAATTTTCTGTAGTATCCTAACAGTCCTAAAAATGCTTTTATTTCTTTTCTAGTCTTAGGTAACGGGTAATTTTGTATTGCGGATATTTTAATAGGGTTTGGTTTAATTCCTTCTGGTGTAATTATGTGACCCAGGAAGGCAACTTCCTTTTTTAGAAATTCTGACTTATCAAGTTGTATTTTTAAATTGCTTTCGCGTAATTTTTGAAATATTTGTTTTAAGTTTACAATATGATCTTGAAGAGATGCTGAGAATACAATTATGTCGTCCATAAAAACAAAACAGGTTTTATTGATAAATTCTCTTAATACGTTATCCATAATTCGCTGAAAACTGGAAGGAGCATTTTTTAGGCCAAATGGCATCCTTAAATATTCGTAATGCCCGTTCTCTACGTTAAATGCTGTCTTTTTAATATCGTTTGTGTGCATTTCTATTTGGTGAAATCCGCTCGCTAAGTCAAGTGTTGAAAAGTATTGTGAACGTCCAAGTCTATCTAATATGTCAGTAATATTTGGAATTGGGTAGCGGTCATCTGTAGTTTTCTCGTTTATCTTGCGATAATCGACTACAATGCGCCATTTTTGTTTGCCGGAGGCATCAACCTTTTTTGGAACTATCCAAATAGGCGATGACCAGGGTGAATCGCTTGGTCGAATTATACCTTGCTGTAACATTTTGTTAATTTGTCTTTCTACTTCTGGTTTGTGTATGAAAGGGTACCTATAAGATTTTGTGTAAACTGGAATTTCGTCGGTGGTTGTGATTCTGTGTTTAATTTGATTTGTAAATGTCAATGGTGTGCCTTCGCGATAAAAAATGTCAGAATAAGATTTAACTAATTTTTCGATTTGTTTTTTCTCTTCTAAATTTGTGTGTTCGGTCCGAATTAATTTAGTTATGTCAGATTTATCTAATTCTTCGTTAACTTCATCATAAATTTCTGCGGTCAGTAAATCAAATTCCGTGTTATTAAATGAATTCGCATTAATAGGTTTGTACAAATTAATTTCTTGAGCTTTATCTGTTGTGTTATAAATGTCAACTGCTGCATAGCCGTTATGACATGTTGTTACGCATTCTCTTATCAAACAATTTGAAACCTGAGTTTGTGGTATTAAAATATCTCCGTCGTCAACATTTACTGGAATATTGAGTGTTTCCAAAGTGTGAGGGTCTATTCGTGCGAAAAATAATAATTTTTTCTTTGCATCGTAATGTGATAATTTTAATGAAGTATTTGGTGTATGCAGAATTGAATGTTTTATATCTAACTGAACATTTAAATCTTTTAAAGTATCATAACCAATTAAGCCGTCAAAGAAATGATGAAATTTAAAAAGATAAAATTTAATATTTTTATTATCATTAAATTCTGGAAATGCTGGTATCTCTACACAAGTATCTCTTTTAGTTGTTTGAAAAATTGATGAGATAGTAAATTCTTCTTTCTGAATGTTATCTTTAAAATATTTTTCTGCAATGTCAGGATTTAAAAATGATTTTGTCGCACCAGTATCAATTAATAATTTTAGAGGTGGATTCGAAATTTTGATGTAAGGCAAATCTTTTTTATCGTAAATTGAATGTAGTTCTATGTTTGGTTTGTTGTTTGGCTGAGTTCGTGAAAATTTTGTTCGTCATCACCTGGTGGTGTTTGTTCATAAGTATTTTCATCACAAATTTCGGTTACGTAATAATTTTCGCTTTGGTGGTTATAGTCTGTATAGTCAGTGTCATAATTTTCAAAGTTACTACATTCGTCTTGTTCGTAATACTGATTTTGATTTGGGTGTTCCTGCTCTACATGAAACAGTTCTTCGGAAATGAAATTTGGTTGTCTCGTTTGTTGAAATTGGGGTCTATTAAAAGAAGTACCGGGTTTAGGGAAAGTTCCGTGTGATATGCCGCTCATTGGGGTTTGTTTAGGAAAAGTTCCGTGTGAAATTCCACTCATAGGGGTTGGTCTAGGTTGAATAGCACGATTATTTTGATTTTGAGGTTTCCAAACATTTACTGGGTTATTTCTTTGTTTATTTCCGAAAACTTGCTGATTTGTGAAAAATCTTTGTGGTCTTAGTGTGAAACGTGGTTGTAAATTAATGGGGTTACTTGGAAACGGTTGGTGTTGGTTGTTAAATCGTGGTGGTGGTTGTGGAGAAAAGAATTGCGGTTTTTGATTCGGAAAATTAGTAATCGGTCTTAAATTTTGTGTTTTATTATTTTTTTCAAAATTTGGTCTTTGTAAGTGTCGGATATTATTTTCTGAAATGATAAACTGTCTAGCTTCTGCTAGCGTGTTGGGTTTCATTGCTCGGATCGTTGAACCAAGAGGTTCTTTTAAACCAGCTAAAAACATTTTCAAAGCGTGTGTATTATAAAAATTCTTTTTGACTGTTTTAATTGCAGCTGTATTTTCGTGAATATCAAGATAATTATGCAATGCACTAAGATTTGATAGCACTCTTGAATAAAATATTAGTGAATTTTCACTGTCTTTTTGTCTCAATTGATCTAAATCGAACAATAATCCGTTCTCGTCACGTTGATCGCCGAAATGTGCGATTAACGCCGCTTTAACAGATCTCCAGTCCTTGGCTGTACACGTGGAGTACACTTCGCGTGCAGGTCCAACAAGTTTAGCATAAATTCCATAAATTATTGTAAGATTTTGAACACAATTTAAATTTTGAGGGGTGTCGTCCCAATAATTATTAATTAAAGTATTTGCTACGTCTAAAAATGCGGAAAGTTCTACTGGATTTCCGTCGAATTTAGGCACTATGTCTAACAATTTTGTTTCAAAAACTGGCATGATTAAACAATTGTTGTTTTCTATTCTTTCGTTAGTTTCTCTTTCGTTAACTTCTAATGTTGAAAAAATTAAGCTTAAATGAGTGTCTTCTAAACTAAAGCTGTAATCTAAATCTAACTCGTTTTCACTATTTTCCTCTATGGAAATGGATGAACGCGAGGAATCTGTCATGTAATCAGGGGAATGTGGAAGGATAAGCAACTTACAGTATCAATACGGTGATCTTCATTTGATGTCCGTGTTGACTTCTTGTTGATGAATTTTTCGATGCCGATGAGGAATTCTCGGTGAATTGTCGTCGGGTTCGTTCTTCTGATTAACAGTTGAAACTGAAGAATTTTTCACTGTGAAACTTCTTTCAGAATCCTACACTAGACTGCGCCAATTAATTTGTCACTTCTCCAACTTAAGTTTTTAAAAACTTTTTATTTCCTCTTTACAAGATATTAGCTCTTTGAAATAACATAACAGACTAACTAAATTCTACATTATTACATTTTTATAAACTAAGTACATTTCATGTGTTGGCGAAATGCGATGCCCGTCGTGGGAACGTCATGTTCGCTGGTATTCCGCTGACCGGGGTGGTTCACGTGAGGTAACATACATATCTTTTAAAATGGTTCCACAAACATTTCAGAAATTATGTACACGTCTGTCCATCTGTCACAGTGACATTTTTATTTTTATTTTTAAATCTTTCCTATATTGTGATTTACAAATCGTGGTAGGTAAAATTACATATTTTTGAAGAATAGTTTTCCTTTATTGGTAAGAGATATAGAAAAGATGTTAAATAAATATTGTAAGATGTAATTTGTTCTTTCAAACAAATTGTAACTATTGCAGAATTTCCTATATTTTTACCTTCCGCTTACCTGTAAAGGAAGGTATTGGAATCATGCAAAAAATCGGGTAGTGAGTTTTTAGTGGATGAGCACGAATTAGGGTCCTTACAACTCATTTTTGATAGTTTCTCGATGATGTCTGTATGTATGTGTGTGTGTGTGTGTGTATGTGTGTGGTCCGGGCCGATGCCGGATGTCGCATAACTCAAATACGAATTGCCCAAAAAAAATTATATTTGGTATTTTACAATTGTATACGAATAGGAAGAGCTCATTAGATTTTGGTACAAATATGTTCACCGGAAGTGATATTTTTTGAAGATTGAAAACGATAATTGTCAAAAATTTATATAAATTTAGATAAATAAAGTATTTATATGTAATAAGAATAAGAGACAAAGTTATTTGCAACTTACGTTATAAAAAAATTGTCTTTATCTTGAAATCAATAATAAACTAACAGTTTACTCGCAACGAAAACACTTTTACAGTATTTTACAACTTCAAAATGACATTGCATTGCTAGGATGCGGAAAAGTACGAGTTTCGGGCTGATTTTAGGCAGTCGTAGAAAAAATAATTATTTTTTTAATAACATTCTAGTTTATAACTGCACAAATATCTACCATTTAAAACCAACAAATTGGTAAAACGTATGTAGGTTAATCCATAAAAGCGAAAAATATTTTTAATACATCTGGCCATATTAAATGAAGTACTAATACATTTTGATTAATTTCAATGATCTCAGTGCCCGATGAGGCGCCTAACCCTCTTCTCGCGTAATTATATCCGTCTGTTTTTAATTAAAATTTCAGTAAACAACAATGTAATTATATTTCGCGACTAGAACACGGCTGTGTAATTTAGCAAATTACATTAGTTCAGTTCGTTCATCTTTTATTGCTGTGTAAAAGTTTCAGCGCTGAAAACGACCAAAAAATAAGAGATAGTTCCATGGCACATGTGATAATTCAATTAAAAAATATTCATTTCGTATCAACTGCTGTGAGGACCGTTCTAGATGGAAACTGAATTTGCATGAGTTGTTCAAGTTGAACGTTTTACAAATAGGAATATTTTATGGTGAACATTTGTCAGATGTAGAAATTTCCATATTTGAAATTATTACGTGGAAATAAAATAGGACAATTCATTTTACAAAATACCGGGAGTTTTCTGAAACAGGCGCATCCACCAAAAAAAGTATTTTTAAGTCAATTACATTTATATTATAGGTTTGTAAACTACATTGAAAGGCGCATTAAACTACGTAAATAATGAATTTTTATTACTTCCTGTTTTGCCGGAAGCGACACCTACTTCCTTATATAAATGAAACACATCGTATATTTTTTAAGATTTTTATTCTACATAAAATACAACCATGTATAATAAGCTACTTTTTCGTTGTAGATTTCTAAGTAAAATAATATCCTAGTTAGCTATAAAATAAATAATAGAGAACAGATTTTATGATAGTAACAATTTATTAACACAAATAAATAATTTAATGACGAATTGTAATTCAATTATATTATTTATAGTAAATTTTCAAAATGGCTTCAATTTTCTTCAATACATAGTAAAACTCTCTGTATAATTTAATTATTTTATTAATTATTTTCCTTAGAAATCTACAATGAAAAAGTACCTTATTATACATGGTTGTATTCAGAATTTTATGCAGAATCAAATACGGGGTGTTCCATTTAAAATAAGTAAGTCGATGTGACTTCCGTGACGTGGGCACCACATGACTTCCTTGTACGCCTTGTGTGTTCATACTTTTCTTAATAACTAAAATGTAGAATAATATAAAAAATTCTTTTAACTTATTATACTAGTATACTTACAAATATATTTTAGTCATTTTATTTAAACTGCAGAAGAAGATATAAAGCATATTTTACTATTGTCACTGTCATGTCATAAACATTTAAATTTTAACGTAGTAACAAATGTTAATCGATCATGGACTACAAGATACCGAAATACTAAATTATAAATATATACTTTAATTATTCTTAAATGATACCAGATACAAAAATATTTAAAATACCGATTGTAGGTAATAATCACATAATCTTTCATTTAAAATAAAAAAATTTGTCTTAAATTAAATATTTATCGAATTTTTTTTTTAAATTACTACTTCCGGTTTGTAGATTGAAACCAAAATTGGAGGTGCACAACTAGATGCTATAACAGTCCTAAATACAAAATTTCAACTTTCTACGTCTAACCGTATTTGAGTTATGCGACACACATACGTCCGTCCGTCCGTACGTACAGACGTCACGACGAAACTAGTCATAAATGGATTCAGAAAGGGTCAAAACGGATATTTCCATCAAAATCTGAAAACCAAAATTTTTCGCGATTACAATACTTCCTTATTACTCCGTACAAGGAAGTAAAAATTGATTATTTATGTAGTTTAATGCGCCTTTGAATGTAGTTTATAAACCTATAATATAAATGTAATTGACTTAAAAATACAATTCGGGTTGCGCCTGTTTCAGGAATCATCCGGTAGTATATACTATTGTATTATGAATTCATAATTCAACACTATACGTCATTTAGAGAGCAAATTATTTTGCGAGTTTTGAAAACAATATTTTTTGAGATATCTACCCATTTGACAAAATAAAATCCTCAGAACATTTCAAGAATGTGAACATCCCGGCTTGTTACTTGCTATATTTGCCTATTAATATCCTAGCGATTGCTAATATCCGCCCTTAGTAACATTATCTATGTAACATCCCAATGTTATTCAATAGTGTATCCTATATAATTCTCTGAGATGTTTGTATTGAGTATGTAATTTTTGATCGTACTCAGGATGTGGCTAATATATCACTTAAAGTATTAGAATAAGATATGTTTAAACATCTCATGGACGATTGGTATAACGATGACTCATGTGAGGCTACCACACCCTAATTGGGTTGAAGAAGAGGTAGACATAGATATATTATGTAAGTAATGACAAAGTATTTTTATAATGGTCAACTTCCCTGTTTCTATTGCCTATTCAGTACTTAAATGAACTCTTTTCAGAAAATATAACATAAAAAGAACTCTCTAATTTTATTGACATCAACACAACCTAGATTTTCCCTGATAAAAATGCTACATCAATTTTAATTTATTTTTTGTGAATTGACAACCGAATATCCCGATAAAACTGATGTTTATTGTGGCTGAAAAACTCGCCTATACCTTTTACCTCTGTTCAAAATATCAGATTTTCCTTTGTGTTAGCTATTTTGTATTTTGTTCACGTAAATGGAAGTAAAAAATAGAATAAAGACATTTATCTTTATAGAAAAAATTGTATAGGTGCGATAGCTTATCAATCACAAAGAAGAAAAAATATCACAGAAAAAATATTACACAATATATACAGTGTTCTCAGGATACACATTTTTTACAGCAAAAGAGGGCAACTTCACGCTATTCAAAAACGTGTTATTTATTTTAAAAAATCTATTTTAATGACTGGTGTATATTTTTAATTTAATTTTCTGGATTGCAAAATGAGTTTTATTTATTTATTCAGATAACCCTTATTTGGAAACAACCAAAATTCAATACCAACAACAATAATTTAGAAAATCTTCATTATCTCCTATACTATTCCTCATAAGATACCATGTAACCATATCATTAGAACCGTCGTGACCTACTGTACCTGTCCCACTAATATTTAACCCTCTCAGTGGTACCAATTCTTAAAAAAACTTCCAAAATGCAATACCAACATCAACAATTTAAAAAAATCTTCATTATCTCCTATACTATTCCTCATAACCCCTTATGTAACCATATCATTAGAACCGTCTTTGCCTCCCTTATCCGTCCCACTAATATTTAACCCTCTCAGTGGTACCAACCCTTAAAAAACTCCCAAAATACAATACCAACAATAATTATTTAGAAAATCTTTATTATCTCCCATACTATTCCCCATAACCCCCCATGTAACCATATCACTGGACGTGTCTTGACCTCCCGGACTCATCCCACTAATTTTTAACCCTGTCAGTGGTACCAACCCTTTGAAATCTCCCAAAACTCAATGCCAACAATAATAATTTTAAAAATCTTCATTATCTCCCATATTATTCCCCATAACCCCTTATGTAACCCTATCATTAGAACCGTCTTTGCCTTCCTTATCCGTCCCACTAATATTTGACCCTCTCAGTGGTACCAACCCTTTAAAAACAACCAAAACTCAATACCAACAATAATAATTTTAAAAATCTTCATTAATTCCCATACTATTCCCCATAGCCCCCCATGTAACCATATCACTAGACGTGTCTTGACCTCCCGGACTCGTCCCACTAATATTTAACCCTGTCAGTGGTACCAACCCTTTAAAAACTCCCCGAAGAAGTCAGCATTCAGCATTGGGGTGTTCTCTTGTATCCAGTGGGATTGATCAATACCGCTTGCCGCCCGAGCGTCTCTTCCCCCGTTCTACCCCCCCTGAACGTCTCTACCCCCCTTGTCATGGTCTGAAACACCCCCCCACCCTCGTGGAAAGCGGGCCAAACGGGAGCACGAATAGGGGAGTAAGATGAGAATTTGAAAGATTTCATGTAACTGTTTAACTGTTGTATGTAGGTCCGTGAAGTTGGCGTATACATTAAAAGATATTGGATAAACGAATAGTTATATTAAATTTGCTCATTTTTTGCTAAAAATTGCTAATAGTTTTACATTTTTTGCTCTGCCCGTTTTAAAGTTATTTTCCATTTAACCTATATACGCTAACTTCACGTGGCGTATACATGGGGTGAAATTTCAAATTTGTTAACACTATCAAATTTTGCTCATTTTTTGCTATTTATTGCCGTATTGATGACATTTTTTGCTGTTCTCCTTCATTAGTTATAAACAAAAAACCTTTGTATACGCTAACTTCGCGTTGCGTATACATAGCGTAAAATTAATTTTTTTTCTATACTATAATAATTTGCTCATTTTTTGCTATTTATTGCTGTATTGATGAAATTTTTTGCTGGTGTCCTTCGTTTGTTATAAACAAAAATCCATTGTATACGCTAAGTTCACGTTGCGTATACATAGTGTAAAATTAAAACTTTTTTAACGCTATAATATTTTGCTCATTTTTTGCTATTTATTGCTATATTAATGACATTTTTTGCTGTTCTCATTTATTTGTTATAAATTAAATTAGCTGTTGTATATGCTTTTTCTCGGTTCTCTAATGCATAAACTAAATACACAGATAGTATAAAATTAAAACTATCTTAATGCTATATTTTGCTCATTTGATTTGCTATTGCTATATTCATGAAACGTTTTGATGTTCTCATTTATTTGTTATAAATTAAAGTAGCTAGTGCAAGTAACGGTTTTCTACCGCGTTCTCTAAATATATGTATTCTCTCATTATTTATTAGTTAAGTACCTATAATTATAATTTTAAATATAATTCTTCATTATTTTATAACATTTTGCTCATTTTTGCTATTCTCATTAATTTGTCATAAAATAAAATATGCATTGTACGCGTTTTCTCCATACTGTAAGTAGCTATGCAAAATGCACGCAGCCATGGTGTAAAATTAATACATTACTAATATTAAGCTCCTTTTTACTTCCCTGATCTATGTAATCGAGGGAAGTATTATAATCGTGATTTTTTGACAGTTCGAGATTTTGGTGAATCTTTACGTTTTAGACCCTACTGAAGCCAAAAAACATAATTTTTAAAAAAGTCGGTTTGTTATTCTGTCAGTCTGTCTGGATGTTGCATAACATAAAAACGCGTTGGAATTTTGAACTGAAATTTTATATTTAAGATCTTGAGCCAAAATCTGACTTCAAGTTCGTTACTGAGCTTTATTCAAACAGTGGTACCAACTTTACAAACATAACTTTTTTTATTTTTTCAAAATACTATCGTGTGTGGTATCAAATTAATGCTCTCAGGAAAAGAATTCTAGTAGAAAAACATTTTTAAAATAAATTATTCAAGTTATACCGAGTTTCGTGTCAATTTAAAGCACTCGGGGAGATAAATTTAGTAAAAATGTAATAAATGACATTTATGCGATTTTTAATTGTTTTTCAAAAAATTGTCCAAATTTTTTTATTCAACCAGTGGTACTAACTTTATAAATATAACTTCGTGCACTGCGCAAACTATGTTGTTATATTTTGTTTTTAAACTTGAGGAAGTAAAACCTAAAGCCAGCTTTTTACTTAAAATATCTAGAAAACTACCAGGATTTTCTTTCTCTTTAAATTTTTACTTTAATTGACTTTAAAAATTTGAAATTTTAAAAATTTCTGGTAGATGGCAGCATTGACGTTTTCACAAGTTACCAGTGGCATTGAAACAGACCCTAACATAGAGGGGCGACTGAAAGAGGTGCACTGTACTCCAAATGTTGTACTCGTTCCAAATGTTCTGCCCCAGCCTTAGAAAATCCCCCAGTGATCCGCAACCATTGTAGCACCATTCGTCAAAATATTCGAAATACGGCCTTCTTAGGTTGTAGAAAAAGACAGCATGTGAAAGATAGAAGCAGTTCTCGGTGAATCATTGCGGATTACGCCAGGTAGAGGAAAAGTGTAGAACAATAATTGCTTTGAGCTCTGTTTCGGTTTAGAAATACAATTTCCATAGTTTTGTTTTCTTCACTTCATTACATTTCTACACAAAAATTGCGTTATTATGAAATGAAAAAATTCTTTTAAGTTAACAATTTTATAAAAATTTGTATCTTAAAAATGCCACAATACCTTAAAACTAAAAAACTAACTTATTGCCAAATTTTATATTAAATACATAAGATAATTATTGGTACTGACTAAAGGTAAAATTTAAAAATGAAGGCGATCCTATCCTAAACTGACCGAATAAATTGAAAGTAAAAAAATCTAATTGTAGCATAACATGGATAACATTTTGACGAATGATTTTTGTACGGGGTTGCTAAGTAAGTATATTGAATTAATAAAATTAAATACAAAAATATGCAGAATTATAATTGTTAATTATTTTTATGATTAGTAATTTCATTTTCAATATTTTAATTTAGTTTACATTAAATATATAATAACAATAAGTACGATAAAAAGTTACATAGAAAAAAATCCAAGTAATATCATTTTTAGCAATAATTCCCGGGCAAAATTACAAGATTATAAAAAATGATCACCACACGATTTTTTATTTCATAACCCGATACACAGTAAATCTTTGAATGTTTAATCAGTACCTACATTAATTAACACACAATTTGACTTGTGCAGCGTTGAGGTTGATAGTGGCGGCGGCGAATTGTTAAAAATAAACGCTTAATTTTTAAGTGGCTTTTCTTTAGGCAGCGCGCCGGTGTACGCCGGCGTAATCACATCAAAATTTACTTGTATCTAACTTCGTAATATCTACATGTGTAGCAAAGTTAATGGAAAATATCTTATTAGATGCCATCCACATATGATACAATTTTATTTTTTTTAATATGAACTATTAAAATTCCTATTAACAATGTCGAAATTTTTTGTTAATTTAGAATATTGATATCGGCGCGCCGTAAAAAATATTGACGTCGGCGTGAAATATATACCGGCGGCGGCGGCGTGGCGTGGCGGCCCACGCATCCACATTATGTTTACCATAATGCCACAATTGAAATTATTTGAATTTATTGTTTTGTTTTAAGTAAATTAAAATTTTTACTTGTATAAAAATTTTAAAATTGTTACTCTCACTGTCTTTATTTATAAATTATCTGTTTGGGTTTTGTTCTGTATATTTATATTTATTTATACGACGTTTCGGAAACGTCGCAAAACGATCATAACATTAGTTGCTTTTATATACCTATTGAAACAAAGACTAATACAAATAATTATATTGTTTATGTAGATATTTTAGAAAACAATGATTGTAAAGTAGTAATTTTCACGGATACATTTTTAACACATAGATGTTTATACGTGAAATAATTTAGGCAGGAACGGGAAACATGATAGTAATGAAGCTTGATAATAATTGTAACTTTTAGGACAATAATTCATAGTTTCTTTAAAAAAAACTTTTAATTTATGCCTAATGCATACAATCTTGCAACACGCATTTCAATAAAACAGTTTGATATGTTTTATTCTCATTTAATTTACTGAAAAATTATTACTGTCATTTCATAATAATGCAATTTATGTTTAGAAATGTAATGCAGTGATGAAAACAACTAAAAATATGTTTCTAAACTAAAGCTCAAAGCAAACGTTCTACACTTTTCCTTTACCTGACTTAGTAATGATTCACCGAGAACTGCTTCTATCTTTCGCATGCTGTCTTTTTCTACAACCAAAGAAGGCCGTATTTCGAATATTTTGACGAATGGTGCTACAATGGTTGCGGATCACTGGGGGATTTTCTAAGGCTGGGGCAGAACATTTGGAACATAGTGTACCAGCGCATTGACCACGTACTATATTTTAACGAGAACATTGTTTCAGTACTGTTGAGATGCATTGCTGTGGGCTTACTTCTAGTACAACAATTTGCCACTAGCGCAACGGACGATTACGAAAAATTGCGTTTATAGTAAAATTTACGAATAGGAATAATTTCGAGTAGGAATAATTATGTTTAGGTTAAATTTCGTATAGCAATAACTACGTCTATGAATAATTGTGGTTTGATATTTTATTTTTAGGAATAACTACGGTTAGGACGAATTACGTTTAGGAAAAATTAAGCGCTTCCGTAATAAACAAGTCTTTTAATCTAATAATAATTATCTTGTACATTAAATTCTTAAATGTAATTTTGGCAGTTAAACAGAAACCTTTCAGTTCAATCTGACATTTAGATGTTTTTGGTGTAAAATCGGCGGTGCTCCAGCCAATCACAAGCAAAAAATCTGATCCCTAATATCCCGCCAGAAATTTTTCTCTACTAATTCAAATAAACACCAACAAATATAATTTTGTCATTTTATGTAAATTGCGGTATGTTTATGGATATAACAAAAATTTAACGATCATATATTACAAGATATACATTTTCAAACACAAAATAATAAATTGAATGGTACTAGACACAGACTTTATAAGAAGCTACTTTGTAGATAATAACAATAACATTAGGTACATTATCTTTAATTTTTAATATATTAACAAATTGTCTTCTTTATTTATTTTCAGTTATCGTTGGAAAAAAAATTAACAAATGCGTGTGTGAAACACACACACACACGTGCGCGCGCACGCACGTACACGCATACACACACATAATATCATACATATATCATTGTAAAAATTCGCAGTACTTCCCCGATTATAAGTTTTAATAATTTGCTTTCGTAAAGGCTTTAATTTTATGCTTTATGCAGCAAAATTTAAATAAATTTATCTTTTTTCCCAAGCTATTTAAGTTGATACCAACTTCGGCATAATTTAAATAACTTGTGAACAAACCTGACGTGGTCAGCACAAGATCTTTCGCCATACCCTAACCACTCTTTTTAGTTTTTACTATACTATAAATACTCACAAATATATTATTTTCATTTTATGTAAACTGTAGAAGAAGATATAAACGATGTGTCACTATTTTGTCACAGTCACTGTAATAATCAATTCAAATTACAATAAGATACTGAATACTGAAGTTTCATACTCTAAATTATTGACAATTGACACACACACACTCACACACACACACATACACACACACACACACGCACACACACACGCACACGCACACGCACACACACACACACACACACATACACATGAAATTTTATTTTCATGCCTAGTCATGAAAATCTTACTTTCATGACGCAAATTAGTCTGGAAATGACGATTTTCATGCCGATTTTGAAAAAACACATTTTTTCAAAATTGAAACAAAATATTAACATTATGGTAACCAAGACATCAACAGAAAATCAATCTTTTCGGTACTAGTACTGAAAAGTAATTACTTTTCGGTACTAGTACTAAAAAGTATTTTCTCTCGCGATTTTGAAGGCAGTATACTTAAAGTTGCTGCGTCAGCAGTCTCTGCAATTTCAGGTGGAATACCTTGATCTTCAAAATCACTTCCATCACTGTTTTCGTCCATAATTTTATCAATAAAATTCTTAGTTAAATATCAATTTTTACACTATTACATGAAGCGCCTGTCATAAAAAATTATGTTTTTCGTTGTCAATAAACATTTTCAATTGTCGACCCTTTAGAAACGACAGATTGATTTTATTTAAATTACGTCATTTAAAAACTGCATAATATGTAAATTTTCTTGAGTAACACAATTTAAAAAAAAATATTGTATGCATCTTGTACAGAAAGTGCGTTTTCAGCACTCGCATGATTGCAGACCTCGGCGTTGCCTCGGGCTGCAATTATACATGCTTGTACTGAAAATATGCACTTTCGGTACTTGATACATAAATAACTATATTCGTATTCTATGGATCGTAAATCGTGCTTATTTACTAAAAACTCACACTCGAAAATTTTACCTCGTCACAATACCTCCCCTTATAGAATATAATGCGGGAGGTAAAAACAACTGACCATCGTTTAAATGTTGTTATTGATTTTTCGACTAAATTTTTTTCCCAGAGAACTTTAATTTTGATAATACACTTGAAAAAATTTTAATAATTTTTTGAGAAAAAATTGAATATAGCATAAATATCATTTTTTACATTTTTACTAAACTTATTTCACCGAGACCTTTAAATTGACACCAAACTCGGTATAAATTGAATAATGTACAATAAAAAAATTGACGATCGGTTAAATGTTATATTTATTTTTCTATGTAGGTACTAAGATTATTTTCCCGAGAGCTTTAATTTGAAACTACACACGATACTATTTTGAAAAAATAAAATAAGTTATATTTATAAAGTTAGTACCACTGGTTGAATAAAAAAATTTAAATAATTTTTTGAAAAACAATTGAAAATCGCATAAATGTCATTTATTACATTTTTACTAAATTTATATCCCCGAGTGCTTTAAATTGACACCAAACTCGGTATAATTTGAATAATTTATTTAAAAAACACACAATTCAAGATTTTTAAAAAATGTTATTTTTGTTTTTCTATTAGAATTCTTTTCCTGAGAGCATTAATTTGATACCACACACGATAGTATTTTGAAAAAATAAAAAAAGTTATGTTTATAAAGTTGGTACCACAGATTGAATAAAGCTCAGTAACGAACTTGAAGTGAGATTTTGGCTCAAGATCTTAAATATAAAATTTCAGTTCAAAATTCCAACGCGTTTTTATGTTATGCAACATCCAGACAGACTGACAGAATAACAAACCGACTTTTTTAAAAATTATGTTTTTTGGCTTCAGTAGGGTCTAAAACGTGAAGATTCACCAAAATCTCGAACTGTCAAAAAATCACGATTATAATACTTCCCTCGATTACATAGATCAGGGAAGTAAAAAGGAGCTTAATATTAGTAATGTATTAATTTTACACCATGGCTGCGTGCATTTTGCATAGCTACTTACAGTATGGAGAAAACGCGTACAATGCATATTTTATTTTATGACAAATTAATGAGAATAGCAAAAATGAGCAAAATGTTATAAAATAATGAAGAATTATATTTAAAATTATAATTATAGGTACTTAACTAATAAATAATGAGAGAATACATATATTTAGAGAACGCGGTAGAAAACCGTTACTTGCACTAGCTACTTTAATTTATAACAAATAAATGAGAACATCAAAACGTTTCATGAATATAGCAATAGCAAATCAAATGAGCAAAATATAGCATTAAGATAGTTTTAATTTTATACTATCTGTGTATTTAGTTTATGCATTAGAGAACCGAGAAAAAGCATATACAACAGCTAATTTAATTTATAACAAATAAATGAGAACAGCAAAAAATGTCATTAATATAGCAATAAATAGCAAAAAATGAGCAAAATATTATAGCGTTAAAAAAGTTTTAATTTTACACTATGTATACGCAACGTGAACTTAGCGTATACAATGGATTTTTGTTTATAACAAACGAAGGACACCAGCAAAAAATTTCATCAATACAGCAATAAATAGCAAAAAATGAGCAAATTATTATAGTATAGAAAAAAAATTAATTTTACGCTATATATACGCAACGTGAAGTTAGCGTATACAAAGGTTTTTTGTTTATAACTAATGAAGGAGAACAGCAAAAAATGTCATCAATACGGCAATAAATAGCAAAAAATGAGCAAAATTTGATAGTGTTAACAAATTTGAAATTTCACCCCATGTATACGCCACGTGAAGTTAGCGTATATAGGTTAAATGGGAAATAACTTTAAAACGGGCAGAGCAAAAAATGTAAAACTATTAGCAATTTTTAGCAAAAAATGAGCAAATTTAATATAACTATTCGTTTATCCAATATCTTTTAATGTATACGCCAACTTCACGGACCTGTTGTATGTCTGCGTTTTTACTAATTTGGATGTGGCAGTCTCACAGGTTGTCATTGGTATAGATACACAGGTGTGCCATAAATAGAATGGCATTCATTTTATTTAGAAAAATATTTATTAGAAATTCTGTTGAAATAATTTATTATCAATCCAGTATCATGAAAAATGCTCTCTTATAATATACATTAAAATTTATTTTTGTAATTCTGAAAATAGTATATTGTAATACACAATAATTATGAAAACCGTTTTATTGAAAAACAATTATGACAGTTGGAGTACGAGTGTTTCAATGACCTTTTTCGCACTTGTGTTTCATACTATTTTTCTACAAAAATGTGATATATTTAAAATTAATGATTTTTTTAAAAATATGGTAATAACAAATATATAAAAAACACATCAAGTAGGCTTGCTGCCATAGCTGAAATCAACATCAATACATAAAATCTGACAGTTAATTTTTGTAATGTTGCATTTATGGTGTGATTATTAATGTAGAAAATAGTAATAATATTCAAAGTAAGTTAATTTGTATACTGCCGGACATTTTACGGCAATTGTTAACCTGAACTTTTGCTCAGAAGTCAAAAATATTCTGACAGTTTCGACATACCAATAACTGTACAATTTCTAGTTCAGCTAAATTATTTATACTTTATAGTCAAAATCAACTTATTACAGAGATAATCTAAAAATTATTTTTTGCACTAAAACTTTTCTTTAGTTTTTATTTTTAGGGACTAAGGTTCTTAATTTGATCCCAAGGGATTATTTTTCATATTGAATCCTGTTGTCAAGGAATTGAATTAATTAAACGTGCTATTTGTTACAGAGTACCTATCTATGGTAAAAATATAAATATTTGTCATAAAGTTTACTGTCAAAATTGAAAAATGTGTATTCTTTTAAACTATTTTGTATTCGTTTGAGGGCGAAGTGCAAAAAATAGCGTATACCACAGGACTAAAGTACCTTTAATCTCTCAGGTGAATATTTCCCTTACCTTCGGCTCGTGAAATAAATAAAATAAACCCTCAGGATTAAATCATGCACTTTAGTCCTTTAATATATAATATACTATTTGATTCGTAATCGGTATATTAAATTGTATATGCACACGAAATTATTGTACATCCTATATATTATACCATGTTGTAATAAACTAACATTTAATTTTAATAGTATATACTACTGATGTTTTAATTATAAATTAACATTCTGTTCTTCATTGCATATTCCACGTTTTAATGATTCAATTTTTAACCATTTTAATGACGTCCTCTGCGAGTATTTTTTTTATTTTCACTTGAAGTAAAGTACTGCAACCTCTTGAGATTTTATTCACCAGCTCAAGAAGGCATGTAATATTTTAAGAAAATTTGAATTCTTCTGACATAGTCTAACTGGAGAGGTACTTGGAAATTTACTGCACTCTTATGAAAACGCAATTTTAATTGCATTTCATTTTCACCGTCAGAAATTGGGTGGAGCTGCCGCACATACCACTGTGAAAATATAATTAAACATTGGATAGTACCTACCTAATTAAAAATTTGAAAAATTTTAATATGGTCATAGTTATACAGAGTGTTCCACAACTTACGTCAAAAAATTAATGATCAAGAAACAAAAAGAATTTTTTTTAAATTCGCAAAGTTAAGGGTAGCTTACTTGACGTGTGTACATTTTAAGTAGGTATCACTGTTTTGATGGTAATTTGATAATTTGACATTTATTAGTATTAGATATTATGTAAACAATTACTTTGATTGTAGAATGAAAAAAAATTATGAAAAATAACTACCGACCAGTGGCGCAGTGGCAAAAAATGTTTGCTTGAAATACGATGCCATATTTTTGCGAATTTAAAAAAAATTCTTTTTGTTTCATGATCAGCACGTCATACAATATACATGGTGTCTCCTGTACTTCGGGAAAAAAATTAAAGGGTATATACTATAAGACTGATCATGGAACAAAAAGAATTTTTTTAAAATTCGCAAAATAATTTGCATGGTATTTAAAGGAAACATTTTGTTAGCCACTGGCTGATAACTATTTTTAATGATTTTATTTAAATCTACTAATAATACAAGTAGTAATTGTTTACACAACGCCAAATAAATGTCTGATGTTGTGTAATTAAAAATTATGTTTCTTTTAATAAAGTACGCTGTTTCAGTGGTTCTAAAAATGTTCATTTCAAGTAAACCACTCTTAATTTTGCGAATTAAAAAAAAAATCTTTTTGTTCCATGATCAGTACGTCTTACAGTATATACCCTTTAATTTTTCCCCGAAGTACAGAGACACCCTGTATACCCTTTCATTTTTGTCCTAAGTTGTGGAGCACCTCAATAAAATATTATATAATAATTGAATGGTGCAATTTGCAAATTTTGAATAAGGCTGTAGTTATTTTTAGAAGACAATTTGCATGATTGGGTTCACAAGACGTAAATAAACCTGAAGAGTGTTTCGTGTACATTGACTGTTAGATAGTCCGACTAATGAACTATACAAATCAATAGGACAAAAAGGTTAACTTAACTATTACTTTTACTACGCTTCAACATATTTTTATATAAATAGTTATATTCAGAAAACATTTTAACATTTTAAAACATTAAAAAATTATTAATTTTGGTTAGTAACTTAATTTATTGAATGAGTAATTATTAATATTTTATTCATTAATATAAGTGACTTCATTACTTGATAAGAAATTGTCACCTTAAAAACTTATAATTCATTATTTTAATACTTTTTCATTTATACGAGTGTCTTAATAATTTGAATATGTAGGTAATTGTCACTAAGTGATTAAAAATTTTCTTTTATTTAATTGCAATATACAGAGTGTAACTCAACCTGTGTAACAAAATTTAAGGGTGTATAGTATTGGACGCACTGATCATGAATCAAAAAGAATTTTGTTGAAATTCGTAAACTTAACAGTAGTTTGCAAAACAATATCATTTTGAGAACCACTGGTTGTCACATTTAAATACAAAAAAAGTTAAACAATAGTTATGCAGTATTTATTAGCGTAATTACATCAATGTAATAATAATTTTACAAACAGGAAAACAGCGAATTTGGTAAAGTATGAACCATAAAAATTCAATCCAAGGTTATTGCCAGCCCTCTTAGATATTAACGAATAGTTAATTAACAAGCACGTAACGTACGGAACATTAATATCCCTAATGTACCATCATGTGGTTGATGTGCACCGCACATTGCCGCTTCTATCCATACATAAATAAACAACTTTATAACACAATACTCTTGATACCTTAATAAGGGCGGACAGTCTGAAAGTCAAATATTCCAGTGTAACCGCACAAAAATTTAACCTGTAGTGTACTATTCATTAAAAACAATAAGTGAATTGATTGCTGGTTCAATATACAGGGTGATTCACAACTTCGTGCATATATTTGGCATGTAGTATTCATCTTACTGATCATGGAACAAAAAGAACTTTTTTAAATTCATTAATTTGAGGGCAGAAGAAGCACTGGATTGTTGATTGTAACCATAAATGGAATATAATATAATTTTAATAGCAAGAATAGTTACATTTGAAAACAGTGTCCCAAAACTATTGATTAAAAAACCTGGAAACTAAAATTGCTAAAATTGCTTGAGTTAAGAATTATGTAATTAAAATAAAATTATTGACAAAAAATTAAGGACAACAAAATTCACAAAAATAATAACACATCACCTGGAGCAAACACTTTTCGTGTCACAGGTCTGATAGGTCATTTATTTTCGTTTACTAATTTTTATTAATTACTGCAACCTATCACACCAGTGACACGAAGAATGTTTGTTTCAAAAGTAATGTATAATTATTTTTGTTGCAGATTTGTGTTGTAATTACTATCGGAGTAATAAGTATAGTAACTGGGATGTAAAGTTGAATAACTTGTTTAAAAATAATCAAAAATTTTTAAATAAAACTTTATATTAAAGTATGCACATACGTTATTGTATAGAATTTCAAATTTTTAAATGTATATGTGTAGAAATAACAAAAATTTATAGCAAAAATGAGCTATGATTTTGACACATTTTTAGAAACTGTTAACTTTAATGACATCTACTGTCATAAACATCATGCAAAAAAATTCAATTTTTGGTATAGTATAGTTATAATCTTAGTTAAGTTATTTGCTACTGTAAATTTTTTTAAATATTTATATTTTGTTTATAATAATAAAATAAGTGAACATGTAATATCTTTGTTACTGGTAATCTTATAAGATTCAATTTCAGGTTACCGATGCCTTATATAATTATAAAACAGAATTGTTAAACATTTTTATTTTAAACTTATTATATGAATTATAATAATTGTTTTTTGAAAAAGTGATACCTCAGGATTCATAAATTTCAGAAAAAAATTATAAAAATTCAAGTAATAATTTTTAAATAAAAATTATAAACAAATCTTTTTACCTTCCGCTTACCTGTAAAGGAAGGTATTGGAATCATGTAAAAAATCGGGTAGTGAGTTTTTAGTGGATGAGCACGAATTAGGTACCTTACAACTCATTTTTGATAGTTTCCCGATGATGTCTGTATGTATGTGTGTGTGTGTGTGTGTGTGTGTGTGTGTGTGTGTGTGTGTGTGTGTGCGTGTGTGTGTATGTGTGTGGTCCGGGCCGATGCCGGATGTTGCATAACTCAAATACGAATTATCCAAAAATTTTGATATTTGGTATTTTACAATTGTATACGAATAGGAAGAGCTCATTAGATTTTGGTACAAATATCTTCACCGGAAGTGGTACTTTTTGAAGATTGAAAAGGTTAAGTGTCAAAAATTTCTATAAATTTGAACAAATATAGTATTTATTTGTAATAAGAATAAGAGGAAAAGTTATTTGCAATTTACGTTATAAAAAAATTGTCTTTATCTGGTAGCATTAAAGAACTGCAGTAAAATTAAAAAAATAAATTTATCAAATAAAACGTTGAAATCTTGTAATCCTTGTTCGGTTGATTTTTGTTTCTGCATAAAAAATATTGACAGATGAGACGGGTGACAAGTTGGCATACTAGCGCTATATAAGTCATAAGTAAGCTATTAAATGTAGTAACTGAACGGAGGATTGCTTCAACACAGAAGAGTTTTCGTGTGAATGAATTGTTTGATTCAGGTGATACTAATTTCTGTGTTTGAATATTTTAGATTTTTATTTGTATATTTTAAATGGACACCGGATTGTACGTATACATTTCTGTTTAAAGTCTAGATATGGCGGAAGGTTGTGTGATGGCCACGTCAGATTTTTTATAATTATATAAGGCATCGCTAACCTCCTGAATTTGAATCTTATAAGATTACTTATAACAAAGATATTACATATTCATTTATTTTATTATTATAAACAAAATATAAATATTTAAAAAAAATTACAGTAGCAAATAACTTTACTAAGCTTATAACTAGAGATGGGAATTTAGTGATTTTTCCTTTTTTTCTACGTGAGTACTATTTTTATGTGTCATAATACAAAATCCGTTTTAAAGAAAATGCTTTTATTTGAACCCAATATGATTTTACCTATTTTTCCTAAAATCGTGGTTTTTTAAAATTTGGACCTATTTTACTATTTTTGTACCTAAATCATATTTTTATGTTCCTAAATCGTGTTTTAATTTTTTTTCTTTTTTTTAAATTTAACATTCACAGATATTTGTATTTTTTAAGTTGTCAATTTAGATTTTTGAACTTCTGCAGTTATTTTCTTCGCGCATTTTAAAAAGTATTTGAAATTAAATACAGCTGTCGTTTAGCGGTCGGTGCGAAAACTAAAATTTTAGTCACGTTTTGGTTACAGCAGTTCGTATACGAACGAGTCGCACCACACTGGCTGTAGTGTAGATTGTGCGACACAATCTTACTGTAGACAATATTGAAAAAAATATTAGTTTGTTATAGTTATAAAAATAATTTGGACTGATCTTTTTAATTGTTATTGTTATTGGTGCTAGAATTCTGTACAAATTGATGATTGTACATGTACAACCGTACCTAACTGAATTTTTTAAACCTAAAGTTTAATAGATTTGTGCAATATATAAAATTTGCACAGAATTTCACCAATAATTTATAGTATAGAGTAAATGTTTATTTATATTTACAAACCTGTAAATTTTTATTTTTGTTTATTATTTTATTTATGAATATGATTATGAATATTTATGAATACCTAAATGTTTATTTATATCAATATAATAAAATATTTAAAAAAATTTATAACCTAAAATACTTTTTTTGGAACCTAATTTCAGATATTTTGTACCTAAAACGAGAATTTTATTAACCTTTTTAGGAACCTATTTTCGCAAATTTTAAATCCTAAATTCCCATCTCTACTTATAACTATACTATACCAAAATCTGATTTTTTTTGCATAATGTATATTGACAATAGACGTCATTAAAGTTAACAGTTTCTAAAAATGTGTCAAATCATAGTTCATATTTGCTATAAATTTTTGTTATTTCTACACATATACATTTAAAAATTTGAAATTCTATACAATAACGTAGAAATGTGCATACTTTAGTATAAAGTTTTATTTACGTTTTTTGGATTATTTTTAAACAAGTTATTCAACTTTACATCCGAGTGACTATACTATAGGTACACCAAATAAAATGTTCCGTTCATTTTCTTGCCAATAATTTTGAAACACCTTGTATACTCAGATAGTGACTCACAGTATGTGAAGCTGTCCCATCCAAGTAAGGTAAATGCGTGATAGATAACTATTTACAATTTTTTCAAATATTCTGTAGAATCTAATTGTAAAGTAATTGTGCAAAGTGGGAACATGTACATGTAATGTAAAATATTATATTGCGCACAATTTTTCGCCCTCTAGATATCCTCCAAAGCTAATGATTCCCAGTTCCGCAAAATAATTCTGATTTTGGATTGGGTCTGGGATCTAGTCACCTCTGGACCGCGACTACAGCAATTCCGAACTAACGTATAGCTCTCTTGGGAGCCGATACCAATTTGAAATACGGGAAATCAGTGCACTGTAAATTAGATTCCACTTCCTGAACTAAAATATTGCAGCCAGATATTCGTCCGTTTAGCAAAATCAATTACAACGATCATGAGATTACTATAAAAATATTATGTCGTTTCATCCAAATTTGGATGAAACACCCCCACAGCACCACACCCAATAATATTGACCCTAATGTGGAGAACCCACTGCCGAAATTTCCTGCCTGTGTCTTGAGCGGTTCTCGAGTTATAATGGTTTAAAAATTTTCAGCAGGAAATTTTTGATCGTACGCCACTGGTGTATCAAAAGTTTTTGAAAAGTGAAAAATATTTGTTAGTACAATTAAAAGGTGTAGAATCCAACGCCGCAATCAGAACTTAAATATCTTTTGTAGTTTTGGAGTTATAGCGCGTTGAAGACCCGCAGCAGGAATAAAAAAATATCAAAATAATTTAAAATGTATTTTTTTATAAAATCATCTTGGTAGCTAACTAATATGTATATTGCGAGCTAAAATTATAGTACAGGTCTGCAAATAAGTTTAAATAAAAATAATGGAATATTATTTTATGTAGAAAACATCACATTGAAGTTCATGTTATACATTAGTCGTAGAAAACAATAATATTTCTAAACTATTATGAAATATTTTCCGTTCTATTTTTAAAAAACTGATCAAAAATGTATAGTGGCTAACCCCTCAGGCGTGATAGATTGTGAAAATAACATTTTGTAAACACAATCAGGAAACCAAATTATCAAAATCCATAATCCAATATTTTGACTGAATTTCACCACACGTGTCAGCCTCAATTACAGCTGAATATTTCATAGAATAAACAGCCGCCTCGATTACACCGCTTAATGGAGAATTAATGAAAATTAAACCTGATTCACACTGCCAAAAATCACGTAATTCATTGCTTCAGTTAATTTCATATCCTCGACCACAAGAGCTAAGTTATTAACCCGTGTTACACAGGAAAAACTTAACGCTTAATTATAAGGGAGATACTTCACAGATGTCAAGAAATTTACTTCGCGAGTAATTAATTATTTTCGGGACGTGGTGGTTAGATAAGTTTAAAAACGGTGGTCGTGAAATTGTTTTCAAGTAATTAGTTTTAAAGTTGAGTATATTATTAAAAATATTTTCTGGTCTCCTAGAGACCTATTCTAATTCTTAGCCAGTTGTCTCAGTCGCTAAGTCAATCAAGTCAAATTTTGAGTCAATATCTTGGGAAACTAATTTTTATGTTGGTATAAAAATTATTTTTTGTTGGTACTTTCTCATTATTTATGTCTGCTTTTTACCTTCCGCTTACCTGTAAAGGAAGGTATTGGAATCATGCTAAAAATCGGGTAGTGAGTTTTTAGTGGATGAGCACGAATTAGGGTCCTTACAATTCATTTTTGATAGTTTCACGATGATGTCTGTATGTATGTGTGTGTGTATGTATGTGTGTATATGTGTATGTGTGTTGTTATGTGGTCAGGACCGGATTTCTGTCAGTCGGATAACTCAAATACGAAATTTGATATTTGGTATTTAACATTTGTATATAAATTGGAAGAACTCATTAGATTTTGGTATCTTCACCGAAAGTGGTATTTTTTGAAGATTGAAAAGGTTAATTGTCAAAAATTTATATGAATTTGGAAAAATATAGTATTTATTGGTAATTAGATTAAGAGGAAAAGTTATTTGCAACTTACGTTATAAAAAAATTGTCTTTATCTGGTAGCATTAAAGAACTGCAGTAAAATTTAAAAATTAAATTTATCAGATAAAACGTTGAAATCTTGTAATCCATGTTCGGTTGATTTTTTTTCTGCGTAAAAAATATTGACAGGTGAGACGGGTGACAAGTTGGCATACTAACGCCATATAAGTCATAAGTACGATATTAAATGTAGTAATTGAACGGAGGATGGCTTCAACACAGAAGAGTTTTCCTGTGAATGAATCTTTTGATTCAGGTGATGCAAATTTCTGTGTTTTAATATTTTAGATTTTTATTTATATATTTTAAATGGGCACCGGATTGTACGTATACATTTATTATGTTTATAAGTCTAGATATGGCGGAAGCTTGTGTGTTAGCCACTTCAGATTTTTTATATTAATTTATCAAAAAATTGTCAATTTTTGAATTTTGATTTGCAATTCGTCTGTAATTTTGTAATCATTATGAGTGCACGTGAGCGTGAGCTTGCGATTGAGGGTAGGAAAAAAAAAGTTACGTACGACCTAGCGAACATACATACACACAGGGAGTACTTTAATAAAACCAACCGATGTACACAACATTATGTTCATGCACTTAGAGTTGGCCGGTGTGGTAAGGGAGAGAAAGAATGTGCCTATGTGTTTAATACTTGGGCTGAGTCACAATTTTTAATTTCGAGTTACTTTGCCGCATTGTGTGTGTAAAGTTAGGACCATATGTAAAATCGCAACTACCATAGACGTCACGTCGTGTTATTGTTATGTTTACACTCTTATTTTTACAGTCCGAAGTAGGAAAATATTGCTCATTTGAAACGAAAAATGCTTTTACTGTTGAAAACTATATTCCAAATCGATAATTACAATAATTGCACAATGCAAAACTCTCATTACCAGTTCTGAAATTGCGATACATATTCAGGTTTTCAGTTTACAGTTTACACAATGTGTATTATTTCAATTCCATGCATTTCAATTTAAAACAAAAAATGGTATAAACGTTTTTTTAATTAAAATGAATAAAGAAAGATAAAACAATGTTTTAGCTCAATTGTTTTTTATCTGAAGGGCGGGGCTCTAATGAACACGTCGCTTAACAACGCCATTTCTTGTTTTGTTTTTGTTTTCAAGAAGTTTTTGTTTTCTTTGATGAATAATATAAAGATGGATTCATTTCCTTATTTATCAATTGATTCATCAACTTTAATTTCTGTCAACTAACTTACAGATTGTTAGTTAGTAAACAACACGATGTATAAACCATAGGTGAGGTCACCAGGGTTGTTCATCTACGCGTAAAGTATTATTCTCTACGTCTACACGTAAAGTTTGCGTACACTATGTACCTATAATTTTATTCGTTTTTGGTGTGATTTGTGCTTTGTCTACATTGTCTACACTGGTTATATAGTTTACACGGATACGGCACGCGTAGATTACGTGGTTGTCTACGCGTAAAATTACACGTATTTTACGTCGCGTAGACTACGTGAACAACCCTGGAGGTCACTAGAGACTGAAATCTGACCCTTTGATTGGCCAATAGTGTCAGCGCCGTGAGAAATATAATTCTTGGTAAACAATAGAAACAAAAATACAATAATGGCAGATTGACAGTACAAAATACAAGATCTCCTCGTGTAAATAGGAAGTGTTGCATTCCTAATAATTGTAAGACGGTTTATAAAGCTCCAAGGGATGTTGCGTGTGAAAAGTATTTTGACAGTTATTTCGAATATACCGTGGTAAACAATAAACAATATGTCGGGGTTAGCAATAATGTTGATTGTAATATAGAGTGGGCCAACTAGTGGTTTCTTTTTAAATCATAGGTTATTTTGACACTGACAGCTTTTTCCCACTCGAAATCTTGAAAGAAAGTAAGTATCATACCTCCGCGGTACGAAATGAGTCGCTTTACGCTTGAGCAACGTTGGGAAATATTGCAAACTTATTTCCAAAGTGAGTGTTGTGTAGCCGAAACAGTGCGTTTGTTAAAAATAAGATTTTTACAGAGCCATGGTATGCGACTTTTTTTTAACTGAAATTGAAGACATGGATTTGGACTACCTCTGGTTTATGCAGGATGGCACGCCATGCCACACAGCCCATGCCACAATCGATCTTTTCGGCACCAAATTCCCAAATCATGTTATCATCCGTCTTGGCGATGTCAATTGGCTGCCTCGGACCTGCGATTTGACCCCTTTTTTGTGGGGAACCGTGAATGACCGATGTTATGCTAACAATCCAGAAACGATTCAGGCCAATAACATCCAAGCAATCCGTGAGCTACAGCCCTAAACAATCAACCAGGTTTTGGAAAATTGGGTGACAGAATGCGCTACTGCGAAGCCAGCGGAGGCAGCCACTTGAACGAAGTTGTGTTCCATAATAAATGGGAATGTTTGCTCTTACTAATGAAACCATAATACATGGAAAAAAAATTAATTTTGTTCATTTTATTGCATTTTCAAAAAAAACTTATATTTGGCCCACCCTATAATAATTTATGATAGGAATGCAAGTGTGCTAATGAAGTTATGATCGTGTTTGTTTCTTCGATTACGTTATTATTATTATTATTATTATTAGTACACTTGGGCGAAGTCTGGGATTACGTGCTAGGTGTGGAATGAGCCGGATATCAGCAGTCTTGAATATGCTCTGTTACGAGTAGCACGTGCCCAGGAATTGCCACCATTCCTTATCGTCATAGTTTGTAGATCACGTTTAACTGGTTCATGACATGAGTGGCGAATGTGTGATTTATTTGGTGTTTAGATTAGTTAACTATTCCAATAATTGCGCCTTTTAGTAGTTTTGTTGTTCACGTAACTGATCATCTATGGTCCGCTCCGCTCTTACTCCGACAAATATATATTACAGGAGAGATGTTTTGAGTTATCAGAGTCGATCATATTTTGGCGTGAACAGAGCTGTTTTAATTTAGTTTTTGAAATGCGTTTTGTAAAAGTTTCTGTCCAGTGAGCGATTTATCCGAAAACACAACATTTCACTTCGGTAACGTACGATTATTGGAAATTGGAAAAAGCAAAGTTTTAAGTATTATTTTGAAACTTTGCTTCGCCGACCAATTGCTTTCTCTTGTAAAATGAAATGTGTTCCACAGCTCTCTGGATCGAAAGTCCGGATTATGGACTAAAAATAGAAATGCATTTAAGAAGAAATAGTACAACATAGAATTCAATATCTTGTATGATTTCCTGTATTAAGAACAACTAATGTAAAACATGAACATTAAATGTAGTATAAAGTTTACTACATAATGCTATATATTAATCCCGCAGGGAATAATAGTCAGTATTCCCTCCCTGCACCAATTTTGCTTGAATCAATTTATCTGTGCAAATTATTTTTAAAAACATTGCAATGTTTAATGATATAACTATGGTTAAAAAATTGACACTTGGAAAATTTTTTGCGTATTGGTATTTATTTTATGTACGTAATAAATTAGTCGAGAATAAAGCACAGTATACAACTGGCTATAATGGCTATTATTCCCTCAGATGATTCAAACCCTCGCTCGCTTTGCTCGCTCGTGTTATAAACTTCATATTCGGGAATAATGTATCCATTATAGCGTCGTTGTATAATATACTATTATATACATTTAATATGACAGCTGTCATTACAAAGAAAATTTTTAGGTTAACTAAATATCCAATGAATTTCGTTCATTTCTGATCACGTGTACGAAATTGACCAATGAATACAACATTTAACTGATAACAACCCATGGGACATTATCACTTATGTCAAATATGTTGCTATAGTCCATTTGAGAATGACTGACAGTAATAAATCATTATTTGCAAGAGTAGTATTTGATTTTTGCCAGCAATGCGGCAAATAAAACTATCAGAAAAATCAGTTGTAACTACACTAGGATGGTCAAAATAAGCCGCACGCTTTGTACCTGGAACGAAACTTACTTCTCGAACAATAGAAATCCCGTCATAACGCTCTGATAATCCCCGTCGGACTGTGTCATAGACGTAGATAGAAGTGATCTGTTTATACATTTACTAAAAATAAATTTTTTTAATATTTAAATATAACTTTATCACTCATTTTTATTAAAATAAATCTTTTCCCTAAAAAACAACTTAGACCTAAAACGATAGTTCTCTACCGAATTTAGTCATTTTGACTATCCCTGTGCAAACAATTATTGACGCGCCACTGGAATGTCTTTGACAGAATGATTTATTACTGCTAGTCATTCTCAAATATAGTATAGGTTACAATTATTTATGTTCATTTTTATGTTTATAATAATAATTGAATACAAATGTCATTTGCACGTTTTGGTAATGAAAATGATACTTCAATTAATAAATTTTTCTGTCCGAATAACCCTCGACCATTGATAAATACTTATAATTTTGTGACAGCTATCTCAAGCACGTTGCTTTTAGGTTACCAAGCAACTTGCTTTCGGAATGTCACAAAATTATTTCGTAATTATCAATGTCTTTGGGTTATTATAGCTGAAAATTGCCTTATTTGAGCAAGAATTTATTTGTTAATATTTATGTTTGTTTCTTATCAACAGACTATTATATACAGGGCGTTTCATAATAGAACATAATGTTAAGTGTATGACAGTTTAAAATGCTGATAACCGGATCAATAAATTTTTTATTCTAAAAATAAATTTTGTATTGTTTTATACCTCTGAAATTAATATTATATTATTATTATAATATTATTTGAACATATCTTCTTCTAATTCAAATTGAATGTCATTTTGTCATTATAGTATTTAGGAGTTTATTAATTTATTTTTAATAGGAATGTCGAATCTAGTGCTACTTAGACTGGACCGTATAACAAACTTTACTTTCAATTTATCGAATTTCTGAAAAATCATTTTTGATTTGTAATCAGCAACTGTAGGTATCCCTAACGTATGTATTCGAAGTTATGATACACTCTGTAGAAAGTTCTATTAACCGAAAAAAAATCTGACGTGGACACCACATGACTTCCTTGTACTTGTGTGTTCATACTTTTCTTAATAACTAAAATGTAGAATAATATAAAAAATTCTTTTAACTTATTATACTAGTATACTCACAAATATATTTTAGTCATTTTATTTAAACTGCAGAAGAAGATATAAAGCATATTTTACTATTGTCACTGTCATGTCATAATCATTTAAATTTTACATAGTAACAAATGTTAATCGATCATGGCCTACAAGATACCGAAATACTAAATTATAAATATATACTTTAATTATTCTTAAATGATACCAGATACAAAAATATTTATAAAATACCGATTGTAGGTAATAATCACATAATCTTTCATTTAAAATAAAAAAATTTGTCTTACATGTCTAAATATATATCGAATTTTTTTTTAAATTTACTACTTCCGGTTTGTAAATTGAAACCAAAAATAGGAGGTGCAAGTTATATATATATCAATAATATAAACAAATGACTAACTACGCTTTATCTTCCTTTGTTCTAAAGATCACGCCATAGTTAGTCACAGGACTAATCAGTTCATATAAAAGGAGATTCTTATGAATCAGAGAGCAATCGTCTCTTATCCGTATAAACGTATTCACTATTCTTCATATTATTATATTAATGTAATTTGTAAACTTAGTTTAAACAATAAAGTATTGTTTTTAAAAACTTAAAAGTCAAGAATTATATTATAATTTGCACAACTAGATGCTATAACAGTCCTAAATACAACATTTCAACTTTCTACGTCTAACCGAATTTGAGTTATGCGACATACATACGTACGCCCGTACGTACGTACATACGTACATACGTACATACGTACATACGTACATACGTACAGACGTCACGACGAAACTAGTCATAATGGATTCAGAAAAGGTCAAAACGGATATTTCCATCAAAATATGAAAACCGAAATTTTTCGCGATTACAATACTTCCTTATTACTCCGTATAAGGAAGTAAAAAGTTATTTATTGTTTGAACAATTTAAAAATTATTAATAGTATCAGTGACCATATTATCACATAAAATATATTAGTATGATGGAAGCTAAGACTGAAAATGTCTAATTTTTTAATTAAATGTCATAAATTTTTGTTATCTTACAATGTGCCAAATAAAGACAGAAAAGAAGGGAGTGCAAACTGTTATTATCAGCACTTTTCCAAATTTCATTTTGCGACTTTTCCAGTTATTTGCAATTGGTGGGTAGCAAGTATTGTCTAGATCTATTCCAGAAGTTCTCAAACAATGATATCATACTATAAGTCACCCGTGTGCAAAGCTGTTACAACACCTTCCCTATTAAAGGGTAAAAAAGAAATTTTTTTGGATCTAGATGGCTCTCACCACACTGCGGTTTGCAGCATTGTGTTTCTCGAACTTTAATTGACTTATAATGATACTAAACCGTGATTCGATATTTCGTTTATTTTGGTGTAATCTCGATTTTTAACTTTTTCCAGTTTGCAACTTTGAGACTGCGTTTCTCAAAAACTAATCCCGATATCGAACTGCGGTTTGCGGCATTATGTTCCTCGCACTTCAATTGACTTCTAACCAAATTTTTAGAATTTTGAAAATTTTGAATATTTTCGGGTTCCCAAAAATTGACCATCCTCGATATCTCGAAAATGGTTCAAGACCCGGACTTGATTTTGTCACCATTGAATTCCTCGCGCCGAATTACATGGGTGTACAAATTTTCAGGAAAAAATTCCAATGGGTACATTTTTTATGAAGGTTTTTCGAAATCTCACATTTTCTTAAGGGTAAAAGTCGATTTTTGAAAATCCTTCATTAAAATTGTACCAGTCGGGATTTTTGGCTGAAAATTTGTATATCCATGTAATTCAGCGCGAGGAATTCAATGGTGATAAAATAAAGGCCGTGTGTCGTACCATTTTTGAGGTATCGAGGGTCGTTAATTTTTGGGAACCCAAAAATTTCAAAATTTTAATAATTTCAAAATTTTTATTATAAGTCTATTGGAGTACGAGAAACACAATGCTGCAAACTTGAGTTCAATATCTCGATTCATGTTTGAGTTATAAAGTCTCAAAGTTGCAAATTGGAAAAAGTGATAAATTAGGATAACTCGAAAATATATTCAGAATTTTTATCCCTTTTAAGTAAAATTTTATTACGTCATAAAATTGATTAAATTCAAGTAAAACTTATATCAACTGTAAAAAATATGTCATATATTATTTATTTTTTATCTGTAAAACACTACATCCAAATAATAATTACATCATGTTATGTTCTATTTCCGAAAAATTAAGAACTTCTGTCTTTCCGTCCGGTTCCGTGGCGTTCCGGGCAAATCTAATATTTTTTAAGTGGAAAACTTTCATTGCGAAGCTTCCAAAGCTCAAAGCTTTAGTCCAGCTTTCAAGTTGGACCACTCGCCTGAAACTGTAGTACTGAAGGCTAAACACTGAACTTCAAAACGGCTGCCGAGATTAATTCGAAATGTTATTAATTCTTGGAAATAAACACAATACGCAACTTGGATGGCCAGCCCACATACTGTGAGAATAGTTGTTATACCGTGTGTGCGGTGGCACTCATGGTTGTTAGTGGAGGTGCATTTAAACGGAAAATGCATTGGTAATGAAGATGAACAAAATACTGTAATAATTATGTAGTGCAAATCTAAGTTAATTATTTAGTACGACAGGTCGTCTATGTATCACGTAAAAATTTTAATGCTTGTATTAGTCTAAAAAGTGTAATTTCTAAGCCAAAATTAAACTTTTGAAACACGAGGAACATGTCTCAAATATTTATTTTAAAGTGCAATATAAAATATTGTACCTATAATACTTATACTTATTTGTCCAACTAGAGAGGAAAGAGCTTCTTTTCCCACTCGAAGGTTGTGTCACGAGCGAAGCGAGTTAGGCAATAGAGAGAGTGGAAAAGGATCTTTCCTCCTCCTTTCGCGTTGGAAAAAACATTTTTTTCGTGATATTTAAAAAACATTGTTAATATAAAAGAAACACACAACTAGAACTTATAATTGCGATCTGTGAAAATGACGTTTAGAAACAATGACATGTTTCACTGCTGCCAATATTCCAAATTTAATTTAAGTAAATTTGGAATGGGTAGTTAAACTATTAAACCAGTACTAGCAACAGCAACTAATTTTAATCTAAAAAATCTGACGTGGACACCACATGACTTCCTTGTACGCCTATTAAACTGTTCATACTTTTCTTAATAACTAAAATGTAGAATAATATAAAAAAATTTGACGTGGCCACCACAAGACCTCCCGCCATATACCTACTTTATTCTTTTAACTAATTATACAAATATATTAATATATTATAAGTACTACTACTACTGCTACTATACTTACAAATACATTTTAGTCATTTTATTTAAACTGCAGAGAAGATATAAAGCATATTTTACTATTGTCACTGCCATGTCATAATCATTTAAATTTTACGTTGTAACAAATGTTAATCGATCATGGACTACAAGATACCGAAATACTAAATTATAAATATATACTTTAATTATTCTTAAATGATACCAGATACAAAAATATTTATAAAATACCGATTGTAGGTAATAATTACATAATCTTTCATTTAAAATAAAAAAAATTGTCTTAAATTAAATATTTATCGAAATATTTGAAAAAAGTACTACTTCCGGTTTGTAGATTGAAACCAAAAATAGGAGGTGCACAACTAGATGCTATAACAGTCCTAAATACAAAATTTCAATTTTCTACGTCTACCCGTATTTGAGTTATGCGACATACATACGTACGTCCGTCCGTACGTACTAGTGATGGGTCGTTCATGAACGAGTCGTTCAAAATGAACGACTCATTTTAGTGTGCCGTGAACGAACGACTCTTTAGTTCGTTCAGTACGGCACACCAGTTCACACTAGCACCGTGCTAGCTCCGCTCACCGTTCCGCTCGCTGAACGCAGAAAGACGAACGAGTGCGAGTGGAATGAACGAAACATACAGACAGCGCACGGTACATAACATATTTCAGAGCACTATTGGCTTGACTGAGTGCAGTGTATTCTGAGAAGAATGCATGCGTTTCTGTTGTACGGCCAACAATGAAAATAATCAACAATATGGGAAGTGGGAACAATGTAGGACTGGACAACAACAACAAACGTTTTGTTAAATTTGTTGAACATTCTTCAAAATGTTGCCAGACAGTACTTCTTTTGCTAAATTTTTATTTTGTTTATTTTCCATTGTCAATATACATATACAACAACTATAAGCAACACAACTAACAACTAAAATGCTCAGGTTCAGGTTCATACAGTTTGGCACATGTGCACATGCCACATCGCATATGCACACACGGCGAGCGCACACCGCACAGTGCTGTGAGCTGTGAGCATGTGCAGAGCAGCTCAGCTGAGCAGCACACTAGCACGGTGTCATTTGAAACGCACAGTGCTCTTTTACAGAGTCGTTCGAATGAACGACTCACTTTACTGAGCGGAGCGAAATGAACTGACTCACTAAAAATGAACGAAAGACCCATCACTAGTACGTACAGACGTCACGACGAAACTAATCATAATGGATTTAGAAAAGGTCAAAACGGATATTTCCATCAAAATCTGAAAACCGAAATTTTTCGAGATTACAATACTTCCTTTTTACTCTGTACAAGGAAGTAAAAATGTAAAAAACTATCAACGTATTTAATTTAACATCAATCATGTCTATTTCATTTCCTTATAATCTTGTAATCATCTAATGACGATATCGCTTTTACTAATGAGCTGCGCTATAATGAGAAAACTTTTAACTTTGACGAATGTTCAGGTACTTTAATAATATGTCAAAATGCACCTGGAACTACTTTCCTATCTGTGAAGTATCTACAACGCAGAGTAGCTCTACCTGTAAGATAGAATCATTGTAGGTTGCTGGGTTCTTATTGAACGAAGAAATTAACTAACTTTTGTACCAATTAAAAGTTCCGCGAAGTGTGATTGATAACACTAGATAAGTTTTAGTTTGAAGTTTGATTAGTGTAGTTTTGTGTTCTGTTTTTTTATCTATAAATGTTGTGAAAATATTGACATTCCTGTTTATATTTTATTTAAGAATCAAATCAAATTTTAATTCATGTAAATATAGGTTTTTACCGAGTTCCTACAATACACCGGATTGAAAGTATACATTTATGTTTATAAGTCTAGATATGGCGGAAGGTTGTGTGCTGGCCACATCAGATTTTTATAATTTTTTTATGTTTTTAATGCAATTAAATTTATAGTCGTGGGGGAAAGTATAGTCTGCAACACGTTTGGAATGGTTATTCCGCTCTCGTGGAACCGAGGGGAGCACACAATTTGGACAAATATAGTTTTGTCAAAACGTAGTTTGACCAAAAATAATGAAGCCAAACTGTATTTTAGTCAAACTGTAATATGTTCAACTGGAATTTTGTCAAACCGTAAATATGCCAACCCGTAATTTATGCAAACTGTATTCTAGACAAACTGTAATTTCACATTCCGTAATTTGACCAAACCGCAACTTCGACTAATATTATTTTGTCAAATCGTTTTCAGATAAACCGTAATTTAGCCAAAACGCAACTATACCTAACTGGAATAATTCAACACGGAATTTATCCAACACGTATTTTTGTCAAATCGCAGATATGCGTAACCGTAATCTTGCCAACCGTATTTTACTAAAATACAGTTTGGCTTAATTATTTTTGGTCAAACTACGTTTTGACAAAACTATATTTGACTAAATAAGTGGACGCCGAACCGAGAATCTCGCCTACGGCTCGCCTCACAAATTTTCCACTCGAGCTGAATATGCTTCATTCCACAGTTGTTGCAGAATATACTATTAGAAACATTTAATAAAGAATGGATCTACAGATGTGCCTTTTTAAAATTTTAAATATAAATTTCTATCAGAAGATATAACCGCGTAAATTGGAAATTTTTATGTATTTTTCGGAATTTATATAATCATATACATTTTACATTATGTGCTCGTTAAATAATATATTTAGTAGAGTTAAGTTTCATAATTCACGTACCATTTCAGCTGAAATATCTCCCACCTTAATTGCAGCTCTTTTCCTACGAGCTTTAAGCTCTACGCTGGCATAGTTCAGAGCTTTAGGCGTTTCATAAATAAAATGTCACCCGTTACCCCTGACCTTGGTTGTCGTGCACTTAAATTACATCTCGTTAGTAATTTATGTCGTGCAAATTAAAATCTGAAGACTGGTGTCGTACAAAACATGCCGAGCCCTTGTTAAATGAATAGATAAATTATAAAACCTTAAAGGGGGAAGGGAGGACGGAAATAAGGGTGAGAATGACGCCTTTAAGAGGATAATTTAGGAGAAATTGTTGAATTCCTGAGTATTTGTTTGATAAGTACAGTTTCAAATTTTTAGTTTTCAATAAATTATAAAACCTTAAAGGGAGAAGAGAGGATAGAAATAGGGGTGAGACTGATGCCTTTAAGAGCCTATTGCATGGCAATAATACGCATTGAAAAACGAGTAATTTTTGTGAGGATCTCAATCTAATACTGTTATACGTATGATGTTGAATTTTTGTATTTAGATTAAAGAAGCATACTAAAAGGGCGGAATCTTCAAAATCTTTAAATAATGTAATTAGTTTGGCTTTAATAATTACGCAAAAATCAGCGAAAAAAAAAAAGTTTAGATAGAATTCATGGCAATTATGTTGATAAAATTATAGTTTTATTGTTTTTCCGCCCTTTTTACATCTATGTTCTACTCATTTTATCTTTAAACTCAATGATAACTTTTATAGTTCATTCATGAGATCCTCACGAAATTCTAGTGTTTAATTTCTTTTTATCTCTAATTGTTGTCGGAACAATATATAGTTTGAATTTTTCAATTCAACAATGCTTTGTCGTTACTAATGTATAATTTCAGATTTTTATTTTGAGCAATATAGCCAGAATTGTGAATTCTGATTCTTATTGCACTCAAGAAGTATAGCCCCTTAAGAGGATAATATAAGGAAAATTTAGGAGAATATGCAGAAAAATTGTAGAAAATTTATGTTAATTATATTTATATTATAGATTTATAACGGTTTATAAACTACATTCAAAGGCGCATTAAACTACATAAATAATGAATTTTTATTACTTTCTCTTTAGCCGGAAGTGACGTCAACTTCCTTATTTTAAATGGAACACCCCGTATATTTTTTAAAATTCTGAATACAATTATGTATAATAAGCTACTTTTTCGTTGTAGATTTCTAAGTAGAATAATAATTAAAATATTACAGAAACAAATCGAATCATTCCTAGTTGGCTATGAAACATCCGGTATTTCTATGGAAATTACAATCATGCTCATAAAACTACTTTGTAGTTAGCAGAAGTTCAACTTTATTGTAAATTATATTACAATATTGAGTTCTTTTTTGACTTAAAATTAACAATTCGCGTGAGTATGAAACAAAATATTCATGCAAATAAAATTACATTGCAAAAGATTTTATCAAAAATATATTATCCATACACAATACATAATACATGTGACATAATGCATAACCTAATTTGACTTTCAAAAATATACAACAAAACAAAATTGTTCTCGAACTACGAACACAATTTATAACAACATATAATTTTGATATCTGATTTTGGAATAAATCAGATAAAAAAATAATACAAACAAATCATATTTTAATGAAGTTGGCTGTGGCATGCGCACAGATCACACTATAGTTGAAATTTTTTTGCAGAAGAGTTACGTCATCAAAACATTACAAAATAAAAAATTACTGTAGTAATGACCGAGTGATGTTAAATGAATAAAATAAATACTACTTTTTTGCATACTATAAGAATAGTACATTTTCAATAAATTTACAATATTTTTAAAGCCAAACGTAATGTTTTTAATGTATTTTTAATTTATTTAAAATAATTGTAGTTTGTTTTTTCACCACACATTGGCATTACTGAATCAAGAATTGTGTTTTGTGTTGTACGTTTACATGACATTCATATTTTTTCTGTAACACTATTGAGTTCTAACTGGAAATATATTAAATTTTACAATGATATTTAAATATGAATCGTCTAATAATTCAATTAAATTGATCGCAAAAATTAGCATCGCATGTAAATTCAATAATGCAACACACATTACATTAAAAAAAATTAAATTAGTATACCATGTAAATGTAGTATTTCGTGACGTCATTATCTAGTGACCAACATTGATGACGTGACTCCTCTCCAAAAAATATTTTACTATAGCTTGCGTTTACAGTTTTGTGAAGAGCACAATTTTATGAAACAATTTTTACTTCCATTAATTCAAGCTCTGTTGCTAAAGCTTCCGCTTTTAAACTCAAGCACAGTTTACAGTTTCTCTCGCAATTTACAGACATATTATACGAGTATGTGTTGTACTGTTTGAAGGACTACAGCAAAATTATAACAGCGTTTTATTAGATTTTGTAAATTTTTTTTGCACGATCTGTATTTTTAGCGGTTACTTCTCTGATTCCAGGGCAGTAGGTTTACAAATTAAAATATGGTAATTTAGAAGATGGTAAGAACTAAACAACAACAGCAACAAAACCAACATAAACATTATTTTTAAATTAAGTTTTCATGGCCATATACGAAACAAACAGTTTAATAATAATAATAATTTCATACTGTTGTATACTGTTACCTAGCTACGAAAATAAAAATTAGCACAGATCCGTTCGATATCTTATCGAACATGTCTTATCGAACGGTTTAAATTTTTGTTTCATCTTTCAATGACGTGAGTTGTGTTTCTGACATTTGTTATTTTTTTCCTGTCATTAAATATTTTGCAATAAATTGTATTATTTATTAAAAAATGAACAATCACGATATTAAAAGTGTTTTATCAACGTAAATTAAAGTAGTACTTTTACTGTATCAGGTATATTTTCAGAATTTAAGTAGAATTTACATTCTTGTCATTGAAAATTTTGTACCTATATTCCGTGATCGTGACATGTTTCTACGTAAAATTAAAATAAGGACAGTGACAGTAGACATCAAAATATATTCATGAATAAAATGTTTAATATCTGTTTATAGGCTTGGGAAAAATAGTGTACACAACTTTCTAGAAAATATCTATCATGAAATTTCCGAATCTAATGTAATATACTATTTTATTGTTAGGTGCATTAAGTGCATTTTGTACCGGTTTCGGATAATAGTGTAAACTTCATTTACAGCTCTTGATACTTGATACACTATATAGAATCCTTCATTTATTCCCAAGTTAATTAATAATGTTCAAATCACGCCGTACATTCAAGAAAAACAAAATATTCACAACTACAACCACAATGCACTGTAGGAATTCGTGGATCCTCGTGTAAATTCATGGGTATCCGAGGGTATTCGTGGGTATCCGAGGGCATTCGTGGGTATCCGAGGGCTTTCGTGGGTATCCGAGGGCATTCGTGGGTATCCGAGGGTATTCGTGGGTATCCGAGGGTATTTGTGGGTACTCGATGTATTCATTTACGATGTTAGTTCCCCTGCACCTATTTTTCTTCTCCTTGTACTCCCATTCGTGAATGATAAGACGTAAGCAGATATTGAAGTGAAGAAACCAGGTCACTAGATATAAACTGCATTTATGTAAGTGGATTTGGATGTGAGCCACGGAATACTTGAAAGTATATCTGGGCCTAACTGCCGCCCGACATGCAAGGAGAAATATTCATCACGAAAATAATTAATATTTTACCTACTTGCCGTTTTTGTATGCCCGTTCGTTTCAGAACAACGCAATACTGTCTCCTTCAAAAATAATATTTTTCTTCAAAATTGTCTCTACGAGAAAATTAATTATTATTATCCTGTGGTGATAGTGACAATAGTGACACATCATTAAGGCGGTTGCACAATCAAATTATAGGTTTTGCTGAACGCTCTGTATTACTTTAATAAACAAAGGTTTAAATGATATATCTGAATAAATGAATTTTACACTTTATGAATTTTGTATTCCAGAAAATTAAATTTAAAATGGTTCAACACCAGTCGTCAAAATAGCTAAAAACAACATGCAGTTTTCCCCATAAAATTAGTTTAAACATTAAGATTTTTTAAACAAATAAGACGTTTTCGAAAAGCTTGAAGTTGTCCTCTTTTTGCTCAAATGCCACTTTTTAGAATTTCTATGTAGGATTGTATTAAAATACACATGAAATATTCACAAAATTTGACATGTTTAGCCATGCACATAAAAAAATTGAAGAAAAAACTGGCATTAGAGCAAAGAGGGAGCATTATTAAAATTTTCAAAAATATCTTAGTTAATTCCAAAATTTCAAGTCTTGCTTCAATTTTAATGGGAAAACTAAACATACTTTTCACCATTTTAACGGCTTAAATGACTAATATGTATTTGTAAGTTCCTATAGTATAGTATAGTACAGTATTTATTTTTGGTCATGTTTTTTATAGTATTTGACAAGTCAGTATCTTTGGTGCTATATTTGTATAGTTAGTGTTGCCGCGAGAGTCGAGACTAGGCTCGGTCTCGTCTCGTCTTGTCGAGAAAATCGAGACGAGACCATGAGGCAACTCTCGACTACAAATTCGAACCGAGACGAGACCAGTATCAAGTCTCGCCGAGAGTCTCGTCGAGACTCTCGAGTCTCGTCTTATATAATTGATTAGTAACTATTTGCTTAAAATTAAAATTAACAGAAATATGCTTTTGTGAATATGATAGGATTAAACAATTACACTTCTTGTCCGTGATGCATTTTTAGATGCTAATATTGTTGGAATATCAGGACCAGATCATAAATGGGATCTTTCACAAAAAAGTTGTATTTTAAGTAATATTCCCAAGATCAACAAATAAAAAATGTATAATGTATACTAACTTACATGTTTAAAAATAAAATCTTTATTTTGATCTACATAAATCAATTAGATATTTAATAAAAATAATACCTATTCCTAAAATTATGTAACAGTTATTAACAAAATATTAAGTTTAGTAAAGATATAGGTATATGAAACATTTTTATTAATTAAAAACAATTAATTTTAATTATAAAAATTATAAATTTAGGTACCTAACTAGTCAAGTATAGATAAAGTACCGTGGAATAAAATAAACATGTATTAGTTTGAGTTAAATATATTACAAAAGAGTTATTTCGTACAAAATACGTATAAGTAATCCCATAAGACTGGACCTAGGCCGCACTAACAATAACAAACTAATACTGACTTGTTTTGCATGTCAAATAAATAAATACCACACAACCCAAGTTGATTCGAGATTTTCGAGACTCTCGACTCCATGTCGAGATTAGTCGAGAAATATCGAGACGAGACGAGAGTGACTTTTATTAGTTTTGGAAATTCCGAGTCGAGACGAGTGTCGGGTGCACTCTCGACTACTCTCGACAAACGGCATCACTATGTATAGTAGTATAAAGAGTAGGGTATGGCGAGAGGTCTTGCGCTGGTCACATCAGATTTTTTAAAGACGTTATGATTTATATATCTCTATATTCTGTATACTTATGAAACTTTTTGTTTGCATCTTTGCATGGAATAAGGAAGTAAAAATTCTATTAGACATTTTGCGTTCACGTTCCCCTATGGACCTTGTAATAAAATACAGAACAACATTGCAGCCGTAGACAACATATGTAGTTAGAGTTTTGCAAGGCGTACACCTTATGCCTTATGGAAATGTTATGATCATTTTATGGATGTATTCATTTTTGGGGTTTGTGCGTTGCTGTTTTTAAAGTTTTATTTTGTATCGGGATCCAAGTTTACGAGCTTAATTTGCAAGTTTTGTTTGAATTTCTACTAAACTTGCACAGCATTTTGTATTTCAGTTATTGAGAGACATATCTATCAATTTGGGTGGGGCAGCCTCACATATTGTGAGTCATCGGTATATATTTTCAGTTCGTTCAATTTTAGATTTGATTTGAAAACAATTTTAGATTTCAATTTTCCTGTAACTAAATCTTTTGATGTAGATATTTTATTATGTATATATTTTCTAGATTTGAATCTTCTTATGCATGCATTTTTCTGTGTATAAAAATTTTAGAATTTTATTTTTAGGGCCCTGTTTCATAAAACAACAATTACAATTTACAACTGTCATATTTCTTACAATTATGTCAAAAACGTAGTTACAAGTGTTTCATAAACAAAAACTACAAACTTATAAGTACCTATGAATTTTTACAATTTTACAGGAAAACTATTACAATTTTACAAGTGTTTTTGGCACATTTTGACAAGTTACATTTTTTCAATTATCAAATCGTAGTAATTTTTAACCTTACATCGAAGGTAGGTAATTTTGTTACAAGTAGTGTTTATGTGAAAAATATGTGGAATATGTTGAACTTTTCTGATGATTATAATAAGTTGTAAGCAAAATGACGTTCAAACGAACATTTAAAAGTGGAATCAATGTATTTTAATCACGATTGAATTTCAAAAGCTGTAGGATGACAGGACAGGATGACACAAATTCAGCTAGAACCTTTCTGAATATTTGTTGAAAATAAAAATAGTAAATGGATTAAAAAATACAGAATTATTCTTGTGTTTGAAATAATAATTATTTTCAGGGTAAATCTTCCTTACACGCATTTATACTATTCATTACAGAAGTTGCAGACTTAAGTACCTATCGTTTACATAAGACTTATTGTAACGGTAGTGCAGCGGTCTCGCAGTTGCACAGGATTTGGCAAACGCAGAGCAATGGAAGCGTTCACAATGACTTAACGCGTTGGTAGTGTCAGTGCAATGCGTTGCTATAGTTTGTAAACTCCAAACATTTACAACGCACAAGCACCGCACCGCCAAGCAACAGCCAATCAAAATTTAATGTGGAATTTAAAAGGTGGCGAAAAAATTTGAATTATGACAAATTGTCATTGGAATTGTCATTGACTTCGAATTTACCTATTTTTATAGATAAATATGAGTGTAGACAGTAAATTTGCTGAATTGTTGGTACAATATCCAGCTCTTTGGAACAAAAAATGCTCATTTTAATTAGAAAATATAAAAAAGAAAGTGAAATTTTTGCATTCAAGTTTAAATTTACAGGTAATAATTATTTCTGGCATTTTTAACAAATTTAATTTTAAAATATTTTTAGGACAGCAATTTTCATTTATATGCAACACAACAGAATACTGTATTACCTACAACAACGTCACTAAGTTTTCATGTGAACGCTGTCCTTACCAATGCAATACCAATGAAACACCGCTGTAACAAGGCAACAGTACTAAGTTCTATGTGAACGCAGCTTAATAATAAACAACACAGATCAATGCATGAGCAGACACTTGAGCAGACATAATTTAGATTTCAAATTTTAATAAAATATGGTCTTTTAATTCTTTGGTTTATTAACGTTCATACAAATAATTTATTATAGGTTCCCACATAAATCTATTTTACAATTATTGTAAGTTAAAGTTAACAAGTTTGTAAAATTGCAATAACTTTTATGAAACACTTGTACTTGTACATAGTGCATTACAAGTACTTGTAATTGTAAAATTGTAAGAATGTAACTTGTTGTTTTATGAAACAGAGCCCGGTGTTGAAAACTAGTTTTCTAGATTTTTATCCTCCTGTGTTTGCATTTAAGCCGAATCTAAAATGCTAGATTTGAATTTTCCTGTAAATGAATTTTTTGATGCAGACATTTTATTACGAATATATTTTCAATATTTTAATCTTCTTGTGAATGTATTTTCCTGTGTATGAAAATTCTAGAATTTTATTTTCTGGAGTTCCCCTTACAACTCAAGTTAGAATACCATATAAACACATAATATTCTCTAGTGTGTTGTGTATACTCTATGTTTTATTATATTTCGTGTTTGTAATCAACAGTTTTTTCATAAATATTTAATTGCGCACGGTTAGTGGTACGCCGGTGAAGCTAATTAATTATTAACATTATTTTCTCGTGGTGTTGATAAGATCATAATGTTTTAAACTAATTTATGGATGTGGGCATTGTACATGTACAACTTTATTTATTATTAAAGAAGTTTTTATCTAAGCTAGAAGTGAAGGACAAAATAAATTAAAGAGATAAAAAATGACAGTAAAACTAATTTTCAAAGTAATAATTGTTATTTGCTCAACTAGGCAAAAGAGATTTACTTCCGCGGCTAGAGTTTCACAGACGAGGCGCGACCGAGGCTACGATTCTGGCTTGGGCAGCAAATCTGTATTTTGTCATGTTAAACACATTGTTTCCGACGACTGTTACTAATTAATATTAATTTAGTGATTATATTCAATATTTTGACACGTATCGCTATCAAATTATTTTTGTTGAGCGATTGTTATTGCTTTGAAAAAATTGATTTGTTATTTATATTTTCTTGATATTTTATTGATTCACCATAGCGACAATTACTTTTACTGTCTGGAGATTAAAAATAATTTTTTCTACAAACACTATTAAAAATTAAACTTTTAACACGGCCTACTGCTGTTAAAAATGCAATATTATAAGACGCCGTGTTAAAAGAGAACTGTCAATCACTTTTAACGTGCGTTAAAAGTAAACTGCCAATCACTTTTAACGCACGTTAAAAGTAAATTTCATCTCTTAATAAACAACTCTCAATTTTTATTGAATTCATAGACTACGTGTTTCATTATATTACTATATAAATATCTTTTGTTACTGAACAGTCAAAAATAATTAAATAAATTATTTCTTATATTAAAATATAAAACGATGTTTGTAGAAAAAATAGTGTATGATATACGTGTTAAAAGTGCTTTTATTTTGTTCGAAGAGTTACGCCACTCCGCTTCGCGTCGTGTCCTAAACTTCCCGTCTCACAAAATAAAATGTCACTTTTAACACTTATATCATAAATAACTATTATTGTCTGGACACTAAAAGTGACATTATTTTCAATTAAATAGCACTTTTAATGTCAATCGACGAAAAACAATTTATTATTTATATTTTCAAATTTTTTTATTGATTGTTTATTAATTTCATGTCTTCCTAGTACGCATTTTTTACGAGGTACATTATACAGAATGTTCCACAACTTAGGACAAAAAATTAAAGGGTATATAACGACGTGCTGATCATAAAACAAAAAGAACTTTTTTTAAATCCGCAAAAAATTGCATCGTATTTCAAGCAAACATTTTTTTGCCACTGGTCGGTAGTTATTTTTAATAATATTTTTCAAATCTTCTACAATGAAAGTAATTGTTTCCATAATATCTAATACAAATAAATGTCAAATTATCAAATATACCATCAAACAGTGATACATAAAATGTACACACGTCAAAACTTTGCGAATTTTAAAAAAACCTATCCGTTGCTAGGATACCAAAAATATTAACACAATATGAAACGTCAAATTTAAATAAAATAGTAAGACATAATAGTATATCATATATTAAAGGAATAAAGTGCATGATTTAAACCTGAGGGTGAATTTTATTTCATGAGCTGAAGTTGAGGGAAATAATCAGCTGAGGGATTAAAGGTACTTTAGTCCTATGGTATATACGCTGTTTTTTGCACTTCATCCTCAAACGAAAACAAAATAGTTTAAAAGAATACACATTTTGTAATTTAACAGTAAACTTTATGACAAATATTTATATTGTTACCTACCATAGATACTCTGTAACAAATAGCACGGGAATAATTAATTCAATTCCTTGACAACAGGATTAAATATGAAAAATAATCCTTTGGGATCAAATTAAGAACCTTAGTCCCTAAAAATAAAGACTAAAGAAGAGTTTTAGTCCCGGAAGTGCAAAAATAACTATTATTGCCAAGGTACCAAAAGAGACATTTCACAGATTGTCAGTTATCAAAAAATAGCACCTTTAAATAAAATAAAATAATGTGGTTAGCTCAGCGGTAGAGGATCCGCTTAGCATGCTAGCGGTCCCCAGTTCGATTCCCAGCACAACCGACAATAATACCAGTGGGCCCGAGTGGTTGGATTCCACTACAATAACATCTACCATCCTATAATTGGGAGTTAATCCTGTAGGATGGTTACCAAGAAAAATAAAAATAATAAATAATACATAGGTAGGTACAAGCATAGAATGCCACTATTTCATGCTGGTGGAAAAACGCGCCCTAAAGTAATTTATGATTACAATTTCTCTCTTGAAAAACATAGCATTGCGTGCTGTTTCGTTATAAAGAACAAGCCTTTTTGTGGCGATCGGACTAAAAGAAAAAGTTAATGAAAAGCGAGAAAAACACCCGCGAGTAAATACATTATCATGCAAACGGCAAGGTTTGTTCAGTATTGAATTTATGTCAAATAAACCATTTCATCTCGATGCCTATTTGTTGTGTTTAAACAAAAATTGTACTTTAATTTTTAAAATAGAGTTGACGCCTTGTGAGTTTCGTATTTGTCTGCCTTATTATTGATTACAAAAATTGATAAGATAATGGATATGAATGATACAAGTTTGATATAGCTAAGGTAATGAAACGTGTGTGATGTTAAATCACGAGGTGATTAGATGAGTGTTTTTATCACCCAAGTTTCATTACTCTAGCTATATCAAACGTGTATCATTCAATATTTTATCCACGGCGCCCTTAACTGCTGCTGAATTAGATTTTTTAATTGATGTTTCAAAATCGAAAAACATTTAGTGTAAAATTCATAGCATTTTATTCATTGTTATGGCAACTATTTGTTTGTTTGCTGTTTTAACAGTAAAAAATCTGACGTGGACACCACATGACTTCCTTGTACGCCTTGTTTGTTCATATTTTTCTTAAGGAGGTTGGTGACCGTTTATTAAAATGATGATGACAGGCTGAAATTTATACAGTGCCTTCATTTCACTATTTAGATTCTAAAATTAATTTTTTTAAATTTTCGTCTATCCGGTTTTTGAGTAATTAAATCTTGAAATTCGCTCGTTTTACATGGACTCTTATGGCAATTCACTAAATTTTTGTTTAAACTATATGATAAAATGATGAAAAATTCACAGAACTTGTATTAATATTTCCAATAAACCTTTAAAACTAAGTTCTTGAAGATTTTGTGTACTTTGTCTAAACCATTTGCAAGTTATTTAAAAAAATGTAAGCATGTCAAGCATTTTTGATTAGGGAATTAGTAATTATTGTAAAAATAAATTTCACAGCAATGCAATGACATCAGCCAACGTGCGTTGAGGCGTTGAGCTAATTTTATTTTACATTATCAAAAATATTTTTATTTTCATATCCTCCCTCTAAGGCTAATGTCTGGGTACGCCACTGCAGGCGTCCCCAACCTTTTTAATAACTAAAATGTAGAATAATATAAAAAATTCTTTTAACTTATTATACTAGTATACTCACAAATATATTTTAGTCATTTTATTTAAACTGCAGAAGAACATATAAAGCATATTTTACTATTGTCACTGTCATGTCATAAACATTTAAATTTTACGTAGTAACAAATGTTAATCGATCATGGACTACAAGATACCGAAATACTAAATTATAAATATATACTTTAATTATTCTTAAATGATACCAGATACAAAAATATTTATAATATACCGATTGTAGGTAATAATTTCAGTTAAAATAAAAAAAATTGTCTTAAATTAAATATTTATCGAATTTTTTTTTAAATTTACTACTTCCGGTTTGTAGATTGAAACCAAAAATAGGAGGTGCAGAACTAGATGCTATAACAGTCCTAAATACAAAATTTCAACTTTCTACGTCTAACCGTATTTGAGTTATGCGATACACATACGTCCGTCCGTACGTACGTACGCACGTACGTACATACGTACAGACGTCACGACGAAACTAGTCATAATGGATTCAGAAAAGGTCAAAACGGATATTTCCATCAAAATGTGAAAACCGAAATTTTTCGCGATTACAATACTTCCTTATTACTCCGTACAAGGAAGTAAAAATTTTGTCAAAAAATTCAGTATCTTGTGGTTTAAACTTATCTAAAGCCCGGTGCACACGGAGCTTGTTTGCCTGCTGGATTGCTTGCTGGGAGCCGTGAGCAGGGAACTGTGCTGGTAAATGACGTCACTGCAGGCTTTGATGCTGGCTGCCTTGCTAGATTTCGGTGATAGACCGCGTGCTATTTTCATGCTGTCTGAGGCCTTGTATGCGTCAATAAGCGTATTTATTTCTTCATTTGACCATTTTATTTTACTTTGGCACTATTTTGCTCAGATGATTCACACACAAAAGAAACAGTGACAACTGTCACTGTCACCACTATCATATGTTTTCAACTACATGTCACTTTTCACGCTTCTGATTGGCTTCAGGCCTCAGCCAGCATGAAAACTTGCAAAGAAAATAGCACGCGGTCTATCACCGAAATCTAGCAAGGCAGCCAGCATCAAAGCCTGCAGTGACGTCATTTTCAAGCACAGTTCCCTGCTTAGCTGCCATCACGGCTCCCAGCAGGGAAACAAGCTCCGTGTGCACCGGGCTTTATTGTAAAAACTTTGTCTTGAATGTTTATAAAACATAAATTTATATGTGTATTAAGTTATTTATAATAATTAATTTTATTTCTCCTACAAAAATACGTGTCAATAAGAATTCATAAGGACGCACAAGTGCCATTAAAATATTCATAATGACACTCAAATTAGTCGGCGAATCAAGTATTAGCGCACCGTCGTAGATAAAAAATATAAAATTAAGTTTTTAGCCTCATTCACACTACGAAATTAGTAGTTATAGTCAGTTGGTATAGTTAACGTTAGTGATTTGACATAATTCATTTCACTTGTAGCGTTCATAATAACGAAATTAGCTCCACGTAATTACAGTTAGCGCAGAGATTTGCAAACTCCAAACCTGTAGTTAGTAGTTCATGATTTTCTGTATACGGTTGGTGGAGGTGAAATGCGAACATATGGAAATATATGACAATGGAGTTATCATGCTAGGCATCTTGATATACGTTGAATAAGTACTGTCAATGTCAAAGTAGCTGTCATATTATTATATCTTTGCATAATAATGTATGTGTACGAGCAGAACGAGAAAGTTTGCATGCACTTTTAGATTTTATTATCATTCTGTTATTGATTACTCTTTTTGCCACACAAATTCACATTATTTCGTTTTGTGACACTACTACAAAATATATCAAGATACCTGTCATGAAAGTTCGATTTTCATGTATGTTCCCTATGTTCGCATTTCATCTCCACCATCCTGTAAACTACCAATCAGAAACTAGAACGATAATTTATTTTGATATTTGACGTCTAAGAAGACAATAATATTCGAGATCACCTTTGTCATAGAGACATTTACAATTTTGTATTATTTATATAAAAAAATTATTATGAAAGGCAACTTTAAGTAAACCAAACACAAAATACTTATAAGCGCAAAAACTGACATTTCTGACTTCTGACGCTAATTTCAATTTTGTTTTTCTAGGCTTATTACAACAATAATTTTGTAGTTGTGAACGACAGTAGTCAAAACTAACTGATTATCTATAACTACTAACTATACCTACCTACTGACTATAACTACTAATTTCGTATTGTGAATGAGGCTTTTGGTTTAATACAAATTTCTAACTACAGTGTGAGTAGTATGATTAAATGCACGCCTTAATTATAATGAACAATAACAATACAAGGATCATATCATTCTAGCCAGCTATGGAACAAGAGAACAATGACAACAATGACGTCATCATGCTGATGCTTCCCTTGTTATGCATTAGCTATTCAGGAAGGTAAATACGTGACGTCACAGCTGGTTATTAAAATAAACTATACATAATAAGAATTTATCAAATAACACATTTAAAAATAGCATGATTGCGTTTTTATCAAATTTCTTTTTACATATTGAAATAAATAAATGTCTAACCTTTGCTGTGTACCCAGTTTAGGTGTGCCACCCCCACAGGACCCTGTAGATCTCGGTAAACGATTTAAATAGTCACTATTTTTCACCTAACATGCACTCAGATCATTGATAAACTGACGACTGATGCAGAAGTATTTTTTAATTTGTTTCATTCGGCAAATCGTCGCACTAGCGTTGCACAGACAAGTTTATTCAAATATATTGGAATAAAAATAAACCAGTGGCGTAGTTAATTTTAATTTCTGGAGGGATTGATTACCTAGATAACGAAGATTTTATTAAATAATACAGGGTGATTCATAACTACATGTATTTAGTTTTAAGTTTATGTTTATACGTTTACGAAAGCTTGAGTACATCTAACTAAATATGAGCATTTACAAGTCTTGAAACTGGGCAGTGTGAATGCTCGTATTTAGTTATATGAATTTAAACTTTCTTAAACATAAACAAAATGTGAATGAGGCTTTAAAATAGTAACGCTTCCTGCAATGTGTAAACTCTAATTAAAAATAAACTATTTAAAAAA